>JAZKJV010010218.1:0-600000 GCA_037367405.1 Ottelia alismoides | reverse complement strand
GAATAAAGAGTGAGAATCAGGGATTCATCACCGCTCACTGCTTCAGCCTTCGTCACGTGATCTGCACGTGGCGGTCGGATATTTTGCACGTGAACCCGTGAACTTTCTTTTATTGCATACAGGTCCCACCGTTGGAAGCTACACGTTTACTTCTTGGACGAATTGCATTGACAACCCGCAACTTTATGCAAATTTTACATGCAGTGTGATATTCTTACTTAATTGCAGATCTACCCTACCCAAGTTGTATAATATAATACATATAAATAATAAATAAAAATACAAAATACGAAAATATAATAAAAAATATGCATTCGTAACTAGTATTATACTATATGCAATATTAAATCTTATTTTGAAAATTAAAAATAATTTATATTTTTTTTATAAATCATTAAAAACACCATAAAAATATAACAAGCTTTAAAATTTATAAAAATATAAAAAACATCTTTAAAAAATCTATAAAAATTCTATATAGTATATTTTTCTACATTTTACATAAACCAAAAACAAAATAAAAATTGCATATTAAAACCCATAAAAATAAGAAATACATCAAAATTTTAAAAATTAAAAACTTAATCAATAAAAATCATAAAAATACGCACAACATATTTTTTAAAGATAATTTCACTTAATATTTAATAAAAATAAAATAAAAAGATTTTCATATTGATTACTATTTTAAAAATAAAAAATACTTCAAAAATTTCAATAAAAATCTTTTTTTTCACATTAAAAATAATACAAAATCTATAAAAAAATCTTAAAAATTCATAAAATAGGAAAACTAATTAAAACATAAAAATAATAAAATAAAAAAAATAATAATTACAAAAAACATTTTAAAATTTAAAAATACGAAATACTTAAAATCACAAAAACAATATAAAATTCATAAAAATTAAATAAAAATAGGAAAAATTCTTAAAAATAAATAAAATTAGTAAACACGGAAAACCTTGATTTTCTATAGTTTAACCCTAGTTTCCAACAGTTTGTCACCCTGAGTTCGACATTCTCGTACTTAACGCTATACACTTGAGTTTAGGAGTATAAATAAAAAATAAATTTTTTTGTGAATTTCAGTCGATCATTACAGCGACAGTTGCCATCTTTTAAGACGACTCGAACTTGTTCGATTTTCAGTAGAGCAACTACAATACGTTAGGGCGATCCTAGCTCACTCCCAACTAGACTATTGGAAAAATAAGCATATGAGGTGTTACATCAAATCAAGTCAAGCTCAATCCCTTCCCCTTCCAACATGAGGAATTCGATTTTTTGACCAACGTCACTATAGATCAACTAGATCTCATAAGCCCTCTCCCGCTCCGCTAGGCTAACCTTCCCTTTGGAATTTACGGGGTCATATCACCCTCTTTAAGAGACCAACGAGTCATCTATTGTCCTTTGTTTGGGAGAGTTTGATAGGATCAATGGGTCTACTCCCGCTTCATAATCTCGTCTAGGCATGTATGGCTTCCTTTCAAAGAGATAGTGGTACAATATTACTTTTTTTGAAGAATATACGGAAGAAAGAGGCTATGAATGGTATCCCCTCCATGAGAAGTGGCGATGTAGGGCCTTTCCCTACCACCCCCTACGGATGCGCATAAATGCTTCAACAAGTCCTGAAATCCTACCTTGTTCGCAAGATTTCTCTTGACTGATCCTTTCTAACTTATCTCCTTCTTCGATGCCTCAGTCCAAGGGTCGAATCCTAGTTGGCGGATCCCTAACAAAACATGTGATTCATCCTATGTTTGACCGTGTGATAATCTGCTTCCAGCGCCTAATCTCCCCACCTGCTCGAGGACTTTTCCATTTCCATCAGTGTGTGGTCCGCTCCACTCGCTTAGCTAGCTAGTTTCCACCTACCTTCCGACGCGATCCTTGGAGACCGCTAGGCCTCAACAAAACATACAATACTAGGAGTTACGATTTTGATAACCGATCATAAATTACGCTCGACGCTGGTGAACATATTTTTGGGTTGTCTTTTAATTAATGGCTATGAACACATTCTCCATGTTGTGTTCCTCGGACGCTAACTTTCAGCTGTACTAAATATCGAGGCCCCTTGGACATGTTTCGTTTTGGGGGTTTTCGCTTGTTCATGTTGTTGTTTGGTTGGCAGCTCGTTGCCGCTACAAGAAAAATGAGTTGTGGCCACGGAATGTGGCTACGGAAACTTGTGGCCACGATAATTCCGTGGCCACTAGTTTCTCGTAGCTACAATTCCGTGGCCAAAGCGTCATACAAGAATTGTGGCCACGACAAGTTCTGTGGTCACTTGTAGTGGCCGCGACATATTCGTGGTTAGAGAACTCTCGCGAGGAGACTTGTAGCTACATCTACTGGCCACAACATGTCGTGGTCAGAGCCCAATTCCGTGGCCACAAGCCCCACATTTGTGGGCATAATTCTGTAGTCACAACTTGTTTTCCTTGTAGTGTGCCTTCGAGTTCCTTTTAGATGAATAGACTATGCTCATTTATCTTAAAAATAAATGACATATTAAACACAATTTTCTTATATTTAAACGTTAACATCGAGGATTTTCTTTTCCACACAAAGACAGGGTTAGTTATAAACAGTGTGCATGTTCGGAAAAGATATACATGCATGCACTGTGGGACTGTCTCCAAAATTGAAATTAGCTCCACAGGAATAAGTTTGGATTAAAATTGAATATATATATATATATACATATATATATATACATAAATATATATATATATATATGGGATTTATACCCGACAGATCTTATAAACTTTGCCAATTACCTCTACGACCTTTTGCACAACGTAATTACCCCATCGGCTCTATAAATTACCCCAAGAACACTTATGAGCTTCAAACAGATTACCCGCAGGGTTCATGGGGTAAGAGTTGGTAAGTTTACGGGGTCGAGGGGGGAATTAGATGTTTCAAAGGTCGTAGAGGTAATTGGCAAAGTTTATAGGGTCTGCTGGGTAAAAATCCCTATATATATAATATTGTTAGGTTAAATAAAACGTGGATCACGGAATCGCTGCAGCAACAATAATCGAACCCTTGACATATCACCTAACGATGCAAAGATGGGAAAAAGATGATGGGTGGTGTGACAGGGAGTAGGTTGTGTACGCAGCACAGCATGCATGAACCCTATCTTCTTCTTGATATCATCATCTATATATGGATAAGGGAAGAGGAGAGTTGTTCGTTGTCTTCTGGAAGCGCTTCCGTCACGCCCATGGAAACAGCGCTACCCAACAGTGGACTCCACCTCATGCTCCCTGTGCTTTGCTCTCTGTGCATCCCATGTAGATGCAGTGATCTTTCTAGCGATGTCTTCTCTGGATTACTCACTCTAATCCCCTTGCCTAATGGATGCCTAACAGCTTATCTGATACCATAATCACAGAGCATTTGAAATAGGCTTCTAATATGATTGGTGCGTCTGCATGTCGGAGTAGTAATGGCAATGTCTTAGTTGATTGCAGTGCCGTCCAACTTTGATCCAAATCATAACGCAAACGTACGGGACTGCATGTTTGGGATTTTCACATTAAAAATTATCATTAGTGCATCTATTATCACTGTTAATGAGAGAATAATAGTTCTTGATAATGGACAAAAGAGGAAGGTGAACATGCAGCTGTTTTTTTTTCCATTGTCTAGCCAAATAAATTAGAGCTCTTGGTCCCCAAACGTCTCATGTTCTTTCTTTGTTGTTATCCATCGATAAGAGAAAGTCATGGAATCATACGTTCTTGAGGAAGATCCCATGACTCTCTCATTCCTTCTTTGGTTGATCGCACCAACGACAAAAGTCAAAGCAACAACGTCAGGTCCACTACTCTTAATTTACAACATTTTTTTCTAATAAATGTTATCAGAATCATCTCCATTTTGATTTATAAGATTTTACTTGTATATAAAAGGTATATATTGGTAAGAATTCATTCCTTATACTTTGTTATGATACCTCTGTAGACCGTTTTTTAAAGAGAATGTTATGAATGGTCACAGCATCTATTGTCTCATCATGGGTTCTGTAACTTTTCATATTTATATAGTGCTTAATATGGATTTGATTTCTCACATTCCTTTATAAAGATAGTTTGAATTCTTTATTCTGATTAGATTTTTCAGAAAACGAGTCAGACGTCATTCATCAATTAAACAACTAAGGGCAAAAGAACCCGTGAGTTCTAATAGCTGGAGGAGAAGTAAAGTTCTTAAGAAAAAACATGAGTGAAGGGGTCCACACATGCACTAGGCATAGCAGAAGAAGCAGTTTGAACTTTCAGAGATTAAGCCATAAGTTACAAGTTCAACAGTTTGAACTTTGAGACTCTCGATAGGGCTCCAAACAATAGACAGTACAAGGAAAACATGTTTTGGCTACAAAATTGTATACACGGATGTGGGACTTGTGTACACGGAATTGGACTCTGGCCACGACATGTCGTGGTATGTAGCCGTAGTTACAAGTCTCGTGGCGAGAGATCTCTAACCATGAATATGTTGTGGCCACTAAAAGTGACCTGTCGTGGCCACAACTCTTGTATGAAGCTTTGGCCACTGAATTGTAGCTACGAGAAACTAGTGGCCACGGAATTATCATGGCCACAAGTTTCCGTAGCCATATTCCGTGACCACAACTCATTTTTCTTCTAGTGAGATATCGGCTTGTAAAATCAACGTCTTCACAAAGAGTTGTTGCAGGAGTTCCTTCAAGCATTAAGCCCTTTAGAGGAGGATCCGGTGCTTGGTTTCTTGCCGGATAAAGGAGTCAATCTCTTGATCTTGTCTAAACCACCAGAGATAGGCACCAACAGTAGCTCCAACCCCCAGAGAAAATAAGAAGTGTTTGTCCGAAGTTTGATAGATGTAAAATTGTTGCCATCTCCGGTTTCCCAGATTCATGGGGAGGACGTCAAGTCCAGACCAAATCTGACATGAAAAATCAAATGAATCTCTCTCATAAGTCTATCGTGAATAAATGGTATATTATGAAACGTTACATTGCATCACGCTTTCCAAATGGCCCAACAAATTGTTACCCTAAGGGCCTGTTTGGTTGCTGGGTTGGACTGGGTTGGGTTGGGGTACACCGGTGTACCCCTCATTCCAACCCTCTCAATCCTCCTCACAGTTTACTATTCACAGGGGTACAATTTACTATTCACAGGAGTACCCCAACCCAACCCAACCCAGTCCAACCCAGCAACCAAATAGGCCCTAAGAACAATCACACACCAATTGTTAGGAACAACATCAATTAGTTCAGGAGATCTTAGGCATCTAAATGGCATATCATAGTCTGGATTTAAACACATCAGTTTAATCATCTCCCTAGTACCTTACAAGTGTCAAACACATGCCGATTGATTTCAGATCTTCCTTGCAAAGATAGCATCTGTTTACCGCGCATATATTGTATTTTGCCAGCATATTTTGAGCAGTTATCGTATTTTGACTAAGCAGCCGAAGGAAATAGGTCACCCTTGGGTCGAAGTCTTTTGACAACAATAAACATATTGTAAATGGTTTTGTTTACGGAGTTTTAAGGAGTAGTTTTTGGTTTCACTCAAAATAGGGAAGGAAGTGCTATCGAATCCATCCTCATTCATGGATTGATATAAATTTTCTAGCATTTTTTTAGTTGTGCAGGCTTAAATAGTACATGACGTGGGTGATGATCGGTGAAATTCATTACCCATTTGAGGCTGAAAGTTTTTCTCTGGTTGTTCAAGAGAGAGCGGGTGATGACTGGTGCTCGTAGGGCTAGGCTCTTTGGGACTAACAGCTCCTGCTTGCGGTGTCGAGAAGATGGAGGTTGCTGATCATCTGTTTTTCCTTTGTTCTTCTTCGAAATAGATTTGCGCAAGGATCAATTTATCTGATGTTGCATCCTCAGGGGTAGAGAGTTCTGGGAGTCCATTGGTTTATCCGAAACTTGCACTATAGTTGAGAAACATCATGCAACATCAATTTTGTGGGCGATTTGGTTGGCAAGGAATGGAGTTATTTTCTGTGGGAGAGATTTTATATCGAAAATGTAATAGAGCATTCTAGACTCCTTTATGGGTCTTGGTCATTGTAACCTTTATACCTAACTTGTGAATATAAGTTTTTGGATGTCTAACTTTATTGTTTGGCAACCTTTTCCCTTTAGAAAAATAGTACATGAAGCGGGATACAATTCTCAAGGCTCTTAAACCAATTGAACCTTGCCCGCAGGAGACCCTCGGCTACTGACAATCTTTTGTCATGAATGTAATCATAGATTTGAGGAAAAGTCGAACTCAAAGAATTGTTCCCAAATAAGGGATCTAAACAAAGCAAATATTGCTACCCGATCTCACTTGTTTATTTAGCAGAGGTTGAATGTGTGTGGAACCTTTAATATGCGCCTTCCAAACATGTGATTTGGATGCCGATCCCTTCGTCGAAATGCTTATCTGCCCACCAGAAAAGGAATGCAGTGCTCAACAGATTTGAGATCCAAGGTTTTTTATAATCAATAATATGTATCACAGATTTTGAGAGTAAGGAGTTGTTGAACAACCCTAGATTGATGATACCACATCCATCATTTTATTTGTGTTTAAAAATTTTCTCCCAGGCTACTTTTCTTTGGATATTCTATTGCGAATTGCCAGACCACAAAAATCTAAGATGGATCTTATCAATTTTATCAAGAATTCCAATGGGTATCTTTAGTTAGTGAATGAATGAGCATGAGAGGAGATAAAGGATCACCTTGGCAAACTCCTCTATCTGGTTTAAACCAACTCAAAGATCTGCCATTATCTTTAAATGAGACCCTCGTAGTTTCAAAAAATGCTTTGATCCAGATCCAGGATATCAATTGGATAGGTTAGTTTACCACTCTTAAAACACCCAAAACAAAAGGCCAACAAAGAGTATCAAATGCCTTGCGAAAGTCAATTTTGAGGATAATCGCTCTGGTCTTTGTTTTCGACCAATCATGTAAGATGGTGGATGTTGCAACGAACACATCAGTTTCCAACCGGCTTTTTAGGAATTGGGAAGGAGGGATTGAGTACGATAGAATGGGAGCACAATGGTTTGCAATCGCTATTGAAATAATACGAATAGACAAATTGATTAAGCTAATTGGGCGGTAATTTTCAATATTCTTTGGTCTCCTTTTTTTGAAAATAAGTACCACCAACACTTTGTTCAGATAATAGAAGTCACTTTCCTTGAAGTGGTTCTCGGTTAGAATCGAAAATAGATCGCAGAAATCTTTTCTAAGTAGGGGCCAGTATATCTGAATAAATCCAATAATGCTTCCATCTGGACCAGGAGCTTTATTCCTCTTAAAGGAACGGATCGTTTCCTCAATTTCTCTCTAATCAAATGGTCATCTGAGAGTGTCTAAATCTTTGCTTTGTACCATCAGTTGGGTAGGAATGGTGATATCTTCTTTCGAAAGATCTTGGTCTTGCAATTAAGCCAGTCCTAGATTCTAGTGCATAAATGTAATTTCTAAATACCATAGAGGATGCGATTATCTTAAGAAAAAACGTATTGGGGTTTCCATCTCTTAAATAATGAATCTTTGCACGTTGGTTCAACATCATGAATTCATCAATTTCTAAGACCACCAATTTCTCATTAAGCTCTAAAATTTGCATGTTTTCCAAATGATTTGCTGCATTGATTCTTACTTCCCTCTCCATGATCTCCCTTTCAAGAGTCAATTTGATGATTAAGATCAGGGATTGAGTCTGAATGCCCAATTTTTGTAAGAGGTCTTAGACATTTGACTTTTAAAGCTCAGAGATGGAAGGGTTTGTCTGATGTAGCAGGAACCACCCCATCAAATGAGTCCTTCTCCAACCAAAAGGTCTCAATTCTGAATATATGATGGTTATTGGCCCACATTAAGAAGCATAGGGTTGTGATCAGAGAAGGTTTTTGACAAGATGCTCATACTTAAAAGTGGAAATAGAACCATAAGATCTAGGATCGCCCAAGAACATGTCAATGTAGAACCTGGCACGTGAAACCATATTAATATCTCGTAAATCTATCACTCCTTACGAATTTATACTGTTATTGAATAATTTATCGCTCCTTTTTGATGGGGACATGGATAGTCTATCATACCCACAACAACTGACGTTGAAATCTCCAGCAAGAACAGTTGGAGCAACATCATTTGTAATCTCCTCAAGATTTTGATAAAAATATCGATTTAAGGTCCTCCTATGGGGGCCCGTACACATTGACTGTTTTTTCTGAAGTTGAAATTTTAAATTCGAGAACGGAGAAGAAATCAAAATCTTGAACTTCAATCAAGGACGATACGGTTGGACCCCAACCTGTCAAAATATGCCAAGATATACATCTAACATTGGAATGCCAAGAGAAATCATCTCATAAAGTATTTCTCACAAAGTTATGGAGGTCTCTAATACGAGTCTCTGGTAAAAAAATAAGATTTAAACGGTGTGTTTTTCTAAGGTTTTTAAGTATCTCACATTTAAATCTCTCTGCAGCTGATGAATCTTCATTTCATCACCTTTATTCTTTCATGTTGATCTTAAATCCCTAGCTAAATGCATGTATATATCATTAGATAATCAAAATAAATACTCTATAAATTGTACAAAATACTATATAAAATATTCTATATTTAATGTATTTAAATCCAAAATAAAAGAATAAAAGAAGAAAAGAAAAAGAAATGAAATATAGGCATTGAATGACCCTAGATCCCGAGACCAAGTCATCACTTGGTTGACAAGGAATAAAGTAGGAGGAGATAGGACAGAAGAATTGTACAGAAAATACATTAAAACCCTAGTTTTTAATTCATCAATAATTGCATTTTAGCATCTATTTTATTCTTTACTATTTATAGCTCAAATAAATAAACTTTGTATATGAAAGTGATAGATAAAAATATATAGAAAAATACAAAATTGATTTCATAGAAAAATAATGCGTATTATGCCCGAGACACATAAAATAAACAGCCAAAACAAAAAATTGCAGACATGTATCTTCTCCATACTATATCAATCAAACTCATTTTAATTGTATATAAGATGTAATAATCTATTTAATGGAGGTGATTTTATTCAATGTGAAGTTAAGATACAAAAGCTAGGTTGTAGGCCCCTATTGTGCAATATACATGTATATTATATTCAATATTTTTATTCTTTAAAACTTTCAGAATTTTACAAATTCTTTTATTTTTGTAAAATTGTAAATATTATTTAAAACATATGTACATAATTAAACTAAAATAAAATCATCAAAATGAAAATAAAATAAATAAGTTTATTATTATACATATATGAAATATATATATGTATATACTTATATAATAAATACCCATATTATTTATGTATACATATAAATTCAAAAAAATACAATAAAATACCTAAATTGGTATTTAAATAATTTAAAAATATATAAAATACATGTATATAATGAAAAATACAAAAAATATCCAAATATAGGTATATACACCTATACTTATACATGTAAATACTAACTTATAATAAAGGCCTAGAATAAATAAACAAAGTTGGGAATAAAATACTACATTAAATTACGAACATTTTTCATGTTTTAATAAAAAATTAATTAATTCATTTATTAATTATTCCTTATTTTACAAGGAATTTTAGCCAGGGAATTTTCTGGTTGGTCCACATGGACCAACCAGAATCTGTTCCTTGTTGATTTGTGTCAACTGAACCCATTCTCTCTTCCTCAAGCTGTGAAGTGTCAGACCCTGGTTTTTATCCATTTTATCCACTCGAGAACATCATCGTCTGCCATGGCGTGTTGCCTGATTTGAAGAGATTGAACCTCCTTGATTCATGCCACAACCAGAAAGACCTTCGATCTTCCTCGATCAAATCAACATTCTCGATCAAAGCTCTCTCCTTTATTCTGCCTATAAATATACCTCCTCCACTTCGCCTTCATTTTTTATCGCTCTCTCGGAGTTTTTAACCCCTCAGTTCCACGGCATTCCTTTTCCCTAGATGACAGCTTCGAATTGGAAGGAGCTGCGGCGAGGAGGAGCATCAAAGGAGTAGATCCAACCCATCATCAGAGGAGGTCTCCGGCTGGTTTCGCCTCCTTGGTCCCCAGTAAAGTCGAGGCCCTATCTTTCGTCCCTAGTAGTTTCTTAGCTCTAGTTTCATTTCTAGCCTTCAATTTACATGTTAATTTCATTATTAGTTTCAATTTAGAAAAGCTCTCAATTTCATGGAGCTCGAGCTCTAGGTCAAATCCGCTATCCCTGATCATCGTTCAACCTCCCTGATCATCCCACTTCATTCCCCTATGCATTCTCCACATATCCCACCTTGTGCTCAACCTGGATTTTTTTATATTCGGTGAATCGAAGGTCACTCCGCCGCCTTCCGCCGGACCTTTGCCATCTTCTTCCATTCCCCATTATCAACTTCATCCAATAAAGGTTGAGGATGTTGCCCTCAAGCCCTCGAGCATTTTGGTGCATGTCTTGCAAATCGAGGAGCCCTATCGATCACTGATGAATCTCCATGTTATCATCTTTATTCTATCATTTTGGCCTTAAAAACCCTGGCTGCTGCATGTAAAAAGCATTAATTTGTGCATAATAACATTCATTAGTTAATGCATTATTTGTGTAAAAACTAAGGTTTTTAATGCCAAAATTATAGTATAAAGAGAAGAAAGGAAAAGGGAATAAAATATTGAAAATATTTTATGACCCCAAACCCTAAGACCAAGTCAAGAATTGAATTGGTCGACAAGGAATAAAGTAGGGGGAGATAAGGGCCAAAATATAATAAAAATCCCATTTATTCATTCTTTAATTATGCATTTTTTGACACCTATTTTTTTATTATTTATTCATCAAATAAAGAAACATTGTACATAAAATTGTAGATAATAATGTAAATAAAAATAAAAAAGTTGAGTTTGTACAAAAATAATACACATTGTTCATTTTATACACAAAATAGCCAAAAAAAAACTTCACAGACCCATATCTTTCAAATAAAAACTCAAAACATAGCAAAATCACCTATAATTGTATATAACTTTTCACAAGCTAATTAGTGGTGTGGTTTCCTACTTTCTGAGTTACTCGGTGAAAGTTAGGTTTTGGTCCTCATTGTACATTCTACCGATTAAAATATTCATTTTATTCATCCCTTATTATTTTTACAAATTCATATTTTTATAATTTTGCAAATATTTTCTATAACGTATGTGCATGCTAAAACTAGGATAAAACCAAAAAGAAAATGAAAAATAAAATAAGTCTATGTAATTATTTAGGCAAAACACCTATGATTATACCTATATATAAATAAAAGGGGAAACTTATTCTTTAATTCTTTATATTTTTTATAATATTGTAAATATTGTCTATATTATATTAAAAATACAAAATCAAAATAAAACATAATAAAATACACTAAAATAAAAAGATGTATATAAAACACAGGCAAAATACCTATAAATAAACTTATAGAATATACATACTTATTTATTTAAGTGTACAAATCAACAACATAAAACTATAATAAAAATATATTTATACTTACAAAAATAAGATATAAACATATAAAATAAAAGAATAAAATATAAAATAAAATATACAAAATAAAAATAAAAAATGTACAAAACATAGATGAATATACCTATAAATACACTATTAAAAATTAACTACTAAAAAAATATACAAAAAAATAAATAAAATCATAATAAAATACTACATAAAATAATAAGCATTTTTTTATTTTATACTCTAAAAATAATAGAACCATTTACTATTTTTAAATAATTATTCTTTAATTAAATTGCTATTTTATCCTATAGCGACCTGACGTGGACCAATCACTTCAGATCGTGAGTTGACCCAAGTCAACTTCCCCCCTGCTTCTGATATGATGTGGATCCATCTTTTCTTGTATTTTCTTGCAAATTTATCGGTTGATTCGTCCATCCATCGATTTCGCGTGCTTCATGAAAAATCATCATCGTTCATTCGAGATTCACAACGAGATTCTCGAACCCTTGTACATATCGTCGATTATTTGATTTTGGTCGGTCAAATAAGGGTGCTCGAATGTTTATAAATAACGACCTCCGCCTCCTCTACCAAATTTGGTCTCTTTTCAACCCTTAAAGCTCAGGATTTCGGCCAAAGAGAAGCACTCTCGTGACAGGAGAGGATCCCCTGAGGTAAAGGACGCTTGCAGAGGGGGGAGGTGCACCCAGGCGGTCCGCTCCGGCGACCACCTCCACTTCTTGGCTCCGGCCAGGTATGAGCTGTGTCTTTATTTATTTTAGGTAGATTTTGTTATCAGCATTTCATTTGTGTCATTAGTTTAGTGATCAGGGTAGTTAATTAGATAGATTAGTCTTGGTCTTAGTTTGTCAGAGCTATGCTCCGGTGAGTGTTTCCACTGTCCAAACCGCCTGTTCCGACTACGCTTTCACTCCCATTTTCTCCCCTACCCATTTCTTCATCTATTTCACCCTGTTTCCGAACCAGATCTGCCTTAGATCTGTGAATCGATGCTCACCTACCACCCCTCATGGAGCATCGCCACCCACCCTCATTTTTCATGCTCACAGCTTCGTTCCATGTCGAGGACCATCTCCTCAAGCCATGTTTTCATCGTATGCAGGTCACGCACCCCTCGGAGCTCATCTGGGCTTAAATCAACTCAACTTGCAGGTACCTAGGGGGTCTACTTTCCTGGAGCTCGCCTGACCTCATCGTAGGGTCTTGGAGCCTCATCCGGCCCTCAGACGTTGCGTACCACATTCCCGGACGTGTAGAGCCTATCGCCATCGAAAAAGAACAACGGATGAGGGAGGAAATCGAGGATGAAGCCCGGGGAGGAAGCTTTCTTCCCTGTTTTTCGTGGAGAGCAGATGTCGTCGGATATGGGGAGACGTCCCAGATTGAATCTCAATCGTTGGATGATGACCCGCCTTCACCATCTGATCGGCATGTGTGATCTAATCTCAGTCATCCATTGACGAAGCGTCATCGGCGCACGAGATGTTGACACGTGTCCAAGTGAAGAGATCCAAACCGTTAGCCATCACCTATTATGGGGTAAATTGCATATCCAGTCCCTACCTTTTTTGTATTTAATAATTAGTTCTGTAAATAAAAGTTTACGTTATAAATAAATAGGGTATTTTACATTTAAGCCCCTGATCTTTATGTATTTGCACTTTGGTCCCTGTCAGCGTCACGTGCAGTCCCCACATGACGGTGGAAATTTTGCAAAGGAAACCCTAGCATTTTTTACATTGTAAATTAGTCTTTAAAAATTAAATAAATGTTTTATTGTGTTAAGTAAATTGCATCTGTACCCCTAGACTTTATTTTATTTGTAGTTATGCCCCTACCAGGATATGTATTTTTGTAGCTTTTATCTATTTATTAAAAATAGCTAACTTGCTCATAAAAATAAACAAAAATAGCATTAGATGATCCATGCATTGTACCTTCTATCTGCTTTGCATTTTTTGCATTTTATCTATTTATTAAAATTAAAATGGAGCCTAAATAATCCCTGTCTAATTTATAAAATACTAAAAAATATAAAAATGTTTTGAAAATTTCCAAAAAAAATTATATACAGTATATTTTAATATTTTATGAGTCCATAAAACAAAACCTCTAAAAAATAGTAAAAAAAAGTTATAAAAATTAGAAAGCTCCAAAATCAACAAAAAATATAAAAATTCTACAAAAATACCAAAAATATGTTTTTCTATTTTATAATTATCTATATGTTATTTTTTATCTATTAAAATTAATTTGGGTAATTTTGGGACTTATTTATTATTTTTAAAACCCAAATCAATTTTAGGTATTTTATTAACCCCATATTTGGCATATTTTTGGCTTTGAAAATACATAAAAACTAGCAAAAATTCCAGCAAAATAAAAAAATAAAAAAATATAAAAATCACAAAAATATATTATTTACTATATTTTGACTATTTTTCCATATTTCTACCTTTGTAGTATCTACATATACCTTATATTGTATTTATACATATATATATTATTTAAATCAAAAAGATATATAAAAAGATAAAAAATATAAAAAGAAAATACAAAATCAGAAAATTAAAAAGAAAATATAAAAATAAAAAAATGAACAAAAAAATATAAAATTAAAAACCTACAAAAATAATAAAAATGGACAAGAGTTAAAAGATGGAAATTTTGCGCATTGTATTTTGCCTCCTTCTCCTGTGTGCTCCCAGTATTCGACCTCTACACATGCTTACACCTATACACAAATGCATGTAGAGTTATAATAAATTTTAACTCCACATTTTTTCCATTCATTGCTTTATTCATATTGTGGGTTAATTGTTGATTAAACCCGAGGTTTTCGTCGGTCAACACATCGACTACGTTCCCTCCTTGTGTGGAATGCATGACTGATGAATATTTCATGTTTATTACTTGGAACACCTCCAGGTCCTATGGATAAGAAGGAGTCCCTGATCTGTCTTTGAGCCATCCCAACCTCATCGGAGCTGACCATTGCAGGCGGAGGAGTCCAAGCCACTTGTAGCTACAGTCAGATCGAGGAGTGGCCTTCGGAGGAAGGAGTAGAGCCAGATCGAAGTTCGTCGGGCTCCAATTCTTCATGTGTTCTTTTTACCACTGTCGCGACCCTGTTTGCCGGGCCGTCGGATCCTCCCATATCCGGATCTGGTTACTCAGCAATAATTTATTCAGCAATCACAACTAACATTCAGAAATAGACTGCAAATAAAAATACTCGAAAGAAAGTATTTCAACACTTTTCCATTCACAAAATAAAGTTCAGATGACACACTGTCCCACTATAACCATTTACATGTACATCAGCTTGAAAGGAAAATATACAAAAGATTACTAACTACCTTAAAAAGTAAAGCTACTGTGGCTGGCTGGATGTCTAGTATGTAAGCTGGATGAATTTTTAAAGTCCTTGCGATGGCTCACCGATACCTGTTGGGTTTTTTATGAGCCAAAAAAAAATCCTACTGATCCGGATCAGGTAAAAATATCACTCGGGTCGTTGCGACCCAGATCGATAGAGACCTCGGCTCAATCAAGAAAAATTAAGAGCAGACCACCAAAACAGAGTAAAAATCAAAGGAAAATAATAGCGGTCCTGGCTATTGGATTAGCCTGGTATAGCGACCAGGGTCGGACTCAGGGAGCACGTGATGGCCTCGCGGCCTACGAAGTAGTCTAAAATAAAATAAAATAAAAGATAAATATTTTTGGTGGAGTTTTTTATGGTTTTATATTTTTTTTGGATTTTTAATTAATAAAAGAAATGAGAAAAGCAAGTAAACAAGCCAATACAACCAATTATTTAGCTACTCAAAAATCATTCAAAAATTCAAATAAAAATATTTTTATGTTTTCTATGTTTTTCTCTGTTTTTGGTTAATTTTTGGTAATTTTCTGATTTTTATTGGATTTTATAAAAATCAAACAAGGCAAAAAATAAAAGGGACTGTTCAGTCAGGTTTCAAGGGCCAATTTAAAATGCAAAATGCCCTATTAACACCTGAAGGTAATTTTCCTATAAAGATCAAAACACAAGGAAAAGTTGGCCACTGAAATTATTAATTTTTTATTTTTCTTTTAATTATTAGAATTTTTTATGGGTTTTTAGGGGTTTTGTAATTTTTATAGGTTTTATATACTTAAAAATGACCAAAATTGGTCAGAAACTTAAACAAGGCAAAACAAAGAGGTGTTTTAATATTTCTTTGTGATTTTTAAAGTTAGACAATAACAAAAGTGTGTGTATTTGAATTTTTAAAAATAATAAATAAAATAAAAAATGTCTCCAAAAATTATAGAAAATTTTACACCATGGCAGGATCCATGTATCCAATTTTCATCAAATTTGGAGTTAATTTGCTATTTTATTAAAATAAAAAACAATGGTATAGTGCAAAGGGACCCGTACGCAATTTCAACAAGTTCCAGGGGGTCCGGTGCAATTTATCCAAGAATACACGCGTGAGGCGTGTGATCTGGGCACTCGGGGACCTAATTGCAAGAAAACTAAAGTTCCTGGACTATTTAGTAACACGCACTAAAAGTCCAGGGGCTTCAGTGTAAATTACCCACTATATCAAGCACATGCGCAAATAAAACATTCACAGGGGTATTTATGCAAATACTAAGGTGGGCGAATTCCTCTCTACAGTAGCACCATGAAGGAGCCAGGGTCATGCCCAGGAGGGTTCAACGTCCTCAAGCAAGAAGAGGATGATAAGAAAGAGCAAGACCAAAAGAACCGAACTTCCTCCCATACCCATGGCTTCCCCCATTCATTAACACCCTGAAACATGAAGGTCAAACATGCAATTAACCCAAACAATCACGTGTCGAAGCACGTGTCCCACTACACACGGGGGCATAAAAGCAAATAAACTACAGTACGAGGTCCTAAGTGCAAATGTACCAAAATAAAAACAACTAAATGCGATATTTACAGGACTAACTAATAAATGAAATAAACAGGGGGGCCTATAAGAAATTTACCCCTTATTATATCCGAGGGACGGATGAGCGCCACGTGGAGATCCAACGGTCGGGGAAGGGTGGCGCCCAGGAAAGGATCATCGGTCCTGATCGAACGGCTGGGGCCTCGCCACGTGGAAGATCGGACAGATGATAAGCGAAGTGTCTAACCCTCGACGATCGGACGGTTCTGATCCCTCCTTTGTTGATCGAACGGCTGGCGTGGCTCCTTTAATGGACGTCTGGGATCTAATCTGGAGCTGGAGGAGGATCGAACGGCTACGGAGGATGCTCGAAGAACTGGACTCCGGCGAGGTTCGCCGGGTTCGGAGGCTGCTACTGATCGGAGAAGAATCGCCTTGGCCTCCTGCGTCGACTGGTTCCCTCTGATGGTACCGAGGAGCTCTGGAGAGCTCCGGCGCCACTGGCGGAGGAGGAGCTGCTGCACCTGGATGTCGAAGCCCTCAGATGGGCTCCTCTGGACCTTCAAAGATGTGCAACGAGCTCCTGGGTCGAGGGCAAAGTGCCTCGACCCGGTTAGGAGTGGTGAATGTGATCGGCGCGTCGGGGCGAAGGGGTTCCGGCGAGGCGACGACGGAGTGCGAGCTGGGTTGGATGAAGGGGTGGAGAAGGTGCGCGGAGGAAAGGCGGGAATGTGGGTCGACTCCGATGATCGAACGAATAGCTATGGTGGTCGGAATCGGCGATGAACGGCGACGGAGCGGATTGGGCGTAAATCAAAATTAACGAAATAGTGAAAGAGAAGGGGCTACCTACTGGATGCTGTCGACAGTGGAGGAGCTGGGGATGCTCCAGGTCCTTGCCTTAAGGACTGTCGGTGCCCGAGGCTCGAGCGTCACCTCCAGGCGGCGCACGGCGGCGCAACGTCGCCGGATCGATGGTCTACACGCTCCCTCCTCGCTGCAACACCACTGGAAGCGAGCTGTCACTCTCGCGGAGGCGATGGAGGTCCTTGGGTGTAGAACGGATGAGCCAAAGATATTGAAACATGAGGCGGAGCTCAGACTTTATATGAACGAGGGTCCGGCAAGAATGGAGTCGGGCGTGAAGCTCGGAGCACGGATCCCTAGGCTACTGATCGGGCGTGCCTCTCGGATGCAAGGTGAAGAAATAGCGCCCGGGGTTTGCGGATTTGGTGGTAGGGTCATGACGTGAAAATTCGGTGAAATCAGGTCGGGCGTCATGGACCCGTGGGAAGTGGTCCAAGGGGGGGAGTTGACCGGGGGGTCAACGTCCCCCGTGGACCAATCAGGATCAGCCATGTGGAAAAGATTTGAAAATTCAAAAAGAAATAATAAATGGCCGAATTATTAAAAACTCAAAACATGAAAAATGTTTGTTTTAATTTTTTTCTATTTTTTTGTGATTTTTAATTGTTTTTTTGAAATAAAAAATAAGGTATTTACACTATAGTGCTAGACATAGGTATATATGCAATATAGGTTTTTATTTTTTGATTTTTAATTAATTATTTTTGTACATTTTTATTCATATTTTATATTTTATTTATTTATAGCATAAAAGATAGAATATATACAAATTTTTAGGGATTTTAATTTATTTATTTATAAGGCTAAATAAATAGATAGGTGTGCTTTGTACAAGGTGAATATATACAAGTGAATATTTTTATTTTCTTTTTTACTTTTTCTATTTTTATTTGGATTTTATATTTACAAATATTTACAAATATAAACAAGCCAATTTTATTCTATTTTTGGAGGAAAATATTTTTGCTATATTTACAGGTATATTTACATAAATGAGCTCCCTATCTCTCTCTACTTTTGGTTTTTATGCGGTCAGGCCCATGCTGAGCCCTCCCTTGGGATTTGGTTGCTCAATATTTATTCTAAATATTTCCCTCTTTTTCTTTTTTAATCTTTATTCTTTTATTTTTGCACAAAAACAAGCTAATTATTAGTTTTTACACAATGCATGCTCTTGGGTAATTATTTGTATTTACAAATATATACATGCATTTGCAAAGGTTTTTGTATCAAAATATAAGAATAAAGAGTGATGAATGAGTATTCATCACCCCCCTATACTTAACTTTGTTGGTCCCTTAGCAAACACTTATTTGAAAAAGAAGTGAAAAAGAAAAAGGAAAAAGAAAAAGAGGAGAATGCACAAGGATCAAGGTTGAATATTAAACTTTCCTTCATTAAATTGAATTATGGAGCTCGATCAGATCTTTGGATTATTAATGTGTCGGACCCTTATTTGGACTTAAGCTTAAAACTCAACAGCCTCTAAGTTCCACTAATCTATAATCAAGACTCCTCAATAATCCAGATCAGAACAAGTCACCAAACACAAACCCTGAAGACCATGAATCTTTCCTTGTACTGTGGATGTGAAGTATAAGCTCTCCACCTCAGAAATGGCAACTTGACAACCCTCCCCAACAAGGTAACTCTATGACCCCAATCTGGCCACTCTTTCCTCGAGGAGCGGGGTATTCCCTTCTAAGTTCAAGTGCAACCGGCTCAAGAAGAGGGGGAAGAAGAGAATGGACCATGGCCAGTGTAGCCATGTATCCTTGGGAGCTCAACCAGTGTAGCCAAGTCTCCCTGCTGCAAGCTACATAAGGTGGGACATGAATCTCAAGCTTTGCTTATTGCACTATATACATACTCCGGTGGGATTATCATTTTCTATCAGACCCACCACTTTTTTGGAGTTATTTTCTTTTTGCATTTTTTTTCGAGTGCATCTATACAACATATACATGTGCAACATATATACAAGGAGTTTTTCCTCTTGAGCCAGTAGACTATCCCTCTTTTGAAGCATTATTGCAACCCACAACTCCCGTCGTTAGACCTCATGGCAACCAGACCAAGTTGAGACGCACTTCCTTCACTAAAAGAAGAAGAGAGGTTCCGCCTAGAAGTACTACCCTCATATGCTACCCCAAGTCAAGGAAGACTGCCTCCTCACCACCTCATCCGTAGAGAGCTCGGTGCTAAGTGTTGTGTCCAAGTAAAGCCATTGTCTATATGAGTCATGTGTGTGTTGTTAAGTGCTCTACTTAGGCTCATTGAGATGACATGTGATCATAGCCTAGTGGACTCCAAGAATTAAGTCACCATGGACCTGAAAAGCCTTAACCCTAAGCCCTATAAGGTTCCTCTTAGAAATTAGGTGGATTAAGATCTTAATCAAGCTCCATTTCCCAATTTAATTCCAGGCTAGTTTAACTGTCAATATCATCCAGAAAAAACTATATACATATATACAAAGATGCTATTTACACAAATTTTACAAACATGCAAAATTTTTGAAAAATGTTTTGAAACCATGGATGGATGAATGCATGAATGCAAGTTTTGCAAAAGTATTTACACACATTTACACGAGATTTTTGCAAACTTTTGATTTTCAAAACATTTTGGAAAAATTTTGTACTATATACATAATTTTGATAAGAAAATATTTACACAAACTTTACACAAAAAGATTTTTGAAAACATTTTTACAAAAATAATTTGTACACTAGCTATGTATGTGCAATAAAAGAATGATTATTTACAAGAAAATTTTTTAATTTTTGTGATTTTTTAAGGTTTTTAGCCAATTTTATTTATTAAGACACTCACACAAAGTACGAGTTATGGCTAAAGTATATATGAAATATATACACACCCCCCTATACTTAGCTCGAACGATGTCCTCAGAGTCAAGAGCGATGAAGAAGACATAACTCGTGCTATGTATAGGGAAGTGAAAAGGAAGGCTATATACAAAGACGAATGAATGAATAGAAAATCAAGAAGATCTCGGCTTTTCCCCCTATACTTAGGATCAAGTAATCCTAAGTATAGCAGGCTGTACACAAAGGGAAAACCGAGTGGAGAATGTACAGGGTCTACCCTTCCTATACTTAGGGTAAAATATCCCTAAGTATAGGCAACAAAATAGGGATAGAAAGAATCAAAAGAAAAACTCAAAGGTCCTACATCCCCCCTATACTTAGGGTAAAGTACACCCTAAGTATAACATAATCAAAAGATGAAGAAAGGGATCTGAGACTAAAGAATGTGATGATATGGACATCTGGATCTATACAGGTCGGAAGAACAGTGATAATCAGGCGTGAGATGCAATAGATGTGAGTCAAGAGACCACATCTCATGCAAAATGAATAGGGCAACATCAACGACCCGCGGCTCATGATCTAGAAATGGCTTGAGTCGCTGGCTGTTCACTCGAAAGGTACTCTCAGAAGACAACTCGGATATGTCAATGATACCGTTGTCGTGTACCTTTCTCACCAAGTAGGGTCCCTTCCATTTGCTCTGTAGCTTCCCTGGAAATAGACGAAGCCTAGCATCAAACAGCCATACTCTCTGTCCAGGCTCAAAATATTTGTGGCTGATGTGAGAATCATGTCACTCCTTCACTCTCTCCTTATACTGTAGGCTGTTTGAGAAGGCGGTATCTCTAAGCTCCTCCAAGGCTGCTAACTCTGCCCTCCTCTAGTCTCCTACACTATCTGGATCCATAAGAATATCAGTGACTACCCAAAGTAACGTGTGTCTCAGCTCAACAGGCAAATGGCACGGCTTGCCATATACGAGGCGAAAGGGAGATGTGCCCAATGGTGTCTTGAAAGACGTCCTATATGCCCACAAGACCGAGTCCAAAAGCTGCGACCAATCCTTTCGGTCAGGGGGGATGACTTTCTGCAATATAGTCTTGATCTCCCTGTTCGACACCTCGACTAGACCATTCATCTGTGGATGGTAAGGAGTAGAAACTCGATGGTCTATGCTGAACTCGCTAGCAAGGGCCTTCACCTGGTCGTTGATGAAATGAGACCCCCCATCTTAAATCAATACTCGAGGTACCCCAAACCTCGTGATGATGTGCTTCCTCAAAAATCTGCGAACTGTGCTGGCATCAGCGGTTCGGGCGGGGATAGCCTCAACCCAATGACTCACATAATCAACGGCTAGTAGAATGTACTCAAATCCCTGACTCTTAGGGAATGGACCCATGAAATCGATGCCCCATGCGTCAAAAACCTCACAGAAGTGAATGGGCTGCATCGGCATCATAGCACGCTGTCCACAAGTGCCCATCCTCTAACAGTCAGTACACCTCTTCACGAACTCATCAGAGTCCTTGAAGAGGGTAGGCCACCACAAGCTGGATTGGAGCACTTTCTGTGTCGTTCTCCTCCCAGAGTGATGTCCTCCCGCCTCAAGCTTGTGGCAGTGAGTGAGGACACTATGGTGCTCCTCCTGAGGAATGCACCTATGCCAGACGCTATCCCCTCCTTCGTGGTAAAGGATGGGATCCTCCCAGTGGTAGGACTTGGCCTTCGCAAGGAAGGTCTCAAGCCTCTGCCTGGGCCAACCTTGTGGGACTTTCTTAGCAACAAGAAAGTTCACAATATCGACATACCACGGGAGGGAGGCGATAGCAAGGATCGCCTCATCTGGGAAGGTCTCACAAATAGGATCAATCTGCTCAGAATCCTCAGGCTGCTCTAATCGGGAGAGATGATCTACCACCACATTCTTGACTCCAGGCTTATCCTTGATCTCAATGTCGAACTCCTGAAGTAGAAGGATCCATCTAGTCAGTCTGGCCTTGGCATCCTTCTTTGCCATGAGGTATCGGATGGCAGTGTGATCAGTAAACAGGGTCACTCTAGATCCAATAATGTACGATCTGAACTTATCTAGGGCGAACACTATGGCTAGCATCTCCTTCTCTGTGACTGTGTAGTTCTGTTGGGCGGAATCCAATGTGCGGCTAGCGTAGTGGATAGCAAATGGGACTCCATCCCTCCTCTGTCCCAGCACGGCCCCCACAGCAAAATCGGAGGCATCCATCATGATCTCGAATTGGAGAGACCAATCAGGCGGCTGGAGAACAGGAGCCTCTATAACACACTGCTTGAGAGTCTCGAAGGACGAAAGACACTTGTCATCGACAAGGAACTCGGTGTCTTTCATCAGCAGGTCA
The DNA here is from genome assembly GCA_037367405.1 of Ottelia alismoides. Lineage (NCBI taxonomy): Eukaryota > Viridiplantae > Streptophyta > Magnoliopsida > Alismatales > Hydrocharitaceae > Ottelia > Ottelia alismoides. Next base: position 577,427 of record JAZKJV010010218.1, on the reverse strand, counting down.
GTCAACGGCCGAGCAATCCTACTGAAATCATGAATGAATCGTCGGTAGAAACCGACGTGCCCCAGGAATGACCGTAACTGCCGCAAATTAGACGACGGTGCGAGTTTTCTAATGACATCTACCTTGGCCAGATCAACCTCCATGCCCCTGTTGGAGATGATGTGGCCAAGCACCGTCCCTTGAGTCACCATGAAGTGACTCTTCTCCCAAGATAGCACCAAGTGAACCTCTATACATCGTTGAAGTACTCGGTCTAGAAAGTCAAGACAGGAGTCGAATCCGTCACCGTAGACCGAGAAATCATCCATGAAGACCTCCAAGCACTCCCCTACCATGTCCGAAAAGATCGACAGCATGCATCTCTAAAAGGTCGCAAGGGCATTGCATAGCCCAAATGGCATGCGTCAGAAGGCGTATGTGCCGAAGGGACAAGTAAAGGTGGTCTTGTCCTGGTCTTCTGGAGCGATGGCCACCTGGTTGTAGCCCGAGTACCCATCCAGAAAACAGTAGTGGCTCTTCCCTGCCAGTCTCTCAATGATCTGATCAATAAAGGGCAGGGGGAAACGATCCTTCTTGGTGGCCTGGTTGAGTCTCCTGTAGTCAGCGCAGACCCGCCAAGAAGTGGGTACTCGTGTAGCAATCTCCTCTCCAGACTCGCTAATCACTGTAGTGATGCCCGTCTTCTTGGGCACCACATGCAAAGGGCTGACCCACTTGGAGTTGGAGATGGGGTAGATAAAATCGGCGCTCTACCATTTCAAAATCTCCTTCATGACAACCTCTCTCAGATTCGGGTTCAGCCGCTGCTGGAACTCACGCGACGGCTTCGCCTCATCCTCGAGATAGATATGGTGGGAGCACAGGGCCGGACTTATCCCCTGGAGATCTGCTACGCTCCATCCGATTGCCTTGCGGTTCTTTTCAAGAACCCCCATCAGACGGGATTCTTGCTCTCCAGTCAGATCGGCGGAGATGATGACTGGGTACATCTCAGGCTCACCCGCAAGGAATCGATACTTCAACGAAGTAGGAAGCGGCTTCAGCTCTGGACAACTGAGTGCTGGTGGATCTGGCCTCTGAAAAGTCTGCGTGAACGCTGCCAAATCTGCATGGGAGAACTGAAACTCTCTGTCAATCTCAGAAACTGGAGAAGGCTGCCCTGATGGACTGTCTCTGCTCTGCTCGGCATCTACCTCCTCCTCAACTGTAGGCTCAGTGGAAATCAGGTCTGGCATGTAATCCTCACAATCTGCCCAATCAGACTCTGACTCCGAGGGATCTGTATCATCTAAGGTGGAATCAGTACCACCATTATCACAAAAATCAGTGTCGCGGTCGAGAACCGGCTCTGCTGCCTTAGAAGTATCCTGGACCAGGAATGTGCTCTCCAAGCTCTCCTCTGCTGTCGTCTCTGCATCAGCGGAATCTGAAAATGAGAGGATGGCCTGTGCTGCTGGGTCTGCCCAAACTGCTTCATCGTCTGTGATCACAAAGTCACAGTCCTGGTGGATGTCTAGCCCTGCCTCTGTCAGCTGTTCTGTGTCTGAAGTCGTCTCTGAGCATGCTCTCTCTCTGGCTCTGCTGTCCTCGACCGTCTCTATTTGTACACTTTCGCCCTCGACGCGAAAGTATACCTTCCCGCTATCATGGTCAGTCACCGCCTTGGCTGTGGCTAAGAATGGACGACCGAGAATGATGGGGGTATCGGTCACGGACTCAGGGATCTCCATGTCCAACACTACGAAGTCCACGGGGAATTGCAGGCCCTGAATCGTGACAACAACGTCTCGTAACAACCCCTTCGGCCTCTTGACAGATCGATCAGCAAACTGAAGGACTGTCCTGCTCTGTCTAAGAGTGCCCAACTCGAAGCGGTCGAGAAGGGCTGCCAGAAGGAGGTTGATAGATGATCCGCTATCTAATAGAGTGTGGTCGAACCTCTGCTCTCTGATGTGGCATCTGACATAAGGGGCTCCAGAATCTGGCCTCTTGGCCGGCAGACGGTTCTGGATCGCAAAACACGTGGCTTTCATCAGCACATGGATCTTTGAGTGGTGGTTCCTCGTCTTCCTCCTGGCTGTAATCCTGTCTCTAAGGGATCGCTGAAGAAGAGGGATGTGCTGCAAAGCCTCCTGAAGAGTCAGCTGTATGTGAAACCGATCTATCATCTACTGGCTGAACTCTTCCTGCTCTCTCTCTCTTTTTGGGATTTTCTTTTTTCTTCCCCTTCCCCATCTGAAGGGCTCTAGGGAAGGGGATCATAGGGTCCTTCTCAGATGAAGGACTAGGAAAGGGTCTAGACGGCTCGACGGCCAGATCCACACATACATCATGCACCACAGTGGGACCAGAAAAAACCAAACCCTTTCCTTTATTCACAACAGAGTTCTGAGATACATCAGAAGTAGGAAAAACAACAGGTCTCTCAATAAAAGCATGGGTGGCCTCAGCACCACCATCGACTGGATCTGCTGGACGACTCGCGGCCTCAGTACCGCGCTCTGGCTCGGCATCAGGGGTGGCCTCAGTACCACCGGTGGAATCAGCATCCCTGGTGGCATCAGTACCACCGTCGCCATCTCTAGCGGCCTCAGTAGCGCTTTCCTCCTCCTCGTCGGGCGCTCTAGGTGTGTCCTCATGATGTAGCTCAGACGAGGCGCCGCCTGCTGGCATCCTACCGCTCCTAAGTGTGACAAAATCAGTATCAAAAAGATATCCTATCATATCACCAAATGCATCACTAGGAGTGGTATACTCAGTATAAGCTACCTGCTTAGATTTCCTCTTCAGGTTGTTGGGGTTCGGCTCAAACTGGGCAGGGATGGAGGCCTTCCCTCTCACAATGTCCCGCATCTCTTGGCGGAACTCGTCCATCTCCCGTCGAAAAGTAGCCTGCTGATCCGTGAGAAGGCGGGCTATGTCATCCAAGGCGGGGCTCTTGTAGGGTGGGCCATGAGAGCCTGACAGGTAGCCTCTCTGGTAGGGAGGCTGCTGGAACTGGTGCTGTGGTTGAGAGGGGTACGGGTGATGCTGCTGTTGCTGCTGGTGAGGCTGATCTCGCCCCCAAGACTGTCCCTGCTGATAGGGACAAGGACCATACTGTGACTGTTGCTGCTGTGGCTATGGGTACACTGGGGGTTGCTGCTGCGGGTGCTCTCTCTGATGGTCGTACTGGCCACCCTGTCCTGATGGCTGCTGCTGAGGCTGGGCACCTCCGGTCCCCCAACTGAATCCGGGATGGTCTCGTCGGATACCGGGATGAGGGCGATCACACCAAATCTTGTTGGCATCCATCAACAGCTCTGCATCGTACTAGGGTGGCGGGAGCACTGCCAGAGGCTGATCCGGCTGGTATACCACCATCTGCAAGTCTGGAGACGGTGGTGACTGGTAAGTGGGCTACGGCTGCTGGTACGGCTCCGCCTGTACATGGTGAACCTGTCTAGGCTGCTGATGAGAGCTGGAGCGCTGGGACGAGCTGTTGCTGTTGCCGGTATCGCCTCGTGACTGAAGATGGGGCTGGGAAGCCGTCTGTGCCTCCAGGAGACACATGAGCTGTGTCTTTAAGTCACTCAAAGGCTGTGCCATCTGCTCCATCTGAGTGATGCCCTGACACCGCTTCTTCTCGATAATCTCCATCCGGTCCAGCTTCTCGCTGATGATCCCCATGTCCGCGGTTGATGACTCGGTCTCTGCTGCTGCTATCGCGGACGAACTAGAAGGACCGACGTCGACCCGTGCTATCCTCTGGTACTGCACTAGTTGTGGCTACTAGGGTCTGCCCTGAGTGTATAACCGGGTCTGGGACATCACCATATAGTTCTCTGCCATCTCCTCGTAGACGGCCCAGACCTGGTCGTGATCCTTGGCGAAGTAAGACCCGCCACAAGAAGCGTTCACCAAGCCCTGAAGCTCTGGTGTCAGCCCGCTGAAAAAGCTCTGCACGAGGTTCGGCTTGGAAATGTCATGGTGCGGGCATCTATCAGTCAGCTCTCTGAACCTCTCCCATGCCTCATGGAACTGCTCGTTGGGGAGCATGGAGAAGTTGTTTATCAGGGCTCTCGCGGCATTGGTCCGCCCGAGTGGGTAGTACTTATGCAAGTACTCGGTGCGGAGCTGCTCCCAAGTGTAGACAAACTTCCCCAGATGTTTCAGCCAGGTGGCTGCTCTGTCTGCCAAAGAGAAGGGGAAGGCAATCATCCGTATCGTGTCCTGGTCCACCTGACGGTCGTGGACAGTACTGCAAATCATGAGAAACTCCTGGAGGTGGAGATGGGGCTCCTTGGTGGCGAGCCCATGGAAACGGGGGAGGAGATGCAAGGTGTTCGGGGGGAACTTGAAGTCCCCAACGATGGCTGGTAAAACAACCCAGTGATGCATCAGGGTCGATCCGGGGTTGTGCAACTCCCGCATCGGTCTCGGTGGGTCTCCTGCTCCTGTCGTGGCAGCGGCCGCTGCGGCTGCTGCATCATCTGGGACTCTCGGCCCGTCTCTACGCTGCTCTCACTCTGCTCTCATCTGCTCCATCTCTCTCCTCATATCCAACATGAAAGCTCCCTGATCCCTCAACTGCTGTTGCACTTTCTCGAGGGAGGCGATCAGGGTGGAGTTGATCGCACTCTGGTCCAGAACAAAATGCTCGGGCTGTGGACCTCTACTGCGATCATCAGAACTGCCAGTCATGGTCTCTGCAAAATCAAACGATCCATACTCAGGTGCCGATAAATCTGAAAGTCTCTCCTCTGGCACTGGCCTCTCGGAATAGAAAGAAAGGGGGTCGAGGGGGAATAAGGCAGAATCGTACTCGGGCTCGGAGGGCTGGTCTCGGCTCTCGCGAACCAACCTAGATGAACGGGTAGACGCGCCTGAAAGCGGTGCATCCAGAGGCTGCCTAAGAGATCGTCTGCCCATCATTTTGATGTGGCGAGTAAGGCGGATGAGATCTGAAGAAACTATGATCACAAGCAAACCCCAAGTTCACCAACGCAACGCTAGCTGAAGACCGTAATGGCTCAGTCAATTTATCTTGTCAATTTTATTTTGGTGAACAATCAAGATATCAGAGCGATTACGTGACCTGTTGGGATACCCGATACTTTCCCAACCGACTGTCCCGCACAGAAGTAGTCGGTAATCAGTCGAGAATAGTACCGGAGGGCTCTACCTAGTGTTCGGGTCACTCTCTCGCACAATCAAACCAAACAATGAGGGGGTTGCTCTCCCCAAGACAAGTTTTTAAATGAGGTGTCTTTTAGGGTCAATAGTTTTAGCAGTCCCAATTTTATTGTTTTTTCTTTTTAGGTCTTTTTCAATAAAAACATAAACGCCTAACGAATTTTTTGGTTCTCCTGGTTATTAAGTCAAAAACAGGGGGAGAAGACGAAAAAGCCGATGCGCGATGAAATCAATGATGCATGCAGAGTAAGAAATGCGTACCTGTCTCCAGCACTCTACATGCAATATGATCCGCGCAGAATTTAAAGACAGAAAATGAACTACCTATATGGTGCAGCGGAAAAAAGCCGAGTGCCTAAGCAGGCAACTTCTACTCGAAAGAACCGTCTAGCTGGTCACCAGCCTTCGATCCAAAGAGTCCGGTCTCGGTCTACCCCTCCTCCTCCCGACAAATCGGGTTCAGAAGCAGCGCTTGGCAGGGCAGGCTACAGTACGTAGGCTCGAAGGGAGTGAGTCAGCTATTTTTATTAAATTTTTTATTAGTAGGTCCAATTAACGATTTATAGGCACAAGCAGTCTATTATGTGTTTAAATCCTACTCAGTACGGCACAGTCAAACAGAAAGTCCTACGGCTAGGGGCTTGAGAAAAACCGCGTGAAACCGTAAAAGGCAACAAAAAACTAAAACCGTGAAGAAAGCCGTGAAAAAGCCGAACTAACTACTGTTTCCCCAAGCACACCGGTGCTCGGCGAAACAGACCCAAGAAAGAGTCCAAGTCCAAGTCTGATGTCCCTGTATTATTACAATAATTCAAATGAATAAAAGTCTAAGATAATCTAAACCTCTCCCTCTCAGCTACTCTCTCACGCTCTCCTGCGGCTCCGTGTAGAAGGGAGCCGCCTCCGAATCCCGCGGTTGCGCCGGCTTCTCGAGAGTCGCTGCCTCGGTCCTCGGGCCCTCGCAAGAAAGAAACAGAGTGTTATCAACCAAATAAAATATTCAAATAAAAGCAGAAAGCTAAACAGGGGTATATTTGCAGAAGTGGCAAATAAAATAAACACACAAAATCAAACAAAAATAAAAGAAAAGGAAAGAAAATAAAATGAAACAAAAATAAAGGAAAAACAAAAAGCTGTGAAAAGCAGCGGACTCAGAAAGAGTCGCGGAAAAGAAAAGGAAAGAAAAGAAAAACTAAAATGACTACTAAGCCGTGCTCCACGGCAACGGCGCCATTCTGATGAGTCAAAAAAAATCCTACTGATCCGGATCAGGTAAAATTATCACTCGGGTCGTTGCGACCTGGATCGATAGAAATCTCGGCTCAATCAAGAAAAATTAAGAGAAGACCACCAAAACAGAGTAAAAATCAAAGAAAAATAATAGCGGTCCTGGTTATTGGATTAGTCTGGTATAGCGACTAGGGTCGGACTCAGGGAGCACGTGATGGCCTCGCGGCCTACGAAGTAGTCTAAAATAATAAAAATAAAAGACAAATATTTTTGGTGGAATTTTTTATGGTTTTATTTTTTTTGGATTTTTAATTAATAAAAGAAATGAGAAAAGCAAGTAAACAAGCCAATACAACCAATTATTTAGCTACTCAAAAATCACTCAAAAAATCAAATAAAAATATTTTTATGTTTTTTTTATGTTTTTCTCTGTTTTTGGTTAATTTTTGGTAATTGTCTGATTTTTATTGGATTTTATAAAAATCAAACAAGGCGGAAAATAAAAGGGACTTTCCAGTCAGGTTTCAAGGGCTAATTTAAATTGCAAAATGGCCCTATTAACACCTGAAGGTAATTTTCCTGTAAAGATCAAAACACAAGGAAAATTTGGCCACTGGAATTATTAATTTTTGATTTTTCTTTTAATTATTAGAATTTTATGGGTTTTTAGGGGTTTTGTAATTTTTATAGGTTTTATATATCTAAAAATGACCAAAATTGGTTAAAAAATCAAACAAGGCAAAACAAACACTATATATAATTGTTTTGTAATTTTTAGATGTGTTCTAATATTTTTTTGTGATTTTTAAAGTTAGACATTAACAAAATTGTGTGTTTTTGAATTTTTTAAAATAATAAATGAAATAAAAAATGTCTCCAAAAATTATAGAAAATTTTACACCATGGCAGGAGCCATGTATCCAATTTTCATCGAATTTGGAGTTAATTTGCTATTTTATTAAAATAAAAAACAGTGGTACAATGCAAAGGGACCTGCACGCAATTTCAACAAGTTCCAGGGGATCCGGTGCAATTTATCCAAGAATACACGTGTAAGGCGCGTGACCTGGGCACTTAGGGACCTAATTGCAAGAAAACTAAAGTTCCTGGACTATTTAGTAACACGTACTAAAAGTCCAGGGGCTTCAGTATAAATTACCCACTATATCAAGCACATGCGCAAATAAAACATTCACAGGGGTATTTATGCAAATACTAAAAAGTTAATTTCATTCATTAACACCCTGAAACATGAAGGTCATACATGCAATTAACCCAAACAATCACGTGTCGAAGCACGTGTCCCACTACACACACGGGCATAAAAGCAAATAAACTACAGTACGAGGTCCTAAGTGCAAATGTACCAAAATAAAAACAACTAAATGCGATATTTATAGGACTAACTAATAAATGAAACAAATAGGGGGGCCTACAAGAAATTTACCCCTTATTATATCCGAGGGACGAATGAGCGCCACGTGGAGATCCAATGGTCGGGGAAGGGTGGCGCCCAGCAAAGGATCCTCGGTCCTGATCGAACGGCTGGGGCCTCACCACGTGGAAGATCGGACGGATGATAAGCGAAGTGGCTAACCCTCGACGATCGGATGGTTCTGATCCCTCCTCTGTTGATCGAACGGCTGGCGTGGCTCCTCTAATGGACGTCTGGTATCTGATCTGGAGCTGGAGGAGGATCGAACGGCTGTGGAGGATGCTCGAAGAACTGGACTCCGACGAGGTTCGCCGGGCTCGTGCGCGTACGGGGGAGCTCCTCGGAGGCTGCTAATGATCATAGAAGAATCGCCTTGGCCTCTTGCGTCGACTGGTTCCCTTCGATGGTACCGAGGAGCTCTGGAGAGCTCCGGTGGCACTGGCGGAGGAGGAGCTGCTGCGCCTGGATGTCGAAGCCCTCAGATGGGCTCCTATGGACCTGCAAAGATGTGCAACGAGCTCCTGGGTCGAGGGCAAAGTGCCTCGACCCGATTAGTAGTGGTGAATGTGATCGGCGCGTCGGGGCGTAGGGGTTCCGGCGAGGCGACGGCGGAGGAACCCCAATCCCAGCTCCTGTGCGAGATGGGTTGGATGAAGGGGTGGAGAAGGTGCGCGGAGGAAAGGCGGGAATGTGGGTCGACTCCGATGATCGAACTGATAGCTATGGTGGTCAGAATCGGCGATGAACGGCGACGGAGCGGACTGGGCGTAAATCAAAATTAACGAAATAGGGAAAGAGAAGGGGCTACCTACTGGATGCTGTCGACTGTGGAGGAGTTGGGGATGCTCCAGGTCCTTGCCTCAAGGGTCGTCGGTGCCCGAGGCTCAAGCGTCACCTCCAGGCGGCGCACGGCGACGCAACGTCGTCGGATCGATGGTCTACACGCTCCCTCCTCGCTGCAACACCACTGGAAGCGAGCTGTCACTCTTGCGGAGGCGATGGAGGTCCTTGGGTGGAGAACGGATGAGCCAAAGATATTGAAACAGGAGGCGGAGCTCAGACTTTATATGAACGAGGGTCCGTCAAGAATGGAGTAGGGCGTGAAGCTCGGAGCACGGATCCCTAGGCTACTGATCGGGCGTGCCTCTCGGATGCAAGGTGAAGGAATAGTGCCCGGGGTTTGCGGAATTGGTGGTCGGGTCATGACACGAAAATTCGGCGAAATCGGGTCAGGCGTCATGGACCCGTGGGAAGTGATCCAAGGGGAGGATTTGACCGGGGGGTCAACGTCCCCCGTGGACCAATCACGATCAGCCATGTGGAAAAGATTTGAAAATTCGAAAAGAAATAATAAATGGCCGAATTATTAAAAACTCAAAACATGAAAAATGATTGTTTTAATTTTTTTCTATTTTTTGTGATTTTTAATTATTTTTTTGAAATAAAAAATAAGGTATTTACACTATAGTGCTAGACCTAGGTATATATACAATATAGGTTTATATTTTATTTATTTATAGCATAAAAGATAGAATATATACAAATTTTTAGGGATTTGAATTTATTTATTTATAAGGCTAAATAAATAGATAGGTGTGCTATGTACAAGGTGAATATATACAAGTGAATATTTTTATTTTTTTACTTTTTCTTTTTCTATTTGGATTTTATATTTACAAATATTTACAAATATAAACAAGCCAATTTTATTCTATTTTTGGAGGAAAATATTTTTTATATTTACAGGTATATTTACACACATGAGCTCCCTATCTCTCTCTACTTTTGGTTTTTATGCGGTCAGGCCCATGCTGAGCCCTCCCTTGGGATTAGGTTGCTCAATATTTATTCTAAATATTTCCCTCTTTTTCTTTTTTAATCTTTATTCTTTTATTTCTTCACAAAAACATGCTAATTATTAGTTTTTACACAATGCATGCTCTTGGGTAATTATTTGTATTTACAAACATATACATGCATTTGCAAAGATTTTTGTATCTAAAATATAAGAATAAAGAGTGATGAATGAGTATTCATCAGTTTTCAATAAATCATAGGATAAAAATAGCGAATGCTAAGTAACGAAGAAGAGAAAAGCAAACAAATTGTATAATTTTTCAAAACTTGATATCACAAAAATTTTATTCCTTCTCATTAATTTAAGTCCTATTCCTTTTTATTCCACATCAGGGATTAGTCCAGGGGAACCCCACCATTCTTGGACTCTGAAGCTGTGGACACTTCGGGATTGGAAATTGTGTTGATCTTGGTAAGCTTATGTCGCCGCACGTCGCCTCAACCAATCCTCCAATTCTACCCTGACAATTTCCTGACAAATATTAAACAGGGTCTCAACCCTCAGCCTGGAAAATCAAATGAGCACACCGTCTTTGAGGACTCCGTTGCTTAAAACCTCAGGCTAACATTTAATCATATAACCTAGCGGCTTTAAATACATGTTATCGTGACCCAGCCGCTATTGAACCACCCGTGCCTCCACATGGCACGACCACATCTTCCGTCGTTCCAACCCGAATATATTGGCTCCCGGTACCACGTGTTGCAAAAACATTCATTTCGGGCGCACTTATCATAACAGGGCAACCGTGTACCACCTAGGTAGGGAAACGCCAATACAGGTTCCTTCCGACAAACCTACAGGTTGCATGTCCGACCTGTAGTTCTACTCCCAGTCATCCTTAACATGACACACAATCCTTTTCAGGATCCAACTCAAACCACATCAATTCCCATGATGTAATTCTTCCATTAAGTCTTTGATTTGCATAATCCGCAATACTTAGTATAGACTCACATATATATTATTCATATGCATATATACTCGTATTTATGCCTATTTTAACTCTCAAACCCTAACTTTCAAAGCCACCGCATCAATTTGATGCTTAAACCTTATTTTAGTGGGAATCACAAAGCAACTTTTCAGACTTTTTCAAAAATAGCCAAAAGTAGGGTTCTTTACAACACAGACCATAAAATCAGAAATTTCAACGATCTCATATGAAAACACAACAGCAAAAGGAAGGATTTCGTTACCTAATCGAGCTCTCTCTCGTGTATGCAAGGCTTTATCGTGTTTCATTTTTAGAAAGGCTATTTTAAGGCTCCTAAAAAGATCGAATTTCATTTTCGTATCAAAAAGCTAAGAACATGTTAAGAACGCGAAGAACGAACGAAGACCGCGAACGCGAAGAACACGAAGAACGTCAAGAACATATTTTCTCTTAAAATTTTGGCAGAGTTTCCCCTTATATCGGGACATATTTCTCGGAAAATTTCAGCAGAGTTTCCCCTTATATCGGGACATATTTCTCAGAAAATTTCGGCAGAATTTCTCCTTATATTGGGACATATTTCAAAATAAAAGCGAAATGAGTTTCCTCTTTAAAATCAATCAAGAGAAAAATAACAATGAAACTGAAAGAACATACTCAACAACAAGAGATGAAGAACCGGTAGACACCACACATCTTAGGTGAGTGAACGTGTGACGAATCACAGGGTTACTGACGTGCATAGCCGCCCGCACCTAAGTAGGGTATTACACAGATTTCTCCATCAAAATAACTATAAAAGCATAATAAAAAGAATAGAAACATAAACGATGGAGAATCGGTAGATACCACGCGTCTTAGATGAGTGAACGTATGACGAATCACAGGGTCACTGACGTGCATAGCCGCCCGTACCTAAGTAGGGTGTTATACAGATTTCTCCTCGAACCACAACAGAAAACGAATCGGAAAGAAAATTGAATCAAAAACAAAGCTCGGAAGAAAAGAGAATGAGTTGAAATCCTAGTTTACGAAACAAACTAAGAGAGGATCATACCTTTCTCCTCCTCGTTCTCCCGGCAGTGCGTCGCTAGCGCTCCTCCCTCACCTCCCACTCCTCCTCCCGACCTCTTGACCCTAGCCCTTGGGGTGGTAGTGGTAGTGGAAATCGTAGAGAATGAATGGGTAGGGGAGTCTATTTATAGGCTCCATAAAATCACTAATCATGGTTAGAAAACCATGGTTTAGGCCTTAACCATGGTTTAGCATCCCATGGTTTTAGCCCATGGTTTTGGCCAAAACCTATCCCAAACTAGGGGCTTAAGTTAGAACATTATAGAGGATTCTAGATTCGCTAATAACGCTTAATTAACACTAATCGTGATTAATTTTCACTAATCGTGATTTAACTTTCACGGCTTACACTTATCTTTTGCTAACTATTGAATAGTATTTGCTAATGATCATTAGCGGTTTTTAATTGATCATTAGTTTCTTTAATCATGTTTAATTAGTCTTAATGACAGTCATTATGGGTTAATGCCATCTTAGCCTTCCTTACTTCTCTTTCTTCCGAAATTCATAACAAATTGAAACGGAGTCCGATTCACACGAAACAAATTCTGTTGGTTTCCTCTTGACAAGCCGGATCTTATTATATAAGATCTGAGATATGCCAAGTTCAAGGCTTTACAACTATAACAACCTTAAAGGAAGTCTCGTCCTCGAGACTAGAAATGCAGGCATAACAACCTTAAAGTGGATTGAAGACATAACAACCTTAAAGAGAATGAACGTCGTTTCATTTATAAAGAAGATATACAATACACAGTGTTATTACTTAAATAAGTAGGGGTATTTCTCTCTCATTTCTGCCTCAGGTTCCCATGTGGCTTCTTCAAACTCTTGGTTCAACCATAATATTTTAATTAGAGGCACCTCTTTGTTTCTCAACTTCTTGATATCCCTTTCAAGTATTTGCACAAGTATCTCTTGGTATGTCAAGTCTGGCTCAACATGTAAATCATCATAACTTATCTTATGCTCTGGATCCCTAATGTACTTTCTCAGATTTGATACATGAAATACATCATGTATTGCCGAAAGATGTGGAGGAAGTGCAAGTCTATATGCTACTTTTCCAATGCGTTGAATAATTTCAAAGGGACCCACGAACCTGGGTGCTAACTTCCCACGCAAGCCAAACCTCTGAACACCCTTCATAGGTGATACTTTGAGAAATACAAAGTCACCTACCTCAAATTCAAGGTCTCTTCGCCTGGTATCACTATAACTTTTCTGGCGACTCTGGGCAGTTAATAGTCTTTTTCTAGCAAGCTCTACAGCTTCCTGTGTCTCTTGAAGTCTGTCTAAATCATAAAGGTTCTCCGACCTCTTCCCAACACAAAGGAGTAGTACACCTTCGTCCATATAGTGCTTCAAATGGTGCCATGCCAATACTTTCATGGTAACTATTATTGTAGGTGAATTCTGCAAGAGGCAAATGTTTAATCCACGATCCCTTCCATTCTAAGGCACATGCTCGTAACATATCCTCTAGTGTCTGAATCGTACATTCTGACTGACCATCTATTTGTGGATGATGTGTTGTACTCAAGCATAGTTGTGTACCTAAGGCTTTCATGAAGTTCTCCCAATAGTGTGAGGTGAATCGTGAATCTTGATCAGAAACTACTTCCTTTGGGATGCCATGGAGGCGAATCACATGTGTAATATATAACTCGGCAAGCTGGTCTGGAGTGAAAGATAAACTTATCGGAATGAAGTGTGCTACCTTTGTCAGACGATCTATTATAACCAGATAATATCTTTACTACCAGTCGTCTAAGGTAAGCCAGTAACGAAATCCATGGAAATGCTTTTCCATTTCCATTCAGGTATAGGGAGGGTTTGCAATAATCCCGGTGACTTTTGGTGTGAAGCCATTACCTGCTGGCAAGTGAAACATGAATTCACAAACTTAGCAACATCTTTCTTCATTCCTGGACACCAAAAGTATGAATGAAGATCCTTATACATCTTTGTAATTCCTGGATGAATAGATAATCTTGAGCAGTGCGCTTCTTGTAAGATGTCTTTCCTTAGTTCAGGTGTGTTTGGTACACAAACTCTGTGATGGTTATACAGTAACCCATCTTGTATCTGGAATCCCTCTATCTCATTCTTCTCAAGTTGTTGTTTCAAGTCTTTAAGGACTGGATCATCCTCCTATCCTTTCTTTATTTTATCCCAGATCTTTGGTTTGTATCGATGAGGAATAGTTATAGTATCAACACCACTATCAAATGGTTTCCATTCACTCAACGTTGATAGTAAACCCCAGAAGTGGATAACACTCACTAACCCAGGTGAATAAGTTCTTATGCTAAGGGCATCTGCTACGACGTTCCCCTTACCTGGGTGGTAGGAGATAGTGCAATCATAATCTTTCAACAACTCTAGCCACTGTCTCTGTCTCATATTGAGCTCCTTTTGATCAAACAGATATTTCAAGCTTTTATGATCGGTGAAGATTTCAAAAGTAATACCATACAGGTAGTGTCTCCATATCTTTAAAGCGAAAACTACGGCAACTAATGCAAGGTCATGTGTTGGGTAGTTCTTTTCATGTGTTCTGAGATGTCGTGATGCATACGCAACTACCTTACCATGTTGCATAAGAACCACCCCAAGTCCTTCTTTAGATGCGTCAGTGTACACTGTAAACCCTTCACAACCAGAGGGTAGAGTAAGGATTGTGCAGATGTTAGGCATTCTTTCAGTTTCTGAAAACTAGCTTCACATGTATCAGACCATAAGAATGTGACCTCCTTCTGAGTTAGTCTAGTCATTGGCAATGCTATTCGTGAAAAGTCCTTCACGAATCTTCTATAATATTCAGCTAATCCCAGAAAAGATCGTATTTCTGTGACAATCTTCGGACGTTCCCAACTCATCACCACACTAACCTTTGTAGGATCAACCGATATACCTTCCCCAGAAATAACATGACCTAAGAAAGATACTTCAGATAGCCAGAAGTCACATTTGCTATATTTAGCATACAGTTTGTTCTTCCTTAGAGTTTCAAGTGCCTTCCTGAGATGATGTTCATGCAGATACTTATCCTTGGAGTAAATAAGCACATCATCAATAAAGACTACTACAAAGTGATCTAAGAACTCCTTGAATACTCTATTCATGAGATCATCTAAGAACTCCTTGAATACTCCATTCATGAGATCCATGAAGGCTGCTGGGGCATTTGTTAGTCCAAAAGGCATAACTAAGAATTCATAATGTCCATATCTAGTTCGAAAGGCTGTCTTGGGGATATCCGCATCTTTTATCTTCAACTGATGGTATCCAGATCTTAAGTCAATCTTGGAATACACAGTCGAACCCTGTAACTGGTCAAAGAGATCATCTATTCTTGGTAGAGGATACTTATTCTTTATTGTCCTCTTGTTTAGTTGTCTATAGTCAATGCACAACCGCATCGACCCATCCTTTTTCCTGACAAATAAGACAGGTGCACCCCATGGTGAAGTACTAGGATGAATGAATCATTTATCTAACAGTTTTTGCAACTGTACCTTTAACTCTCGTAACTCATCTGGTGCCATCCTATACAGAGGGATAGAGATAGGTTGAGTATCAAGCATAAGAGAGATTTCAAATTCAATCTCTCGCTCAGGTGGTAATCCAGGTAGTTCCTCTGGAAATACATCAGGAAACTCGCACACTATAGGCACATCTTCTATCATTCTTTCTGACCCTGATGTAGTGGATACATAAGCTAAATAACCTTGGCACCCTTGCTCTAACAACTGTTGTACCTTCAATGTAGAGATATATTTGATATTATCATTGGATGTCTTTCCAATGAACTGGAACTCTATTGAGTTAGAAAGGTGAAACGTTGCTGTCTTCTGGAAACAGTCAAGATATGCATGATGCCTTTCTAAAAATCCATTCCTAGTATAAGATCAAAGTCCTCCATTTCGATTAGTAGTAGTGAAACAAGTAACTGATGTCCCGCTATCACTACTATGCAATTATCCGGATTTCTCGGATTATAAACATTTGTCCTCTTGGTCCCTCGATTAGATAGGACTGTTGTACTTCTACTGATTTCTTACCCAAAGTGGGTACTAACCGTCGAGCAATAAATGAATGTGAAGCACCAGAATCAAATAAGGCATGTATTGAAAATCCGTGAATAGTAACGGTACCTCGTACGACTGTGCCTGAATTGTAGGCTTGTTCTTCAGTAATTGCATTGAGCTAGCCATTAGGAATAGGCAAGCTAGAACCTGCAACACTTTGTGGTGGTTGTTGTGCAGGAGACGCTCCTTGTGAGCCCCGACCTCTACCATGTCTTCCTCCGTGTGTTGCTCCATTGCTCGAGGTGGATGTTATACTGTTAATTGGGGTTGATTTTAAACCTGAACCTCTCAACTTCGGACAATCTTTCTTGATGTGGCCTTCCTGATGACAGTAAAAACACACACGTGATCTTGTTTGAGCTGAAGATCCAGCCACAGAGGTGCTAGCTCCTACTGCTGAGTCACGAGGATATAGTGGAGGTCTAGAGAAACCCCTTCTTCCTGATAATTCCTGACCCAAGGTCTGTGGTGAGCTTATATTGGAACCGGCTGGATGATAGCGATGATCTTTACGATTATAATGTGCCTTGCTTTTGGATGGTCCACCATTAAAGTGGAAACTTCTTCTTTGGCGGTTTTCATCCCTCTCCATCTCAATACGAGAGGCGATGTCCATTGCTTCATCTACGGTTGTGGCTCTAAAACCAGCAAGCTTTTCTCGTAGATCTCCCTGAAGACCGCTAACAAATTTGGTAAGATACTCTTGCGGTGAAGCTTCTAGAGCTGGTGAGTACCGTAGTAGCTTAGTAAAGTGGATATGATAATCTCGTATGGTCTTAGAACCTTGATTCAAAGAAGCCAACTCTCTCCTCTTTAATTCTTCCCAATGAGAGGGACAGAAGTGAGCTCGGAACCTCTCTTCGAAGATATCCCATGGAACAGGATCTGCTAACTTCTTAGATATTGCTCTCCACCATCGTCGTGCATAATCTGCTAGGGAGTAATCAACAAAGTGCACCCAGGTGTCAACTGGTGCATGGATTATCCTCAACATCCTAGTAACTTCATCGAGCCATAACTCAGCATCAGTAGGTGTCTCTACGCCTTTGAGTCGAGGAATTTTTCCCTTTCGGTAATTATCTAGTAATGTTTGCTGTCTAAGCAGGGCCTTCTCCATTGCTCCTTCAGTTAGGGTAGGAGCAGACTCAGTTGAAGGATGGTAACTAGATTCTTCCTCAGAAAGATGGACAGAACCTTCAATCCTGGCATTCGCAGGCTTAGATGCCTCGGGTCTCTCAGCCTGTGCATTGAGCCTCTCCTCCAATACTTGTTGCCTTTGCCCCATGTCTTGGAACATTGTCATCATAGCCGCTAATTGTTTAGAGACATCTTGGTCTGCAATGATCCTGGGATAAGTCAAGGTCAAAGGTTAGGTCCTATAAGTCTTAGCATGATGTACATAAGGGACAATGACTTGTGAATGTTACTGTAGTTATTTATTAAGATCAAAGGATCTTAATACAACCTTAGTTTTCTGAATACCGCTCATAGTTGTTAATTACTAAATAAATTACTGGAGTAACCAGGCTCTGATACCAATCCGTCGCGACCCCGTTTCCCGGGCCGTCGGATCCTCCCATATCTGGATCTGGTTACTCAGCAATAATTTATTCAGCAATCACAACAAACATTCAGAAATAGACTGCAAATAAAAATACTCAGAAGAAAGTATTTCAACACTTTTCCATTCACAAAATAAAGTTCAGATGATACACTGTCCCACTATAACCATTTACATGTACATCAGCTTGAAAGGAAAATATACAAAAGATTACTAATTACCTTAAAAAGTAAAGCTACTGTGGCTGGTTGGATGTCTAGTATGTAAGCTGGATGAATTTTTAAAGTCCTTGCGATGGCTCACCGATACCTGTTGGGTTTTCCATAAATCATAGGATAAAATTAGCGAATGCTAAGTAACGAAGAAGAGAAAAGCAAACAAATTGTGTAATTTTTCAAAACTTGATATCACAAAAATTTTATTCCTTCTCATTAATTTAAGTCCTATTCCTTTCTATTCCACATCAGGGATTAGTCCAGGGGAATCCCACCATTCTTGGACTCCGAAGCTGTGGACACTTCGGGATTGGAGATGTGTTGATCTTGGTAAGCTTATGCCGCCGCACGTCGCCTCAACCAATCCTCCAATACTACCCTGACAATTTCCTGACAAATATTAAACAGGGTCTCAACCCTCAGCCTGGAAAATCAAATGAGCACACCATCCTCGAGGACTCGGTTGCTTAAAACCTCAGGCTAACATTTAATCATATAACCTAGCGGCTTTAAATACATGTTATCGTGACCCAGCCGCTATTGAACCACCCGTGCCTCCACATGGCACGACAACATCTTCCGTCGTTCCAACCCAAATATATTGGCTCCCGGTACCACGTGTTGCAAAAACATTCATTTCGTGCGCACTTATCATAACAGGGCAACCGTGTACTACTTAGGTAGGGAAACGCCAATACGGGTTCCTTCCGACAAACCTACAGGTTGCATGCCCGACCTGTAGTTCTACTCCCAGTCATCCTTAACGTGACACACGATCCTTTTCAGGATCCAACTCAAACCACATCAATTCCCATGATGTAATTCTTCCGTTAAGTCTTTGATTTGCATAATCCACAATACTTAGTATAGACTCACATATATATTATTCATATGCATATATACTCGTATTTATGCCTATTTTAACTCTCAAACCCTAACTTTCAAAGCCACCGCATCAATTTGATGCTTAAACCTTATTTTAGTGGGAATCACAAAGCAACTTTTCAGACTTTTTCAAAAATAGCCAAAATTAGGGTTCTTTACAGCACAAAACATAAAATCAGAAATTTCAATGATCTCATATGAAAAACCAACAGCAAAAGGAAGGATTTCGTTACCTAATCGAGCTCTCTCTCGTGTATGCAAGGCTTTATCGTGTTTCGTTTTTACAAAGGCTATTTTAAGGCTCCTGGAAAGATCGAATTTCATTTTCGTATCAAAACACTAAGAACATGTCAAGAACGTGAAGAACGAACGAAGAACGTGAAGAACACGAAGAATGTCAAGAACATATTTTCTCTTAAATATTCGACAGAGTTTCCCCTTATATCGGGACATATTTCTTGGAAAATTTCGGCAGAGTTTCCCCTTATATCGGGACATATTTCTCAGAAAAATTGGGCAGAGTTTCTCCTTATATCAGGACATATTTCAAAATAAAAGCGAAAATAGTTTCCTCTATAAAATCAATCGAGAGGAAAATAACAATGAAACTGAAAGAACATACTCAACAACAAGAGATGAAGAACCGGTAGACACCACACATCTTAGGTGAGTGAACGTGTGACGAATCATAGGGGTACTGACGTGCATAGCCGCCCGCACCTAAGTAGGGTATTACACAGATTTCTCCATCAAAATAACTATAAAATCATAATAAAAAGAATAGAAACATAAACGATGGAGAATCGGTAGACACCACGCGTCTTAGATGAGTGAACGTATGACGAATCACAGGGTCACTGACGTGCATAGCCGCCCGCACCTAAGTAGGGTGTTACACAGATTTCTCCTCGAACCACAACAGAAAACGAATCGGAAAGAAAAATAAATCAAAAATAAAGCTCGGAAGAAAAGAGAATGAGTTGAAATCCTAGTTTACAAAACAAACTAAGAGAGGATCATGCCTTTCTCCTCCTCGTTCTCCCGGCAGCGCTTCGCTAGCGCTCCTCCCTCACCTCCCACTCCTCCTCCCGACCTCTCGACCCTAGCCCTTGGGGTGGTAGTGGTAGTGGAAATTGTAGAGAATGAATGGGTAGGGGGTCTATTTATAGGCTCCAAAAAATCACTAACCATGGTTAGAAAATCATGGTTTAGGCCTTAACCATGGTTTTGGCCAAAACCTATCCCAAACTTGGGGCTTAAGTTAGAACATTCTAGAGGATTCTAGATTTGCTAATGACGCTTAATTAACACTAATCGTGATTAATTTTCACTAATCGCAATTTAACTTTCGCGGCTTACGCTTATCTTTTGCTAACTATTGATTAGTATTTGCTAATGATAATTAGCGGTTTTTAATCGATCATTAGTTTCTTTAATCATATTTAATTAGTCTTAATGACAATTATTATGGGTTAATGACATCTTAGCCTTCCTTACTTCTCTTCTTCCGAAATTCATAACAAATTGAAACGGAGTCTGATTCACACGAAACAAATTCTGTTGGTTTCCTCTTGACAAACCGGATCTTATTATAAAGGATCCGAGATATGCCAAGTTCAAGGCTTTACACCCCTCTCTCAACCATCAGATCAAAAACACGGTCCAGATCTAATCTGACCCGTTGGTTCTTTCGAAGGGGTATGAAAGATGGATCGTCTGATCGTGCACGTGGAACACCAGCTGCTGTTGGATTAAAGTGAATTAAGTAGTAAAAATTGCATACGTACCCTCCGTCTTTTTGTATTTTGTAAAAGTTCTTGTAACTATTTAATTAAGTTGAAAACTTTATGGACAATTTGTATGAGAGTCCTTAGAACTATTTCAAAATTGTATTTTAGTCCAGTGTCAGGTCACCTCACGTGGACCCCCACGTGAGTGGACATTTTGCAAGCAAACCCCTCTGAGTTCTGTATTTATTATTTAATCTATAAAAATCAAGTTGTAGTTCAAAGTCTGTGGTTATTTTGCATGTGACCCCCTGCAATTTATTTTATTTGCAAATATACCCCTGCCAGCTTGATTTATTTTTATTTTACATTTCTTATTTTTAAAAATGGCTCTTGAGCTTCAAAAATTCTGCAAAAATAGGTGTAGGTTCTTGATTAGTTTCTTGTTCATGCTACATATTTCATTTACCATTTTGCATGCATTTACTATTTATTAAAAATTAAATTGATATATTTTATTCCCTGATTGATTTTAAAAATAACATAAAATTATAAAACCTCTTTGAAAATTCCCAAAAAATAGCTTACTATTTCTTATCATATTTTATAACTTCAGACCAAAAATCACACAAACAAAATATCAAAAGAAACTCCAAAATTAGTAAACCGTTGCTAACCCTAAAAAAATATAAAATATTTTCTAAAAATCCAAAAAAAAATAGTTCTCTAGCTTGTATTTTATATATACATATTACTATGTATTAAATTTGGTTTTGAGAAAATCTGAACTTATTTGTTATTCGTATTTCTTAAATCAATCTGGCCCGATTAAAAAGTCCATGTTTTGGACCTTTTCTTATTTTAAAATTACAATCAGTAAAAAATTCCAGAAAACTCTCAAAACCATAAACATATTTGAAATATAAAAAAATATTTTGAAAATTTTAACTATATTTATAATTACAATACCCTATATAGCATGTATATATATATATTATAATATATATATATATATTTATTACTATTAATTATTATAAATGCCTGATAAATAATTTAAAACCTTTAAAAAATAAAAAGGTTGTTCTTTGGATATTTTGTTAGTTTTGTATATTTAAACTATTATATATTACCCACGTTATAAATATATCTCCTTATATACTCACATATATATATATACTCTTATATATATTAATTATATATTATAAAGAAAAAGAAATTAAAAATTAGAAATTTAAAAATAAAAATTTATAAAATAAAATAATAAAAAAGGAATATTAATTAATTAAAACTCCTACAAAACATTGGTTGAATAGTGTGCATATCTATACATACATAAACATTCACATTATTTATTCATAAATAACTTTGCTACGTCCCTTGTTCCTTGTGTTTGACACCCTACCATACGTGTCCACTATACACACTTGTTAGAGGGTTTATAATAAATTCTGACTCCACATCTATATTTCATTGATTGATTATAGGGATTTTTACCCGACAGACCCTATAATCTTTGTCAATTACCTCTATGACCTTTGAAACTACGTAATTCCTCCCTCGCCCCTGTAAATTTGCTCTATCTTACCCCATGAACCCTACCGTTAAATTGACACATCTAGGTTTAACTTCCTTGGGTTAAGAATGAGTTAATCTAACCAACCACGATCGGACGGGTAGAATTAATCAAGAAAAAAATAGACGGGGGGCTCGAGCAGGGAGGCGGGGCTGGGGGAGGGGGGAGGACTTGAGCAGGGGACGCGACGGGGCCAGGGGGCTCCGACCTGGGGCGATGGTCGGGGGGAGGGGGCTCGAGCAGGGGACCCGTGGGGTGGGGGGGCCCTGGGGAGGCGCGGGTGGCGGGGGGGCTGAGGAGGCGCGGGTGGCGGGGACCTGGCAGGCGGCGCAGGTGGAGGGTGCCTGGGGAGGCGCAGGTGGCGGGGGGCTCGAGCAGGGGACCTGTGGGATGGGGGGCCTAGGGAGGCGCAGGTGGCGGGGGGCTGGGGAGGCGCGGGTGGCGGGGGCCTGGGGATGCGGCGCGGGTGGCGGGGGCCTGGGGAGGCGCGGGTGGCAGGGGGCTTGGGGAGGCACGGGTGGTGGGGGGCTCAAGCAGGGGACCTGCGGGGTGGGGGGGCTTGGGGAAGCGGTGCGGGAGGCAGGGGCCTGGGGAGGCGCGGGTGGCGGGGGGCTCGACCTCAGGAGATGCGGGTGGCAGGGTGCTCAACCTCAATCTCCAAGCAGGGGATAGAGGCAGGCCAGGGAGAGCTTCGAGCAGTTGGCGCATGGGGGGTGGGGGTTTCAACGTAGCGTGGCCCCGGGGGGCTTCGACCTGGGGGAGGGAGTGGCACTTTTAGTAAATTTGATGAATAAAATGGGTATAATGTGAAACAAGATAACCGAATCCGGTTAACTTTAACTGTTAAATGGATGAGGTTTAACCACAGGGTCTGTAGGGTAAAGGTTAACAAGTTTACGTGGGTGAGGGAGGAATTACGTAGTTTCGAAGGTCGTAGAGGTAATTGACAAAGATTATAAGGTCTGTCGGGTAAAAATCCCTTGATTATATCTCTTTTAGGTTAATTGCTAAATTGGTTACTTGAGCTTCACATCGTCACCTCAACGATTTTAGCCCCTCCTTGTGTGGACCACATGATTCTCCCCTCTGGTTGGGTAGCATTTCAAATGGCATCGTTGCCGGGGAACAACGGATAGCGTAGCATTTTATTGTATATTGCTTGCTCATTATTTCTCTTTTATTTCTACCTTTTATTTTTTATAATTATTTTATCTATTTTACCCATTTGTCTTTGTTGACTTTCTTGAAAGGGACAGCATGATGACGACCACTTCTTAGGAGGTGAAGACACTCGAGATGCGAGGAGATTGACCCCTCTTCTTTTAGGGCCAATTGGAGAGAGCAGTGAAGGAGATAGAGAGAGATGGAGAAGCAGCAGCCACTCTAGCTATTTTTTATTTTATTTTTTGAGGAGAGTTTTCATTTCTATTTTTGTATAATTATTTGTAATAATTTGAACTTTGAACACTTCTACTTCACGAGGTCCATTGCCCAGGTGTATGTTCACCTGAGGGCCTCATCAGGTTTTTTCGCATTTTCTGTTACTTTATTTTATTTTATTTCTCATACTTTGAGATTTCTTCCTTTCTTTTCTTTATTTATGTGATTTGATTCCCAAGATCTAGTAATGTTTGAATCATTAAATTAGGTCCAAAGCTTAAATAGAATCATGTGCCTATAGTTCTTCTCACTTGGACTTAGTTGAATTTAATTACTAATTACTTGATTATGGAACCGCGTGCTGTGAGAGACTCCATATAGTACTTGTCGGACCCATTGTGGTGGGCATTGAGGAGTCTTCAAGACCAGACACTTGGGATCTATTTTTGAGTATTTAGCATTTGATTTTTCATTCTAATAACAATTCCTGTTTAGGATGCTTTCTCGCTTTGCATATCGTGCGTGTAGTGTAGATATTTATCTATTTTGCCTTGCATCCCGCATGGAGAGCGCTAGGAAGCACCTTGAGTTTTCTTACTTTGCATGCATCATTTGATACGACTCTAATATCCATTTTCATTGCTTTTCCTCTATCTCCCTCCATTTTTTCATTTAGGTTCAAAAGAAAATAGAAAAAAATCGTTAGGCGCATTCTTATTGAAAAATACTCAAAAAATTGAAAGCCCAAAAATTAAAACAAGAGGACTACTAATAAAACTTTGACCTTAATAAAAATTCGTAATGTACATCATTATTTTGTGTTATAAAGCCCTCATTGTTTTCCGGTACCCGTTCAGACTGAGTGAGGTGTGAACCCTAAGGATTAGAGCCCAAAACCCGATTTTGTGGAAACCTTGGTTATCACCTTGGATGGTGAAGTATTGGTGTTTCTATCATACGTGGGCGAGTAGGGACTTGTAGACAACGGTGTTCCCACCTTATGTGGAGCATCTTAAGTGCTTTGAAGTATTGAGCATAGGTCACACCCTCACGGGTGTGTCTGTCTCATCGTCTTGCGTCCGAGTACCTTGCTTGTGAGGGAAGTAGTGGTTTTGCCTATTAGCTTCATTTCTCTATTCTTTGGCTAAGTAGCCCCCCCGGCACGAGATCAAGGACTTCAAAGTGCACATATCACTTGTTACAAAGGAGGTGGAAGAAGTACGGTGTACTTTTCCGATAGCACATACACTCCTACAGGGATAGCCCTCATAAGGACTTGTTGAAAAATTTTGCTTGCAAGACAAAAAGATAAAAATAGCCGAACTCTTACTGCTTCACTGGGTTAAGTTGGTGAAACTGCACATGTTTGATGTTTGTTTGATTTAGATTAAAGTCAAAGATCAAGTCTCGCACACTTGTGCAAAATTTTCCTTTCATTTTCACTTTTATTCTCATTTGACCCCTCACTTTGAGTTGTTTTATTGTTTTGCATTCTTTATATTTCTTGTTCATCTACGTATCATTCATCCATTCTCTATCTTCCTTTTGACTCTCGAGATGGCAACTCATGGATGGCTTGGTCAGGACTCTGCCAACATCCATATCGATTCCATGTGCTGGCCTTCTCCAATAATTTGGGATGATTCTTGAGAACCCGGTTCGGACTCTACGAACTGATCTTCAGACTCCTCATTTGCTTCAATAATCCGGGATCACTCTTGTCTCGAAATCTACTCATTTTTGGATGGAAATTGATTTCATTCCATATACTTCTTCCTCCTTAATGAAATAATGTGTTGACCTTAATACAGAACGATTCTTTCCATCTGGTGCTTCTATTTAGATTGATCAGAGCATCGTTCCATGTGCAGATCAAGAGTCGATCTAGAGCCGAAAATTTTATCAGATTCAGACTCAGATATAGAGATGGCTTTTACTGGAAAAGAGAAGGGACCTCAGCATCCATGGCCACAGATATGCTAGCAACCTAATCAGAATACCGTGAATGCCCAGCTTCTTGCCTCCATCCAGGCAATACAGCAGCAGCTCACCGATCAGACATTGGCACAGGTCACCTTTCAGGATATGTTGAACGACCTGGAAGAAGGAGGAGAAGATGAAGAGAGACAAGATGGGGCTGGTGGAGGGCCGACAGACGAACCTAGAGGAGAGAGGCCCAAGCCTACTCTCAAAGAGACTTACAACCCCAGAGCTGGATAAATGATCTAATGGATTCAGATCTCAGTTGTCCATGCCCATTTTGAGTTGATGCCTCAACTCTTGGCTCTTCTTCCAACCTTCAATGGGAATGCAAACGAAGAACCATGTATCCATCTTCAACAATTTGGGTGCATTTGCAAAACAACACACCATCCTAACATCCCATTAGGTGTAGTCAATATGACGACATCCACGTTCAGCCTTCAGGATAAGGCACTTCACTGAATCAATCACCTAGGGAACGTCGTCACAACCTGGTAGGAATTAAAGTCTGTCTTTCTGCACAAATTCTACCCTCTCGGGCAACATAACCAGATGTGAGCCTATATTGCCAACTTCACCCAAACCACCCACGAGTTTGTTCATGAGGCTTGGGAGTGGTTTACAGATTTGCAAGAGAAGTGTCTCCATCATGATAATTTGCAGATCAACCTGGTCCAACAATTCTTTAAAGGACTAACCATTGAAATCCAAAAGCTCGTCGATGTTGCTTGTGGTGGGTCACATTTTAACAAAGATGAGGACATCGCATGGCAGATTTTTGAAGAAATGGCATAAGGAGATTATGTCTTGTCGCCATACCATGCATACCAGAGACAATCACAGATTCATCCAAAGCCCGTACATATGGCAGCATCACACGAGCTAGACAGGGACGAGAGCTCCAACTTGAGTATCATAGGGAGCCACCTATCCAAGGTGGATATCATTGAGAAATGATCACAAGACCTTGAAAAACTTGTTGTGATAGAACAGAAGACCCAAAATTTGAACAAGTTGGATGAGATCACTAAAGAACTGGAGCTTCTAGTGAGCACAATTAGTGCATGCCAGTCTCTATCTACATCGGCCTCGACTTGTACTTTGATGAAGGAGCCATCATCACCTCGGTATCCTCAGCAGAGTCCATCTCCGTTAATAGTCCAGCATGTGTGCTACATGCAGGCACCCAAACCTACATCACCTC
This sequence comes from Ottelia alismoides, assembly GCA_037367405.1. Taxonomy (NCBI): domain Eukaryota; kingdom Viridiplantae; phylum Streptophyta; class Magnoliopsida; order Alismatales; family Hydrocharitaceae; genus Ottelia; species Ottelia alismoides. Next base: position 551,096 of record JAZKJV010010218.1, on the reverse strand, counting down.
AGCAACCACAACAGCAACTAGTTGTTTATCAGCTAGAGCTTCAGATGATTCAGGATCCATGCTCTCCTCCACCACATCTCATTCAAGAGGTGAATGGTGTTTGGACAAACAATGCACAGCTGGCCCGTCCAGGCGGACATCAGCAGGGCCAATCTGCCAATTCTTTCCCATTCCCTCATCAGCAAGGAGGGAGGTTTGTCCAAGGTAATCAACCTCACCACCAGCAGTCTCTGCCATATCAGAGAAATTGGAACAAAGACAGTATCAACAGCCACGGTACCATCATAACTAGCCATACCAACAGAACTCTATTGTTATTTACCAGCCGCGCTCGCCTCAGCACTACCCATATTAGCCTTCTCATCAATATAGTTCTCAGTATTCCAACAGGAAACCTCCACATCATTCCCAGACTCAGCACGCTCAACACGTTGAACCATCTGAGGTTGCGCTCGTTAACCCTGCTTTAAACTGCTTGGCTTAGTTGGTGAAGAGCCTTGCAGAAATGAGCCAGAAGTTGGATGACCTCATCGCTGCCAAGACTCCCATTCTGGCACAGGTGGAGGCCAATCCCAATAATTTCAGGAAGTGAGAGTAGGTAGATTGTGATGTCCCATCCAAACCCGTAGAGTCAAATGCCCATGCTATGTTTTTATCAAATATTATTACTCTCAGGAGTGGTAGGTCCTTACAACCGTCTGCTACCATGAAGGGGGAGAATAAAGCTTCAATTGGTGAATCATCATCTTCTTCTGTATAAACTGAACCAACAGTCGGACCGGGAAGGAAGAAGAAGAAGGAGGTGAAGCACCAAAAGCAAAAAACCAAAAAAATGAAAAGGAACAAAAATACCAAAAATCCAACAGCGACCGAAGCACCAGCCAGCCAGCAATGGAGAGGACTGCACCTACAGCCGATGGAGCCCAACTTGCATTTTTTGGATGCCCACCTCACATGGATGAAGGCACTTCTTTTTGCCATCCATTTATATACAACCTGATGTGGGCATTGATTTAATGTAAATAAGAACAATATTTATGCTTATGGTTTTGTAAATATTCCTTTTCCAGATGCTTTACAAAATTCTAAGAATTTGAAAATTTGAAAACTGTCTTGTCGAATCCCGACATTGTTGAAATTATTCAGAATTTTATTCTTGAGATGCCTCTGCTAAAAGCCATTAAGTACATGCCAAACATTAAAAATGAGACTGAAGGATGCATGTACTTTGAAAAGACAGACGCGCCAAGCTGGACAGAGAAATGTGAAGTATATTCTGATAGCGACGACTGTGACTGCAACCAACAATCAACCAAGTAAAAAGAAAGACATGGGAGCTCCTCTTATCAGATGTCAGATGTTAGACCAAGAGTTCGACCGAACACTTCTTGACAGCGAATCATACATTAATATGATTCCCACTTTACTACTGAAGGAATTTAGGTTAGGACCGCACAAATCAACAAGAATGATTATGTAGTTCGTGTATACATCAATCAAGCAACCATGAGGAATCTCGAAGGATGTTATCGTCATTATTTAGGGAATGTAATTCCATGTGGACTTCATTATGCTTGACATAGACACCTCAACTCCTCTTCTGCATACCCCGTTATACTTGGACGATCGTTCCTTCGAACAACCAAAGCAGTAGTGAAATATGGCACCGGGCAGATCACCCTTCGTTCCAGCAGCGGCAAGGTGCTAATTCAGACGATCCAAGTGTCGAAACCGTCATAATCTACATCATATGGAGTGATCCTTTGGAACAAAGAATAGATGACTATGACTTTCTTGTCGAGATCAACGATACAAACATGTTCATGGACGACATTAAGATCCATAAATTCCTCTCCACAGAGGAAGGAGTGGATAGCACAGTCGAACTCCCCTTTGTCTTAGAAAAAGAGATTTTTAATAATGTGCCAGGAGAACTGATTGATGGACACTATCCTCATTAGAGGAAGAGGAGAATATTGAAGAAGTTTTCTTTAAAAAAGATTCTATCATTGCGAATTTTTATGCTGCATTGAGTTTAGAAATCGAAATGCCAATGGTAGACAACTTACAGTTGAAAGATTTGACATCATAGCCGTGCACAGGTTTAGAATTGCCACTAATGTGATTCAAACCCCACTAGAGCTCAAACCGCTTCAAACAAATATGAAGTATGCTTTCCTTGCAAGTGCACAGAACATGTTAATGGTGATCATCAATTCCCAATTAACTGAGGAACAATAATCTCATCTGAAATTTTTATCTCAATGGGATCAACATTTCATTGTGTTCCAATCACATCTATCTTGAGGAAGATAGCAAGTCGTCCCATGAATTTCAGCGAAGATTGAATATGAATCTCCAGGAGGTTGTTATGAATGAGATTACCAAATGGTATGATGCGACCTTCATATATCCCACCTTCGACACAAAATGGGTGAGTCCCTTGCATGCCATGCCGAAGAAATCAGGGATCACCATCATGAAGAATGATAAAGAAGAGGAGATCACAACAAGAGTTCCAACATTTTTATGTGTTTGTGTTGATTACAGATGCTTGAACTAACGATCAAGAAGGAGCATTTCCCGCTTCCCTTCATCAACCAAATAGTCGAAAGATTGGCCACGAAGGAGTGTTTCTCCTTCTTGGATGGATATTCTGCTTACAATCAAGTTGCAATCGCCACAGAAGACTATGAAAAGATTACATTCACCTGTCCATTTGGGTCATATGCCTTCCGAAGGATATCTTTCATATTGTGCAACACTCCTGCAACCTTCTAGAGGTGCATGTTGGCAGTTTTTGCAGATATGATTGGTAATTTTCTCAAGATCTTTATGGATGATTTCTCGCATCTATGGAGATAGTTTTGATCAGTGTTTATCTTATGTAGATCGAGTCTTGAAACGATGTTATGAAGTGAACTTGGTGCTCTCGTGGGAGAAGAGACACATCATGGTGACTAAAGGTTTTATGCAAGGTCATGTCATCTCAAAGCGTGACATGGAGATAGACCCTACAAATGTAGAAGTCATTTCGAAGCTCAGTGTATAGGGTCATTCAGTGTCTTTCACACTTCATTTATTTTTCTTTTTTCTTTTATTTTAGAACTAAATACATATATATATATATACAGTATTTGAGAGGCAATTATTGATTGTTATTTTATGCAAATTAATGCTATATGCATGCATTTAACAAAGGATTTAAGGTCAAAATGAAAGAATAAAGGTGATGAAATAGAAATTCATCTCCCACCATTATAAGTGATCTTTAATCTTAACGGTTAAATTTTGTATTTAGTCTGAAGGTTAATATGGGAGATAAGATAGAAATTATTTCTAAACATGTTAGTTTTGCACAACATACCTAACAATAAAATTTTTATTATATAGTTTTGCAGCATACCTAACAATTAAATTTCTATTATACTACTTCTTCACAATTCCATGGATTATATAATAAGATATCTATATGTTATAAAACTTATGTCCTTCTAAACGTTCTCAATAATGCTTGCATCCCTACCTCTTTTATAATTAATGTTGATTGCTATAAAATATCTCTTCTGCCATTGTTATAAAATATGGATCAAACCTTCATGAAACGAGATTAAAATGTGAATTTTCTTTCAAAAAATATACATATTATATTGGATATATTTTTCTTGACTTTTTACTTTTTCAGGAAAAAAAGGTCAATCCAAACCATACCTTCTGCCATCCTACTAGGGTAGGACTTCTACTGATCATGCGGCATCAAGTATTGTCGGAGTTGTGTGGGGATGGCCGAAGAAAAAAGAGCAGAGGAGAAGGATGATAAACAAGAATATATCATAGTTGATGATTGATTTATAAATTTTGTTGATACATTTTAATGCCTTAACAATTTTATTCACCAACTAATTAAATTCATTAAGTATTAATGGATATTATAAAGGCTGCCGTGCAACACAAATATTGATGATGAAGTTCAGAAGAGCATAAAATGTAAAAAAATCTGTAAAAAAAATTACCTGAAAGTATTTATCTCCGATCCAACATTGTCAGGTTTTTGGTACGTGCATACAATACAATTGTGAGGTAATTATGGAATGATGTATCTGATGTGACGTGCCATTACCAAGTTAGCAGATGAGAATAGAAAAAGAAAAAGATATCCATGAATAGTAATGTATGCTGTACAGACTTCACCTGCTCTATCCAACGGTTTCTCGTCCTATGTCCTGCTCTCGATCAGGCATTGTGCACAAGGATAGGTGTGTATGTATTATATATTTATCAACCAAGACATAATGGGAGGCTCTGTTTTTTTACGAGTTATGACCTGCTGCCATCACTTATCCAATCTTCATGTAATTATTAAACATTAATGTTTGAACTGTACCTCGATCTACAGGTAGAAGAAGACGCACTGCTTCCAGTCCAACCTCAACCTGCCCCCCTACATGAGAGCAGTTAATCTACCACAGTAAATTATGGCCAACTGTCATCATTTTCTGAAGAAGTTGACCTGCCATGCACGGATTGATTGATTCATTCAAATTTAACTCTACGGTTAAAAAAACAAGCAACTCTTTTTTACAGTGAACGTTTGCAATGTAACATCAATATCTGATACAGACGAAAGTGGACAAGACCATCCAAACCACTCGTCTCCGTTCATGTATTCGAAGCGTTCCAGTAGATTGAAGGTATATAACCACCTAGGGTTTATGGAAAGAATGAGACCCTAGATGAAATTGACTAGTGTGCTGTGCATGATCAATAATGCGTAAAGGATGAGGAGCACACAAGAGAAAAGGATCTCTCAAAGCTTAGATGCACTCCTTTGAACCTCGGTTGTCTATACATGGTTTGACACTTTTATACTTTCTCAAGGCAACTCCCCAATAACCACATAAAGAAGAGGAGTTCCATATATAACCTATATACTTATGGTATACAAAATACTAGCATTAGTCCTATATAGTTTTTGTTACCCTTTCTGAGTTCCACGTCCTTCATCAAAAGCAACTGCTTTACCTGCATGTAGTATCTTGGATGTAGCACTTTCTAAAGAGGTACGATGTTAGTGGTAGAACATTGTTATACCCATTCGATCGTTATGTGGTTTTACCGTTAGGTGTTTTACACCTATGTGGTAATCCCTCCAATGACATGTGTTGGTATCCAAGATTGGTCAGTCATCACTAACAATATATACATATGATGCATTTGGTAAATACAAAAGGTAGGTGAGCTTCCCTCTTCCCTCTTAGCGTCCATGCACATGTTATATGAAGATCAAGAAGTCGACATCAGAGAATAATAATTTTTTGTTAAATCCTTCACCCCCGTATTTATAAGTTTCACGCCACAATTATTTCTTAGCAACATGATGTGTTACACATGTTAAATGAGTAGTATACTTGTAAAACATCTTCTAATTTTGTATGATATACATTATATTATCATTCAAATTTCCAATAAATATTAACATTTTCTTATTGGTTAGTATGTTGTAGAGGAATTAAAACACAAATGCATGCTTACTAAAAAAATGGATGAGGATAATACTATTTTAGTAGTATATATTAATTTCCATTAATGAATTGACCATTTGTGATAGGATCATATAAAATAATCACTGCAACAAAACTGACCCGCTTTTTTCGGAATCCGTCATTAAATTAGCCGTTGTTAAATATATAACGACGATACTATTCGTTGCGAAATGAGTTTTCGCACTCAAAATTAGCAACGAATATCATATATGTCGTTATATCATTAGCAACGGTCCATATAGTGACACTTATCCATTGCTATTTTTCAAAATATCAACTAATCATCGTTATTTTTTTAGTTCAAAATTTAGTGACGAGTAATTAAAAGTTTGAAAAATAGCAACGGATAAGCGTCGCTATGTGGACTGTTGCTAATGATATAACGACATATATGATATTCGTTGCTAATTTTGAGTACGAAAAATAATTTCGCAACGAATAATATCGTCGTTATATATTTAACAACGGCTAATCTAGTGATGGATTTTGAAAAAACCGTCACTATAGCTTAATTTTTTTGTAATGAATCTTTTCTATTTAACTCAAAAAATTAACATCTAAAGAATTCTCCTAAACAAGTTATGATTGGCTTTCTATCAGAGATCACACTACAACCCTCTTGTGGCTACAGAATGTAGCTTTCAGCATCTGCATTTTTGTCGCAACAAGCTGGATAATTGTTGAAGCAACAAAAACTTTTCTTTTTAAAAAAGGTTGAGCATATATTGAGACAGCTTAAAAAACATGATATAAGTGATTTCATCTAAGATAATATTATTAACCATTAAATATAAAAGGTTGCAATTGAAGTAAATATGAGTTACACAAATATTTCAAAAAATATATTGAAGCTAAAATATGTGATAGCATATTCTATTATCATGGCAATGAAAACTTCAACTTGCGATGTTACAAAATATGTTGCCAAAAGTAAGATCGTCAAAGAATCATAGCAACAATATGTTCGTGGTGACTATTCTGTCAACAGGAAAATTGTTGCATGTGATACCTAACGAATCTGTAACTAATATCTTTTACTTTGTGGCAATAAAAAGTTTGTTCCAGAAAACCAGTCATGACTGAAACTATTCGTTGCCATAAATCATTGTTAATATGGTAATCTGTTCTAGTGTCATGAGCTAGATCTCTTGAACAACTCAAGCTACATTTATCATATAAGCTCACACGACAAAGTCTTCTCAACAAAGAGCTCAAACAATATAAAGATATCATCAAGTTTGAGTTCATAATATGATAACGTCTTGCAGCTATTATTTAAACTTGATATAGTTGGAAAATATGTCTATACTTTAACAAAAGATGTTGACTATCACAAATAAATCTCTAGATATTACATGAAATAGTTAATGATTTGCCTTTTTTAAATCTTAGTAATATATTTTATGATTGGATAAATTTTGTAACGTGGTTGAGTTGGATTCCATATAATCATTAAGGAGTTTTTAATCAAATCTCATTAGGATATTGATGGAGGTTGATTGGATCATGATTGATTGAGATTGATTGTGACAATAAATTAAAGATTGTATTTAGGCCTGTATAAGAGAGGGTAGGTGGTGGCATACCATCACCACTAGAAGAGAGACAACAAAAAGGGAGAGAGTGAGAGAAGAGAAGGGAAATAGCAAGGGAACTAAGAGAGAGTGGTATAAATTATTTTTTAGTGTTTTTTTCTTAGCTAGGTATTTGTGAGAGGCGGTCAATCTCTATTATATTGTGATGTCTTCTTCCTTACGTGCTTTTGTGGTGGTTGATTGTTGATTCATCAGTTCGTATCCCATCAAGTGGTATCAAAGCAGAGGAGAATGACCTTTGTTCCCAATAATTAGTATCAAAGCAAGCGAAGCTTAGCATCATCAAGAGGATATGGCACAATGGATTAAAGCAAGGTTCGGAATTATCGAGAAGACACTACAAATCAAATACACAATCCTTAGAAGTCATGGAGAACTTTATAATCAACGATCGATAATGAAATAATGCAAGGAGGTATTGTAGTGAATCAGATGATAAAGTTTGCATCGATGGATGCATCATTCTCTATGGAACTCTTCAAAGGAAAGAATAATTTATCCTTATGGAAACATAACGTGAAGAATATAATTAGGGAGGATAGACTTGTGAAATATCTATGAGAACTAGAAAAGAAACCAAATAAGATGAAATATGAATAAAGGAAGGAGATGAGGGTTCTTGTAAACAATGTAATACAATTGTTCCTAACAGACAACACCCTTTATGAAGTCATCGAGTTGGATAATTTGACAGAGGTTTGGATTAAGCTCAATGGACTATATAAGTTTAAATCTTTGACAAAAATGCTATTGATGAAGAAGATGCTCGAGGGCCAGAACCCCTCACACCCCACCCCTCCCTCTATCCCTGCACACATATACACATGTATTCATACATATCAACACAAACATATACCCTCTCTCTTCTCCCCCCCTCTCTTTCTTCATTCACTTATACACACATGTTCATACACTTTCACATATACACAAACATTCAGATGTATGCATGTGTACGTGCATGTGCATTACATACACAAACACATTCACAGACACACATCACAACCACACAGTCATTCATTCACACAAACATAATCACATTCTCACATAAAATGCATATTTCAATGTCTAAGTAGATTGATTCCATACAAAATAAATGAAAAAAAAATAAGAAATTACCTTTTCCCTTGAATTATTACAAGTCAGGTGGTGAACAAGTGGAGGGAGATGAGGGGGAGGAGCAATGGAGGAGCAGTGGAGGAGGAGGAGACAGTGGATCGAAGAAGCAAGATGAATGGTGCTGGTGGCGAAGGACGAGGAGGAGGAGTGGAGGAGGAGGAGGAGGGAGGTACGAAAAAATAGGATGAGGAGGAGTGTTGAAAATGTAATTTGTAATTAGACTATTAAGTATTATTGTAATGGATCCTTTTACACATATGCCTACAATGTTCAACCCATATGAAGATAGGTGGGCTTATATATTCCATCAACATATGAAGAAGCTTCATGAAGATATGTATTTGGAAGAAGATTCTAGAAAAGAGAGAGGTATGGAAAATATCTAGATATTTCTCTACCTCCCACCAAAATATCTATATATTTCTACTTAAAGGATAAGCATGGAAGAGGAGTCTAGATCCATCTTTCAAAATATCTCCACCCTCTTGGTTGGCCTATAAATACCACCCAAGAGATCCCATTTCACAACAACAACAAGAAGTTATATACCAACATAAGAGTCTCTCAAGTGTCCTCCTCCTTCCAAGTGTTGTAAGTCACTCTTCCTTTGTTGTAAACATTGTAAGACCTCTTCTTGTAAAGGTTCAAGTGTTGTATGCAAGTTCATGTTTTAATGAAAAGAAGTTTTTAAGTTTACATCTACCTTGTGCATTGATCCATATTCTCTCCCTTTAATTTGCTTCTTATACACCACCAATCTTCTGCTGCTCCAACAAGTTCTTTTTTATCTTCGTCAACGGTTAAGTTTCCAAAGATCCAAGGATTGGAGGATGGCAAATAGCAGAGAGAGGGGAGGGTGGGTCGAGGTCCGCAGGCGAGCTCGCTCGGAGAAAAAGGATGGTTGGCTCCTTCCGCGTGGTTCTCGTCGGGAGATTCTTCACAACTCGGAGACTAAAAAACCTTTCGGGCGGGGCTGCTACCGTTGTGGCTCGTTGGGTCATTGGGCGAGGCAATGTCGAGATCCTATCCGGTGTTTTACGTGCTTGAGTTTCGCGCATCGTAGCAGAAACTGTAGAGGGGGAGATCGGCCGAGGCTGGAGGAAGCGACTTCTGTGGAGGCGCCACAGGTGTTGGTGGGTGAAGGAGGAGGTGGGAGGGCCCTGTTCAAGGGGTCATACGATGTAGGTTTAGTTTTAGGTGGAGGCTTCAAAGGGGATGTCATTGCCTTGTCGCCTTGGAGGGTTATGACAAGGGGCTTAACCGGAGAAGAGGTAAAAGCGTTGCTGGCTCTAACAAAGTCGAAGAGGTCATTGCTCAGGTGGAGAAGTGCGTAGGCTGGCGATGGTAGTCTATTGCAGTCGAATCTGAATCTCGTAAAAGTTAAGGGGATCCCGCTCCTATGGCAGAGTTTGGATCGAATCTGGTAGGTGCTAAGAGGGATTGCAGAGGTGAAAAATATGGCTGCCACTGGGCTTTTGCTGGGAGAGAGTAGGGATGCGATGGTCTGGGTGCACCGTCTACATCCTCGAAGACTGGGCTGGTGGATGGTGGAGGTGGGGGGACGGCGGCTGCAGCTGGAGATCTCTTCTGCGGAATCGAAGGTGGGAGGGTGGGTGCATCAGCAGGGGCGCGTCAGGATGCCTCCGTGGGGGGAGGCCGCCACGGATGAGCTTCCACCATTCACAGCGGCAATTGCGCCATGCACTGTAACCGCTGCACCGGTTGGGATTCCGCAATCAATGGCGCCGAATACGGTCAATATACATAATTCTCATCCACGTCATTCTCCAATGATGGTTGGCGTTTCAAATAAGGAAGGTCTACAATCTGTGGCACAGAATGTGTATGGTCACGCTGATCGTGACAACTCACGTCTTCTGAATTCTCCAACGGTGATTGGCTTCTCACATAAGGAAAGATCTACGGGAATTAATTTATGTGGTGTGTCAGTTGGCAATCCACAATTAGTGGCGCAGAAGGTGGACGCGCATGCGGATCTTTATAATCCACGTCATTTAATTTTGCTAGCAACGGATTCCTATAAGGAGTGTCATGAGGGGATTTATTTTGGTCCCTTTAATCGGAGGCTAATTCCACAGAAAGTCCAGGCTGGAAATTCCGGAGGAGACCAAAGGGAGCAATGTCGGGGAAAGGCAGCGGTGCACTTGTGCGGGTCTTCAACTACGGGTTTGGGTCATGAGCCCTCTGATGCGGAATCGGGTGGGTCGAGGACCCCGATCATTTGGGAGCTGGAAGCACGTCAAGGAGATCCGAGCCCATCAAATCCGGGCATCGGGCGGTTGGTGAAGGGGACACCTGAAATAGAGATCCGAGTCCCTCAATTAAGGATCCCAGGACTGAAACTGAAAGCGTGAGTGGTGTATCAAAGCAGGATGCATCGTACAGATTGGTGGTGGATCTACGGAGGGCAGATGTAGTGGAGAGTGGGCTGGAACCTGTTCTTGAACCAGTACGCTTGTCGGGGCGTATCGAAGGGGGTGCCACGAGGACCCCAGGGCTTGCAGTGGTGCTGGGTGCCGACGCGGGTGGGGAGGATGGGAGGTCTGCCGGTTTGGTGGTGGTGGGATTAGCAACAGAAGGTGGAATGGGTGGGCTGAATTTTTGTTGTGCGACTGGAGGGGGGTCTCTCCTGAGGAGGAAGGGAGTTGTCTAGGGAAGGTGGGAGCGGTCGTGCATGCGGGGGAAGGTGAGGCAGCACCTCTGCAAGAGAAGATAGGGAAGGCTTTTGAAGGACCGAAGGTGGAGAGGGCGGGGAGGGCAGTTGCGTGAAGGGGTCAGAGAAGATGGTGCAAGGGGATGGGGGAGTAGCGCAGGGTGTCGGGGGAGATCGGGTTGGGTGGTTTTTTGAGCGAAGCCACGGGGTTGGAGGAGGAAGGAAAGGAGGAGGTTGTTGATGGAGTCGGAACAGAGTTCGGGGGGTGCGGAAGGTCTTGGCGCTACTGTTGAGAACGACGGACCAGACTCACCTATCGGAAGATCGAGCTTCTTCAGCCTACTTGATAGACGCTTTGTAGAAAGTTTGGGGGTGGTTCCGCCACGTGAGAAGACCAATACAGTTTCAAAATGAAGGTGCTTTCTTGGAATGTGAGGGGGTTGGGTCGTCCCGAGCAACGACTAGGGGTCAGGAATCTAATAAGCGATGCTTATGCGGATGTTGTACTCTTGAAAGAGACGAAGGTCTCAAGAGCGGGGGGAGAGGAGTGGCGTGATCTAGGTGGTGGCTCTTCATTTGATTTCGTTGAGGTCGAGGCTCAGGGTGCGGCGTGTGGGCTCCTAACCAGATGGAGGAGGCTTGACTTTGAGAAACTGGCAGAGAGAAGATCCTTATTCTCTCTAACTGTGTGTCTGAAGAGGAAGGCGGACGATGTCATCTTTATCGTGACAAATGTTTATGGACCTACGAGTTCGGCGGCAGGGTCCTTGACTGCAGATCTCTCTGAGGTGGGTGCGAATAGGGAGGATGGCTTATGTCTCATTGGAGGTGATTTGAATGTGACCCTGATACCGGAGGACAGACCTTTGAGGGGCGATGGGTGCAACGCCGGCTCCGAAGATTTCAGGACTTAGGTTCACGCATTGGGGCTCACAATTATTGGTGTGGCAGGATGTACTTACACATGGTGGAATGCTAGGACGAGATCGAGGCTGGATAGATTTCTTTTGTCACCTGAGGGAGTGGAATTTTTCCCCCTCTCTCGGGCATGGGCGGTGCCTAAAACACACTCTGACCATACACCAATTCTGTGGTCTTATGAAGAACAGAAGCGGCCTAGATCCTTTTTTAGATTTGAAAGAGCTTGGTTGCTGGAAGAGGGGTTCAAGGAGGAGGTGACCAGGAAGTGGAGAGGATGGCAGGTGGAAGGGTCGGCAGTAAGGTGTCTGGCATCCAAATTGGGGCTGCTGAAGGGTTTCCTACTCGATTTTAGGCGTGAAGTGAGGACGCGAAGAAGGGAGCGGAGACATGAGGCTCAGCAGGGAGTCGTCCGACTAGATGGGCTAGATGATTAGAGGGGTTTGGACCAAGATGAGGTGCTAGAGAGAGCAAGGTTGCTAGAAAAATTAATTGTGGAGGACAGGAAGGAAGAAGTGGAATGGAGGCAGAGATCCAGACAGTAATGGATGCGCGAAGGGGACATGAACACACGATTCTTTCATTCAATGGCCTCCGGAAGAAGAAGGAGGAATTTTATTCATAGTCTCGAAGTGGGTGGAGAAAGTGTGGTGGGTGACATTATGTTGGGGTGACCCCTCAGGAAACATTTCATGGAGATGTCGAGGAGAAGGAAACGTGAGGGATGGGGGTGGCGTGGAACGGGTGTTGAATCGTTGTCAGAGGAGCATGCATCTGGGCTTGAGGTTCCTTTCACGGAGGAGGAGGTTAAAAGTGCGGTGTGGGGTTTGAATGCGGATGGATCACCTGGGCCTAACGGTTTTCCAATATTCTTCTACAAGGAGTTTTGGGTCTTGCTGAAGGAAGACATTATGGCAGTAATCAATGAGTTAGAGATGGCAACACGGGATTCGAGAAGGTTAACCGAGCGTTTCTTTTTCTTCTTCCCAAGAAGGAGAACCCGATACAGGTGGAGGATTATAGGCCGATTGCGTTGTCTAACGCAATCTACTTGATTGTGGCCAAGGTACTAGCAAATAGACTCAAGAGAGTACTAGATAATGTGATCCTGAAAAATCAGACTGCCTTTATCCCTGGCAGACAGATGGCGGATGGACTAGTTATGGCATCTGAGATTTGTCATCATTAGCGTCGGGAAAATGTGAATGGAATGATTTGGAAGATAGACTTCGAAAAAGCATACGACTATGTAGACTGGAACTTCCTGTGGGAATCTCTGCGACGACGCGGCTTCAAAGACCTATGGATAGCCTGGATGAAGAGGTGTGTCACCACCTCTTCATACTCAATTTTGGTGAATGGGAGACCGGAAGGTAGATTCTTCCAACCGCAAAGGGGTGTAAGGCATGGATGCTCGTTAGCAACGATGTTGTTCATCTTGGTGGCGGATGCTTTGGCAGTTATGTTCAAGAGAGCGGTCGACGAAGGGTGGTGTGAAGGGTTCTGTTTAGGGTCCATCTCTGTTCCACTCCTGCAATATGCAGATGACACAATGATTTTTATGGGTGGTACAGAAGACATGCACAGAAGGACGAGACAACTGGTGGAGATCTTTAATAGCATTTTAGGTCTCAAGATCAATAAAGAGGAGTCTGGGTGATCCAGTTCGGGATGGATGAGGAGGAGAGTAGATCGAAGGCTGTACTTTTGGGATGCCCCCTTGGTGAGCTACCCATTCATTATCTAGGGTTACCTTTAGTGGCAGGAAAGCTCAGGAAAGCGGAGTGGGATTTGGTCCTCAGGAGATTCGAGCAGAGATTGGCAGGATGGAAGGCAGTCGCCCTATCTAAAGGTGGGAAGTTGATTCTGCTAAAGCATGTGTTGTCGGTGATTCCTATCTTTTTCTTTTCAACTCGGTTGATGCCAGTAGGAGTAATGAAGAAGATACAAGTGATGATGAGAAGATTCTTTTGGTCAGATGGGAAGCAACAAAAACCAGGTACACACCTGGTAGGCTGGGAGGAGATCATGAGGCAGAAAAGCGAATAAGGCCTTGGAATTCTGGATGTGAGTTGTATATATAAAGTACTTCTGGCTAAGTGGATGGTGCAGATTTGGGGTAGCACAGATAGATTGGTTATCCAGCTCGTACGTACTATTTATGACGTGAAGGGAGCCTTAGAAGCTGGTAGAGTGTGTTTTGAGTCTTCCCTTTGGAGTGGCATTCGTGATGTTTTACAACAGGTGAGGTCGAAAATGGTGCCAAAGTTGGGGGCTGGGGAAGTCTTTCGATTTTGGCAAGACAACTGGACGGGGGAAGGGGTACACTACAATAGATTTCCAAGACTCTTTACTTTGGCAGCAAGCAAGGGGTGTTCTGTGGCTGAAGTCGGTGGGTCTGGTTCATGGGTGCCTCACTTCATGTATGCGCTTTCGGGACGAAGAAGGGAGGAGTTGCGTAGAATGCTGTCGGAGCTACCCTCCCCAAATTGCATCTCACAGGGTATGGATCATTTTATTTAGGAGGGGAAAAGATTCTCGGTGAAAAAGGCATACTTGGTGTTCAGAGGGACAGCTGAGGACTTGAATCAAGATTTGAAACAGGATATGAAGATTATTTGGGCAAGCAAGATTCCTTGCAGAGTGAAGGTCTTTCTTTGGTGCCTCAGAAGGGGTAGGATTTGGGACAAAGCAAGAAGGGGGAGGCTATTTAGCATTCCTGATACCCAGTGTGACAGATGCGGCGCACAGACAGAGGATGCAGAACATTTGTTTTTTACATGTCCTTTGTCGGAACAGGTTTGGAAGGAGGTAGGGACATCTTAGGTACTGCATGGTGACTCTGACGATTTTTGGAGGTCAGTGAGAGCAGTGGAGATGAACTCGGCGGACGATTGTTCTTTGCCATTTGCAGTTCTTTGGGCCATCTGGGGAGGAAGAAATGATTTAATTTTTAAAAATAAGAGATTTTACTCGGAAAATGTAATTGTTTCCTGTCTTTCCCTTTATCGTTTCTGGTCCACAAGGTAATGTATATCTCTATCTTTTTATGAAATGAAGAGTTTTTTGCGGTGAGTCCCAACTCGGGATTTCACCCTCTTTCTTCTCAAAAAAAAAGTTTGGTATCAGAGCCATAACTATCCTTATAACCTTGTTGAAGCCTTTTCCTTGTTTCTCAACACCATGGCATCCACCTCCAACATACCTTTATTCAACTACACCCAAAGCTCCATTCCTATATTTGATGAAGAAAGTTATGATTATTGGAGTCTTTATATGAAGACCCTTTTCATCTCACAAGACTTGTGGGATCTTGTCATAGAAGGTTATGAGGAGGTTAAAGTGAAGGATATGGTTAGATCCTCAAGCGCATCACGGAAGTGTGAGCGTCGTATCGAATACGACGAGGAGCGACTAGTCGGACTAGTTTCTCGATGCAGCGGAATTTAAAATATTTTATACGACGAAACCACATGATCCAAGAACACTTCTCGGATCGTTTCGTCTAAACCACAAACAAGTAATAGGATTACCTCTTGAAGCGTGGTTGCGATCGAGTCTCTAAACGAAGAGACCTCCTGTCTCAAGTCCGATCCGACGGAGGAGACACTTGCGAGCGTGGGGATGAACCGCGTGCTTCTCGCAATCTATGTTGATGATCCAATCGGCGGATCTCCTGATCTCGACACACGAGATCCGACGTCTTCTTCACGAGCGAGGCGCACCGAAGGAGACGGAGATCCACGAGCAGAAGAACGGGCAGCATAACGACGATGCCGCGGTGATGGAGAACCTCTTCATGCCATCCATGGTGGACGGCCATGAGAGGGAGAGAGAGGGCTGACGTCTCTTGAGAGAAAGAGAGAGAGAGAGAGAGAGAGAGAGAGAGAAATGCTTCTCAAGCATTGTGTGTGTAAAGAGAGAGCATGGGTATGCCTCTCT
This sequence comes from Ottelia alismoides, assembly GCA_037367405.1. Lineage (NCBI taxonomy): Eukaryota > Viridiplantae > Streptophyta > Magnoliopsida > Alismatales > Hydrocharitaceae > Ottelia > Ottelia alismoides. The sequence continues at coordinate 535,308 of JAZKJV010010218.1, read as the reverse complement.
ATTTATAGGGTTTTGGGATCCATGGATCTCAATCCATGGGCCAACACAAATCCAATGGCTCTCATTGATTGTATTTCTTTTAATGGCTAAGATTTGTGTTGGTAAAACCAACAACAATTGATTTAATTTAAATTAAATATATATTGATAAATCAACACAATTTAATCACAAAATTAAATCATCAATACATGTAGATAATGTAAAGAGAGAAAGCCTCCTTCCATGTGGAGAGGGGGGACGGCCTCCCTTTCCTAATGGGAGTGGTGGCCGTCCACCCTCCTCCATTAGGAAGGTGGCTATTTCATCTTTTATATAATCTCCATTATTTGCAACAACTTATGTTGCAAATTATTCTACAAAAATAATTCACAATTATTTTGTAGACATTGCAATCTTGCCATTGAAAAATTTGTGAATCATATTCACAACCCAAAACAAAATGTAAATTACATTTTTAATTCAATGTCCAATGTGAATCCAATTCACATCAACATTTAATTAACAAATGTAAATTACAAATAGCTCTCTCTTATATATTATAAATCGAATTTATAATATATATGACTAATATGGATATCTCTATCCACATTATTCATGTCCATGATAATTAAATCACATTTAATCATCTTGGATCTCTATTCTCTTGTTCTCAAATAACATGAATCATATTCACATTATTTACATCTTTGATAATCAAATCATATTTAATTATCTAAGACAACTCTCTTTATAATATGAATCGAATTCATATTAATCATGATAATTAAATCACATTTAATTATCCATTTCCTCAATGCTCGGATACATGAAACAACAATAGAATTATCCATGAACTCCTTCAAGGATAATACGCTTTCTCCGCAGATACTTGGAGATAAGGACAGGGCGATTGTATTGTTCCACGTATAGTGACATGGATATTGAGATCATATCTCAAATCCAGATCGCGGGCCTCCCATAGATGCTTGATAAAATCAAGACCGTAAATCTAATCTTCTCATTGCATCTGAATCATATTCAGATCAATGTCCAATAATTGGACTAAGATAAGATTACTTCTCTACTGAGAGGAGTCACTAAAATCCAGACCCGTTTCATCACTCCCTAGGAATGGAAGCGTCATGGTTATACAATCGTTTATGATCACATCACCCTCAGGTATTCCTAATACCTGTACATCCTGCATACTGGAAGACTCAGATTAAACCCGAAGTATTAGATCAACTTTACACTGTCTACTTCAGGGTTTTATCAGTAAGTTTCTCATTCGATCATTGGGAGTCGGTATTGATCATATACTTTCCAAAAGCATATATCATACCTAGGTCTTGATCATATACGTTCCAAAAGTATATATCAAACCAACAAATTTAGTCAAGCTTCCAAAGCGAGACGACCGTGCGCACGGAATTTGATTCTTCCCAATATCTTATGAGTGAGCTCATGTCTTCCGGTTCAGTAGTGAACCTGTATGATCCCTTTGAGAGATCGTATTACTCATATGCCCTTATATGCACACCAGCGCGCCGGTGTATAGACCTTGGTTAGACCATCAACCTATTGGTCTGCCAAATGTACATACTTAGACATATAGTAACACATCTGTCTCCGGTCAGAGGATGTGTGCCTATATCATGACAGCATATGATATAGGACTTTGGTTATCTCGATCTCGTTAAGTCAACTCTTTGACCTAACTAATCTGACACCTCCGAATCTCTATCCCTATGCAGAGGACCTGCATCAAGAAGTCGGTCAGATATCAGCCTAACTGAGAAAGGATTGCCATCTCCTACTCAGGCTGGAGATCATCTCTTAATAATCATTGACGGTGCTTGATGAGTCCTCAATCTAACTCATTAGATATTCATCTAAGCACCAGCCTCTATGATTCAATAATTGAATCAACAGCTGTATGATCATTAAGATGGCCATAACCCTAATTGCACTAAGGGACCTATTATGCAAACTATGTACTCTTTATTTTAGATTAAGGAGTGAATTGTAATAACATTTATTGCATAATGGCTCGCCGTGGGCTCGCATGTCCAACAATCTCCCACTAGCCCAAAGAGCCATTAATGGGCTAATCATTTAAACCCACACTCATGTGACAATCATAGGCTATTTAGAAAATAGCTAGGTATGCTGATCAGTCACTCTGTTCCCAAGAGACTACGCCAAGTCCTTTTACGGCACTTGCATATCTCCTAGTAACAGTGCTCGCATCCAATGCGAATGTTGCATCCTATGCAACCAATACTCAATTTTGTTGGTTATAGTGTCATTGACACTACATCTTGATAATTATCATAACCAGTATTCCCATAATCCTTTTAGAATACCTTCATTCCTGTAGATCTCTATTTCCTAAGGCATCTACAGTCAAGACCCTTATAGATCACTATCTACCTTTTGAAGATAAGACTTTGAGATCACTATCTCTAAGTTTCATCATCTTTGAAGATATTGTTATTATTGCAATCAAGTGTTTTATCTCCATAGCAGGATTAATAACAGTTTACTACTCCCACTGCATGGCAGACATCTGGCTCTTGTACACATCTAGCATATACCCAGCTTCTCATAACTGATGCATAAGTGCAAGCAGTTCTAGCATTCACTTCCTCAACTCTTTGAGGTGCTATCCCTTTAGACAGGTCACTACCACATCTTAAGGGAAGGAAGCCTCTCTTGGAATTTTTCAGAAAATGGAATAAGTCCAAGGTGTATACTAATGTGACGGTCCCAATACCCTCTTCTCTTTGCTTCTGAACGACTTCAGAATTAAGATCTAAGAGGTATCCTTGAGATCGTATCTCAAGGTATGGAACAACCAAATTATAAAACACTTATTATTTATCATTCTAAATGATTAGAATAATATCTACATTAAGCACGATGAACACAATGGCACTCCCACTAAGCTTCACATGGTTCATCAAGATTTTATCTGAAATCACAACATTTATAATTTCATCAAATCTTATGTTCCAACTACAAGAAACTTATCGGAGTCAAAAGATGGAGTTCTTCAGCTAGCACACCTTGATTTCCTCAACCATGAAGCCCTGCGGCTACTTCATATGAATATCCTCAGAGAGGTATTCATAGAGGAATGCAATCTTGACTCACACCATGAAGATGTCATAGACAAGTTGTGTAGCTATAGTTAGCAATATTCTGATGGGTTAAAGCAAGGTCACTGGAGAGCAAGTCTTATCGCAAGCGATGCCTTCTCTTTGGTGTGTAGCTCATGGCTACGAACCGTGCTTTGAAGGTCTATACCTTCTCATCAGGTTCCCTCTTTCTCTTGAAGATCTATTTACACCTTAATGGGTCTGACCCATATAGGTGGATCCTCGAGGGTCCATATACAACACTTGTATATGAAGTCTACATTAGACTTTTATTGCTAACATCCATCTTTCCATGCCATGATCCTCAGGAGCTTCATCACATGAAGTCCGATCATTTTCAGATTTAACTGACACGTGGAATCCATCCTCAAACTTATTTGAAGAGGTATTAATGTTTCATCTTTAATTATCTATTTTAGTTTCCGATTTCAGGAGCCTCATTATCTTTTCAAGATTAAATGAGTTCCTTTACTTCATTTTCATCTTGATTCTCAAGAGAGTCATCCTATAAGAATCATATTCTCAAAGATGAGATCTTTTAAGAATCTCAAGGTCATAAAGTAGGTATCTAATACCATCCTTTATTTTCCTATTGAAGTAGCACTCTCTGGTGCTAGATTCTAGCTTACCATCTTGGGACCTTATTAAGTGTATAATGTAGTCTCTACCACATATACCTGGAAACTAAGAGATAATTATGCTAAGATTAATCATTGATCAAATCATGTCACACATGATCAATTGCATCTCCCTACAACTCTATTGAGTTAAGGCTCATTAGGAGGGATGAGATAGAAATGATATTCACATCTCCGTAAGGTATTCCTTGAATTCATCTAATAGGTACAAGCTACCTTGATTAGATCAAATTTATTTCATCTTCCTTCAAACTCTGGTTCTAAACCAAAATTGTGAAATCTTTGAACATTTCAAAGTTTTCTAAGTGAAGAGAAGAAATTTCATATCACAAATAATCATTAATAGATATCACATATCCATAATGTTTATTCTGATATAGATGATTCACATACATCAATATGTATGAGATCTTGAATACCTTAACATCTTACACCATTCCAAAAGAAGGCTGTATTGGACATTCTACTTTGAATACAATATTCATAAGTATGCAAGTTTTGAAATTTTAGACATTCTAAAGTTTCATCTCTTACTTGTCCATTGATCTCATCAACAGACATATGTCCAAAACATTATGTCAGATCATTGTCAAATGATCTTTATCCTCCTATTGATCTTTAAAGGTTTAATTTTCAGTATTAGAAATCCTAATGAACCATTCATTAATTTTCTAATTTAGTGGAGTCCACTAGATGTAAGATTACTATCTGAAATATCTCCATCATAACCTTTTATGATAGGTCTATTCCAGATTTCATGTTTATTCCCAACATTTAGAAATAAACAATGAGTGTATTCTAATATCTAGGTCATAGAGACATTCTCTAAGACTAAGGGCTCCCACTGAAAATATGAAGTCTATTCATCCGGTGGAAAATATTGCAACAATTGCATCAATTCCAACATGGATGACCATTAAACTTTAAGATCAAATTTCTAATACAGATGCAACCAATTGCAAGTGTCATTAGAAGATTGAGATACAATTATTAGACTTTATCTTATCAAATAAGTAAGTCAATTTCAATGATTATATGTAGTTTTTTTTTGATGTACTATCCGATTCCTTTTCTAAGGATTCTAGATAGATTTGATAGTCATACTATCAACGCATTAATTTATTGCAGTATTGGCATTCATCCAACTCTTTGGATGTCATATGGAAGTCATAGAAGTACAGTCAACTCTTTGACTATACCTCTTACGTGGGTCCAAACCCATGCTTCCACTGCGCTCCCTTTGTCTATAAGCAACTATTGCTCAAGACCAAGGATCTCTTATCTTAAAATCAAAAATCTCAATATAAGAGTTGTTCAACATTTATACAAGCTTCATTTAAGTTCATACAATATGAATATTATGAAGCTTCATGAATGACTAGAGTATAGATAGTAGAATGATGACATTCATCGTATCTACATCCATCTAGACTCTTAAAATATTGGTTCAGGTAGGTACTCAAACAATTTGAATACATTATCTCTAATAGAGCTACCATTCTACATGATGTAGAGAACCATGTCATTCATGATTAAATGTCAAGAGCACATATGTATGCCAGAATATCTTTATTGATTTTATAAGGATTAATTTGATAATTACGATCATCATCGACATGTCACTTCAAAAGTATATTCGATAAGATCAAGACTTATAGAGACATACAAACCCTAGGGTTTTAGTCCTATTGTCTTATTTAATTATCACTTCTCATTATTATGAGGAATCTTGCACATTGCAACCACATACATTATGTGTCCAATCGCAAGTACAATATCTGGATCAAGGGTCCAAACCATGATATTCTACTAGTTATTAATGAGTATAACATTGAGTGGGTTTAATGAAGGATTATCTGAAATAAGTAATTTGCATAAGGGTATATATATATATATATGTTTTACTTTGAATTAGGAATTTTATATCAAAGTTGTCTTGCCATGTCAACAATGAAAGTTCATTCCCTTAATCACTTTCAATGTAAGAGATATAATTACCATTATATCTCAAGCAAGATCTGGGATCTCCTTCCTTATCTTTGTTGCATCCCAATAATATGAGAACCTACAACTCGGATAAAAAGAAGTGGGAACACATTCCGCCTTGCAAGTCCAACTTGCATCTCCCAATTCGGTCTTTAATACCTGGGCCCACCACCCCTAAGGTGATGTTGACCCGTCATTAATTGAACCAACCGTCAACAGGAATACAACTCACTATGCGCAATCCAATATCGCCCCAATAATATGAGGATCCGATATTGGGGTCACTACGCATACGTCCTTACTCTTTCGAGAAGCGACGAGCCCGATCCAAATGGATCATATGCAGGAGCTGTCACTTCGGACAGGCGTCTCCTACATATAATATCTGGCGACGAAACTCTTCGTCTTGACGGGAGACCATGGATGTCACTTATGTGATCCTCCATATCTTATTCAAATTACATTAATTTCTATAAATCACATTCATATAATGAATTCTTTCAAGGGAATTATCAACTCTAATCATATTAGAGTATTTTTATTGGACATAATTAACTTAATCATATTAAATTAATTATCAATCCAAATCAATCAAACTTGATTGTCTTACTTGAATATATATGGTATTATTCTCAAAGTACGTATTAATTCGTATTTTAATAATTAGAAAAATACATCTTAATCCCTCGGACATTATCCCGGCCCTACCCGCTGTCATGGCCAGTACCGGCGGGAGTGGGACAGACCGCATACGTTGCAACCCGCTACCCCAGCGATCCCCGACTAGACACCATATCCGCCTCGGGAAAGGATAATGCCAAATTGATTAATTTGTACTTGAGATGATCATCGGTTGTTCAACCAAAATTATACCATATAGTAATCAAAACAATTTTGATTATAAGGAAATTTGCTAGACAAATTCCCAATCCTATTCAAGCAAGGAGTTTGATGATTGTGTTTCCAATTATGATCTAGATCAAATCTAATCAATTAATTGGTTGAGGTCAAGTCAATTAAGGAAATAATCATATTCCAATATTTCTCAAATATTTTCCATAATTATTTCATGAAATTAACAATTAATTTCACTAATTGACAATCACATGGTTCTTGATTAGGAAAGTAATTTCAGCAGTGACCCCTACTTACTAAAATTAGCATATCTCAATCAATTTAAATCCAAATTAAGAAAAGTAAGTTTCTATAGTTTGCTAACTTGATTTACAACAGAACCTATGTGTTTTGTACGCATTTCGAGGCATCTCTCAACAGTAATTAACTCCTTAATTACGTTAAGATTCAAAGTTCCCGTAACAATGAATACATGTTCATTAAAACTACCATATCTAGAGCATACGAAATCCGATTTACGCAAACTCAGATCCTATGGTTCCCTTTTTAATGGGGAACAAAATCCAAGTATTAAATTCGTGTTTAAATAATTTAAACAGTGCCAGATTTATTTACTAAACAGATCTGCGAAATCAAATGCGATGAAAACTTTCACAACCTTAACGAACCCAAATCGTCCTCGATTTGCGAATCATATTCGAAACCGTCAACCTGGCTCTGATACCACTTGAAGGATATGGTTAGATCCTCAAGCGCATCACGGAAGTGTGAGCGTCGTATCGAATACGACGAGGAGCGACTAGTCGGACTAGTCGCTCGATGCAGCGGAATTTAAAAAAATTTATACGACGAAACCACATGATCCAAGAACACTTCTCGGATCGTTTCGTCTAAACCACAAACAAGTAATAGGATTACCTCTTGAAGCGTGGTTGCGATCGAGTCTCTAAACGAAGAGACCTCCTGTCTCAAGTCCGATCCGACGGAGGAGACGCTTGCGAGAGCGGGGATGAACCGCGTGCTTCTCGCAATCCATGTTGATGATCCAATCGGCGGATCTCCTGATCTCGACACACGAGATCCGACGTCTTCTTCACAAGCGAGGCGCACCGAAGGAGACGGAGATCCACGAGCAGAAGAACGGGCAGCATAACGACGATGCCGCGGCGATGGAGAACCTCTTCATGGCATCCATGGTGGACGGTCATGAGAGGGAGAGAGAGGGCTGACGTCTCTTGAGAGAAAGAGAGAGAGAGAGAGAGAGAGAAATGCTTCTCAAGCATTGTGTGTGTAAAGAGAGAGCATGGGTATGCCTCTCTATTTATAGGGTTTTGGGATCCATGGATCTCAATCCATGGGCCAACATAAATCTAATGGCTCTCATTGATTGTATTTCTTTTAATGGCTAAGATTTGTGTTGGTAAAACCATCAATAATTGATTTAATTTAAATTAAATATATGTTGATAAATCAACACAATTTAATCACAAAATTAAATCATCAATACATGGAGATAATGTAAAGAGAGAAAGCCTCCTTCCATGTGGAGAGGGGGGACGACCTCCCTTTACTAATGGGAGTGGTGGCCGTCCACCCTCCTCCATTAGGCAGGTGGCTATTTCATCTTTTATATAATCTCCATTATTTGCAACAACTTATGTTGCAAATTATTCTACAAAAATAATTCACAATTATTTTGTAGACATTGCAATCTTGCCATTGAAAAAAATTGTGAATCATATTCACAACCCAAAACAAAATGTAAATTACATTTTTAATTCAATGTCCAATGTGAATCCAATTCACATTAACATTTAATTAACAAATGTAAATTACAAATAGCTCTCTCTTATATATTATAAATCACATTTATAATATATATGACTAATATGGATATCGCTATCCACATTATTCATGTCCATGATAATTAAATCACATTTAATCATCTTAGATCTCTATTCTCTTGTTCTCAAATAACATGAATCATATTCACGTTATTTACATCTTTGCTAATCAAATCATATATAATTATCTAAGACAACTCTCTTTATAATATGAATCAAATTCATATTAATCATGATAATTAAATCACATTTAATTATCCATTTCCTCAATGCTCGGATACATGAAACAACAATAGAATTATCCATGAACTCCTTCAAGGATAATACGCTTTCTCCGCAGATACTTGGAGATAAGGACATGGCGATTGTATTGTTCCACGTATAGTGACATGGATATTGAGATCATATCTCAAATCCAGATTGCGGGCCTTCCATAGATGCTTGATTAAATCAAGACCACAAATCTAATCTTCTCATTGCATCTGAATCATATTCAGATTAATGTCCAATAATTGGACTAAGATAAGATTACTTCTCTACTGAGAGGAGTCACTAAAATCCAGACCCGTTTCATCACTCCCTAGGAATGGAAGCGTCATGGTTATACAATCGTTTATGATCACATCACCCTCAGGTATTCCTAATACATGTACATCCTGCATACTGGAAGACTCAGATTAAACCCGAAGTATTAGATCAACTTTACACTGTCTACTTCAGGGTTTTATCAGTAAGTTTCTCATTCGATCATTGGGAGTCGGTATTGATCATATACTTTCCAAAAGCATATATCATACCTAGGTCTTGATCATATACTTTCCAAAAGTATATATCAAACCAACAAATTCAGTCAAGCTTCCAAAGCGAGACGACCGTGCGCACGGAATTTGATTCTTCCCAATATCTTATGAGTGAGCTCATGTCTTCCGGTTCAGTAGTGAACCTGTATGATCCCTTTGAGAGATCGTATTACTCATATGCCCTTATATGCACACCAGCGCGCCGGTGTATAGACCTTGGTTAGGCCATCAACCTATTGGTCTGCCAAATGTACATACTTAGACATATAGTAACACATCTGTCTCCGGTCAGAGGATGTGTGCCTATATCATGACAGCATATGATATAGGACTTTGGTTATTTCGATCTCGTTAAGTCAACTCTTTGACCTAACTAATCTGACACCTCCGAATCTCTATTCCTATGCAGAGGACCTGCATCAAGAAGTTGGTCAGATATCAGCCTAACTGAGAAAGGATTGCCATCTCCTACTCAGGCTGGAGATCATCCCTTAATAATCATTTGACGGTGCTTGATGAGTCCTCAATCTAACTCATTAGATATTCATCTAAGCACCAGCCTCTATGATTCAATAATTGAATCAACAGCTGTATGATCATTAAGATGGCCATAACCCTAATTGCACTAAGGGACCTATTATGCAAACTATGTACTCTTTATTTCAGATTAAGGAGTGAATTGAAATAACATTTATTGCATAATGGCTCACTGTGGGCTCGCATGTCCAACATAAAGATGCAGATGCACTTGCTTCACTAAGTGAAGGAAAGAATAAGGAGTTGAAGGTGAACAAGAAGAAAGATGCAACGACCCTTCTCTTCATCCAGCAAGGAGTAAGTAAATCTATCTTTCCTTGTATTTTTGGAGCAACTACTTTAAAGAAGCATTGGAGATTTTAAAGAAAGAATTTCAAGGATCTGCCAAGGTAATTTCTATCAAGCTTCAATCTCTATGGAGGGATTTTGATAATATCTTAATGAAAGATGGTGAAAATATCCAAGGGTTCTTTTCAAGAGCTACTATTATTATAAATCAAATTCGGAGTTATGGTACTACCATTACTGATAAGAAGGTTGTTGAAAAGATTTTAAGAAGTTTACCTCCTAAATTTGATCATGTTGTTGCTACTATTGAAGAATTCAAATATTTATCTTCTCTTTCTATATATGAATTAATGGGATCACTTGAAGCACATGAGCAAAAGATTAGCATGTTTACTAATCAACCCTTGGAGCAAGCATTTCAAATAAAAATGAACGTCTCCAAAGTTAAGAATGGAGATCATGACAAGCAAAGAAGGGGACAATATATAAGAAGCCAAGAGAATAATGGAAGATATGAATTTTACATAGGTCAAGACAATGGAAGATCCAAAGGAGGATATAATCAAAGAGCTCCAGGTACAAGAAAATTATCTTTTCATTGCATTATTTGCAAGAAAGATAATCATGAATCCAAGGATTGTAGATTCTTCTGCACAAGGTATAAAATTGCAAATCATTTTCAAGGGGATTGTTGGTTTCAAAAGAATGAGTCTAATTATATTGCAAAAGATGAGGATTCAAATCCCTTACTTTATTCTTGCATGAATACTAAAGAAATGTCTAAAGATATTTGGTATGTCGATAGTGGTTGTAGTAACCACATGATAGGGAACAAAGATGCATTTATGAGCCTTGAAAAATGGCACAGTTCACAAGTTAAGCTTGGAGATGGAAAGCTACAAAATGTGAAAGGCAAATGAGTTATTGCAGTACAAACAAAGAAAGGTACTTCTAAACTCATTCGCGATGTTCTCTATGTTTCAGGCTTAACTGAGAATCTTCTAAGTGTGGGCCAACTTATGAATAATGGCCATTCTCTTATATTTGATAATGGAGTATGCAAAATCTTTGATAAAAGAAGGAAGTTACTAATTGCAGACATTGAAATGGCTCCAAATAGAGTATTTCCTTTATCAATGCCTTTAAAAGAAGGTCATGCTTTAAAAACTATAAATGAGGATGATTCCCTGTTATGGCATTTAAGATTTGGACATTTAAAATTTTAAAAGCATCATGTTATTAAAGCAGAAGAACTTAGTTGTCGGGCTTCCGTTCATCAAGAAAGATGAAAGCATATATGAAGGATGCATATATGGCACGATGCATAGATTGCCATTTACAAAGACATCATGGAGAGCAAAAGCTCCACTTGAGTTGATACACTCAGATGTATGTGCACCAACTCAAACTTCGTCTATAAATGGAGCCAGGTACTTTCTATTATTTATTGATGATTACAGTAGAATGATGTGGGTTTACTTCTTGAAAGAAAAGTCAGAAGTCTTTTCTACTTTTATCAAGTTTAAAGCTTTTGTTGAAAAACAAAGTGGAAGAAAAATAAAAGTCTTCCGATCAGATCGTGGAGGAGAATTTACATCCAAAGAATTTCAAGACTTCTGCATAACTCAAGGAATCAAGAAGGAACTAACAGCAAGATATACTCCTCAACGAAATGGAGTAGCTGAAAGAAGAAATCGAACAATCGTTGAGATGGCAAGAAGTATGCTGAAAGGTAAGGGTCTTCCTAACAAACTTTGGGCAGAAGTAGTAAATATTGTGGTTTATATATTGAATAGATCTCCTACCAAAGCAGTATTGGATAGAAAACCTTATGAATCATGGTATGAAAGGAAGGCCAAGGTTAGTCATCTCAAAATCTTTGGCTTTATTGCATATGCTCATATTTCGTCTCAAGTTAAGCAAGAAAAATTTGATAAAAAGGGATAAAAATATATATTCATTTGATATTGTGATGAATCTAAAGCTTACAGATTATATGAGTGATGAATACCCATTCATCACTCTTTATTCTTATATTTTATCTACAAAAACCTATGCAAATGCATGTAGATATGTGTAAATAGGAATCATTAGCAAAAGCATGCATTGTGTAAAAACTTATAATTAGCATGTTTTTGTGCAAAAATAAAAGAATAAAGATTAAAAATAAAAAGAGGGAAATATTTAGAATAAATATTGAGCAACCTAACCCAAGGGAGGGCTCAGCATGGGCCTGACCGCATAAAAGCCAAAGTAGAGGGAGATAGGGGCTCTAGTGTAAATATCTATATAAATAAATAAAATTATATTTTCCTCACCCAAAAATATGCTTGTACATATTTGCATATATTTAGAAAATATTAAAAACAAAATAAAAATTTGAAAATCAAAAAGATCAAAAATACCCTTTCACCATGTACATAGACCTTGCTTCCTTATTTATTTATTTAACCTTGTAAATAAATAAAATTATTTTCTAAACTTTTTGTAAATATTCTATGTTATATATTGTAAATAAATAAAATAAAAAGAATCAAAACAAAAATCAAATAAAAATTACAAAATTCAAAACACAAAAATACATTGTATATATACCATGTATATAGATGTATATATCTACTTATTTTACCAAGGTATATAAATAATAAAAACAAAATAAAAACACCCTTTTATTCCTCATTTTATTCTATAAATAAATAAAATATAAAATAGGAATAAAATTGTACAAAAATAATAATTAAAAATCAAAAATCAAAAATCTACATATTGTACACATACCTATGTATAGCTATATAGTGTAAATACCTTAGTTTTATTTCCAAAAATTGATTAAAAATCACCAAAAAATAGAGAAAAATAAAATAAAAATAATTCATGTTTTAAGTTTTTGGAAAATCGGCCATTTGCTGCCTTATTTTTGAGTTTCAAACATTCTCCACGTGGCAGCACCTCATTGGCCCACGGAGACGTTGACCTCCGGTCAACTCCCTCCGCGGACCGTCTTCTCCAGCGGATCTCGCGCCCGACCCGTTTTCTCCTCTTTTTCCGCGCTTTATCCGCCCGCCATTTGTGCAAACCCCGGGTCCTAATCCTTCTTCTTGCATCCGAGACCAACGTCCGGGGGATTGCATCGGGGTCCGCGCTCCATGCTGCCCTACCCGACCGGCCGTAGTCGGGTCTGCACCCATATATATCTCGAGCTCCGCCACCTTCAATTGGCATCTTTGGCTAATCCACTCCACTCCAGTGAACTCCAGCACCCGAGCGTGAGTGACAGCTCGCTCCAGGTGCCGTCACAGCGAGGAGAGGGGCCGGTTTCCATTGATCCGGCGACTTAGCACCGCCGTGCTCCGCCCAGAGCAGGAGCTCGAGCCTCGGGCCGAGACAACCCTTGAGGCCACGACCAGGAGCTACCCCAGCTCCAGCATAGTCTCCTCGACCGCCCAGGTAATCCCTTAGCTTCCCTATTTAGCCTAATTTCTAGTTTGCCCCAAATCGCACAGCCGTCGTGTTCCGACGATTCCGACCATCTCGCGCACCCTTTCGATCATCGGAACCCATATTCACCTCCGCCGTTCCTCCACGCACCTTATCCGCCCCTCCGTTCAACCCAGCTCGCACAGGAGCTGGGATTCGAATCCCCTCGCCGTCGCTTCGCCGGGATTCGTCCGCACCGACGCACAGACCACCTCCACGACGCCTAACCAGGTCGAGGCATTTTACCCTCGACCCGCGAAGCTTCTGAGCAACTTTGCAGGATCAGATGAGGCCATCTGAGGCCTCCCGACATTCGGGCCAGGAGCTATCCTCCGCCGACCACGCCGGAGCCCCTCCCGGGCTCGGCTGGGCCATCGGAGGCCACCATCAGCTGCGGAGCTTCATCGCGCATCTTCTCCGATCTTCAGAGGCAGCAGACGAGGACCACCGCGCTCGCACGAGGCCGGCGAAAGTCGCCGGTGACTTGTTCTTCCAGATCCCTCGTCCACCGTCAGATCGACCTCGACGCTCCAGTTTAGATCTCGCCCGTTCATCCACGGAGCAGCACTGACCATCGGATCCTCCTGGGGTCGATCTTCACCGTTGAGCAGCGAGGTTGAGCCACGACGCCTCTCAGCCGTCGGATCTAGCACGTGGCTGCACCTCGTCTATCCGATCCGAGCCCGGCCTTCTTCGCAGACCCACGTTGCAGCACCACCGTCTGATCTTCCACGTGGACGCGTTCCAGCCGTCGGATCGACTCGAGGGTTCTCCTTTGGTGGGCGACGTACCATCTCAGCCATCCAACCTGCCACGCGTCGTGCATCCGACCCTCGACATTAATAAAAGGGGTAATTTATCCTTAGGCCCCCTTTCTTTTATGCATTTAGTGTCAGTCCTGTAACTATTTAGCGTAGTTCTTTTATTTCTGTGGAAATTGCATAGAGGACCCTGAGCTTAATTTTGTTTGCATTTATGCCCCTGCCTGTGTGAGTCACGTGCTTCGCCACGTGTTTTATTGGTGTAATTGCAACCTTAGCCCCTATAGTTCTGGATGTTCATTAATGAATGAAAGCTTTTTAGTATTTGCATATATGCCCCTGTGAGTGGTTTCAATTGCGCATGTGCTTTTATTCGTGGGTAAATTGCAACTGAGGTCCTTGGACTTTTGGTACGAGTTACCAATTAGTCCCAGAACCTTGTTTTTATTACAAAGAGGTCCCTGAGTGCCCCAGGCACGTGCCGTGCGCGTGCGTTGCTGGGTATTTTGCACCTGGACCCCAAGAACTTAGGGTATTTGCACTTCAGTCCCTGTGCACAGTGCCCTCTTTTGATTTTTGAATAAAATATCAAATCACCTCCAAATTCGATGAAAATTTGACACATGGCTCCTGCCATGTTGTAGGATTTTTGAGAATTTTTTAGGACATTTTTGAGTTTAGTTGTTATTTTTAAAAATTCAAAAACCTCTATTTCAGCCACTGTCTAGTTTTAAAAATCCAAAAAAAATATAAAAACCCCCTCAAAAATTCTATAAAAATTAGGTACTGTTTCTTTTGTGCTCTTTGATTTTCTAGCCAATTTTGGCTATTTTTCATTGCTTAAAAACCATAAAAACTTAAAAACACCTAAAAACTCATAAAAATCATATTAAATAATCTAAAAACCCAAAAACAATAATTTTGGTGCTCAAATTTTCCTTGTTTTCTCTAGTATACAGAAAAATTACCTCCAGGCCCTCTTGAGATTTTTAGATATTTTATCTAAGGATTTTGGGCCTGGCTGGACAATACCCAGCCTTTTTGTTACTGTTTGATTTTTAGTAAATAAACTATATATCAGAAAATTATCAAAAATTAACCAAAAACATTAAAAACCTAAAAAAACATAAAAACATTTTTGTTTGAATTTTTTCTTGATTTTTGACACATTTAATAATTAGCTAAAGCTTGCTTGCTTTTGTGTTTCCTTTGTTTTCTTCACATTTAAAAATCCAAAAAAAAATATAAAAATCACTAAAAATCATTAAAAATACTTGTCTTTTATTTTATTTTATTTTTACTACTTCGTAGGCCTTTGGCCAACCCGTGCTCCTTGAGTTCGACCCTGGGTGCTATACCAGGTTAATCTCATAGCTGGACCGCTATCCGTTGTTTTGATCGATCTTTGATTTATTGAGTGGTCCGATTTTTTTCTTGATACACAACCGAGTGATTGAGGTCGCAACGACCGACTCAGTTACCTGATTACCTTAGTCGCTCGGGTTTTCGTGTCATCAATGAGCCTAAAGAAGGAAAGTTAATTATATCTAGAGATGTCATCTTTGATGAAACATCTTCATGGAAATGTGATGATTCTTCAGTACCACAAAAGTAAGCTGCAGCTGAAGAATACAATCGAAATGATGAAGATATTTTTCCTTCAATTCAAATGCCAGTTGGGCCAAATGTCTCTGACTCAGAACATCCACAACAAAAGGTACGGTCTCTTTTTGAGAAATTTATGCATCATCTTCTGATATTGCTTTATTTGCTTGTGAGCCTCAAAAATTTGAAGAAGCAGCTAAAGAAGAAGTGTGGAATAAGCAATGAATGAAGAGATTGCAGTCATTAATAAAAATCACACTTGGGAGCTCGTGGACCGTCCTAAGGATAAAGATATCATTGGTCTTAAATGGATTTATAAAGTCAAATACAATGAAGATGGCTCCATTCACAAGTATAAAGCTCGATTGGTTGCTAAAGGCTATTCGCAACAACCAGATCTTGAAGAATAGGTTTATGTTGAACAACCTCAAGGATATATCTTCAAGAATAATGAAGAAAAGGTCTATCGTCTCCGCAAAACCTTGTATGGCTTAAAGCAAGCACCAAGAGCTTGGAATAATAAAATTGATGGATATTTTCATGATAATGGAATTCTAAGAAGTCCTAATGAGTCATCCCTTTATGTGAAGAAAGAAGATACACAGAATTTCCTTATCGTATGTCTTTATGTTGATGATCTTATATATACAAGCAATTCCTTCAAGATGATTGAAAAATTCAAGGAAGCAATGATGAAAGAATATGAAATAACAGATCTCGATCTTATGAGATATTTTCTTGGTATTCAAGTCTAACAGAAAGAAGGTGAAATATTTATCTCTCAAGAAAAATATATTTATGATATTCTTAAGAAATTCCATATGTTAAATTGCAAGCCAGAAGCAACTCCTATGCATGCCAATACAAAACTTTCTGCCAATGATGG
The DNA here is from genome assembly GCA_037367405.1 of Ottelia alismoides. NCBI lineage: Eukaryota > Viridiplantae > Streptophyta > Magnoliopsida > Alismatales > Hydrocharitaceae > Ottelia > Ottelia alismoides. The sequence goes on along the minus strand of JAZKJV010010218.1, from coordinate 518,491 downwards.
AGCTCAAGAAGCTGATGGCTCTCTTTATAGGAGTCTCGTAGGCTCCTTGTTATATTTAACTAATACAAGACCAGATATAGCATATGCAGTTACTGTCGTATCAAGATTTATTAGCAAGCCCAGCAAGCTTCACTATGCAACCGCAAAAAGGATTCTTTGCTATGTTCAAGATACCAAGAATTTTGAAATAAAATATACTATAGAAGAAGATAATTCTCTCAAAGGATATTAAGATAATGATTGGGCTGGATCTATAAATGATAGAAAAAGAACATCATATTATTTATTTTGCATGGGATCTAAAATCATATCTTGGAGTTCTAAGAAGCAAAAGACAATAACTCTTTCCTCTGCTAAAGCCGAATATATTTCTGTTACAAGTGCATCTTGTGAAGTTGTGTGGCTGAGAAGACTTCTTCACGATATTCAAGAAGAGAATGTTCTTCCAACGACTATATTATGTGACCATGTCAGCTATTGCTATGACAAAGAATCCAGTCTTTCATGGAAGAACAAAGCATATTGAACTTCCTCATCATTATGTTCGAGAGCTAGTGGAGAATAGCGACATCAAGCTGGAGTTTATCATTACAGAGGACCAAATTGCAAATATATTTACAAAGCCACTTCCAACAGAAAAATTCCAACACTTCAGACGAATGATGCAAATTACAAATTAATAGGGAGTGTTGAAAATGTAATTTGTAATTAGCCCATTAAGTATTATTGTAATGGACCCTTTTACACATGAGCCTACAATGTTCAACCCATATAAAAATAGGCGGGCTTATATCTTCCATCAACATATGAAGAAGCTTCATGAAGATATGTATTTGAAAGAAGATTCTAGAAAAGAGAGAGGTGGAGAAAATATCTAGATATTTCTCCACCTCCCACCAAAATATGTAGATATTTCTACTTAAAGGATAAGCATGGAAGAGGAGTCTAGATTCCTCTTCCAAAATATCTCCACCCTCTTGGTTGGCCTATAAATACCACCCTAGAGGTCCTCATTTCACAACAACAACAACAACAATAAGTCCTCTACCAACACAAGAGTCTCTCAAGTGTCCTCCTCCTTCCAAGTGTTGTAAGTCACTCTTCCTTTGTTGTAAATACTGTAAGCCATCTTCTTGTAAAGGTTCAAGTGTTGTATGCAAGTTCAAGTTTTAATGAAAAGAAGTTCTTAAATTTACATCTACCTTGTGCATTGATTCATATTCTCTCCCTTTAATTTGCTTCTTATACACCACCAATCTTCCGCTGCTCCAACAAGGAGGTGGTGACGGTGATGGAGCAAGAGGAAGGACAAGAAGAGTGACGATGAGGATGTGGAAGGGGGTGGACAACAACAATGGGAGGAGTTGTGGAGCTGAAGAAGAGGGAGGAAGTAGAAGAAGGGTTAAATGGTGGTATAGGGAAGATGGGTTCATTTGGAAAAAGATGAGATTTGGGAATTTGGTTACTAACGTGGGTGGAAGAAATCACGCCTTGATTTTTTTGTCAAAAAATTCAACTACAACATGATCGCATTATGGTCCCAATATTTTCTTGGCTATAAATGCAACTCCTTGTAGTCGCATGTGGGAGCAGAAATGAATGCCACTACTGTACAACAACATGACACAATCCGTAGTCACGAAAGATGTACAATGCTGCATTAAAAGGGACAATAGTAAGTTGTGCAGATGTGCCCAAGAGGAGGCACTTCGAAGGTACCCAGCGACGAATGCAACACCCAAAGGTTGTGGAAACTTGCATGAGAAGCATGCAAATGCTAAGAATGGTCCAATGCAGTATCAAGGCAATGTGAAGATTTTAATGTTATTCAACTCAAGGGGAGATTATTGAGATTGGATAAATTACATCCAAATATAGTATTAGATCTAATCTTATTAGGATCTTGATGGAGATTTACTAAATGTTGAATGATGAGATCAATTATGACAATCAGTCTAAGATTGTATCTAGGCCCATATAAGAGAGGGGTGGATGTTGGTATATCATCACAACCACAAGATAGACAAAAAAAGAGAGAGGGAGAGATGAGAAGGGAGAAAGCGAGAGAATGGTGAGAGATGTACTCATTCTTTTTTAGTGATTTTTCTCTGATGGTCACGAGAGGTGACCAATCATTGTTACATTGTGTTATCTTATTTTCCATGTGCTTCTGTGTTGGTAGTTGATTGTGTATCCACTGCTTCATATCCCATGAAGTAGTATCTAAGTAGAGATGATACCGCCTTTGTTCCCAACAATATATATGTATCATTTTTCATATCTATTTATACAACTTTGTAACATGATTCTCTACTTTGAAATCCACTAAAATATCTTAAAAATTCAATACATTTCTTAAATACGTACTAAATCTTAAACAAAGATGGGCAAAATGTCTTTATATGTGTTTATTAGCTCTACCGTTCTGCAGTTCACTCCATTATGTTTAGTAACCTTGCTTCCACCTATGCGGTAGCTTAGGGTAGCAATTCTCGACGGCCTACTACATCAAAACAAAGGGGGTGGTATAAGTAAAACCCTAATCTACTCGGTGATTCATACATGAGGTTCTTCCTATGAGAGATCCTAAAGAACTGTCATCTTTTTCTTTGGTTCTTATCTACCATCTTATAACACTACCATGACTTTAGTTCCATGACCCCATTCTCAATAGTAGGGCTAGTTTAATCTATTATCAATCTTGGGAAGGTCTAGGTTCCGTATATATTGATCCTTCTCTACTTTTATAGTTTCCCAAAGGCATTCCAATAATGCATGCCATAACAGGGATGAATATAAAAAGCATGTGTGATTGTGTTTAGATTGTGTGCTCATAGCCATTTAGATTTAGTAAAATAACAACTTAGCCATCATATTATTTGCTATAGGTATTGTATGGTCAAGTCATGGATTTCACTTTGATCCATCTTTTTGAGCAACAAGAAGTTTGATACCATTCATCTAAAGATAAAAGTTCAGGTACAAGAAATCACGGTCTATTAAGTCGTACCCGAACAAACCTTGGGTTAGCAAGCATGTCATAATTCAATATGTACAAAAGACCTCCATATCTAAGGAGTAAGACTATGAATGAAAATGAAAATAAATATATCCGTATTTGTATCCACATTCGTTAAATAGAGGATATAGATGCCATTTTATCGTATCTGGAAAATACGAATGCGAATATGAATACGAACGTTCAACATTTGCCAAATACGAATACAAACATGAGTATAATATCATCAATTTTGACGAATATGAATGTGAATACGAGTGTTCAATTTTTTGAGGATACGAATACAAATATTCATTTTTTTGAAGGATACAAATATGAATACAAATATGAATACGAATATTAATATGAATACGAATGTTCTAATTCTAGATGATACCAATACTTGCATGGTACACAAAGAAGTAAGTTTCATAGGCTTTTTTTATTATTTAGTTATATTTTTACATTTTCTTTTTTATTTAGTTATTTTTATGCGCATATATACACATAGTTATTAAAATATTTAATATACCTTTTATATACTGAAAATTGTTATGAACATAAAATATGTATTGCTTTTAAGTAAATTTGGACTTATATAATATTCATATATTAATTTGTATTCGTTTGTCAAATATTGCTGAATTATCAATATTTGTTTTGCATTCGTATTAGTATTTTGAGGATATGATTTTACATCTTACAAATTCATGTAATATTCATATTCGTATTCGTATCCATATTTCAAAAGGGATAAGGATATGGTAACACCTATATTCTTATCTGTATCCGATGGTTTTCATCCCTAAGTAAGACCCAACAAGAACACTAATTGCATTCCTCAATGCTAGACGTTGATTAACCACTGCTGTTGTTGATTATTATAGTTATATATGTTCTTGTTATGGATCGTGGAAGTAAACACACACAAACACGATCAAATAAGCAAGACACAAATACACATATTTATAAGGTTCACCCATAAGTGGGCTACGTCCTTGGGCGATGATGATCAGTTTTCACTATGTGGAGGAAAAAAGAAATACAAAGGATACAGAGATCCCTAACCCTTGGGAGTTTATACAGTACTCATATACAGACAGATCTTTGAAAAACAAACAGATCCATATACCTGAATACAAAGCGAGATCCCCATCTTGTTGGGGTATGGTATGGTAGGAGGGGTTGCATAAAGGGTTCTTCAACCCGGGTCAGATGGCTAGGATTCAAGGCATGTTAATAATCTCCACCTTGAATTGAATCCTTTGAGAAGCTTTGCCAAGCTTTGTTGTGCTACCATCAGCCCCTCCTTGGGGCTACTTCCAATTGTTGGTATTGAGCAAGTTCAAACAGTGTTTGAACTTACTCCAAAGAATTGCCTTTGTGAACATATCGGCTGGATTTTCTGTTGTGCCGATCTTCTTCACCTTGATCTGTTTCTCAGAATGAATGAAGTGATATCTGATATCTTCATGCTTGGTCCCCTTAATGATGTACTCCTTGGCTAAGCATATCACACTGAGACTGTCATAATATACTATAGCCAGATCATGTTGCAGGCCAAGATCTCCAACTAAGCCCTTTAGCCAAATGCCTTCCTTTGTAGCATCTATCAAAGCCATGTACTATGGCTCTGTGGTAGACAAAGTAAATGATGGTTGCAAGGTAGACTTCTAACTGATAATTGAATTCCCTAAAGTGAAGACATATTCTGCTGAAAAACCACCCAACCTGCTAGCTCTAAAATATGAAACCATGGTCGATGTGTCGGTCGGTTTGTTTTTACAGAAAAGTTATTGTTTTATTTATACTCCTAAACTTAGATATGTATAGTGTAAGTACGAGAGTGTCAAACTCAGGGAGAAAAACTGCTTAGAACTAAGGTAACAATATAGAAAACCAAGGTTTTATTGCTTTCTTATTTTTTATTTGATTTTAAGTAATTTTCTATTTTTTATTTGATTTTTATGATATTTATATTGTTTTTTGTAATTTTAATATACTATGTGAAGATATAGGTATAGATTTTATGATTTTTTATTTAATTTTAATTTTGTAATTTTAATTTAATTATTTTGTTATTTTTATTTAATTTTTGAAAATATTTTGGGATTTTTCATTTTATTATTTTTTAAGTTGAAAACTATTTTTTATTTGGAAACATAAATTTATTTTAGATTTTAAAATATTAAAGTAAGAAAATATTTTTGTTTTTATTTTTATTAAAAAGTAGGTGAAATTATCTTCAAAACGATATGTTGTACATTTTTATATGTTTTTATTGACTTGTTTTAATTTTTCAAAATTTTTATGTATTTTGTATTTTTTATTGGTCTATATATTAATTTTTTATTTTGATTTTGTTTACTATGTAAAATATAATAAAATATATCAAAGGTAATTTTTATAGAATTTTAAGAGTGTTTTTATATTTTTTATTTAATTTCTGAATTTATGTATTTTTTATATTTTTTAAATGATTTATTTATTGCTAGAAAGTTTTTATATTTTTAAAAACTTATTTAATATTGTATATAGTAAAATACTATGTATTTTTATTATATTTTTATATTTTGTAGTTTATTTAATATTTATTATAATATGTATAATATTATGCACAGTATATGGGTATATTTACGATTTTTTTGGAAAAATAGGGATGCGCATCTAATATGTGAAAACTAGAGGGGCGTGTATGCAAAAATCCAGAAAACGTGTGCTTAAGCACGTGCTTGAGCTCCTCGTCATGGACTTGTTCAAAATTACACATAGTTTGGGGATTCAAATAGTAATTTGCCCCAAAATATCAAATAACACATGCATGTCACGCGCCTATTAAGCGGTGACTGATGTATGAATCTGGACAGTCGATCGTAGTTGAATCGTGTGGTGGTTGCACTTTCTAAGAGTTGGGGTGTTCTTCCCTAATTCAGGCTCCGGCGACGATGGTATCGATTTGCAATGTTACTGTTCCATGATGCTTCTGGACATGGTGGTGCTTGACTTCAGTTCTAATGGGGCGTGAAGAATCCAATCAGGTCTACAGGAAGTCGCTCGCTTTGATTCTATAGGTTCTCGATTTGGTTCTATGTGTAATTGCTCTGATGTCGTTTCTCAATTCAGATCTCGTTTCCAATATCGCGCAGGCGTCTAAGAGGTTTCAAGTGATAAACCTCGCCTCCAGGTTACTCCATTCCTATAGGTCAAAGATGATTGAGCGGGAGATCCTTGATGACGATGATGTGTTTGTCCTTGTAACTCCGAGGGCCTACAAGTGATGAACTAAGGCTCAAACTATTCAAATCGTACACAAAGTTGCTCATAGTTGAACCTTACTAATAGTGCTCTGATTATTGATAATCGTTAAGGACCTACAAAGCTTCAAACAGAAGGCTCGAGGTTTGGATTCCTTGGCCTGGAGTTAGATCCCAAAGGGGAACGGATGGACTGATCTTCATTGGATGGTGAAGAGAGGATATCGGGGCTTAGATCCAAGTGGATCCGAGATGAATAGATGCGAAAGGGAAGGCAGAGAAACGGAAGTGGATTGACGGTGATGTGGTTGAAGCTTGTATTTAATCGGAGAAGAATCAACTGAGAAGAGAGGAATGGACAAGAACAGAGGAGATCCGAAGAAGAGAAGGATGAAAAAGAGAAGAAGAAGACAGAGATAAAAATCTAACCCGGAAATCGGATGAAGGTATTGCATGTGGGCGGAGCTCCGATGCAGAGGCTCCTGGTTGCGGCCTCGACGTGCGGTAGTACACGGAGGTTGTGTACAGCGGAGTTGTGCTCATGCCGGCATACGATCGTGTCGGACCTCGCTTGCTCAACCTCGCTCGACGGTGGAGGAAGGCAGAGAACCATGTCACATCCCGCTCTCTCTCTCTCTCTCTCGCTAGAACTTGGGAGCTGGAGGAAGGATGAAATGGCAGGTCCATGGACGGAGGGGGAGGGTGGTCCTATATATATATGAGTTTTTACTTGGGGAGCACGAAAGTGGATGGGATCACCGGAGATGGAGTCCAGTGACAGGAGGGTTGTTGGCCGAATGGCCCAACGGCCTTGTCGTTGGGCTGTTGGCGGAGGTCGAGCGGCGGGCTTCCAGGGAGGAAGGAGGAGGAAGGGTGCAAGCATTGAGCAAGATGAAAAGGAGGAAAGGGGAAGAGGCATGCAGCTTACGCGTGTAGAAGAAGAAAGATTAAAATAATAATAATATAATTATAACAAGTAATTAATTAAATATTATTTAAACTAATAATTAAATTAAATAAATTAATTAAGAAATAATTAATTATATAGTTAGATAAATAATTAAGTAATTAAATAGGTAAATATATAATTTAATATATATATATATATATAATTAAATAATTAACTTAATAAATAATAAGTAATAATTTAATATATAAATATATAAATAAATAAGCATAAATAAGAATAAATAAATTTAATTTAATAATAGAATATTATTAAAGTATATAAATATGATAAATAACATGCATTAAATAAGAAAAATTAAGGTTCATTATACAATATAAACCAATATGGTCCCAAAACCCACTTTTCACATATTAACTCCAATTTTAGCGAAATCAGTGACATTCGGTATATAATTATATAAAATAGACTTTTAAAGTTACGCTCAATTCAGAGTCCATATGGCCGAGTTATGAGGTCCAAAAAATTTAGGTCACGGCTTCGTGGCTTCGCGATTATTGACATTTTGACTTAAGGTATATCTTTATATTTTTCCTATTGAGAAACATTTTAGAAAAGAAATTAGGTTAAACGGAATTAAGGATAATTAATTAAAAATCGGGGAGTTTCTACATATAGTACATATAGATAAAGGGGTCCAAATGTCAAAACTCATCCGCTTTATTCTAATATTTTTTTGATATTTTTAATAAATAGTGTTATTATAAAAGGCATTTAAAAGTGAGTTTGGTCAATTTGGAGTTTTCTATAGATAGTTATGAACCTCGGAAGTCAGCTTTTACAGTTTTTTTCGGTTCATTGTAATATTTTATTTTTATGTTAAATAATTTTTCTGATATTTTTATAAAATAATATATATTTTTATAAACAACTTTTGTGAAGAAAATATTTTAGTTTAAGGTGTTCTTAGTGACAAGTAAAATAGGTGAAATATTCACAATGTGAAAAATGTATAGATATATTTTTGTGATCTAGATTTTCTGATATTTTTATACATAAAGATCATTATCTCCCCCTACTTATTTATTTTGTCGACCAAGTGAATATTGACAGTCTCAGAGTTAGGATCAACCTTTATATATTATATACATCCTTCTTTTCTTTTATTTTTCATTTTTCTCTGTATTATTTGATTTTGAATAAAATATGTGTTAAATATAGAATATTAATAAATGTGGTTAGAATGTTAATTAATGAAAATTAGTTAGTATTTACATGTATTTTACCAAGAATTTTAGCCAAAATGAAAGAATAAAGGCGATGAATCATAGATTCATCACCTACCACTGATCTCCTCCCATCGACATCTACAATATAGTCTGAATCTGAATATCCGACAACCAAACACTCTGAATCACTTATGTAGATGAGGCCAATGTCTGATGTTCCTCTCAAATAGCAGAAAATCTGCTTGATTGCATGCAAATGCTCCTTCCCTAGGTTGCCATGAATCTTCTAACAATGCTCACAGCGTAAGAGATGTCAAGTCTTGTGTATACCATGGCATACATAAGACTCCCAACTACATTGACATAGGGAACACGTGACATGTATTTCTTCTCTACGTCTAACTGAGGTATGAACGAAACTGAGAGATGAATATTTGCAACAGATGGAGTACCTAGAGGCTTGGTTTTAGATATCCAAATCTCATTAGAACTTTATCAATGTAGTTCTTCTGAGATAAAAAATGTTTCCCTTCTGCAGGATCTCTAATGTTCTCTATCCCTAAAATCTTCTTCATTACACCAAGGTCCTTCATGTCAATCTTTGAACTAAGGAGCTTCTTCATATAATCTATGGTACTCTTCTGCTTAGCAGCAATCAGGACGTCGTTGGCATACAGTAACAAACAGATGAAGGAGCCATCCTCCACCTTGTTGTGGTAAACGCAACAATCATATGGGCTCATGTTGAACCCATGATCGGTTTATCAAACTTCTTGTACCATTTCCTAGTAAATTGCTTAAGCCCATACAAGGACATCTTTAATCTACACGCATGGTCTTCCTTGCCCTGAGATGTAAATCCCTCTGCCTTGCTCATAATAATGTCTTCTTCGAGTTCACCATGCAAGAAAGTTGGTGTCATATCCAGATCCAAGTCTCGATGTAGTACAAGAGTTGGTAGCACCCTGATGGATGTATGTCTTACAATGGGAAAGAATATCTCAGTGTAATCCACACCTTCCTATAACCCTTCGCAACTAGGCGTGCCTCATATCTAATGTCTTCAATGCTTGAGATTCTTGTATTTTTCTTGAAGACCCATTTACATCCAATGACCTTCCTCTCCTTTGGAAATTTGACAAGCTCCCATGTCTAATTCTTGTGAAGAGACTCCATCTCCTCACCCATAGCAGCAATCTACTACCCATCTTTTATCCTAGATATTACCTCTATGTAAGTGGAGGGCTTTGGAGACTCTGCCTCCTCCGCAACATGTAGTGCAAATGCAACCGTGACTTCAAATATGTATCTCTGCAGCAAATGTATCTCCCTACAAGGTCGATCAATAATAACACTTGGTTGCCTCTCCTCTGATTGCTCCACTTCAGCACAAGCCTAATCAGGAGTGGTGTGATTAACTGCGTGATCACTACACATCATCACCTATCCCTACATCAACAAACTCACGACTCGAGTGAAACATGGAATTCTCATCAAAAGTAGCATTCTTACTAACAATAATTCTATGCTCAGAAGAGGACCATAACCTATAAACACCTTTCTTTGACATTGGTTCTAATTTTCCTTCACTAACATTATAACAGGCAGCACAACAAAGGAATCATAAAACAGAATAATCAGCATGATTACCAGATGATGAATATGCATTTCATCATCTTTATTCATTCTTTTCCTTTAGCTTAAAATCCCTTATAAAATACTTGTAAAAAATAATAAACCTCTCCTTTTACTAACCCTAATTCTGATGTAAATATTGTATATTTGTCACTATTTTAATCTAAAATAAATAAATAAAGCAATAAAAGAAAAATAAAGAAAACAAAATATTGTATATATGTATAATAGATATAGGTTGACTCTGATCTTGAGAGAAAGTCAAGACTTGACCTGATCGACAAGGAATAAAGTAGTGAGAGATAAGGCCTTCATTGAGAAAATCAATAAAACCAATCTCCACTTGTGTTCATCACTTATATATCACTGTATATAATACATATTCCTTGCTCTATTTTATTCATCAACAAATTCACCTCAAATAAAAATATTTTCTTCTGGAAACTTGTACATAAAATCTGTTGTAAATATTAAAAATAATTGCAATAAGAACCATTGTACAATTTGTAAATAACAACACTTTGAAAAGGCCACAAAGCTCAATTTGTTAGATCAATATCTTCTCCATAAAAATTCAAAATGAAGCAAACTTACATTTATTGTACTCGGAATTAAATAGTCTTTAAAATGACAGCAGTTTCATAAAAATTGGAATTAATATGTGAAATGTGGCTTTTTAGGGTGTTATTGTATATTATACCTATGTATATTTTTTGTGTATATGTCTTTTCCTGGCATTTTTTATATAAATTGTATTTTTAAATATTTGTATATATTGTATTTGACTTATATAAAATACAAATAAAAATAAAATCATGTAAATATTGTATATGTATCACTATGCGTAGTGTAAAATACTCCTATTTATTTACCTTAATAAACTACTTCCTAAAAATAAAATAAAAATATCATTAAAGTCCTTGTAAAATATTGCAAAAAAATAAATTATTAAATTATATATATTTGTAAAAAAAATATATTAAAAATCATGTTGTTGTATACATAGGTATATATACCTATGAATAACATGTCTCATTTATGTTTACCTATGTATATAACTTATTTAATTCATTAAAAATTACCATAAATAAGATAATTTAATTATTAATATTTTTATTTTCAAAACCTTTTAAATTAATTTTCTACTTTATTTTGATTTATTTTTTTCCTTTGTATGCTATTTTGTCATTTTCCATTTTGTCTTATTATGGATGCGCTCTGATTGGTTGAGCTTGCGTCAATTGCCCCAAGTCAACGGCTTCCACCGCTTCTTATGCTTGACAGCCATACTTCTCATTTTTTCCGGAACGCTTCAGTCAGCAAATGCCCCCGCTTTCTTCTCCAATATTTCAGTCCTGATAACCAACTCCATGACCAGATCACTAATCACTCCTTTCAAGCCTCGATTTGCAGGAATTTTGAATTTCTAATCTTGCTGGACTCACGCATATATATATATGTATGTATGTATGTATGTATGTATGTATGTATGTATGTATGTGTATGCATATCACCTCTAGCTCCGGCTGGGTTTTCCGTGCACATCTTCGCCTGAGGGTGGCTCCAAGAAGTTGAGGCTGTGACAAGGCTTTGGCATATTTGTCCGGGATCGTGAACAACTACAGGATATCTTGATCCACCTACTTGTCGGAGCTCCACCGCGAGTCAGTGCTTCTTTGTTCTATATCGCAGATAGAGGCTATCACCAACGTCCGTCCTCCATAGTTAGCTCATGTATCTAGTATTTTTAATTTCCTTTTAATTCCTCACATTTAATTCCATTATTAGTCAGTCTAGTCATCTTCATCTCTGAGCTCTGAACTGTAAGATCGGAGCGTTCTGATCATCTTAATCCATGTCCGACTCCACAACTACGTTTGCCTCATCTTCTTCATCCTTCTCCCTACAACCTGAACCCCTTCTCGGATTTGGATTATGGTCTCCCTTCGACCATTCACCACTGGAGATACCCATTCATTTGCATTTTTTGCTCATTTTTTTGCTAATAAAGTTAGCCAAAGAATTATCTCCGAGTGGTGAATCTTTTGTAGGTCTAGGAGCACATTTGAAGTGAGGAGCAGGACCTGTAGGTCTTCTTTGAGCTGCAGATGTCCTAAACCTCAAGATCCTTTGCACGTCATCTTCAAGCTACATCACCAGTTCCTGCACGCTTCAGTCAGCATCTGCACCACAGGAACGTGGGTCATCCTTTAGGTAATGAATTGAGTGGAGGTTGGACGAGATATAGACAATCAAAACTCGATGGAGCAACATTTCTTCGTTATTCTTCTAGCGCACTCTAGCACCGCGTGATCAAGAACATAGGCTCTAGATCGCATCCCTACTATTTATCCACGCCTAAATATTAACTTCTGGATCAGATCAGACCACCAGATCCAAGCCATTCACAAATGCCCAAGATGAGCTGTCAGATTAGAAGTAAGTTTGCATCTCCGTCATCTGATATGCCATGTGGAACGGTGAAACTTTTACTCTCCAACCCTTTCATTATTTATTTTTGTAAATAAGTCCTTAAAAGGACAAGTGTCACACTGTGTGTTCTTGAACAATTGCATTAAGGCCCTGATTATTAATTTTATATTCATTTAGTCATGTTTGAACTAAAGCGCGCGCAATGTACGTGACATTATGGTGTTTTTGTAAAAAGAGACCTGCATTTATTTGTAACTATTTGCTCCCCTTAAAATAAATTAATTACATAAAAGCTCGTGCCAGCGCGACTCACGTGCACTAGCACGTGCCATTCTTGGAAAAATTGCACATTTGTCCTCGCAATTCTTGTTTTGTCCCTCTGAGGCAAACTTCTATCTTGTATGTTAAGTTGAATTAATAAATAGCCAATCTTTCGTAAAAATATCCATAAAAATTCTTGTAAGAACTTATTAATATGTTCTTTCACCCTTAATTTTTTTCAATTTTACTTATTTTAAATTTTTAATAAATCAAAAATCACAAAAATAATCCATATTTATGTTGGAAACATGTTTTTATTTGTTTTATTTTCTATATCAATTTCATTTATTAATTCCTTATAAAAATCCAAAAAATCACAAAACACTAAAAACCCTAGAAAATTCATATTTAACCACAGAAAATTCAAAAATTCACAAATTTGCTTTCTGGAATATTTGAAAAATCCTCTTTATTTCTGTATATATTTATTCCATTTTGACTTTATTTTCTGTTTTAAAAACACAAAAAGTTTTGCATTGTTTACTATTTACCATTTTCATGTTTTAAATTATTTTAAAACCTTAAAAAATCTAAACATTCTCAAAAAATTACAAAAATAGTAAAAAAATTTAAAAAAATCCAAAAATAATTTTATTTGAATTTTCTGCAGATTTTACCCTATTTGAAAAATATAAAAATCTTGATTTCCTTATATTTTTCTATTATACCCTTATTTATTTGACTTTCTTTTCTTAAAAAAATTAAAAGCATTTGCAAAACTAATTTTTTCAATTTATATAATAAAAAGGGTACAAAAATAAAAAAGTTAAAATTCATAAAAAAATTTAAAAAGACAAAAATTCCACAAAAATCAAGAGTACTGAGTATAAAATTCCTTCTTTTATTTCATTCATTCTTCATTGATTTAATAACCGTCAGGATTTTTCTAGCCTTCTTGAGTTCGATCATTTATGTTATACAAGTAAATAAATTATAATTTTTCTCGCTTACATTTATTTTATTTTTGGCTTGAGAATTAAATAAAATTTTTGATGAGGGATAATTAGGGTTGCATCGACACTTGATAATTCAATTAAAGTAAACCCCTGAGGATCTTGCGTTCAACACCAGACCATATCTCCATGGGTGTTTTGCAATCAATGGCAGATGCGGGACTCCGACTCACCAAGTAACAAGTTGTATTCACAGCTTTAGCCTAAAATGCTTTATCAAGCTTAGCATTAGAGAGCTTGTACTTTTTTTATCTCCAGAAGCATCTTGTTCATTTGTTCTACAACTTTATTCTATTGTGGTGTATCTCTAATTGTGAGGTGTCTTGCAACACCCTCCTCCTTGCAGAACTCATTGAACTCTAGTGAATAGAACTCTAGCAGATTATCTATATGAAGATGCTTCACCTTCTTAGAAGTATAGTTCTCCACCAAGATCTTCCATTGCTTGAAGGCCTATAACGCCTCGCACTTGTGCGTCATCATGTATACCCACACCATCTTGAAGTTATCGTCAATAATAATTTTGAAATACATGATATCTTCTATAGATGAGACTAGTGAAGGGTCCCAGCAATCAGCATGGATGCAGTCGAGCGTCTCCTTCGTCTTGTGGATAGATTTACTGAATTTCTTCTTGTGTCATTTCCCAAACACACAATGCTCACTAAACTCCAGCTTAGATCCCTTGAAATCCTCGATGAGACCTTTCTGACTGAGAATATTCATCCCCATCTAACTCATGTGTCCCCGCCACATATGCCACACTTCTGACTCTGATTTCACGTCTTGGGACGTCAATGCAACCGAACCTGTAACTGTAAGACACTGCATGTTGTTAGATGATCTTGTTCTTGTTTCCCTTGATGACAACTACCCCGCCTTTGGCAACCTGCATGACTCCGCCTTCAACGATGTACATATATCTTTTAGAGTCCAAGACTCCAAGGTATATCAGGTTCTTCCTCATATCAGGAACTTGGTGTCCTTCTGTCTCTATCCTCACAACTCCATCGTGCATCTTGATCTTCACAAAGCCGATCCCTACAATCTTGCATGTTGTATCATTTTCCATGATGATATTTCCATCATCTATCCTCCCATAGGTGCAGAACTAGTCTTCATTGGGAGTCATATGGTAAGAACAACCTGAATCGAGAATCCATGTGCTATCTGTTGTCTTCTGATTTGTGACAGTAAGAACAAGATCATCTTCAGAATCTGCACCTCTATGAGCCACGACATCAACCATCGCTTTTCCCTTCTTCTTCGAGCAATATTTCTTCCAATGTCTAGGTTCCTTGCACTAATTGAAGATATCCATACCATTGTAATTCTTCGAATTGGACTTCTGTTTTACCTTCTTCACATAGCCAGAACCGTCATGACTCTTTTTATGAGTCATAACCAAACCTGCAGCATTAGAGTCATGCCTCTTACTAGCCATATGTCGAAGTTCACACGTATGCAGATACATGCAATCTTCCTCTAGGGTTATTGATTCTCTTCCCACAATAAATGATTGAACAAAATTCTCATACGATAATGGAAGAGAAATCAAAAAAATCAAGGCTGCATCTCCATCTTCAATCTTAACATCTACATTTCTTAAATCCATTAACAATGTATTTGAGCGATCCAGATGTTCTTTAAGAGATGTACATTTCTGCATATATAGAGAGAATAGAATTTTCTTAAAGAGCAACATGTTGGTCAGAGACTTCATCATGTGTAGACTTTCGAGTGTCAATCACAAACCGACCGCGGAACCCTCATCGGCAACCTCCGCGATAATCTCACCCGCCAAACACAACGTGATCGTCGAGTGCGTCTTCTATTCCTACACCATCAACTTAGAGGGTTTGAGTATGCCTTCACTTGCTCCTATTCCAACGACGCCTGGATGCATTGTTGCTTCAAAAGGGCGCACATCTTGATCTGCCATAGATTGAATCTGTTGTTTCCTGTGAACTTCTAGATCTTCATATTGTGCAACACCATCTTGTTGGATGATCTTGATGGAATTTGAAGCTCAGATACCAGTTTGTTGTGGATTGCGGAAGCAAACACGTACAAACATGATCAAACAAGCAAGATGCAAACATCGATTTACAAGGTTCACCCGTAATTAGGCCATGTCCTTGGACGGTGATGATCGATTTTCACTATGTGGAGAAAGAAAGAAATACATAAGCTATAGAGAGCCCTAGTCCTATGAAGTTTATATAGTACTCCTGTACGGACGGATCTCTAAAAAACAAACAAATCCATATACTCGAATACAAAGCGAGACCCCGTCTTGTCGGGATATGGTATGACAGGAGGGGGTATATATAGGGTTCTTCAACCTGGATTATATGATTAGGATTCAAGACATATCAACAGTTCTTAAACGATACCGAGATGTTGTTGTGGAAAAAATTTGGGATAAAGAATAATCATGTTTATTTTCTATCTCGTTCTTCGAATGATTTTGTAGTGTTGAAATGAAGGTCGTAGAAAGGTGACTTATTTATAATTTTCCTTGTCATTTATGAAATTGTAGAAGAAGCGATAGATATACGAAATAAGTGGTAATTATTGCTGACTAGCTAGTAGTACTAACGGGATATAATTTTGTAATTATTTTCTGAAAGTAATAGATAAAAGGAAAAAGGAATACTATCAAATAAAGAAAGATAATAATTAGTCCTGGAATAAGAATATCAGAGATAAGAAGAGGCACCGAAAATATATTATTCCTGTTGTAATTTTTGTCTCTCTTCTTATGGAATTTAATATCTAAAGTGCATTTGGTTGACGAGCTATCCTTATATGGTTATTTTGAGCAAATTCTAAAGTCAAATAGTTTCTTTGATTGTGATGATCAATCATATTTAATCTTTAACGAGAACCATGGCACCGACCTTTAAGTACATAAATAGTGTTTTCGAGCTTACAACGAAAGTGATATAAAGTTAGATAAATTTTGATTTGAACTGAAAGCAATCAATTATAGGAATATCAGCTGTTTGTGTGCGTGCGTGTGCGTGCTTGCATGTGTGTGTGGAAGTTGCATTTGGAGGTGTAGCTAACTAACATCACCTGACCATTTTTTCATTGATTTTTTGTGGATTTAAATCACCATATAACACCATGGTCTCATATCAAATTCAACTAAATTCAACACTTATATCATCTCCATCACGATTATCACATTTTAACGGTCTCAGAATTGCTAAAATTGACCCTATCTAGATGGGTGTGTTAGGAATGTCACCTTTCTTGGATGCAAGGAAAGCCCACCATCTCATTCGTAAATTAATCCAACGGATCTGATTAATTCATTTTTAATCTTAATTTTTTTTAATGTTGAAAATTCATTTTAGTCTTTTTGTCTCATTCTAAAAATAGAAGGTGACAACCAACATTCTTTTTTCGTTTATTCGTTGAGAGAATTCATATTGATTTTCTCCTCCCACAACAATCAACGACGACAACGGCATGCTCAAGGGCTTACGTGACGCACGAGGAGGGAGAGGATGACGACGGCAGCATGTAGATTAATTCTGCTCATCTCTCTCCTTCTCCAATCAATCAGGAAAAAGATGAACCGAATCTAATGATCCACATTCACTGCTCTTATACTCCCATAATTTTTAGCTCTTACATGATCAACCATATATATGTATATGTGTTTTTGTGTGTGTCTCTGGATCTAGACACGAGGGATGCCTAGATTTTAGCGGCCATGATTGAAGCATGCGAGAATAAGTTAAAGTGTACTGTAAAGGAGGGGACAGTACACCTGGAAACCCCAAATCTCAGATGCTCCCCTCCCCCTTCGTTATCCACGTAGGGAGCGTACGAACCTTCATATAGTGATACGGCGGACCAGTGTACCTAATGGCACTGGGACGCTATCCGTGATGGACGGCGGAGATGGGCCCATCCCTTGGGCTTCACTGAACAGTAATAGTTATTTTCGGGCAGTGGACATATATGTTTGAATAACTCTTACTGACATGGTTTTGTGACTGAAACTGTACATGTAACATTGCCATGGTTTTTTTACCTTTTTCCTAAGGTTGCATCCTACGCATGGTTGGTTATTTTGGGCTGCATGCTCCTCAGTTGCTCACATCGGGTGTGTGTTGCATGCCTTCTTCCTTCACCCGCTGCATTCATCGAAGATCCAGAAATCCGGATGCGGATGTCGCACGGTGCGGTCGAATACTCCCCCATCAAGATGCCTTCCTAGAACTGGAATCAAAGAACTTTGCACATGGGTTGTTTGTGCTATCTTCCTTATAATATATGTTGAAAGCATTGTAAGTCAAGAGGGCAACAGAGGAACACGTTACTCCCCCAGTAATGAAAAAAGCAAGGAATATATATAAGGGATGATAGTGAGGGCATGTGAGGCTCTGCCATGGGCTTTAAATTCGTTGAGCCCATTAGGAGGTGAAGGGCCCACCTGGAAGTTCCCATTTAGGCAGCGGGCCCACTATCGCACTTAATTGGATGGGAGGCCGGACGTCACCATCAGTGATCCGGACGGATATCCGACAGCTGTGTGGGGGGTGGGTCCCGCAAGACCCGATAATTGCGGAAGGCAGTGGGTGATGACTGATGGGTCAACAATTTGGCTTTATTGGAAAATGGAGGCAAAACTTAATAACGAAATAAAACCACACCACATCACACCACCATTTTAACCCTTTTAATTATCAAACACTGACTATTACAAAAAATTCTAACTTTCTGCTGACCAATTTTGGGAAGCTTACTTGAATTCCAAACCAAGCTTTTAACCAGACCTACCATTTTCATATTTTTTTCCCTTTAAATAAGGATTTGCCCCAATCTAAACCTTGATTTCTTGGATATACCTAATCGATTTCATATAAAATTTAAATGCGAGGAAGAAAATAGGTCAATGTTATTAAGAATAATCAGTGTGTGTTTTGAGTTTGAGTTACATGGGGAGAGTTCGATTATTACAATAGTATTGTAATGGATATGTTTCTTCGAGTATAGAGAAATATAATCAGGGGCTGAATTAATATATATCTTAGGAGGGTCATGACCCCTCCTTAGTTATTACATTTTACTTATATAATGTTATTAATTTTTTGTATGACCTCTACTCAAAGTTTAAATATTGAATGCATAATTTCAAATATTATCATTAAATGATTAATGGCTTACTGGCAAAGCTTCGTGTCCTCCACTTAATGAACTAGGGTTTGAATCCCATCTTCGTACTTTTTGTTAGAAAAATTAGCTCTACTCACTTTACCTCTCTCTATCCTTTCTTTGTTAAAAAGATTATTTCCTCTCACTTTTAATATATTAATATTATAAATATAATTTGATATAAAATGAGATTGAGGCTCATTTATCTCTCTCATTATTTCTAATTCTCTTTGTAAATAAAATAAAATTTATTATTTCATTTTAAATACGAAAATTTTTAACTAAAACTATTAAAAAATCACATTGAAAAAAATAGTCTATGCCTTATTGAAAAATTCAAACAACATTAAAATGCTAAGTTTATCAAATTTTAAAAATCACATTTGAATTTGTTAACTCTACTTAAAAAATATCATTTAAAAATATGTTTCCATTTTCTACTTATATATGATAACTTATATATGATAGATATATACTTGACTCCCTTGATAAAATTTCCAAATCCGCCCCATTCGTTATTATATAATGACCCCCATTCAAACTATACTTTGGACAGCAGTTTTTAACCCAAAACGAGATGAGGTCAGTTGGACCCATTACCAAATGGGCTTGAACTTTATTGTTAAATTCTCTATTTTCTGTTCCAACAATGGAAATAACTTGATTCCCACCTCTCAATTTCTCTCTGATTTTTAATCTATTTTATCATCATATAGTTAACTGAGATAAATTGCGTACTCAATTTCTACTTACATTGCATGTCGTTGTAAAGGAGATGCATTATATTTATTAACATGTTCTTTTTTTATATCAAATGTTAGGTTGGATAGTCCCTCTTAGGTAGTGGGATAAATCACTTTTCTATTCTGAACAAACATTTTTTGAATATTTTGAATATTTGAAAATAATTTTCTATCTATAAGTTCTTCTCTTAAAGATGCATGGGTTAAATTATTAAACTTCCTTTTCTAGGTAAACATATAGAACTTAAACGTAGACTTTTTTTTTAATTTGACATTAATAAATGAAAATTCGAGTCTTCATGGCGTTGTATGCGCTTAATTTCAATTGATTTGATGATAAAACTGTGGATCTGACAAAAGAGGTAGGTGATTTGTGCAATATATATTTTCCAGAAGAACTCCTAATAAAAAATTTGCAAGTCACAAGAGTAGAGATATATAAATGCAAACCACATATGTCATATTGATTTTAACGTGGAAAACTACACGAGTAAAACCACAACACATAATCCTGTTGTAGGATTTCCCTTTCGGTATCTCAGCAAAGCAATCTTCCACCATCTCGTGCTACTTTGAAACCGATCGTAGCACAATCTCATGTACAACGTGTACCGTCCTTGGACAACCTCCAAGGATTGTTTTATCTCTAGTGAGGAAAGGAACCGACAACCTGGGTAATTATATGACAATGTCATAAAAAATAATGCCTTATTTATATATAAACTATATATACGAGCCTACTTGAGTTTTGTGAAGAATGAACAAGGCAAGTGAGGTTTTATGGAGATGAATGTGAGCTTGAGATTACAGAACACTTTAGAGCACAATGGAGTTTGAATGCTTGAGAATTTGGTACACAAATGTAGCTCACGATTACTTAGGAAGGTATACATGAATTTTAGAGTGGATGTGATGTGAAGCTGCTAAGGAGTCTTATATATAAACTTAGAATGATCATATAGCAATTAGTTAATCAAAAGTGTCACGGATAATTTCAAAATGACTATAAAGTGATAGCGCAAACCAGTACAAATTAGTCAACTGAAAAACAAAGTAGTTGACTGATCAAAATGGTGAGTTGACTGAAAGTGTTTTTGTAGAAACTTCAAAGGTCCTAGGTTCAAATTTCTGATAGTTGGAGCACAGAATCAGTCGACTAATGAAGAGTGTCATTCGATTGAAAAATGAAATCCAAGACTACATAATTGAAAAGTAGATTCAGTATATTGATTAGTCGACTGAGAGTGGGATTAGATGACTGGTATGGAAATTAGTTGACTGAAAAGGTCGTTGAATCGATATGTAAGAGGAAAGCAAGATGTAAGGTTTGATGTTTTTTTCAATACCATTAAAAGTAGAAGACTCAATAAAATAAATTCTTTGATTTTATCTTGAGCTTAAACTCCTTTCTTTTTGCTATGAGCTTGAGTTTCTTAGTCATGAACCCCTACTTCTTTAAACTAGAGCTATTTATGCTTCAACATCCTTTCTTTTGATTGCTATAACACTTTCTTCAATAATTGTAGCACTTTCTTCGTAGATTGAAATTCATCCTTCATTAAGTTTCATCTACCTGGAACGTTAGTCTTACAAAAAATAATATACGAACTAACTCTTTGTCATTATAAAAATATATCACTAATGAAACCTTAGTGATCAGTTTTGTAGATGCGGTCAACTGATTTAAATCTTGCAAGATATATGTGTCCTTTTCAGTCTAAATAAAATTTGCTTATTGCAATGATGACTTGTGTTAATGTTGTTATATCTTTTGATGTAAATTTCTAGCAATAAATAATATTCATTGCACAATTAAAATTTATTCTTATACTTTGTAATGAATGTCATGTGTCTAATGTTTTTATTAAATAAAATTGTTGCTATTTAGCTGTGACTAGAAAAATCGATGAATAACCAATGTTATATGATTCATTGCTAGCAATATAGAAATGAATATAATTTTACTAAGAATTTAAATAATACAATATAATTTTATAATGAAAATTATTTATTATTACACATTTATCTATGGTAGATATAATAACGAATAATAAATTATTCTCTATCATATACCAATTTTGTTGTCATGTTGTCTGTATTAAGTTTTTATGGCATGATTACCTTTGTAAAAGTTTTACTATAAATCATAAAATAAATTTGAACTCATTAATAACACATTCAAATATTAATATCAAATACTTAACGACATATTATGTCTCAAAATCATAAAAACAGTTATATATCTGTGTATATATTTAAAAATTACCTCATACAAAATATTTATAATTACATTATTTTTTTACTCATAAAGTTACGATATTGAAATATAATTTCTTTGATTTTCTTTACTTTATGATGTATACGATTACATGTATTCAATCACTAATAT
Source organism: Ottelia alismoides (assembly GCA_037367405.1). Lineage (NCBI taxonomy): Eukaryota > Viridiplantae > Streptophyta > Magnoliopsida > Alismatales > Hydrocharitaceae > Ottelia > Ottelia alismoides. The sequence continues at coordinate 496,454 of JAZKJV010010218.1, read as the reverse complement.
TATAAGCGATGTATATATTACGATGATATATTTATTATCATTGACATTTTGTTTTTTTGTAAATTTTAATACAACCTAGCACATCATAGGGACATACACTGCTTAATATGTATATACTAGTTAATATTAAAAATTACAAGGAGTTATGTGTTTTTTTAGCTAGAGAAGAGGTCCCCTCAGGAGGATTTCATTCATAATAAGTAATACTTACAAAAGAGTTTTAGTGAATTCAACCAATATGAGAAGGGATAAAATAAATAGAGAAGACAAAAGTAGGTAAAGAAAAGAAGAAGTCGTGGTTTGTTCTTATTTGCTTTGAGGGTGTGGGAAGACCATCACTTTAATCCTTGAGGTTTTCTGACAGCTTCAACCCCTCAATCTTCTTTGAAAGCCTTGATAATGAAAGTTAAAGATAAAAAAGAAGTAATTAAATTGTCACTTAAGTAGTGTAAGCTTTATGCTTGCCAATAATCATGTAAGAACTAAAGCAAGTAATTGATATAGTTAAAAATGGGATTTTTAAAGTGTTTCTAAAATTCGGTTGCATCTCCTTTTCTCAATGTGCTAGAGAATAGTGAAGAAAGTAGGTAAGATCTATGTGTTTTCTTGTAGTGAAGGTTGTGAGATGTAGAACTGATGTTACCAAGGTTAAAGAATCTTTCCTGAGGTGGTATTGAAGATATGTAGTTTTTTTTAGCAATCACAACTTTTGAAAAGGTACTTTTCATAATCCTCATTTTTATTACAGAGGATGAAAGCATTATCTAGAGACCTACCTCGTTTTTTTAGGTTGCCTAGAGTTAGCATCTTGTTGTTAAGAAACAACCATGTGAAGAAGGAGACACATGGGTGGAATTTTTTCAATAAGAATGAAGTAAAAAAAGGAATTTATGCCTCGAAGGAGAGAACTTTATATGCTGAGTTGATTTGGTAAATATCAGAGGAAGTCTAGTTGGAGATGATAGAGTCTTTATTATTTGAGGTATTTATATGAAAGAGATCCATAGGGTTGTAAAGTTTATCGAATTCTTCGATCAAAAGAGCTTAGGCTTTATCAGTGAGTTGCTTGAACCAAGTATTGCCACCAAGAAGGGTGGACGGAGCTTTTAATGTGTTTGTGTTTTTGCTTCTTGTTATCTTATATAGGTTTGGGAAAAGAGATTTTAAGGAGAGAAGGAATTTGTATATTTTAAAGAGGTGTTCTAATTCCACTCCCAAGGGACATCAAAAATGAGACGAAAAAAATCAAAATAGAAAGCACCCCTTTATACAAAGCCAGGCTCTAAGAGGTTGTTTTACCCACGAAGAAAGCAATTTTCATAATGAGTTGCTAAAATAACATTGCACCATTGGTTTGTGTCTTCATTTTGGTCTTTCTAGAACCCTAACTATGTCTTTGCTAGGCAAACTCTTCTAGAAAGATCAAACGAAGACACAAATCTATGGTGCAATGTTATTTTAGCAACTCATTATGAAAATAGCTTTTGTGGTATGAAGAGGAGATAGTATTTCCCTACAATAGGAACTTTTTAATTTGGTCGATTTTTTTATTTACTTAGGCAGGTATTTTAAAAGCGTTAAGAAAATAAGGAGCTATGGGCATGTTGAGAAGAATTCAACGTTGAGGCTTAAATTTGGATAGATGGAATTAAATCATAGTATCTAATGGATGCCTTTAGACTTTATGTTCCAACTGAATTAATGTAAAAGTGATTTCAAGGTATCTTTCTTCATAGGTAGCTAAGCGGATGGATCTTACAACGCATGGATGGAGATGGAACTAGGCCTAATCTATGCATTAGATAGGACAATCAAAGATAGACTGACTTGAGGTAGGGTACATTTGTCCTTCCGTCAAAACCTCTCCTTTGATCCTTTCTATAGTCTAGTTGGGAAATAAGTCATTCCTCCCGAAGCAAACATGAATGAGCAACTTACATAAAGATTCGATAGAATACGAGGCCCTAGGTAATGGTCTATCGAATGTCATAGAATATACTAAAGCCATATAGATGGAATATCAACTAATATGTGTCCATCAGTATTGTTTTTGATAGTTCTTGCTTTCAAATCATGCCCGAGGTTATTGATCGAGTTGAGGCTTGGGTGGGGGAGGGGGAAGGGGAAGGGAAGAGCATGGAGAAGTTAAGGAGGTAATAGGATTGGTTAATTTAAAAGTGTTGCCCAGCTGGAATGCATATGTACAGAAAAGCAACCTGACTCTCTCTATTGAACGTTTAAATGTGCTTATTGCTTTCTCTTCCAGTTAAGTTCTAGTCATTTCCCATCGACAGCTGACGGCTATCACATGTTTCTCATTCTTCCCCACCTCTATCTCTTTCATTTTCATGTGTAATATACATTAATTATAAAATATCAAAGAAGAATATACTCCACTTCAACCTCGTATTTCAAATTCTTATTTTGAAAATAATAGATTCTAAAAAATCTATTTTTATAAATAAAAAGTCAAAAAATAGTCGTGATATGCATTGATAATAATAATGATAATAATCTCTACACGTATTATCAACTGTTATCTAAGAAATCAACTTTTATGATTAGATTCAAAAATATTTCAAAACGAGAGCAACACCTTGTTTAGATGATAAATGCGTGCATCTTCATGTTCAAATAAAATATCACATCAAATAATATACACATATCATAAAATTATCTTTACATTGCATTTATTAAAAATAATCAAAAATCTATCATTCTCCTAAATTCTCAGAAAGCCACATCACAATAAACCCATCCAACAATAAACCCACCATCCAAACAATAAAATAAATAAAAAAAGTCGCTCGTCAACTTATATCACCAAAAATAGTTTAACTCTCTATCAATTTATTCATGTTTTTGACATCAAGAAACTGAAAGGAGAGAGAGAGGATAGCAAGCAATATTGAAGGAGAGTCGCTTTTCAGAGTGGAGTGACGCATGTTGCTTGGATGAGAGTTTTAAGAGAGAGAGAGAGGAGGGGGGGGGGGGTGAGGGAGAGATATTTTAGTCTTAATTGGCTGTAGGCTAATGAGTTATGACAGACTCAATCAATCACAGCATAAAACATAGGGATGAAGGTTTGGCATTAACCCAATCATTAATGATGTAGCAAAGGAAGACTTTGAAGAGAAATCTGATCTTTCCCAATATTATGACTTTTCTCCCAATATTTTAAGCAGCCAGTACCCTATCCTTGACTAAATTTAGATAACTCTTGGGTGATGAAAGCTCCCTTCTTAGCCCGAACAGATAAGCATATTTGACTAGACAAAATCTTGTGTATGAACCAAATCTAAATCATTGACTCATTGCATGTCCTGTTATCAACCTTTACTACTCTAATCAGAATTGCAAATCGATGTTTGCAAGTCAAGTTTGAAAGATTAAATACTAAACAAAACAAGTGATCTCTCCAACTTAATCCTCCATTGTCCACAGGAAAAACTAGAAGAATTAATCGGACTACTCGTTAAAAATCTGCATATCCGAATTTACACTTCCCATTTCCCTAAACGTAATGGAGTTACAAGCAATAAATGGACCCTGATTTACATTGACAATAGATTCATAGCATAATCTTTTGAAATTCAAAATGTTGGCTTTGAAATAATGTGTCACTTTGTTGAAAACTACGCCATAGATTTGAAACATCTAGTCCATCATTATTGTGACTTTAGATAGAAAAAAGAGTTATGTAATCAGAACAAATACTTGTAAAAGATTTCAGGAAAATATTCAAGACAACGGCAAACCAGCGTGATTCAAGGAAAAGATTATTTGCAAAAGATTATTACTATTACCAAGCATTGAAGGTTGGCATAAACATAGAAACGAATATGCCTTATGATGCGCTTCAAGTTCGAGAGTACCTGCATTTACTATTCCTTTGTGACAATATGATTCAGTTTAGGTCATGTTTGTTTGGTTGGAAAAGAATTACAACAGAATGAAATCAAGGCAAAGATGGAATTAACAATAGAATTGAAAAGAATAAGGTCTTCTATTCCGATGTTTGATTCACATTTGGATTGGAACATTTAATATGAGACAAATTGTTTTCTTATATTTGGAAGGAGAAGAGAAAAGAAAGAAGTTAACTTTTCTTTCGATATATTTCATTAAGTATAGAATAGATATTGGTATCCTCAAACTTATTCTTTTTATGTATTTGATATATTTAATATAAGGCACTAGTAGTTAAATTAAGATGGAGATTTTTCTATTCGTCGTATAATAAAAATAAAAAAGTTAATTGGAAATTCTTTATACAAATGAATGTGGACATATTAATATCCAATGTGTTATTATGTACGTATCCATTTTAAAATTGATATGGTTAATGATTATTTTAGTACCTATAAATATCGATATTCATATGTATGTATTAAATTCAATAAATAGCTACATTATTGAACCATATTTGTTATAATTTTTATAAAGTAAATATTTTTTTAACCATACTCTCGATAAATATGTGATCATTACTTTAATAATTGAAAATAGAACTTTGTTCCCAAGTAACTAAGTGCATTTAGGAAGTTATGTTGCATTATTGTAATTCATGCATATGTAGATTCATATTTTATCATTCATATTTGCATTAATAAGGAGCCAAAATTATATATAAATCACATGTATATTAGCCTAACTTCTCATATTTTTTATTAATTTGTACTATTTTCAATGTAAATAAACTCAATTCCATTTTGTAAACACTACTAGCATTAACAAATGAAAAATACCAAAAAAATCATAACTTATATATGTCAAATAAAACCAAATTCTAGTTTGAGATCGAAAAATCGTAAAGTCAAATATCTCTCACATATAAGTCTCCTATGAACATGTACTCACTTTTGAATTAGTGTACATTTATCGACATTCAAGATGAAATTTAAAAGAATCAGAGTTCATATGTGAAAGTTAGATTTTGGATCCTAATTGAATATTGTACATATTTACTAACTTTGACTTATCATTTTATATACAAAAATGACTATTTTTTACTTGTTTCCTTTTCATTTATTTTCTTTTGTTTATTTATTTAATAATATGTAAAAATTCAATTTTAAAATATTATAAAATTCAAAGAAAAAGAAATATTTTGAGTATGTATATAGAGTCTCTACATAAGCCCTTTATTTTATTTGTTTATTTTCTCGCTTATTAAAATCTTAAAAATAGATTGATGAGTAAATATTTTTTAAAATTTCTTTTTTATTTTTTTTCTGAATTTTCTTTAATTAAAAATAAAATACGGTATTTTATATGTATATAATGCCACAAAAAATGAGTTTGTACAAATGTCTTTTTTGATCTTGATCCCTTCATGAAAGTTGTAGATCTCATCGAGACAAAGAACTTTTGTGAATAAAGTTTTCATTTCAAGGCCATTCGATATTTTATTTTGATTTTTCTTTAATTTTATTTTTTGAATTTTTTGGGGAAACACGTGGCCACACACCGCCATGCATCACCACTCTCTTCTCCAAGCAAGCCTAATCTAGACTATTGGATCCAACGCTCCATCTCATTAATGCCTCCGGTATTACGCTCCAATCTTGGTCGTTATATCGATCAATATCTAACAGTTGAGACCCCTACACCCCTTCACCACTTGGCTTCATCCCAGTCGTTGGATCATGAAGAGATCTAGTGGTCGGGACTTTATCTCCTTCCTCCCATGCTTCTCGACCGAACCCAACGACCCCCACCCACCATCGTCAACCAAGGTTCCACAAGTATCATTTAGATCACTACTACCTCCTCAATTTATCCTCCACGTATACCCAAGCCCTCCATATAACCTCCTCCGCCTTCTTCGCAAATCCTAATGAGAACCCAATAAAACCCTCCTCACCATCGTCAAACAAACTATCCGACATCTTTCCATAGAGAAGCGGAGAGCCCAACTTGCTCCTTCGACATGGTAATAGCACGAAGACCATGGACCTTGAGCAAAGATTACATCCATGTATGACAAGATCCAAGAGAGTTGTGCTCTCTGTTGTAGTGGACTGATGAATTCATCACTCTTTATTCTTTTATTTTAGCTATAAATCTTTGCAAAACATCATGTAGATAGCTGTAAATAGAATAAATTAACAAATTACATGATTTATGTAAATAGCAATAATTAGCATGTTTTTGTGCAAAAATAAAAGAATAAAGAAATAAAGAAAAAGAGGGAAATATTTAGAATAAATATTGAGTGACCTGAACCCAAGAGAGGGCCCAATAAGGGCATGATCACCAAATACAATGAGTAGATAGAGATAGGGCCATTCAACCTTGTGTAAAAACCCCTCTTATGTATATATTTTATTTTTTTATAAAAAGAAAATAAAATGTGTTTTTAATATTTTGTGTATATTTATAAAAACAAAATAAAAATCAGAAAAAAAATAAATAAAGATAAAAACAAAATAATTTCTCTCTCTTCATTGTACATATACCATGTATATAAAAATAATATTTATTTATTTTACCCTTGTAAATAAATAATAAAAATCAAATAAAAATTACTTTATACTCTACATTTTATGTTGTAAACAAATAAAATATAAAATTAGAGTATTTATACAAATATAAGTTAATAAAAATAAAAATATAAAATACATAGGTATTTTATACATGTATATAATATTATATTATGTATATACATTAATTTATTTTTCAAAAAAATAAATAAAAATCACTAAAAAATTCTCTGAAAGTAAATAAACATTTTTTATTTATAAATATTTTTAAATAAAATCGTTTTTTATTTTATGTAAATCCTTGAACTTGAATATCTCGGATCTTATATAATAAGATCCGGCTCGACAAGAAAAAAACCAACGAAATATGTTTTGTGTGAATCGGACTTCGTTTCGAATTGTTATGATTTTCCGAAGAAAGAGAAGTCATTAATCCATAATGACTGTCATTAAGACTAATTAAACATGATTAAAGAAATTAATGACAATTGAAAGCCGCTAATGATCATTAGTAAACACTAATTAATAGTTAATAAAAGATAAGCGTAAGCCGCGAAAGTTAAATCGCGATTAGTGAAAGTTAATCACGATTAGTGTTAGTTAAGCGTCATTAGCGAATCTAGAATCCTCTAGAACGTTCTAACTTAAGCTCCAAGTTTGGGATAAGTTTTGGCTAAAACCATGGGCCAAAACCATGGGCCGTTAAACCATGGTTAAGGTCTAAACCATGGTTTTCTAACCATGGTTAGTGGTTTTCTGGGGCCTATAAATAGACCCCCCTACCCATTCATTCTCTACAACTTCCACTACCACCACCACCCCAAGGGCTAGGGTCGAGAGGTTGGGAGGAGGAGTGGGAGGCGAGGGAGGAGCGCTAGCGAAGCGCTGCCGGGAGAACGAGGAGGAGAAAGGTATGATCCTCTCTTAGTTGCTTTGTAAGCTAAGCTTTCAATTCATACTCTTGTTCTTCCAAGTTTTGTTCTTGATTCATCTTTCTTTCCGATTCGTTTTCATGTTGTGGTTCGAGGAGAAATCTGTGTAACACCCTACTTAGGTGTGGGCGGCTATGCACGTCAGTGACCCTGTGATTCGTCACATGTTCACTCATCTAAGACGCGTGGTGTCTACCGATTCTCCATCGTTTATGTTTCTATTCTTCGCATTATGCTTTTATAGTTATTTTGATGGAGAAATCTGTGTAATACCCTACTTAGGTGCGGGCGGCTATGCATGTCAGTGACCCTGTGATTCGTCACACGTTCACTTACCTAAGATGTGTGGTGTCTACCGGTTCTTCATCTCTTGTTGTTGAGTATATTCTTTCAGTTTCGTTGTTATTTTCCTCTCGATTGATTTTATAGAGGAAATTCTTTTCGTTTTTATTTTGAAATATGTCCCGATATAAGGGGAAACTCTGCCGAAATTTTCCGAGAAATATGTCCCGATATAAGGGGAAACTCTGCCGAAATTTTCCGAGAAATATGTCCCGATATTAGGGGAAACTCTGACGAAATTTTAAGAGAAAATATGTTCTTGACGTTCTTTGTGTTCTTCGCGTTCTTCGCATTCTTCGTTCGTTCTTCGCGTTCTTAACGTGTTCTTAGCGTTTTGATACGAAAAATGAAATTCGATCTTTTCCAGAGCCTTAAAATAGCCTTTCTAAAAATGAAACTCGATAAAGCCTTGCATACACGAGAGAGAGCTCGATTAGGTAACGAAATCCTTCCTTTTGCGGTTGGGTTTTCATACGAAATTATTGAAATTCTTGATTTTGTGTTCTTGGCTACGAAGAACCCTAATTTTAGCTATTTTTGAAAAAGTCTGAAGAATTGCTTTGTGATTCCCACTAAAATAAGGTTTACAAATCAAATTGATGCGTTGTCTTAGAAAGTTTGGGTCTGAGAGTTAAAACAGGCATAAATACGAGTATATATGGTTATAAATAATATATATATGTGAGTACCAAATCGAAGACTTAACAAAAGAATTACATCATGGGAATTGATGTGGTTTGAGTTGGATCCTGAAAAGGATTGTATGTCACGATAAGGATGACTGGGAGTAGTACTACAGGTCGGGCATGCAACCTGTAGGTTTGTCGGAAGGAACCCGTATTGGCGTTTCCCTACCTAGGTGGTACACGGTTGCCCTGTTATGATAAGTGCGCACGGAATGAATGTTTTTGCAACGCGTGGTACCGGGAGCCAATATATTCGGGTTGGAACGACGGAAGATTTGGTCGTGCCATGTGGAGGCACGGATGGTTCAATAGCGGTTGGGTCACGATAATATGTATTTAAAGCCGCTAGGTTATATGATTACATGTTAGCCTGAGGTTTTAAGCAACCGAGTCCTCGAGGACGGTGTGCTCATTTGTTTTTCCAGGTTGAGGGTTGAGACCCTGTTTAATAAAAGAAAAGAAAATTGTCAGGGTAGTATTGGAGGATTGGTTGAGGCGACGTGCGGCAGCATAAGCTTACCAAGATCAACACAATCTTCAATCCCGAAGCGTCCACAACTTCGGAGTCCAAGAATGGTGGGGTTCCCCTGGACTAATCCTTGATGTGGAATAGAACGGAATAGGACTTAAATTAATGAAAAGGAATGATTTTTTTGTGATATCAAGTTTTGAAAAATTACACAATTTGTTTGCTTTTCTCTTCTTCGTTACTTAGCATTCGCTAGTTTTTATCCTATGATTTATGTAAAACCTAACAGGTATCAGCGAGCCATCGCAAGGACTTTAAAAATTCATCCGGCTTACATACTAGACATCCAGCCAGCCATAGTAGCTTTACTCTTTAAGGTAGTTAGTAATCTTTTGTATATTTTCCTTTCAAGCTGATGTACATGTAAATGCTTATAGTGGGACAGTGTATCATCTGAACTTTATTTTGTGAATGGAAAAGTGTTGAAATACTTTCTTCCGAGTATTTTTATTTGCAGTCTATTTCTGAATGTTAGTTGTGATTGCTGAATAAATTATTGCTGAGTAACCAGATCCGGATATGGGAGGATCCGACGGCCCGGGAAACGGGGTCATGTCAGATTGGTATCAGAGCTTGGTTACTCCAGTAATTTATTTAGTAATTAATAACTATGAGCGGTATTCAGAAACTAAGGTTGTATTAAGATCCTTTGATCTTAATAAATGACTGCAGTACCATTCACAAGTCATTGTCCCTTATGTACATCATGCTAAGACATATAGGATCTGACCTTTGACCTTGACTCATCCCAGGATCATGGCAGACCAAGACGTGTCTAGACAATTAGCGGCTATGATGGCAATGCTCCAAGAAATGGGGCAAAGGCAACAAGCATTGGAGGAGAGGCTCAATGCACAGGTTGAGAGACCCGAGGCATCTAAGCCTGCGGATGCTAGGATTGAAGGTTCTGTCCATCTTTCTGAGGAAGAATCTAGTTACCATCCTTCAACTGAGTATGCTCCTACCCCGGTTGAAGGAGCAATGGAGAAGGCCCTTCTTAGACACCAAACATTACTAGATAATTACCGAAAGGGAAAAATTCCTCGATTCAAAGGTGTAGAGACACCTGCCGAGGCTAAGTTATGGCTCGATGACGTTACTAGGATGTTGAGGATAATCCATGCACCAATTGACACCTGGGTGCACTTTGCTGATTACTCCCTAGCAGATTATGAAAGACGATGGTGAAGAGCAATTTCCAAGAAGTTAGCAGATCCTGTTCCTTGGGATATCTTCGAAGAGAGGTTCCGAGCTCACTTCTGTCCCTCTCATTGGGAAGAATTAAAGAGGAGAGAGTTGGCTTCTCTGAATCAGGGTTCTAAGACCGTAAGAGATTATCATATCCACTTTACTGAGCTACTACGGTACTCACCAGCTCTAGAAGCTTCACCACAAGAGTGTCTTACCAAATTTGTTAACGGTCTTCAGGGAGATCTATGAGAAAAGCTTGCTGGTTTTAGAGACACAACCGTAGATGAAGCAATGGACATCGCCTCTCGTATTGAGATGGAGAGGGATGAAAACCGCCAAAGAAGAAGTTTCCACTTTAATGGTGGACCATCCAAAAGCAAGGCACATTATAATCGTAGAGATCGTCGCTATCATCCAGCCGATTCCAATATAAGCTCACCACAGACCTTGGGTCAGGAATTATCAGGAAGAATGGGTTTCTCTAGACCTTCATTATATCCTCGCGACTCAGCAACAGGAGCTAGCACCTCTGTGGCTGGATCTTCAGCTCAAACAGGAGCACGTGTGTGTTTTTACTGTCATCAGGAAGGCCACATCAAGAAAGATTGTTCGAAGTTGAGAGGTTTAGGGTTTAAATCAACCCCAATTAATAGTATAACATCCACCTCGAGCAATGGAGCAACACATGGAGGAAGACATGGTAGAGGTCGAGGATCACAAGGAGCGTCTCCTACACAACAACCACCACAAAGTGTTGCGGGTTCTAGCTTGCCTATTCCTAATGGCCAGCTCAATGCAATTATTGAGGAACAAGCCTACCACTCAGGCACAGTCGTACGAGGTACCGTTACTATTCATGGCTTTTCAGCACATGCCTTATTTGATTCTGGTGCTTCACATTCATTTATTGCTCGATAGTTAGTACCCACTTTGGGTAAGATACCAGTAGAAGTACAACAGTCCTATCTGATCAAGGGACCAGGAAGACAAGTATTTATAATCCGAGAAATTCTGGATAATTGTATAATACTGATAGCGGGACATCAGTTACCTGTTTCACTACTACTAATCAAAATGGAGGACTTTGATCTTATACTAGTAATGGATTGGTTAGAAAGGCATCATGCAAGTCTTGATTGTATCCAGAAGACAGTAACATTTCACCTTCCTAACTCGATAGAGTTCCAGTTCATTGGAAAGACATCCAATGATAATGTCAAATATATCTCTACATTGAAGGCACAACAGTTGTTAGAGCAAGGGTGCCAAGGTTATTTAGCTTATGTATCCACTACATCAGGGTCAGAAAGAATGATAGAAGATGTGCCTATAGTGTGCGAGTTTACTGGTGTATTTCCAGAGGAACTACCTGGATTACCACTTGAGCGAGAGATTGAATTTGAAATCTCTCTCATACCTGATACTCAGCCTATCTCTATCCCTCCGTATAGGATGGCACCAGCTGAGTTACGAGAGTTAAAGGTACAATTGCAAGAACTGTTAGATAAAGGATTCATTTGTCCTAGTACTTCACCATGGGGTGCACCTGTCTTATTTGTTAGGAAAAAGGATGGGTCGATGCGGTTGTGCATTGACTATAGACAACTAAACAAGAGGACAATAAAGAACAAGTATCCTCTGCCAAGAATAGATGATCTCTTTAATCAGTTACAAGGTTCAACTGTGTATTCCAAGATTGATTTAAGATCTGGATACCATCAGTTGAAAATTAAAGATACAGATATTCCCAAGACAGCTTTTCGAACTAGATATGGGCATTATGAATTCTTAGTTATGCCTTTTGGACTAACAAATACCCCAGCAGCCTTCATGGATCTCATGAATAGAGTATTCAAGGAGTTCTTAGATCACTTTGTAGTAGTCTTTATTGATGATGTGCTTATTTACTCAAAGGATAAGTATCTGCATGAACATCATCTCAGGAAGGCACTTGAAACTCTAAGGAAGAACAAACTATATGCTAAATATAGCAAATGTGACTTCTGGCTATCTGAAGTATCTTTCTTAGGCCATGTTATTTCTGGAGAAGGTATATCAGTTGATCCTATAAAGGTTAGTGCGGTGATGAGTTGGGAACGCCCGAAGGCTGTCACAGAAATACGATCTTTTATGGGTTTAGCTGGATATTATAGAAGATTCGTGAAGGACTTTTCACGGATAACATTGCCAATGATTAGACTAACTCAAAAGGAGGTCCCATTCTTATGGTTTGATACATGTGAAGCTAGTTTTCAGACACTGAAAGAATGCCTAACATCTGCACCAATCCTTACTCTACCCTCCGGGAGTGAAGGGTTTACAGTGTACACTGATGCATCTAAAGAAGGACTTGGGGCGGTTCTTATGCAACATGGTAAGGTAGTTGCATATGCATCACGACAGCTCAGGACATATGAAAAGAACTACCCAACACATGACCTTGAATTAGCTGCTGTAGTTTTTGCTTTAAAGATATGGAGACATTACCTCTATGGTATTACTTTTGAAATCTTCACCGATCATAAAAGCTTGAAATATCTATTTGATCAGAAGGAACTCAATATGAGACAGAGACGGTGGCTAGAGTTGCTGAAAGACTATGATTGCACTATCTCCTACCACCCTGGTAAGGGGAACGTCGTAGCAGATGCCCTTAGCAGAAGAACTTATTCACCTGGGTTAGTGAGTGATATCCACTTCTGGGGTTTACTATCAACGTTAAGCGAATGGAAACCATTTGATAGTAGTGCTGATACTATAACTATTCCTCATCGATACAAAACAGAAATATGGGATAAAATAAAGAAAGGTCAGGAGGATGATCCAGTCCTTAAAGACTTGAAACAACAACTTGAGAAGAATGAGATAGAGGGATTCCAGATACAAGATGGGTTATTGTATAATCATCACAGAGTTTGTGTACCAAACACACCTGAACTAAGGAAAGACATCTTACGAGAAGCTCATTGTTCTAGATTATCTATTCATCCAGGAATTACGAAGATGTATAAGGATCTTCATTCATACTTTTTGTGGTCGGGAATGAAGAAAGATGTTGCTGAGTTTGTGAATTCATGTTTCACTTGCCAGCAGGTAAAGGCTTCACACCAAAATCCACCAGGATTATTGCAACCCCTCCCTATACCTGAATGGAAATGGGAAAGCATTTCCATGGATTTCATTACTGGCTTACCTCAGACGACTGGTAGTAAAGATAGTATCTGGGTTATAATAGATCGTCTGACAAAGGTAGCACACTTCATTCCGATAAGTTTATCTTTCACTCCAGACCAGCTTGCTGAGTTATATATTACACATGTGATTCGCCTCCATGGTATCCCGAAGGAAGTAGTTTCTGATCGACATTCACGATTTACCTCACACTATTGGGAGAACTTCATGAAAGCTGTAGGTACACAACTATGCTTGAGTACAGCATATCATCCACAAACAGATGGTCAGTCAGAACGTACGATTCAAACACTAGAGGATATGCTACGAGCATGTGCCTTAGAATGGAAGGGATCGTGGATTAAACATTTGCCTCTTGTAGAATTCACCTACAATAATAGTTACCATACAAGTATTGGCATGGCACCATTTGAAGCACTATATGGATGAAAGTGTACTACTCCTTTGTGTTGGCAAGAGGTCGGAATAAAGAACCTTTATGATTCAGATAGACTTCAGGAGATACGGGAAGCTTTAGAACTTACTAGAAAAAGACTATTAACTGCTCAGAGTCGCCAGAAAAGTTATAGTGATACCAGGCGAAGAGACCTTGAATTTGAGGTAGGTGACTTTGTATTTCTTAAAGTATCACCTATGAAGGGTGTTCAGAGGTTTGGATTGCGTGGGAAGTTAGCACCTAGGTTCGTGAGTCCCTTTGAAATTATTCAACGGATTGGAAAAGTTACCTATAGACTTGCACTTCCTCCACATCTTTCAGCAATACATGATGTATTTCATGTATCAAATCTGAGAAAGTACATTAGGGATCCAGAGCATAAGATAAGTTATGATGATTTACATGTTGAGCCAGACTTGACATACCAAGAGATACCTGTGCAAATACTTGAAAGGGATATCAAGAAGTTGAGAAACAAAGAGGTGCCTCTAGTTAAAGTATTGTGGCGAAACCAAGAATTTGAAGAAGCCACATGGGAACCTGAGGTAGAAATGAGAGAGAAATACACGTACTTGTTTGAATGATAACATTATGTATTATGTATATGTTCATTTTTAATGACATGAGGTTCATTCTCTTAAAGGTTGTTATGGTTTCAATCCTCTTAAAGGTTGTTATGCCTGCATTTCTAATCTCGAAGATGAGACTTCCTTAAAGGTTGTTATAATTTTAAAGCCTTGAACTTGGCATATCTCGGATCCTATATAATAATATCCGGCTCGACAAGAGAAAACCAACGAAATTTGTTTCATGTGAATCGGACTTCGTTTCGAATTGTTATGATTTTCCGAAGAAAGAGAAGTCATTAATCCATAATGACTGTCATTAAGACTAATTAAACATGATTAAAGAAATTAATGACGATTGAAAGATGCTAATGATCATTAGTAAACACTAATCAATAGTTAACAAAAGATAAGCGTAAGCCGCGAAAGTTAAATTGTGATTAGTGAAAGGTAATCACGATTAGTGTTAATTAAGCGTCATTAGCGAATCTAGAATCCTTTAGAACGTTCTAACTTAAGCTCCAAGTTTGGGATAAGTTTTGGCTAAAACAATGGGCCAAAACCATGGCCTGCTAAACCATGGTTAAGGTCTAAACCATGGTTTTCTAACCATGGTTAGTGGTTTTCTGGGGCCTATAAATAGACCCCCCCTACCCATTCATTCTCTACAACTTCCACTACCACCACCACCCCAAGGGCTAGGGTCGAGAGGTTGGGAGGAGGAGTGGGAGGCGAGGGAGGAGCGCTAGCGAAGCGCTGTCGGGAGAACGAGGAGGAGAAAGGTATGATCCTCTCTTAGTTGCTTCATAAGCTAGGCTTTCAATTCATACTCTTGTTCTTCCAAGTTTTGTTCTTAATTCATCTTTCTTTCCGATCCGTTTTCATGTTGTGGTTCGAGGAGAAATCTGTGTAACACCCTACTTAGGTGCGGGCGGCTATGCACGTCAGTGACCCTGTGATTCGTCACATGTTCACTCATCTAAGACGCGTGGTGTCTACCGATTCTCCATCGTTTATGTTTCTATTCTTCGCATTATGCTTTTATAGTAATTTTGATGGAGAAATCTGTGTAATATCCTACTTAGGTGCGGGCGGCTATGCACGTCAGTGACCCTGTGATTCATCACACGTTCACTCACCTAAGATGTGTGGTGTCTACCGGTTCTTCATCTCTTGTTGTTGAGTATATTCTTTTAGTTTCGTTGTTATTTTCCTCTCGATTGATTTTATAGAGGAAACTCTTTTCGTTTTTATTTTGAAATATGTCCTGATATAAGGGGAAACTCTGCCGAAATTTTCCGATATGTCCCGATATAAGGGGAAACTCTGCCGAAATTTTCCGAGAAATATGTCCCGATATAAGGGGAAACTCTGTCGAAATTTTCCGAGAAATATGTCCCGATATAAGGGGAAACTCTGCCGAAATTTTAAGAGAAAATATGCTCTTGACATTCTTCGTGTTCTTTGCGTTCTTCGCATTCTTCGTTCGTTCTTCGCGTTCTTAACATGTTCTTAGCGTTTTGATACGAAAAATGAAATTCGATCTTTTCAGGAGCCTTAAAATAGCCTTTCTAAAAACGAAACTCGATAAAGCCTTGCATACACGAGAGAGAGCTCGATTAGGTAACAAAATCCTTCCTTTTGCTGTTGGGTTTTCATACGAAATTATTAAAATCTTGATTTTGTGTTCTTGGCTACGAAGAACCCTAATTTTGGCTATTTTTGAAAAAGTCTGAAGAATTACTTTGTGATTCCCACTAAAATAGGGTTTACACATCAAATTGATGCGTTGGCTTTGAAAGTTTGGGTCTGAGAGTTAAAGCAGGCATAAATACGAGTATATAAGGTTATAAATAATATATATATGTGAGTACCAAATCGAAGACTTAACAAAAGAATTACATCATGGGAATTGATGTGGTTTGAGTTGGATCCTGAAAAGGATTGTATGTCACGATAAGGATGACTGGGAGTAGTACTACAGGTCGGGCATGTAACCTGTAGGTTTGTCGGAAGGAACCCGTATTGGCGTTTCCCTACCTAGGTGGTACACGGTTGCCCTGTTATGATAAGTGCGCACGAAATGAATGTTTTTACAATGCGTGGTACCGGGAGCCAATATATTCGGGTTGGAACGACGGAAGATGTGGTCGTGCCATGTGGAGGCACGGATGGTTCAATAGCGGCTGGGTCACGATAATATGTATTTAAAGCTGCTAGGTTATATGATTACATGTTAGCCTGAGGTTTTAAGCAACCGAGTCCTCGAGGACGGTGTGCTCATTTGTTTTTCTAGGCTGAGGGTTGAGACCCTGTTTAATAAAAGAAAAGGAAATTGTCAGGGTAGTATTGGAGGATTGATTGAGGCAACGTGCGGCGGCATAAGCTTACCAAGACCAACACAATCTCCAATCCCGATGCGTCCACAGCTTCGGAGTCCAAGAATGGCGGGGTTCGCCTGGACTAATCCCTGATGTGGAATAGAACGGAATAGGACTTAAATTAATGAAATGGAATGAAATTTTTGTGATATCAAGTTTTGAAAAATTACACAATTTGTTTGCTATTCTCTTCTTCGTTACTTAGTATTCGCTAATTTTTATCCTATGATTTATGGAAAACCCAACAGGTATCGGTGAGCCATCGCAAGGACTTTAAAAATTCATCCGGCTTACATACTAGACATCCAGCCAGCCACAGTAGCTTTACTCTTTAAGGTAGTTAGTAATCTTTTGTATATTTTCCTTTCAAGCTGATGTACATGTAAATGGTTATAGTGGGACAGTGTATCATCTGAACTTTATTTTATGAATGGAAAATTGTTGAAATACTTTCTTCTGAGTATTTTTATTTGCAGACTATTTCTGAATGTTAGTTGTGATTGCTGAATAAATTATTGCTGAGTAACCAGATCCGGATATGGGAGGATCCGACGGCCCGGGAAACGGGGTCGTGTTATTTTATATTTAATTTATAAGTAGTTTTGAATTGGAATTATCAGATTGGTCCACGGGGGATTGTTGACCCCCGGTCAACTCTCCCCCCTGGACCACTTCTTCACGGATCTGATTTATGACCCGACTTCTCCGAATTTTGCCAAATCAATCCGCCCGTCTTTCTTCTCGATCCGATGCCCCAATTTTCGAGCATAGATTCATTATCCACGCCTATCGATTTCTTTAGGGATCCATCCATCGATATGCGCGCCCGATTCCCATCTTCTCGGATCCTCATCTAGTATATAGTTCACCTGGAGCCGCAATTTCATTTATCTCCGACCATCGCCTTCGGTTCCAAGGACCTCCACTTCCTTTCCTTGAGTGACAGCTAGGTCGAGGGAGTGTTGCAGTGAGGACCGAGGCCTCTAGCCTCAGATCCGGCGAGCCATCTCGCCATGCTCCACCACCGGCGAGCTCTAGCCTCTAGAGACGTCGCTCCATCGAGGCAAAGATCCCAGGAGGACCAGCACCTCCAGCCTAGATGCCTTCATCCATCAGGTAGATTAGTTAGCCTCTAGCTTCGTCTAATTTCCAATTCTTAGTTTTCCGACCACCCGACGTTCATCGGACAACCGTGACTTATCCGTTCATCCATTCATCCTCGCGACCATTCCTTCACCTTCACGAGACTCCTCTCCACGTTCTTCACCCCTCCGTTCCCCCTAGTTCGCCCAGGAATAGGGTCATCGTCTCTCCTCCGTCGTCGCTCACCAGAGAGCTACGCTCTGTTCCCCCCGCCGCCCACTTCGCTCATAACCGGGTCGAGGCACTTTGCCCTCGACCCAGCATTCGTTCTGTGCAGGGTTGAAGAAGAATGAGCCTCATCTGGAGGTTCAAACCTTGAAGCACAGGTGCTCCAGGTCTACCTCGTTGCCGGAACGCTCCAGTTGCTCCTGGCCTCATCGGAGCATCCCATCAGCTACGGACCACCACCAGGATTGTTTTGCCTCTCAGAACAGCCTCGGAGGAGTCCCCTGGCGTGCGTATTGGCCAGTTGAACTTTGCCGGCGACCAGTTCATCCAGGACCCTCCCCCGTCGTACGATAGAGCTCGTTCTCCAGGTCGATCTCAACCATCCATCTACGGAGAGCTCTCAGTCGTCCGATCCATCTGAGGATGTGATCTGAAGCATCCATCGTCGAAGGGGTACTAACCAATCTCAGCCGTCCGATCTCCCGCAAAGCCCCTTGGCCGTTGGATCCTTAATAAGAGGGTAAATTACTCTTCGGCCCCCCTTACTTTTGCATTTCTTTTACAGTCCTGTAAATATTTTTCGAAGTTATTTTTAGTTTGGACAATATGCATGCAGGACCCTGTGTTTATTTTATTTGCAACTTAGTCCTCCTGTATGTGGAGCACATGCATCGACACGTGACTTGTGGGTTAATTGCATGTTTTCCCTAGATTTTTTTGCTGTTATGAATTGAATCTTTATTAATTGGAATGACATCCATACCCCTATGTGTGTGAACCACGTGCCCTCCGCGTGTCATTTTGGGATTTTTGCAATGATTTCTTGCGCATGTTATTAATTGGCTGAAAACTTTTCACTATTTGCAATTAGGTCCTCGTGAGTTGTCTGTCTTTGATTGGCTAAATAAAATAGGAAATTGACTCCAAAAATCGTGAAATTAGGACACGTGGCTCCTACCACTGTAAATATTTTATTAATTTTTTGGAACATTTTTGTGGTCATTTATATTTTTAAAAATTCAAAAACCCATGTTTTCTCTACTGTCTAAATTTAAAAAACCAACTAAAAATATTAAAAATCCTCAAATTTTTAAAAGAAATTAGTTTGTGTGTGTTTTATTGTGCTTTCATCTCTATGCAATTTTCGTAGCTTTCTGATATATAAAACCTATAAAAACCTTAAAAACTCATAAAATCATTAAAAATTCCTAAAAATTCAAAAAATCTAATTTCTTTTTCTGTAGTTAGCTTTTCATTTATAGTTTTTCATAAAATTGTTGATAGGTTTTTAGAGGCTATTTTTGTATTTTTAAATAGCCTTTCAAATCTGGTTGCACAGTAGCTTCTATTTTTAGCCTTCTTTTATTTTATAAAATCAACTAAAAATTATAAAAATCTGATAAAATTACCAAAAACACTTGAAAAATCCTAAAATCCAAAAATATTTTTATTTTAATTTTCTGACATGTTTTGATGTGTTGAATAATTCCTTGATTGTGACTTTTTCATTTTCTTTTATATTTTCTTCATAAATTAAAAATCATAAAAAAATTTAAAAACTCATAAAATCCACCAAAAATATGTGTTTTATTTTATTTTGATTTTCGACTACTTCGTAGGCCTTGAGCCAACCCGTGCTCCTTAAGTTCGACCCTGATCGCTATACCAGGTTAAATAAAATAGCGAGACCGCTATTTGCCTTCTTGATTAATTTTCTATATTTGGTGGTCTTGGATTTTTCTTGTTGACCTAGCCTCACGATTTGGGTCGCAATGACCCTGATTTATATCCTTACTCAGATCGCAAGAGATTTTTCGGGTCATTAGAATGGCAACTTTGCCGGGGAGCACGACTTAGTAGTCGTTTTTGTTTTCGGTTTTAAGCTTCACGGCTTTTTCACGGTTTTTATTTCTTTCGCGGTTTTTCACGGCTTTTTCGTCTTCTTTTGTTTTATTTTATTTTCTTTTATTTTGTTCTTATTTTTTTACTTTGTTTGTTTTTATTTTCATTTTTGCGTATATTTTATTTTATTTTCCTTTTCATCATTATAATAACTGTTGGTCTCACGCATTTCTGTTTGTCTTCTTTGTAAGGGCCCGACGATCGAGGTAGCTTTCTTCAGAAAGCCGACGCAACCGCGGGGATCGGAGGCGATTCCCTTATGTACGGAGCCGCAGGAGAGCGTGAGGGAGGGAGCGGAAGTGTTCAGGAGTGTAGTAGTAGCTTAGTTTCTTTTTCAGTCAGATTCTTATTATTGTAATAATACAGGGACCAGGACTCTCAGACTTGTGGATTGCCGGGGTCTGTTCGCTGAGCAACTGTGTGCTCGGGGGACCCCATCATAGTTTTCCGCCGATTTTGTTTTTACGGTTTTTCTTTTATTTTATTTCTCGAGGATTTGGCCTTAGCTTAGGAATTTTTATTGATCTGTGACGTAATTGATTAGGACCCCAGCCAAATTTGACTGCCTGTTCCTATAAATCATTTAATTGAACCTAATTAATTTAGTTAATAAGAAAAAGCTAACCTGGTCACTCGAGGGGTCACGTGCCGTTAGAGGTCGTATACAGCGCTGGCAGGATCCGTTGTGGCGGACAACGATCGGCATCAGAGACCGGACTCCGACCCCTCCCGTTGACCCGTTAGCTCCCGTTCTTCACGTGTAGAAATTCTTGTTAAGGTCGTTTTCTTCGTTGCATCATTTAGGTTAGATGTACTTTCTGTCTTTCA
This sequence comes from Ottelia alismoides, assembly GCA_037367405.1. Taxonomy (NCBI): domain Eukaryota; kingdom Viridiplantae; phylum Streptophyta; class Magnoliopsida; order Alismatales; family Hydrocharitaceae; genus Ottelia; species Ottelia alismoides. The sequence goes on along the minus strand of JAZKJV010010218.1, from coordinate 475,673 downwards.
ATTATGCACGGATCATATTGCATGTAGAGAGTTGGAGGAAAGGTACGCATTCTTACTCAGCATGCATCATTGATTTTACCGCGCATCGGCTTTTTCGTCTTCTCCCCCCGATTTCTGGACTTAGTAAAATAATGGGAACTGAAAAACTCGTTAGGCGATTGTTTTATTTGAAAAATACATAGAAAAGTGAAATCATACAATTGGGACTGCTAAAGCAAACTAAACTTAAAAACCACCTCACAAAAAAATGTTTTGGGAGAGTAATCCCCTCATTGGATGGTTTGATTGGGCCGGAGAGTGACCCGTACACTAGGCTAGAGCCACATCTGACCCCTCTTCAGACTGCTGCTTCTGGGCTAGTCGTTCTCCAGTGAGGATCGCTCCGGTCTCTGGTAAAGAGGGTCGTGATATCCTTAACAAAGCAAGTTGATCGGGTAGCCGGTAAACGGTCCGCGGCTTGTACTGGCTGGGAAAGATCTAGTTTGGGATCGGGACAGTCTCCTGGGGGCGTTGGATTCCTAACAGCTCGTTCATCGCTCTGATAGACTGTCTTATCACCAAAATAAAAATGACAAGATAAAAGACCAAACGCTTACGGTCATCAGCTCAGCGTTGCGTTGGTGAATTTGGGGTATTGCTTGACCACCCTGTTTGCTTTCCAGATCTCATCCGTCTGACTCGCTGGATCAAGATGATGGGTCGGAGGTCCCTTAGGCAGCCTCTGGTTGCCTGAGGTGCCCGATCAGAGAGAGCAGCAGCCAGATGATATTTCAGCACCTGAGTTTGGGTCTTTTGCCTTTGCAGAGACCATGGCCAGCAGTGAGGACCGCACCGAGGACCCCAGACAGGAGCGGACATATGTTTTGGACCAGGGTGCGATCAACAACACCCTGTTAGCTTCCCTCGAGACGATGCAGAAGCAGATCAGATATCAGGGAGTTTTCATGATCGAGATGCGCCGGGAGATGGAGCAGATGAGAGCCGATAGAGAGCAGCGCAGACCTTGTGGAGGGAATGGACCAGAAATTCCTGAGGGAGAGCAACCAGTCCAGCCAGCAACATGAGCACGCCCGATGAGAGAGTTGCACAACCCTGGTGCAACTCTTACCCACAGATGGATCGTGTTGCCGGCCATCGCGGGAGACTTCAAGTTCCCGCCACAGACGATTCAGCTCCTTCCTCACTTTCACGGACTCGCCACCAAGGAGCCACATCTTCATCTCCAGGAGTTTGAGATGATCTACAGCACCGTCCACGACCGCCAGGTAGACGAGGACACCATCAAGATGATGGCATTTTCCTTCTCCCTCGTTGACAGAGCAGCCAACTGGCTGAAGCATTTAGGGAGATTTGTGACGACATGGGAGCAGCTCCGGAACGAGTACCTCAACAAGTATTACCCACTTGGCCGGACCAATGCAGCGAGGGCCCTGATCAGCAACTTCTCCATGCTCCCCAACGAGTAGTTTCACGATGCATGGGATCGCTTCAGGGAGCTTATCAACAGATGCCCGCACCATGATATTTCGAAGCCGAACCTAGTTCAGAGCTTCTTCTGCAGACTTACACCCGAGTTGCAGGGGTTGGTGAATGCATCCTGTGGAGGATCGTATTTTACCAAAGATGAGGACCAAGTCTGGTCCATCTACAAGGAGATGGCCGAGAACTACACAGTGATGTCACAGACCCGCCTCTATACATAGGGGAAGCCCCAGCCACAGGCCGTATCCTATCAGAGGATAGCACGGGTCGATTCTGGTCCCTCTACTTCGTCAGCGGCAGCAGCACAGGCAGAGTCGACAGCCGCCAACATGGGCATAATCAGCGACAAGCTGGACCGGATTGAGTTGATCGAGAAGAAGCAGTGCCAGGGTATGACGTAGATAGATCAGATGGCACAGACGCTGAGTGAACTAAAGACACAGATCATGTGTCTCCAGGAGGCACAGACGGCTTCTCAGCCCCATTTTAGGTCACGGGCAGACCCAGGCAGCAGCAATAGCATGACCCAGCCCTCCGCCCAGTACCGAGAGGTCCATCATGTTCAGGTGGAGCCATATCAGCAGCAATCGCAGCAGCAGTACGTGCAGCCACCACCATCTCTAAATAGCCAGATGGTGGTGTATCAGCCTGACCAGCCCCAAGCAGTACTCCCCACACCCACTTACGAGCAGGAGCCGTTGATGGATGTCAACGGGATATGGTATGACCGTCCCCAGCCTGGTATCTGATGAGACCATCCCGGATTTCATTGGTCGGTCGGAGGCACCAGTTCCCAGCAGCAGCCTCCAGTTCAGGGTGGCCAATACGGCCAGCAGCGAGAGACTTACCAGCATCCCCAGTTCCCGTCACACCAGGCAGCCATCACAGCAGCAGCAGCATGATTCTCGTCCCTATCACCAGGGACAGTCTTGGAGGCAGCCTCAGCAGCCTCAGCAGTATCACTCCCAGCAGTATCAGCCCCCTTACCTCTCTCACCAGCAGCAGCAGCCTCATTACCAGCGAGGCCACCCATCAGGTTCTCATGGGCCCGCCTATGAGAACCCCCACCTTGGATGACTTAGCCCGCCTCATCTCCGATCAGCAGGCTACTTTCAGATGGGAGATGGATGAGTTTAGACAGGAGATGAGAGAGATAGTGAAGGGGAAGGATGCCATTCCTGCGCAGACAGAGCCTAACCCGAACAACCTCAAGAGGAAGTCTGAACAGGTAGAGTTCACAGAGACCACCACTCCTAGTGATTCCCTTGGAGATATTACTGCATATATGTTTGATGCTAATTTTGTTACACTTAGGAGCGGTAGGATGCCAGCAGGCGGAACCTCATCTGAGCGATGATCTCACGCCACTTCAGGAGCGTCAAACGAGGAGGAGATCGGTGCTGATGTCGCTCATACACATGATGACGACGGTGGTGTTGACGCCACCGCGGATGTTGATTCAGCCGACGGTACTGAGGTCGTCGCTTCACCAGATGGAGGAGGTGGTACTGATGCCACCATACCAGTTGCTGAGCCAGAGAGCGATACTGACGCCGTAATTCCAGATGTCGAGGGTGGTGCTGAGGCCACCATTTCCAATTCTGCTAGTCCTATTGTTTTCATTCAGTTCATGTACCTCAGGACACTTCAGTGAATAAAGGAAAGGGTTTGTTATTTTCGGATCCACCCGTGTTGATTGATGATGTATGTGTGGATTCTGCTTTACTTGAGCAGCCCAGACCCGATCCTAGTCCTTCATCTGAGAAGGACCCAGCAGTCCCCTTTCCCCAAGCACTCTGCTCGGCTAAGGGGACCAAAGAAAATCCAAAAAGATCACACCACCTAGAATTCAGCCAGCAGATGATGGACCGATTTCATATTCAGCTGACTCTACAGGAGGCCTTGGAGTACATACCTCTCTTCCAGAGATCCCTCAGAGACAGGACCACAGTTCGGAGGAAGAGGCGGAACCAACAATCAGAGATTCATGTGCTCACTCGCGCCACATGCTTTGCGATCCAGAACCGTCTGCCAGCCAAGAGGCCAGATACAGGAGCCTCGTATGTCAGATGCCACATTCAGGAGCAGAGGTTTGATCGTACTCTATTAGACAGCGGGTCTTCGATCAACCTACTTCCAGCAGCCTTACTCGACCGCTTCGAGTTAGGCCCTCTAGAGAGATCAGGACGGTCCTTCAATTTGCTGATCGATCTGTCAAGAGGCCGAAGGGGTTGCTGAAGGGCGTTGTCTTCACGATTCAGGACATGAAATTCCCCGTGCACTTCGTTGTGTTGGACATGGAGATCCCTGAGTCCGTGACCGATACCCCCATCATTTTAGGACGTTTGTTCTTGGCCACAGCCAAGTAAGTGTCCGATCATGATAGCGGGAAGGTATACTTTCGCGTCGATGGCGAGAGTATACAAATAGAGACGATCGAGGAGACTAGAGCCAGAGATTCCACTTGCTCAGAGCCGCATTCAGATTCAGGGCAGATGACAGAGGCAGGGTGAGACATCCACCAGGACTGTGATTTTATGATTACAGATGACGAGGCAGTTTGGGAAAATCCAGCAGCACAGGCCACACTCTCACCTTCAGAGTACGCTGATGCACAGATGCCAGCAGAAGAGAGCTTGGAGAGTGCATTCCTGGTCAGGGATACATCTCAGGCAGCAGAGCCGGTCCCTGATCATGAGGCAGATTTTTCTGATATAGATCCCTCGAAGTCAGATATGGACTGGGCAGAGTTTGATGATTTGATTCCTTGTCTGACTTCCACAGAGTCTGTAGCTAGGGTGGAGCCTGATCCTGTGCAGAGCAGAGACATACCAGCAGAGCAGCCTTCGCCAGATCCAGAGTGTCAGCGAGAGTTCTCATTCCCCCATGCAGATTTGGTCGCATTCACTCAGACATTTCAGAGACCAGATCCACCAGCACCGAGTTGTCCAGAGCTGAAGCCTTTACCATCATCGCTGAAGTATAGGTTCCTTGCGGGTGAGCATGAGATGTACCCAGTCATTATCTCGACGGATTTGACTGGAGAGCAAGAATCCCATCTGATGGGGGTTCTTGAAAAGAAGCGCAAGGCGATAGGATGGAGCGTAGCCGATCTCCAGGGGATAAGTCCGGCCCTGTGCTCCCACCATATCTATCTCGAGGAGGACGCGAAGCCGTCACGTGAGTTCCAGCGGTGGCTGAACCCGAACCTTCGAGATGTTATCATGAAGGAGATCTCGAAATGGTGGAGCGCCGATTTTATCTACCCCATCTCCGACTCCAAGTGGGTCAGTCCATTGCATGTGGTGCCCAAGAAGACGGGCATCACCACAGTTGTTAGTGAGTCTAGAGAGGAGATCAATGTCCGGGTACCCACTTCTTGGAGGGTCTGTGTGGACTACAGACGATTGAACCAGGCCACCAAGAAGGATCATTTCCCGATGCCTTTTATTGATCAGATTATAGAGAGGCTAGCTGGGAAGAGTCATTACTGTTTCTTGCGCTCGAAGACCAAGACAAGACTACCTTCACCTCTCCCTTTGGGACATCTGCTTTCAGACGGATGCCCTTTGGATTGTGTAACGCCCCGGTGACATTCCAAAGGTGCATGTTGTCCATCTTTTCGGACATGGTGGGGGAGTGCTTGGAGGTCTTCATGGATGACTTTTCAGTCTACGACGACGGGTTTGATGCTTATCTTGACTGCCTAGACCACGTCCTCCTGCGATGCATTGAGGTTCACCTTGTGCTTTCATGGGAGAAGAGTCACTTCATGGTGACTCAAGGGATGGTGCTTGGCCATATCATCTCCAACAAGGGCATGGAGGTTGATCCGGCCAAGGTGGATATCATTAGGAAACTCAGTCCACCGTCCAACTTGCAGTAGTTACAGTCTTTTCTGGGGCACGTCGGTTTCTACCGACGCTTCATACATGATTTCAGCAGGATTGCCCGGCTGCTGACTGATCTGCTGACGAAAGACACCGAGTTCATTGTGGATGATAAGTGTCTAGTGTCATTTGAGACTCTCAAGAGTCTAGTTGTAGAGGCTCCTGTCCTCCAGCCGCCTGATTGGTCTCTCCCATTCGAGATCATGACGGATGCCTCCGATTTTGCCGTAGGGGCCGTGCTGGGACAGAGGAGGGATGGAGTCCCCTTTGCTATTCACTACGCTAGCCAGACTTTGGATGCCGCTCAACGGAACTACACCGTCACTGAGAAGGAGATGCTGGCCGTAGTTTTCGCCCTAGATAAGTTCAGATCTTACATCATTGGATCTAAGGCGACCATCTTCACTGATCATACCGCCATCAGGTACCTCATGGCAAAGAAGGATGACAAAGCAAGATTGACCAGATGGATCCTTCTACTCCAGGAGTTTGACATAGAGATTAAGGATAAGCCTGGAGTCAAGAATGTGGTGGCGGATCATCTCTCCAGATTGGAGTTTCTTGAGGATTCTGAGCAGATTGAGCCTATTTGTGAGACCTTCCCAGATGAGGCGATCCTTGCTATCACCTCTCTCCCATGGTACGCCGATATTGTGAACTATCTTGTCGCCAAGAAAGTTCCACAAGATTGGCCCAGGCAGCGACTTGAGACCTTCCTCGCGAAGGCCAAGTTCTACCATTGAGAGGATCCCATCCTTTATCATGAAGGAGGGGATAGTGTCTGGCGTAGGTGCATTCCTCAGGAGGAGCACCATAGCGTCCTCACTTATTGCCACAAGCTTGAGGCAGGAGAACATCACTCTGGGAGGAGAACGGTACAGAAAGTGCTCCAATCAGGCCTATGGTGGCCTACCCTCTTCAAGGACTCTGATGAGTTCGTGAAGAGGTGTACTGATTGTCAGAGGATGGGCACTATTGGACAGCGTGATATGATGCCGATGCAGCCCATTCACTTCTGTGAGGTTTTTGACGCATGGGGCATCGATTTCATGGGTTCATTCCCTAAGAGTCAGGGATTCGAGTACATTCTGTTGGTTGTTGATTATGTGAGTCATTGGGTTGAGGCCATCCCCGCCCGGACTGCAGATGCTAGGACTGTTTGTCGATTTTTGAGGAAGAATATCATTACACGGTTCGGGGTGCCTAGAGTTTTGATATCTGATGGGGGGTCTCATTTCGTCAACGACAATGTAAAGGCCCTTGTACGCGAGTTTAACGTAGACCATCGAGTAGTCACACCATATCATCCTCAGACCAATGGTCTTGCTGAAGTGTCGAATAGGGAGATCAAGACTATTCTGCAGAAGGTCGTCCGCCCTGACCGAAAGGATTGGTCACAGCTTTTGGAGTCGGTCTTGTGGGCATATAGGACGTCCTTCAAGACACCTTTGGGTACATATCCCTTTCGCCTCGTTTATGGAAAGCCCTACCATTTACCTATTGAGATGAGACATAGGTCACTTTGGGTAGTCACTGATATACTTATGGATCCAGTGAGTGTAGGAGATCAGAGGAGGGCAGAGTTAGCAGCCCTGGAGGAGCTTCGTGATACAGCCTTTTCGAGCAGCCTTCGGTATAAGGAGAGAGTGAAGGAGTGGCATTATTCTCATATCAGCCACAAGCAATTTGAGCCAGGACAGCGAGTATGGTTGTTCGATGCCAGGTTGAGATTATTTCCACGGAAGTTGCAAAGCAAATGGAAGGGACCCTGTCTGGTCCGAAAAAGTCACACGACAACGGAAGCATCGACATATCCGAGTTGTCATCTGAGAGTACCTTTTGTGTTAACGGACAGCCGCTCAAGCCATATCTAGATCATGAGCCGCTAGTCGTTGACGTTGCCCCTATTCATTTTGCGTGAGATGTGGTCTCTTGACTCACATCTATTGCATCTCACGCCTGATTATCATTGTTCTCCCGACTTGTATATATCCAGTTGTCCATATCACACCATTCTTCAGTCCAACACCCCATTTGCATCTTTGATTATGCTATACTTAGGGTGCACTTTACCCTAAGTATATGGGGGATGTGAGACTTTTGATTTCCTTTTGATTCTTTTCTATCTCTGTTTTGCTGCCTATACTTAGGGATATTTTACCCTAAGTATAGGGGAGGTAGACCCTGTACATTCTCCACTCGGATTTCTCTTTGTGTACAGCCTGCTATACTTAGGATTATTTGATCCTATGTATAGGGGGAAACCCCAAGATCCTTTTCATTTCTATTCTTTCATTCATCTTTGTATATAGCCTTCCTTTTCACTTCCCTATACTAAGCACGAGTTATGTCTTCTTCATCGCTCTTGATTCACTCTGAGGACATCGTTCGAGCTAAGTATAGGGGGTGTCGTATATATTCCATATATACTTTAGCCATAACTCGTACTTTGTGTGAGTGTGTTAATAAATAAAAATGGCTAAAAACCTTAAAAATCCATAAAAATTATAAATTTTTCTTGTAAATAAAATTCTTTATTGCACATACATAGCTATGTACAAAACTATTTTTGTAAAAATGTTTGTAAAAATCTTTTGTGTAAATAGTTTGTAAATATTTTGATACCAAAATTATGTATATAGCACAAAATTTTTGTAAAATGTTTGAAAAACAAAAAGTTTGCAAAAACCTTGTGTAAATGTGTGTAAATATTTTGCCAAACTTCGCATTCATGCATACATCCATGTTTTCAAACATTTTTCAAAAATTTTGCACATTTGTAAAATTTTGTAAAAATTGCATCTTTGTAAATATTTGTACAGTTTTTCCAAATCATAGTTGACATTTAAACTAGCCTGGAATTAAATTGAAAAATGGAGCTTGGTTAAGATCTTAATCCACCTAATTCTAAGAGGAACCTTATAGGGCTTAGGGTTGAGACTTTTCAGGTCCATGGTGACTTAATTCTTTGAGTCCACTAGGCTATGATCATATGGCATCTCGATGAGCCTAAGTAGAGCACTTAACAATGCACACATGACTCGTACAGACAATGGCTTTACTTGGACCAGCACTTTACACTGAGCTCTCTACGGATGAGGTGGTGAGGAGGCAGTCTTCTTTGACTTGGGGTAGCATATGAGGGTAATACTTCTAGGTGGAACCTCTCTTCTTCTTCTAGTGAAGGAAGTGTGTCTCAACTTGGTCTAGTAGCCGTGAGGTCTAACGACAGGAGTTGTGGGTTGCAATAAAGCTTCAAAAGAGGGATAGTCTACTAGCTCAAGTGGAAAAACTCCTTATGTATATATGCCACACTTTGTAGATATGTTGTATATATGTCAAAAAACGCAAAAAGAAAATAACTCCAAAAAAGTGGTGGGTCTGAGAGAAAATGATAATCCCATCGAAGTGTATATAGTTCAATAAAGCAAAGCTTATGTTATCCATGTTCCATCTCATGAAGCTTGCAGCAGGGAGATTTAGCTACACTGGTTGGGCTTCCTAGGATACAAGGCTACACTGGCCATGGTCCACTCTCTTCTTCCTCCTCTTCTTGAGTCGGTTGAACTTGAACTTAGAAGGGAATACCCCGCTCCTCGAGGAAAGAGTTGCCAGACTAGGGTATTAGAATTACCTTGTTGGGGAGGGTTGTCACTTTGCTACTTCTGAGGTGGAGAGCTATACCTCACTTACACAGTACAAGGAAAGATTCATGGCCATCAGAGTTTGTGTATGTAGACTTGTTCTGATCTGGATTATTGAGGAGTCTTGACTATAGATTAGTGGAACTTAGAGGCTATTGAGTTTCAAACCTAAGTCTAAATAAGGTTCCGACACATTAATAATCCAAAGATCTGACTAAGCTCCATGCTTCAATTTAATGAAGACAAGTTTAATAACCAGCATTGATTCATTCTTTTTCCCTTCTTTTTCTTTTTCTTTCTCTTTTTCACTTCTTTTTCAAATAAGTGTTTGCTAAGGGACTAGCAAAAGTAAAGTATAGGGGGGTGATGAATCCTCATTCATCACTCTTTATTCTTTTATTTTAGTTATAAATCTTTGCAAAACACCATGTAGATAGTTGTAAATAGAATAAATTACCAAATTACATGCTTTGTGTAAATAGCAATAATTAGCATGTTTTTGTGCAAAAATAAAATAATAAAGAAATAAAGAAAAAGAGGGAAATATTTAGAATAAATATTGAGTGACCTAAAACCAAGAGAGGGGCCAATAAGGGCCTGATCGCCAAATAAAATGAGTAGAGAGAGATAGGGCCATTCAACCTTGTGTAAAAACCCCTCTTATGTATATATTTTATTTTTTATAAAAACAAAAATAAAATGTGTTTTAATATTTTGTATATATTTATAAAAATAAAATAAAAATCAGAAAAAAAATTAAATAAAGACAACAAGAAATAATTTCTCTCTCTTCATTGTACATATACCATGTATATAAAAATAATATATCTATTTATTTTACCCTTGTAAATAAATAAAAAAATCAAATAAAACTTACTTTATACTCAAAATTTTATTTTGTAAATAAGTAAAATATAAAATTAGAGTATTTATACAAATATATGGTAATAAAAATAAAAATATAAAATACATAGGTATTTTATACCTGTATATAATATTATATTGTGTATATATATTAATTTATTTTTCAAAAAAATAAATAAAAATCACTAAAAAATACTCTGAAAATAAATAAACATTTTTTATTTTGTAAATATTTTTAAATAAAATTATTTTTTATTTTATATTTAATTTATAAGTATTTTTGATTTGGAATTATCTGATTGATCCACGGGGGATTGTTGACCCCCGGTCAACTCTCCCCCCTGGACCACTTCTTCGCGGATCTGATTTTTGACCCGACTTCTCCGAATTTTGCCAAATCAATCCGCCCGTCTTTCTTCTCAATCTGATGCCCCAATTGTCGAGGATAGATCCATTATCCACGCCTATCGATTTCTTTAGGGATCCATCCATCGATATGTGCGCCCGACTCCCATCTTCTCGGATCCTCGTCTAGTATATAGTTCACCTGGAGCTGCAATTTAATTTATCTCCAGCCATCGCCTTCGGCTCCAGGGACATCCACTTCATTTCCTTGAGTGACAGCTAGGTCGATGGAGTGTTGCAGCAAGGACCGAGGTCTCTAGCCTCAGATCTGGCGAGCCATCTCGCCGTGCTCCGCCACCGGCGAGCTCTAGCCTCTGGAGACGTCGCTCTATCGAGGCGAAGATCCTAGGAGGACCAGCACCTCCAGCCTAGACGCCTTCATCCATCAGGTAGATTAGTTAGCCTCTAGCTTCGTCTAATTTCCAATTCTTAGTTTTCCGACCACCCGACGTTCATCGGACCACCGTGACTTATCGATTCATCCATTCATCCTCCTGACCATTCCTTCACCTTCACGAGACTCCTCTCCACGTTCTTCACCCCTCTGTTCCCCCTAGTTCGCCCAGGAATAGGGTCATCGGCTCTCCTCCGTCGTCGCTCGTCGGAGAGCTACGCTCCGTTCCCCCCGCCCACTTCACTCGTAACCGGGTCGAGGCACTTTGCCCTCGACCCAGCATTCGTTCTGTGCAGGGTTGAAGAAGAATGAGCCTCATCTGGAGGTTCAAATCTTGAAGCACAGGTGTTCCAGGTCTACCTCGTCGCTGGAGCGCTCCAGTTGCTCCCGGCCTCATCGGAGCATCCCATCAGCTGCAGACCACCACCAGGATCGTTTTCCCTCTCAGAGCAGCCTCGGAGGAGTCCCCTAGCGCGCGTATTGGCCGGTTGAACTTCGTCGGCGACCAATTCATCCAGGACCCTCCCCCGTTGTCTGATAGAGCTCGTTCTCCAGGTCGATCTCAGCCATCCATCTACAGAGAGCTCTCAGCCGTCCGATCCATCTGAGGATCTGATCTGAAGCATCCATTGTTGAAGGGGTACCACCCAATCTCAATCGTCCGATCTCCCGCGAAGCCCCTTGGCCGTTGGATCCTTAATAAGAGGGTAAATTACTCTTAGGCCCCCTTAGTTTTGCATTTCTTTTACAGTCCTGTAAATAATTTTCGAAGTTATTTTAGTTTGGACAATTTGCATGTAGGACCCTATGTTTATTTTATTTGCAACTTAGTTCTCCTGTATTTGGAGCATGGGCATCGACACGTGACTTGTGGGTTAATTGCATGTTTTTCCCTGGATTTTCTTGCTATTATGAATTGAATCTTTATTGATTGGAATGACATCCATACCCCTCTCTGTGTGAACCACGTTCCCTCTGCATGTCATTTTGGGATTTTTGCAATTTCAGTCCCGAATTTCTTATGCGTGTTATTAATTGGCTGAAAACTTTTCACTATTTGCACTTAGGTCCTCGTGAGCTGTCTGTCTTGATTCGCTAATTAAAATAGCAAATTGATTCCAAAAATCGTAAATTTGGAGTGGCTCCTGCCATTGTGTAAAAATTTCACTAATTTTTTGGAACATTTTTATAGTCATTTTATATTTTTAAAAATTCAAAAACCCATGTTTTCTCTACTGTCTAACTTTAAAAACCAACTAAAAATATTAAAAAAATCCTCAAAATTTTTTAAAAAAATTAGTTTGTGTGTGTTTTGTTGTTCTTTCATCTCTTTGCAATTTTCGTAGCTTTCTGATATATAAAACCCATAAAAATCTAAAAAACTTAAAAAAACTCGTAAAAATAATTAAAAATTCCTACAAATTCAAAAAAAATCTAATTTCTTTTTTTGTAGTTAGCTTTTCATTTATAGTTTTTCATAAAATTGTTGTTAGATTTTTAAAGCTATTTTGTATTTTTAAATAGCCTTTCAAATCAGGCTGCACAGTAGCTTCTATTTTTAGCCTTCTTTCATTTTTATAAAATCATCTAAAAATTATAAAAATCTGAGAAAATTATCCAAAACACTTGAAAAATCCTAAAATCCAAAAATATTTTTATTTTAATTTTCTGACCTGTTTTGATGTGTTGAATAATTCCTTGATTGTGCCTTTTTTATTTTCTTTTATATTTTCTTAATAATTAAAAATCATAAAAAAGTTAAAAACTCATAAAATCCACCAAAAATATTTGTTTTATTTTATTTTGATTTTCGACTACTTTGTAGGCCTTGAGCCAACCCGTGCTCCTTGAGTTCGACCCTGGTCGTTATATCAGGTTAAATAAAATAGCGAGACTGCTATTTGCCTTCTTGATTGATTTTCTATATTTGGTGGTCTTAGATTTTTCTTGTTGATCTAGCCTCGCGATTCGGGTCTCAATGACCCTGATTTATATCCTTACTCGGATCACAAGGGATTTTTCGGATCATCATGGACCCACTTCACGGTTAAGCTTTGAGGTTGAGAATTGCCAAACCTCTTGAGGTGAGAACTGGACAAGGACCTTCGACTATAAGGCCATCCTCCAGCAAACTCAAAAACAGGTAGATCCCTCTTCATTCTCCTTAGATTTCATCATCTTCTCCCTCTACTTATTTCATGTTTCCTCCTTCTGTGCTTCAGTTCCTTCCCCATTTTCTTAGTTCTTCTCTATAAAACCCTCAAATCTCCACTCAATCGTGACCACCCCATTGATCTTCCTCCTCGTTGCTCTTCATCCCATCAGATCTCCCACCTCCAATCTCGCATGATTGGAGCCACTCTCTCCTCTCCCCCCACAAGAGCATAGGAGCATCTCCATTCCCCATTCTTGTTTATGTGCTTATCATTCTGACCAAGACTTTGTTCTCGAGTCAATAATATTTTTTAGGATGTTATATCTTTCCGACATCTTGTGGTCATTTATCGACCCATTTGAGATCCCTTGACAATGAAAGGAAGAATACAACCACCACGAAGGAGCACCACAGTGCTTTGGGCTAGAACTAAAAGAATATGAAAGAACCTCGCATTCACCCTTGCAAATTGGCACTTGGGCATGAAGAAATCCCTAAGAATGGAGCTCCGCCTTGAACGATAAATGTAGGAACACCATTTGAAAAGCCATTGATTAACAACAGCACAAATCCTTCAAGTTGCTGATGAATACCCATCCATTCACCTTTATTCCCTTATTTTTCCAGGTGCAGAGCAGATAAGTTGGTAGAGCAAAGCTAGGAAGAGCTACCTTTCCTATTCATTCTCTCAAAGGCTTGGATGCATATTTTAAAATCCTAGTTAAATACATGTAAATACATCTAAATTGTATAAATTAACACACTAACGGTTGTCTACAACTAGTATATAAATCCTTGTATTTAAATCCAAAATAAAAGAATAAAGAAAAGAAAAATAAAGGAAGTACTGTAAATACTGACCCTAAACCCCGAGACCATGTCAATTTTGACTTGGTTGAGAAGGAATAAAGTAGGGGGAGATAAGGGTCTATATTGTACATAGAACCCTAATTTATACTCTAGAAATACCTTATTTTACACTATTTTATTTCATAGTTTATACACCTTAAATAACAAAGTGAGCTACATGAAACTTGTACATAAAAATACATAGAATATTATAAAAATAATTGCACATAAAAATAAGGCAATGTACAACTAGGACATACAGATGAAAAGTTGTAAACATAACTTCACATATCAATATCTTCTCCATATGAACTCGAAATTGACCAAACTCACCTCCATTGTATTCTAAATTAAATTATCTATATAATGAAGTGGCTAAAAAAATAGAGTTAAGATGTAAAAGCTAGCTTTCTGGGTTCCCATTGTACTATAAACATGCATATTTTATTCATATATTGTATTCCTTATATTTTTACTCTCTTTATATTTTAAAATAATGGTATATATTTTTTAAATATATTAAAGATATAAATACAAAAAAACCATTAAAAATGCATTAAAATGAATAATACATTAAAATTTATATGTATATTATTCATATGATGTATATACCTATATTTATTTAAGTATGTAAATAAAACAATAAAAATTAAATAAAAATATGTAAATATTTATTCAATTATATTATAAATATGAAAATTTTAAATAAGGAATAAAAATAAAAATACAAAATAAAAATAAATGGGTAAAACACAAGTAAATATACATATAAGTATACTTGTAAATATTAACATCCTGAAAATAAGGTTGTAAAAACAAATAAAAATGCATATAAAATAGCTTACAAAATAAGAATCATTTTTCATGTATTAAGTTTTATTTAATAAATTCAATTTCTATTTCACTCTTAATTTTCTTTTCATTTTATTTTTTGTTTTGTCCCGATGCGCTCTACGTGGACCAATCAGGACTCTTCAATTGTTGACCCGTCGATCAACTGTCCGACCCACCTCTGACTTTTGTCATATCCTCACGAGATGCCCCTTTTCTCCAAATTTTCACTCCATCTCCACTCCTCCCTTCTCCCTCGAGATCCTCCCTCTCTACAGAACCCATCACCCTCTTTCGTGCATGTCCCTTAAGCTTCAACCACCCCTTCTCCTCTATACGTCATCCTCTTCCTAAGGTCGTCGCTCGCCATGTCTATAAATAAGCACCTTTGACTTCTTTTGCAAGTTTGATCCCTATTTGCCCTTTTTAATACCAAACCTTCTTGTGCTTGAGCCTCTTGGTGACAACAGGAAGCTCATAGAGGCATCGGCAAGGAGAAGAAGCGGCCAGAGAGATGATCCATCATCGTCGAGCATAGGTTTCAACATGGTCCTATACTCCATGGTTTCCCTAGGTTTGAACTGCTTTTTATTGTAATTCTAGGTAGATTTTCATACCAGTATCTTAGTGTAGCTTTCATTTCATGCATTTATTATCGATTTTAGCCTAGATCCGTTGATTACAGTATGTCGGAGCTCTAGAGTTCCGGCTAGTATCTCGCTTGTTCTGCCCTTGTTCCAACCTCAGACCACCACTATCTCGTTCCCCATCATCTTTTACACCTCACCATCCACCCACATCATCATGATCTTGCTCAGATTGTGAATCGAAGCTCCTCCTTTGCCCATCGTTGGAACATCATCGCCCACATCATCCCCCGCACTATGAGCTTCAATGCTGGGTTGAGGAGGAAGCCCTCAAGTCCTGTGATCATTTTGTGCAAGAGACGAGCTCAGAAGAGGCACTTGGAACCAAATTTGGTCGAAGAAAAGCACCTCCAGGTGCTTGGAGAAGAAACTACTTCTAGGCCTCCTATGACGAGGCATGGATCGATTTGAGAGCTTCTACATGTACAACGAGTCCCCAAGAGACATTTGAGCTCATCATCAAGGCGAGATCCGGTCGAAGTCAAGCGGAATCACTGATCGAAGGAGGGATAGGAAGAAGTTCTTCATGTTCTTACTCCTAGCTTTTGCACCGGTGGATGAAGATGGTGCTCCAGTTCTAATCTGGAGCGTCAGATCATGCTAAAGAAAAGCCCGCTCCTGGTCGCCCATCATAAGTAGAGGATGCATGGCGGACCTCAGCCCTCCGATCGAGATGCACGCACCCCCTACGTGTTCTGTAGTGAGTAAATTGTATGAATTTTCTCCCACCTTTTGTAGTATTGCATGTAAAATAAATAGGACATATTGCACCTCGAACCCAAATTTTATAGTATTTGCATTTAAGTCATGTCCACGTCACCACACATGGTCCCCCACGTGAGGCACTTTTAGGAAAAATTACAATATGTATCTTATACTCTCCGGGCATGTTATTAAATGGATTGAATATTTTTATTAGTTACAAATAGGTCCCTCCTAGCTTAGTAATTTTATTTTTGTGCATATTTAGGATAATAAATATTTTATTGCTAAAAAATTATAGGAAAATTAGTGTAAGTGCCTAACATTGTGCCTCTAAAAATTAGTGTAAAAATTAGAAAAATACCTTCAAAATTCCCCCAAAAAACATTATATTTATTATTATATTATCTACCATATATCCAAAAATCACTAAAATTTACAAAATATATATGCTAAAAATCAGAAAACCCTAAAAACCTTATAAACAATTAGCAAAAATATTGAAAAATCCAAAAATACCACTTTTATTTCTGAATATTCTATATAATATATACTATATAGTAAGAATAGTCTTAGGTTAATTTTGGGCTTATTTGTATTTATTAAATGTAAAGCACTCTCGACTATTTATTGTGTACACTATTTTGATGTATTTAATATTTTTAAAAAATACATATAAATTAGTGAAAATTATATAAAAATTTCCAAAAATAAAGAAAAATCTAAAAGTTAAAAAACATTTTATTTTTATTATTTTGACTATATTTATGTATATTTAGAAATATGATATCATATATATAGTATTTACATTATATATTCCTTATATTATCTATATTACTAGAAGTATTTTATATATATTATTTTAAAAATTAAAAAAACTAAAATTTTAAAAAATAAAAAAACTAAAATTTTAAAAAATAAAAAGAAAATATAGATTTAAAAAATATAAAAATAAAAAATAGATAACAATGAAATATTCATAAAAATTAAATATAATAAAAACTCACATAAAAACAAGAAAAATGTAAAAAGTACAAAAACAATTATTATTAATTAGCAAAAATTAATGATCATTAAAGTTATACATCATTTTCTCTCAGTGGTTTGACCTTTATTGTCTGTCATTATACATATTTTTTATAGTTATAATAAATTTTAGCTCACACACATTTGCATTGCTTATATATTATGTGGGTTAATTGTTGTTGAATCGATTGGATCGGGTTATGTGTGTCGTGAGAGCGACCAATACAATGATTGTCGGATCCGACTTGTCAGACGCGATAATCCCTCCAAGATCAGACCTTGGTACCTCAACTCAATTGATTTTACCAAATGGCACCGTTGTTATTTAACTTGCATACTCGATATTACAATTAGTTTAGTGTTATTTTGACATACATATATATATATATTAAATCCTAAACAATGTCATTGACTTTATTTATTTCATGTTTTGGCTCATTTCAATATTTGAAAATATATAAAAACATAAAAATCACCCCAAAAATCACTGAAAACGGAGAAAAATTTATGAAACCCAAAAATATTTTATTTATCAATTTTGATTTATTTTTATAATCTAAAAATCCAAAAACATCTTATATATATACATTTTCTATATAGTATATTTACTATCTCTATTATATATTTTATTTCCTTAAAAATTAGAAAGTAAAAAATTTGCAAAATTAGAACATAGAAAATACAAAATATAAAATCAATATATATATATAGTAAAACCCACAAAATATTCAAAAACAAAAAAGACAAAAAAATCTCTAAGTAGCCTATTCAATATTTCTCTACTCCGTGTGTTTTCAGTGGTTCGACACTCTACATATTTGCATCTAAACACATATTTTGTAGAGTTATAGTAAATTTTGACTCACATTCATTTTCATTTGCTTATATCTATTTGTGGGTTAATTGTTGATTGACCACTTGGGTTGGGTGCCGCACGCCAAGAGAGCGGCCGATACAATGATTGTCGGATCCGATTTGTCGGATACCGCATGCCCTCCAAGATAGGACCCCTAGTACTTCGATCTTTGTGTTTATCAGCTCCAATTTTACATTATAAAAGGAATCTTGATCCGTCTTGAATGGTGCACAAGATGTAGAGATGTGTTCGGAATTAGGGTCAATTCCGAACATTATTGGACTCGACAATGTGTATGGAGACAGGTCGATCTCCATCCACCAAAGGGGAATGCCAGGACAAGAGTGATCCTGGTTTATTTGGAATAAAAAAGATGTGGATTTTTCAGAGTGGCACGTAAAATCCAAACTGATCTCTCTGGAATCGCGCTGAATTATTGGAAATGTCGGAGTCATATAATCGATGTGTCCATCTACAGAGTCCAGACTAAGCCATACAAGACCCGACATCTTGAGAGACAAAAGGAAATGAGATGAATAATAATCAACACTAAGATACACAAGAAATAAAGTGGAAGAAATGAGAAAAGGCTCAAAGTGAGCAAAGCAAAAAGGAATGATACAAGAAGTGAAAAGAAAAAGATGCAAGTGCACGAGACTGTGATCTTTGACCTTAATCTCAATCTAAACAAACAACAAAGCAATTGGATTAACCAACACAACAAAAGTGAATCCTTGGAGTTTGGTCATTATCTTTGTAGTTTTTATCGATTGTTTTTCAGCAATCTTATCAGTAAATCAACAAGGCAATATCTAGGTTGGGATTTTGGCTCTATTTCGTAGAGTCATACCTCATTCTGTGAGGAAAGTACTTGAAAACAATGTTTACTTTATGAACCCAATACAGTGAAGTCCATTATGAATTTTAATTAGGGTCAAAGTTTATTGAGCAGTCTCCTTGTTTTAATTTTTGGACTTTCACTTTTTTGAATATTTTTCAACAATAATCACCTAATGAGATTTCCAATTCCCTTTTTATCCTAAGTGCTCAAAACCAGAGGGAGATGCCAGGAAAAGCAAAGCAAGGCAAAACCGATGATGAATGCTAAGTCAGAAGTGCTCACCTTGCTTCCTAGATCTCTCCATGCGGGATGCTAGATAAGAATTGGAAATATACACTATATGAATGTACAATGAAATCACCCCAGATACATGAATTGCTATTATCGTGAATCACCACTTTGATTTGATCTAAGTCCAAATGTAGACTATAGGCACATGTGATAGTTAGAGATATGGATCTAGATTAATCGATCAAACAATCCCAATGTCTAAGGGCACACTAACACAAGACACAAAATAAAAATAAACAAAAAGCATAAGTTGTGGAAAACAAATAAAAACAAAGAGAAAAATTGGGAGAAATAAAATGAAGAAGGCGATGAAAACACGAAAAACCGTGCGGGTCCCCAAGTGAACACACACTTGGTAAAATAGGCCCGAGTAAAGTCCAAGTGTCTGGAGAGCCTTCAACCTGTATTATTACAATTAATTAAAATATCTCACTCTCTCTCTCTAAAAATAAGAATAAAAATTTACATTAATGCCTAATCTGCTCCTCTCTCTCACTCCTATCTTCTCTCATGCTTTCTCCTATAGGCTTGGTCAGAAAAGTCGATCTCCTCTTTGTGAGGCTACGTAAGTCCTCCTAAGAAGTCCCCCTCAGTTGGCGGTCCCTTGCAAAGAAGTCAAACAAGAGACGGATTAGAACAAATAAATAATTATTGATAAAGACAAAAAAAGGAAAATAAAAGATACAGATATATACAGACTATCCTACGGGTTTTTGCTTAATATTTATCAAAAATACTTGGGTAGAAGATGAAATATAATAAAATAAGACTACAGGAATATTTGAGGAATTTTCAAAACATTTTATAATTTTCTATATATTTTTGAATGCTAAATAGTAGAAAATACAATATGTTAGAATTTTTATAAATAGGATAATAATTTTAGTTACCTTGCAAAAAATATATGTGATAAAATAGGTTTCCAAGCATTTAATATAATTTTCTATACTTTTTAGATGTAAAATGGTATTTATAATAATTAAAATATAAGAGCAAAATAAAATCAGCAACACGGGGATCTATTTGCAATTTCTAAGAAGTTACAGAGTGTTTAATAACATCTTAATAAAGTCCAGGGGTATACATGTGATATTCACGTAACTAATACAATATTTGCCTAGCAGGGGTATAAATTTGATTAAAAGAAATAACATGTCTAAGCATGCAATTTATCCAAAAACATTACAATAATATTTAGAGTTGTAGGATCGAATTAAAATAACATAACCCGGATGGGGTCCAATGCAAAATGCCTACCAACTCATGTGTACAGGTATGTGAGCTGACATGCACTGGACTAAAGTGAAATAAAGGGAAATATTTGGGTTCAAAATGCAAATATTACAATTACAACTGCAAATGAAAGTTTGAATACTAAATAATAAAAATAAAAAAGAACGGTGTGAATGATGCAAAATACCCCCTAAGGTGTGCAGGTGGTCGGTTGCAATCACCTCAATTATCCACGTGGCATGCGGACAACTATGGATATCGTTTCGTGGATGGAGGGCCTCTATAGGTACATGCACTTGATTGGGTGGCTACGAGCGGCTTCATCCAACGGCAATTGCTATGTCTGGCGATTGTTCTTCATCCAATAGCTCAAGAACAGTGGAACGTTGAGCTCGATCAAGACTCCTACATGATCTTGATGCCTTCCCTTGTTGCTGATTATGTGTGTTCCTGCTATGATTTCGCAGCTAGTAGGTGCTCTAAGAAGGTCCAAACCTCAGTGATGGAGGCCTGGAGCGTCGAGGCACCTGGGTGACATGAAGGTCCTGATTTTGGGCTCTATATGGAGTCTTGGGGTTCTTTGACCTGCACTACATGGTCAAGGGTCGAGGGCGATGCTCCTCAACCCATTTTGGGTGCGAAATCGAAGGGGGAAGTGATTGGTGGATGTTATCCGACATGCTGTGGAGGAAGAACACTTGATTCCCATATTTGTGTGTGAGATCTGTGTTGATTAGTGGATCGATATGATAGAAGGAATTACGATGAAGGTGTGAGGGTGTTTAGGGAGTCAGAAAACAGTCGGAAATGGTAAAACAAAGAGCCGGAGCCTAGTTCTCCAATGATCGATTTGTTTATTTGTACCCTATATTGAATGAAATCAAATGAAGTAAAACACAATCCTAAACTATTTCTACTCCTAGGAATCGAAAAGACAAAGAAAAAGAAGGCCCACCTGCCTAGAATAAGCTAGGAGCATAACCATATGGAGCTTATCTCCAATAATGGTGAATCACGCCTCCTACTCCTTCTCCTTGCATCGAATCACTGGGAGCCTCTTCCTGTCACAAAGGGCTTCTTTCAGAACTTGATTCTAGGGGCTACAATGCAAAGATGCAGATTGGTTTTTCAAAAATGGTGGAGGAGAAACTATATACAAGTTAACTAGGGGCGCCCCTTCTTCTAGGGTTTTCTCTCTACCCGAGGATTGACCGAAGACGCTCATGGACGCCTGTGAAAGCTGAAGTCTTTATGAAGAATTTTTGTCAAGAATTGATCAGAAAGGATGCTTGGATCGGGCTATGAAATTTGGCAAAATGGGGAAACACCTACGATGGACCGATCTAAAGAGTGAAGGGGCCAGTTGACCTAGGTCAACAAATGATGGCTCCTCATTGGTCCATGTGGACTACTAAAGGACAAAATAGAAATAAAAAAAGAAATAAAATAGAAAATAAAATATTAAATGATTTTATTAAATAAATCTTAAAACAGGAAAGTTGTTTCTTATTTAATGTACTGTTTTTATGTGATTTTTTATCGACTTATTTATTATATATTAATTTTTACAAGTATAATTATAGGTATATACTTATGTTTTATGTACTTTATTTTTATTTTTCATTTTAATATCTATTTATATCTTTCCATATTTTATATGTTTATAGTATAATTAAATACATATTTATATTTTAATTTTATGATTTGTTACATACATAAATAATTGTATGTATATACTTTATAGGTATATTATACCTATGTATTTTAATACATTATTTATTTTAATGTAATTTCAATGGTTTTATTTTATATTTATATTCTTTACATGTTTAAATAATATTAATAATTATTTCAAAATATAAGAAGAATAAAAATACATGGAATAAAATATATGAATAAAATATAGAGATACATAGTACAATGGGCCCCCAGAAAGTCAGCTTTTACATCTTAACCTCATTTTAATGAAAGCTTCATTAAATAGATAATCAAATTAGGAGTACAATAGAGGTGAGTTTGGTGAATTTTGAGTCCATATGGAGAAGATATTAATATGTGAAGTCTAGTTTGTGTCTTTTTCATATGTGTATCTCAGTTGCACTGTGCATTATTTTTATATGCAATTAATTTTAGTATTTTCCATACATTAATATGTACAAGATTCAAGTTGAAAATATCTTTATTTGATGTGTTTAATAGTATGTCTAAAATAGTGTAAGTTTTGGCTATGTATAGTGTATTGAGCATCTAGGGTTTCTAGATGTATGTGTTCTTTTGTCTATATTAATTTACCCTTATATCCCCCTACTTTTACTTTTTTGACAAAGTCATTATTGACAGTCTCGGGGTTTAGAGTCAGTCGGTATTGACAACATTTCCTTTATTCTTTTCTTTTCTTTATTCATTTATTTTGGATTTAAATACAAGTGTTAATATACTATTTACAGACATGGTTAGTGTGTTAATTTGTACAAGTTAGATCTATTTACATGTACTTATCTAGGGATTTAAAGATAATAAAGGAATAAAGATGAATGAATGGGTATTCATCATCCCCCCCATACTTACATTTGCTAGTCCCTAGAAAACACTTATTAGGAGAATAAGTGATGCAAAAGAGAAAAATAAAGAAAGGGAAAATAAAGAAAGTTAGAATGATTATGACTTTTAATCTTGTCTTAACAAATAAAAGTTTAGAGCTCAATTGAGACCTTTGGATTGTTATTTTTTTCAAAACCTTATTGGGAAATGGATCTAAAACTAAACATCACTCAAGTTGCACAATTCTTTGTTCAAGTCTCCTAAATAACAAGGTTAGAATAAGTCTCTTCAGACATAAACCCTTATGACTATGAGTCTTACTTATACAATATAAGGAGATGTAGCTCTTCTCCTCAAAAATAGCAAGCAACGGTCTCCCTTAACAGGATAACCCTATTTCCCCAATCTAGCTACTCTTTCCTCGAGGATGAGGGTATTTTCTTCTAAGTTCATGTGCAAAAGGCTCAAGAAGAGGGGTTAGAGAGAAGAATGGATTGTGACCAGTATAGCCATATATCCTATGGAGGTTGGCCAGTGTAGCCAAGTCTCCTACTGCAGGCAACCTTGAAATTTGGCTTTGAAGCATATGCCTTGCTTATTTCATACATACTCCGATGGGTTTGAATTTTTCTTTGACTTTTGCCCATCTATTTTTTTGGAGTTTTATAATTTATATTTTTCTGATAATATACACAATAGCATTTACATAAGGAATTTTTCTTCTTGATCCATTAGACTAATCCTCTTTTGAAGCTTTATTGCATCCCACGATGTCTTGTCTTTAGATGTCCATGCCACTTGGCCGAATTGGGGGGCACTAGCCACTTATTGTGACTATGTATGTTTCCACACGTGTGATTCCTCAAGGTAAAGAATCCCACATGCACCACCTCCTCAGAGTTGAGCTAAGTGAAGTGTGGTGTTCAAGTTAGGTCATTATCATCAAGAGTCATATATGCACTTCGAAATGCTCTTCTTAGTCTAATTAAGATGATATGTGAACATAGTCTTATGGACTCAAAGAATTAAGTCCCATGACCTGAAAAGTCTTATTTCCAGATCCTATAAGGTTAATGTGAAATTAAGTGGATTAAGGTCTAGACCGTGCTCTTCTTTGAATTTTACTTAGACATGTTCAATTGTCAAAATCATTTAGAAAAATGCCTATGCAATGCAATGCAATGCAAGATAATAATTTTATGAAACAATTTTTTATTTTGAAATTTTTATGGGATTTTTCAAATGATTTTGCAAATTTTTATGGGCTTTTGAAAACATTTTCAAAATTATAGGGATTTTCTGGAAAAAGATTAGTAAATTCACAACATTTACAAAAGAATATTTTTCAAAGGTTTGAGAGATATTTCACAAAGATTTCTGCAAAGGTTTTCAAAAGTTTTTTTCAAACATGTCACAACCATTTTCAAAATCATTTGTAAAATATTTCAAACCAACTTTTTCAGATCCACTTCAACAATTTTCAGACATATTTACAAGAGATTTTTAATAATTTTATTATTATTTATTCTATTTTTATCACCCTTAAAAATGTATTTTAGCTATATTATTGAAAATAAGCAAGTACAAGCTATGGATAAAGTATATACGCAGTAGATACAACCCCCTATACTTAGAATGAATTATGTCCTGTTTAGCCCAAAAATCGGTGATCTTAAGTTCCACACAAGGCGGGAACTCAGTCGTTGAATCGACCACGCGAAATTTGGATTAAAACAACAATTAACCCACGACAAATATATCAAGCAATGAAAGTAAATGTGCGGAGTTAAAATTTATTATAACTCTACAACAAGATGTGTATAGGTGCAAGTATGTGTAGAGGTCGAACACAGGGAGCAGACAGGTAGAACGGGGCAAAAATGCTCAAAATGAGTGTGTATGTGATCAATTGTCTATTATGCTAATTTTTGTGGGTTTTTAATTTTATACTTTTTTTTAATTTTTAATTTTATATTTTTGTATTTTGATTTTTAATTTACTGATTTTATATTTTCTTTTTATATTTTATATTTTTTTATTTTCTTTTTCAATTTTGGAAAATATGAACTATGTAATAAAAGGCAAGCTAAAGTATTTATAAAAATAGATAAAAATATCCAAAAATTAGCAAATAAGGTCTTTTTGGTTTTTTTATACTTTTTTACTGTTTTTGTGATTTTTGGGTAATTTTTAGAATGTTTTTGGTATTTTTAATTAGCAAAATTAAGCAAACAGTGAATAAAATGCAAGGCTGAAACTTAAAATGGAGAAATAAAATAGAAAACAGTAGCAAAAATACTCCACTTTAATTTTCAATGAAAGATGATAAATTAAGGAAAATTTAGGCACCAAGATTATATTTTTAGGGTTTTTGTAGAATTTTTAGGATTTTTATAAAGGTTTTTGGGTTTTTGCAATTTTTAGGAGTTTGGTTTTGTATTTTTTAATGATATTTGGTCTGAAGCTAAGACACACTAAAGGTAACAAAATATATTTTTTTGGGATTTTTCTGACGAGTTTTTATATTTTTTATGGATTTTATAAGCTAGACAGTGCACAAAATGGCTATTTTTTATTTTTAATAAATATTAAAATGTAATAATTATAAAAAATAAAAATATGAGCGTGGAAATATGATGCAACAGGAGCTTAATGCAATTTTCGTGGAATTTTTGGGTTTTTATAAATGCGTGCATAAAATACTAGAAACAAAAAGAAAAATCATGTTCGCAGGGGCATTTTCGAAATATCCAAGAAGTACAAGGGCCTCTGCGCAAATCTTTCAGAAATATTGTAACTGAAGAAAATACTTGCAGGACTGAATCGAAATGCTCAAAGATGCAAGGGGTCCCCCGCAAAACTCCCAGACCCACGTGCACAGGCACGCGCGCCTAGGAAGGGGCAACTCGCGATTATCAAAAACCTTGAGGGAACTAATGCAAAATGTCACTAAAATTAGCACCTTGCAACAATATTTAAGTATTAACGCACAATATACAAAACAACAGACCCTTAGATGCAAAATAGCCAGATGCACATGCACGGGCACGTGCACCTCGCTGGCAGGGGCGAGATCGCAAAATCGAAAGGTCCAGGGGTTCAATTATAAAGTTTACAAAATTATAACCAAGGCAATTGAAAGCTTAAGTCTTAATAAAATATTACAAAAACACGCTGGGTGAAAATGTAAAATACCCAGGTCACTGGGACGGTCCGACGGCTGATGCGAAATGGCAGGACACGTGTCGACGCCCCCTTGTCCGATACCGGTTCGGCCACGGACGATCCAGATTAGATCCCCCCTTGGAGATCTGACGGTTGGAGCAGATGATGATCTAACGGCGCCTGTGCTGCACGAAGAACATGAGAGGAATCGACGGACCGGAGCAGTGCAGCAAGAACACGCCTAGAACACGGCGTGGATGAAGTTGATCTGCCAAAATCTGCAAGCTCTGTGTCACACACTCCCCTCCGATGGTGCGAAAAGCTTCCTGGAACAACCCAGAAGGGAATGATGGCCGCAAAATGGCCTAGAAGAGGTCGAAGGTCCGTCGCGCGATGAAGAAGGGGGAGGTGCTCCAGGTTGCTGCTCCAGCAACAAAAATCGAACCCAGATGGGTTCCTTCGGCCCTGGGACCTGCAAGGAAAGCGCAATAACGACAGTAAAAGGTCCTACGGCCTTATTGGTGGACACGCGAGGGGAATAAGGCGGGAAATAGTGGAAGGTGGGGCAGAACTCCGGCGAGGATATGCGGATGGAATTGAAGCTTAAAACACTGATCAAACCACGCAATACAGTTATAGATTGACAACCTAATCCTACGGGTGGTAAAAGAGCGAAGAAAATAGAATAAAAACACCTCGACTGGCTGGGGAGACCAGGAGATAGGAACCTCAACGGCGGCGGCCACCGGAGGTGAATGGAAGCTCCTCGGCCGTCGCTTGACCTCGCGCGAAGAAGCTGGAGGAGCGCTGTCACCGCCTCCCGTCCAGAGCTCCAAGGCGCGGGGGAAAACTCGGGTCAAAAAGGGTTCAAAATGAAAAAGGGAGCTTGGGGGTTGGTTTTGAAACTTGACTCTGGCGCGACTTTCCAGGGGCGATCACGGGTGCTGTGATGATGCTCAGCCCAAGATGAAGATAGGGCGTGGTAGCTGGATGGTAGGGGAGCATATCTCGTGAAGACCTCGACCTCATTCGGTGAAAGGAGCGCTCTCCAAAAATCCGCGAAGTCGAGGAAAAAATCTTGTTCTGACACAGCCCAGGTGTTGGGCAGAGAGTTGACCGAGGTCAACTCTCCTAGCCCCCTGGTTGGTCCACGTGGACCAACCAGGAAAAACCTGGTGAAAAATATTTCTAAAATATATAAAAATTAGATAACGATTTTATTGATTTTTAGTTATAAAATGAAAAATGTTTATTTTTTTATAAATTATTTTATTATGATTTTTATTTATTTTTATGAAGTATATTTTTACAAGTTGTTATTATACCCCTATATAGGTATATTATCTACATATTTTATTCCTTTATTTTTATTTTGTGATTTATTTCTTATTTTATAAAATTATAAAATACTTTTATATACATAAATATATTTTTATTTTATTTTTCTGATATGTTTTGTATATTTAATAAAATACAGATATGTTTTGTATAGGTATATGTACAGGTAATGTATCTATGTATTTTATTTTTAAGTATTTTATTTTTGTTTTTATTTAGGTTTTTATTCTTATTTTAATGTAAATTATTATTATAAGTATTATTTACAACATTATAAAAATATAAAATTATAAAAATAATATAAATAATAAATTGAATATTTTAATATGTACAAGTATACAATGAGGGTCCAAAAGTTAACTTTCAAACCGTAGCTCCGCCAAATGCGAAACCACCACCATTAAATAGCTTATTTTCTTCTATATACAATTAAAGGTGAGTATGCTGCATTTGGAGTTTCCATTTATGAGATACGGGTCTGGGAAGTTGGGATTTTGGAATCTTGTTCAGACCATAACTCTTTATCTGTACATTATTTTTCTGTGAAATCAATTTTGTATTTTTCTTTATTAATTTATCTACAACTTTCATGTACAAAGTTTCTTTATTTGATGCACAAAAAGTGGAACCAAAAATAGGTCCCAAAAAGAATAAAGAATGAATAAAATAAAAGGAATTTTATTGGTATTTTTTGCCCTTATCTCCCCCTACTTTATTCCTTGTCGACCTATTCATCAAGATGCCTAGGTCTCGGGGTTTCGGGTCATAAAATATTTACAATATTTTATTCTTTTTCTTTTCTTTTCTTTATTCTATAATTTTGGCTTTAAAAACCGCATTTTATACAATATTTACGCACATATACATAGATGCTAAAATGCATGAATTACGCCTATTTACACGCATTTACTAGGGTTTTTAAGGCCAAAATGATAGAATAAAGATGATGAAACGTGGATTCATCATGTCCTCATAGTGATCAAGGGGCGAAAAAAGGAAGACATAACTCATGTTAAGTATAGAAAAATCTATATTACAATAACTCAAGAAATGAATAGAAGTCGATCGCCCCCCTATACTTAGGATCAATCGATCCTAGGTATATAAGATTATATACAAGCAGGGAAGATCGAGGGTTAGAATATATGAAATCAGTGACTTGATATGTCTCCCCCTATACTTAGGGTGAAATGTCCCTAAATATAGACGGAATACCAAAACGTTGGGAGACAAGCGAGAGAATAATGGAAGAATAACTCGACTCACTCATCCCTCATATACTTAGGATGAAGCATATCCTAAGTATATCATGTACGAATGGGATGAATGAGTAAACGAAAGAATAAAATAATAAAAAAGAACAATCAATAAAGAAAGATATTTTTGGATTACTCTAAGTCTGAATTTGTAGATGTTGTGGTGTCTTCTTCGATTGTTACTTTTTGGATTACTCTAAGTCTGAATTTGTTGTGGTGTCTTCTTCGATTGTTACACTAATGGAATCAACCACGGACAGGAATGTGTCATGCTCTATGTACGGCTTCGGCAACTGTTCATTGACGATGAATGGTTGTGCATCAGGTGATTATTATGATATCAAGATACTTCTGTTGTCATGTACAATTTTCACAACATACGACCCTTTCCACTTGCTCTTCAAGTTGATAGGGAAAATCCGTAATTTTGCTTTAATCAAACCTTTTGTACTGGCTCGAAAGTCATTATTCAGATGTGCTTGTCGTGTCAGCGCTTGATTTTCTCCTTGTACATCAGGTTGTTGTCATAGGAATAATCACAGGATTCCAAGAGTCGATTGAGATCTTCTTTTTGGATATGACCACTTTTATTTGAGTTGAGATTGCAGATATTCACTGCCCACAATGATTAATGAATTAGTTCAACACGCAAATGGCATGACTTTCCATAAACAAGCCGACAGGGAGACATCTCAATAGGAGTCTTGTAGGTCATGCAATAGCCCAAAGAACAGAATCAAGGAGTTGAGACTAGTTCTTCCTATTAGACCGCACAAGCTTCTACAATATAGTCTTGATCTCCATATTAGATAATTTAGGCATGCCATTTGACTGCAGGTGGTAAGGAGAGGTGGCCCTATGGTCAATTCCATACTCTTTAACAAGCCTTTTAACTTTTTTATTCACAAAATGACTACCCCCATCTGATATAGAGATTTTCGGGATCCCTAACAACGAGATAATGTTGTCCTTGAGAAAGCGACAGACATCATGGCTATCGGCGACTCAAGCAGGGATAGCTTCCACCCAATGACTCACATAATCGGCAGCAAGAAGGATGTATTCAAACCCTTGAATGTTGGGAAATGGGCCCATAAAGTCAATGCCCAGCATCAAAAACATCAGAATTCTGAACGTACTTCAAAGGCATTGAGTCTTTGTAACCAAGGGTCCCTCCCTTCTTCTGACAGTCAGTATAGACTTTCACATGCGTTGTTGCATCCTTAAATAGTGTAGGCCACCAAAGGCCACACTACACTACCTTGGATGCCATCCGATTTCCAGAATGGTGTCCTCCTTCTTCGAGTTTATGGCAGTTCTCAAGGACACTACTGTATTCATTTTGGAGAATGCACCATCTCCAAATACAATCCACACCTTCCCTGAAAAGATACGGATTGTCCCATTGGTAGAAATGGATGTTAGACAAAAATTCGTCGTTATTGTATTTGTTCTAATCTTGTGGGAATACCCTGGAAACAAGGTAGTTCACAATATCAACATATCAGGGGAGTATGGTGATACTCAAGATTGATTCATCTAGAAATGTGTCTGAGATTAGTGCATCACCAAGGGGAATAGCTGGGCATTCAATCCTAGAAAGATGATATGCCATCACAATTTTTACTCCAGGTTTGTCCCTTATTCCCAAACAAATTCTTATAGTAGAAGGATCCAACGAAGCAGACAGGATTTGGCATCCCTCTTTTGCTGAAGATATCTAATGGTTGAGTGGTCAGTGAAGATGATAACTTTAGATCCAAGAAGATGCGACCTTAATTTCTCTTAGATGAAAACCATATCTAGCAACTCTTTCTCAGTAACAATATAATTCTTTTGGGCTCATCCAATGTCTTGCTGGCAAGTGAATTACAAATGGAATACCATCCCTGCATTGTCCCAACACAGCCCCAAAAGCAAAATTAGATGCATCTGTCATGATCTCGAATGGGAAAGATCAATCAGGTGGTTGTAGGACAAGCGCTTGAGTAACCAAGTTTTTCAGATGATTGAAGGCTTGGAGGACTTTGTCATCAATAGTGAAGTTTGCCTCCTTACCTAATAACTCAGTCAGAGGTCGGGCAATCCTACTAAAGTCTTGGATGAATCTTCTATAAAATCTAACATGTCTAAGAAAAGACCTTACATTCTTATAGATTTAGGTGGCTCAACTTTGGAAATTATATTCACTTTTGTCGATCGACCTCCATACATCATTTCGAGATGACATGGCCCAATACAAGTCCCCTGGTGACCATAAAGGGACTCTTTTCCCATGAAAGCACAAGGTTCACCTCACAGCATCTCTTAAGCACTCGATCTAGGTGAGAAAGACATGCATCAAAACTGTCTCCATAGATTGAAAAATCATCTATAAAGACTTTAAGAAAACTACCCACACGACGGTAAACACAACCAACATACACCTTTGGAAAGCAACGGGTGCGTTACACAATCCAAAGGGCATCCATTTGAAGGTGTAGGTACCAAACGGGCAAGTGAAAGTCATCTTTTCTTAGACTTCTGGGATGATTGCCACTTGGTTATATCCCGAGTACCTATCCAAGACACAGAAGAACTCCTTCTCTACCAACCTTTCATGCACTTGGTCAATAAACGTAGTGGAAAGTGATCCTTCTTGGTAGTTGAGTTCAGACGCATAATCAACACATACGCTCCAAGATGTAGGTACATAGGTCAGAATCTCTTCTTCCTGATCATTTGTGACCACAGTGATTCTGGATTTCTTTGGAACCACATGTAGTGGGTTGACCAACTTAAAGTCAGAGATGGGATAAATGAAGCCTCCTTCATACCACTTGGTAATTTCCTTCATGCCTATGTCCCGAAGGTTAGGGTTCAATCTTCTTTGGAAACCATGGAATGGTTTAAACTCATTTTCCAAAAAGATTCGATGTGAACAAAGGCGTCGATTAATCCCACTAAGATATAACATTTTGTCCATGAGCCTTGTGGTTTCTTTCTAGAACCTCTAGCAAGCGAGATTCCATGTCCAAGATCAATCGGTTGTTGATGATGATCGGATAATGTTCTTTATCACATGTAAGGAAGGCATACTTGAGATTTTCCAAAAGTAGCTTGAGTTTAGGTGAGGTCAGAATCGGCTTTATGATTTCCTCAAAAATTGAATTGGTTTTTAGTGTAAGAGGTACCATCAGTTCAGTGTCCAACTTGGTTACTTCATGTTCAGACAAGAATACATCGAACATGTCTGCAATGAACCTCTTATTCGGTTTGGGATGGATGTTGAAATAAATTGATCAACTCATCAGATTATTCATACAGATCGGCTTGGGAACTGGTATCAATTGTGTTATCACAGATCTTCCTCGGATGTCAGGAATTCATGTGTTGAAATCTCATCCAAAGATATGTTAGAATCTCTAATATCCTCAAGTAAGTCATAGATAGTCTTAGTCAATGATTCAGTATTCCTCTGACCATGTGTGGTCTCTTTGGCCTTAGGTTCAACGATCATGTCCAATGTTACCTTGTCGCTGCTACAATGAAAAGTGATCTTTTCGTACACATAGTCTACTTCAGCTTCAGCCATTCGAAGGAATGGTCGACCAAGTATAATAGGCGTTTGGAGCAACGATGCGACAGTATCCATGTCCAAGACAATGAAGTCCACTAAGAATTTCAGGCCATTCACCGTTACGATAACATCCTCTAACACACCTCTGGGTCACAAACTGAAGGATCGCTTAATATACCCAACTTGAATTCCTGAAGTAGAGATGTAGTCATGAGGTTGATAGAAGAATAGCTATCAAGAAGAGTACGGTTGAAAGTTTGATCAAAAGTTTCGCACTTAATCAAAGGTACTCCCAAATCCTTTTTCTTTGAAGGGAGGTTGTTGATCATATTCACAATGACCATGGTTAAGATGTTCTTCTCAGAATGATTGTGTCGTTTTTTTGTGGGATTGATGCTTGTTTGTGTGCCTCCTTTTATCATTTCTTGACCTTAGGCATGTACTCCATGGCTAGAAATAGTGGCATTTTTAGAAAGATGTTCTTTAAGATCTCAATAACACCAGGATCAGACAGAGCATTTTTGAATTTTTGCATTTTTTGGATTTTCTCATAGCTTCTGGAAAAGGAATATTTACACCATTCAAAATTTTTATCTTGAAAGCATCTTTTACATTCAAATGATTAGAATGGATACAATCATTTGAAATAGGATGAAAACTAAAAAGAGAAACATTGGTTTCGTCAACCAGTACGGTAGAGGTTGTGGATGCCGACTTCTGCTTGGTTGTCTCGGTGAGGCTTTGGATGTTATTTTTGTTTTTTGAATTTTCTATATTCTGCATTTTTTGGTCTTCTTCTTCCCCATCGGGTATTGCATCTTCTCTCTGTTCCTTGACTCCTCCTTCATCTCCCCGATAGACTGTGAGTGCATCTTGCAATGATGATGAAGATCCATTGCTAGGTGCCTTATTCCTTCCCTGGACAATTACAGGTGGATATAGGACTATACTGCTCTTGAGAGTCAGATTGTTAGATAACATAACATTTTCATGCATACATGATTCTATGGGAATCGGGGATATCTCACAGACATTCTCCTTGTGGTGGAAGTTGTTGGGATTGGTTTCGACCTGTGTTGGTATGATCGTCTTTGATGTGATCAGGTCGTATAGTCGTTGGGTCATCTCAGACATGCTCTTCACTAGTTGTTCCAAGCAATCGAGTGTTGGGTTTACTGGTGCCACCTCAATGGTTTCAGTAGGCAGGGCTCGCTGGCTCTAATAATTATAATGCTGCGAAAGTGGATATTAGTGGTATGGAAGAGGAGACTATTGATACTTGTAATAAGGAGGGTACTACTGATAGGAATGAGTAGCCGAGTATTGTTGATGATATGGTGAGGGGCGGTACGCAGGCTGTAGTAGTTATTCTGCCTCCATGTATGAGTATGTTGTGGAGGTTGGTTCTACTGTGAATGAGGTTGGTGGTGATGGTACGGTCTTCCACTTTGCTGAGATTAGTGGAATGGACGTGAGGTCGATAATTGACCATGTGGTTGTCCACCAGGATGGGTCAACTATATGTCATGGTTTTGTATGTTGTTCACCTCCTGAATGACTTGCGGAGGTGGGAAGAGCGACTCGACATATTGTGGCCGAGGCTCTAGTTGGTATACTGCATCTACTGTTGTGGTTGTGGAGCCTAGTTGGGAGACTGCACGTAGTAGAAATGATGTATTGGGGACTATTACCCTGACTTCTAATATGGTTCAGCGATAGAAGTGTCGGCAGATGAGCTTGCAGATTGGCAAGAATGGATGGTACTGACTAGCAGCTCTAGATGCTTTACGATGTGGTCGAATTTGTCCAACCGCATCATTCTTTATTCAATCGCAGATAGTTTCTCCGGATCCTATGATCGCTTTTTAGTCTACCTTAGACAGGTGATTTTCAGTGATGTTGAGATCGGAA
This sequence comes from Ottelia alismoides, assembly GCA_037367405.1. Taxonomy (NCBI): domain Eukaryota; kingdom Viridiplantae; phylum Streptophyta; class Magnoliopsida; order Alismatales; family Hydrocharitaceae; genus Ottelia; species Ottelia alismoides. The sequence continues at coordinate 441,793 of JAZKJV010010218.1, read as the reverse complement.
CTCTCAAACTTGTCCGCATCTTGGGTGGCGGCCGTGTTTACAGATTTATAGAGGATCTGTGGTTGTTGTTGATATGAGTGGGATGAGGAGAGTGTGTCTTCTCCTTCAGCCATTTCCTTAAATATCTACCACACCACATCCTCGTCCTTGTCGAAATGTGAGCCACAGCAAGCGACATCAACCAACCTCTGGCTATTCTCGTTAGACCCCCAAAAAATGTTGGATCGAACCGATCTTCGGTATATCGTAATGGGGGCACTTTTCAATCAAGTCCATGAACCTTTCTCTGGCTTCATGAATGGACTCTTGGAGTCCCTAGGAGATTCTAACAATTTTGGATCGCATCAGATTAAGATGACCAAGTGGGTAGTACTTATGCAGAAATGTAGCCTTCAGCTCATCTCACGTCATTACCAACTTTCCTAAGTGGTTGATCCAATAGAGTGCCTTATCCTGAAGGTTGAAAGGGAAGGCGGTCATCTTGCCTACACCTGATGAGATGTTGGGGTAGTGAGTGGTGTTGTAGATTCATCCAAATTACTGAGATGGATGTATGGTTATTCATTTGCATTCCCATGGAACATTGGAAGAATAGATAAGAGCTGAGGTTTCATCTCGAAGAGTCCGTGGATTGGAGGAATTCAAATCCACTATGTGATTTGCCAAGATTTAGGGCTATATATCTCTTTGAGTGTGGGCTTGGGTTGCTCTCTTACTTCCTCTCCCCCCCCCCCTCGGTGTCCATCTACTTGATTTTCTCCCCCTCCTCCTCTCTATTCTATGTCCCTCCTCAATTCCATCAACATCTCCTAGAAGGCGACTGATGAATCTCATATTCATCACTCTAAATCTCATTAATTAAGCTCAAATACCTTAAATCATCAGCATTTCTACATTTATTCGGCATAATTAGCATTCATGCATGTTTTAATAAGAATTGCATTTTAGCACTAATTTCCGCACAAAATAAGAAGCCAAAAATCCAGCCAAAATTGACCTGTAAATAGCATAACTTCCCTCATTTTTAACTAATTCATGCTAACTCCGAATGACCCAAAACCACCTCCACTGTGTACATATCACTAACAGGAATAAATGAAAAATACAAAAAAAATCAATAACCCAAATAAGTGGACCAAAAACCCAAACCCTAGTTCTAGGATTTCCGGACTAAGAACCGCATATCCTCCTCATCCAGTGTTCATTTTAATCCTACTCACTTTTGAACTATTGTACATTCAATTACCTTCAAAACAAGACCAAGTTCAAGTGAATTGGAGCTCATATGTGAAAATTGGGCTTTGGGCCTCTTTTGTACATTTTGTATTTTAACGATTTTTAACCTACTATTTTATGTACATAATTAACCTATTTTAGTTCATTTCTTTTTTATTTGTCTTCTTCGATGAAAGTTTTATTAAAATGCGCAAAAATCTAAATTCAAATTGAGCTTGAAATCAAAGAAACAAATTGGGTCTGAGTCTTCACTAACCGATTGTATAAAATTGGTCCTTTTCGTGTTTTATTTTATCTCTTCTTCTTATTAATTAATAAAAATCCGAAAAAATAGATTAATGTGTAAATATTTATCTTTGATTTTACCATGTTTTTTCCGGATTTTTATCTAGTTTAAAAATTGACAAAAATTATAAAACCCAAAAATCAAGGTATTCTATGTACATGGGATACCCCAAAAATATCACTTTGTGCAATTGATCGATTTTGATTTTGGTTTCTTCATGAAATTGTAGATCTCATTGAGACGAGCAGTTTTTGTGAAGAAACTTTTTCGATTCGAGGTCGTTTACTATTTATTTTGGATTTTTGAAAATCTTTATTTTTCGAATTTCGTGGTGCTGACACGTGGCAGCTCATGGAGCCGCCACGTGCCAGGCGTTTTTGGGATTTTTTATTATTCGTTTAAAAAATAAATTAAAAATTAAAAATGCCCGCACGTACGAGGCACGTGCCGCCCAGGCACGCGCCAAGCACGTGCACCGCCTCCACCTTCACTCATGCCCAGCGCGCCACGTGTTCCCATCTGGGTCGTCCGATCTCGGCCGATCGGATGGCCCCGGCCTCATCTCCTTCATTCACCTCCTTTCACCATTCGGCCGACCGCCGCTTCAACCCGTGCCATCTCCACCGCGATTTACTCCCAATCAGATCTCTCGATCGTCGGTCGCCACATTCCCACATCTCCTCCGATCTCGAATCAATCATCGCCTTCCCGATTAGCCGTGATGTTTCATCACAATCGATCCCAGACTCCCAATCAAACCTCTTCAACTGACCTTCCATTGCCGGATGCCCATTCCTCTTCTATAAAACTCTCGCTGCCGTGACCTAAACCTCCATCCGTCGTTTGCACGAGCAGAGGACACCGGTGGTGACAGCCAGGTGCCCTCGTCTTCCCTAGTGAGGTCCGAGTCCATCAGGACTCGTTGTAGCGCCACCACCCCCGGCGTACTGCCCTGCTCCGGGTCACGTCCCCATTGAGCCATCGCCTCCAACCATGACATCCCCGCAACCATCTGTGACAGCTACCTCCAACGTCCACCGCTTCATTCACCGCCATAGCAGCAGCTCCAGCGTCCTCAACCTCTGACTCCGACCGCTACATCGATTCCCCCCCTGCTATCTCCAAGTTAGCCTACCATCCAAAGACTCCAAGGACGATCTCCACCGGCCGACGCCACGCCGCCTTCATCATCGAGCAACAACAACATCACCTCCACATCCAGGAGTCACTGGCAGCCACACTCAAAGGCACCTCCGCCACCCTCACGAGCATCACCGACCGGGCGCCAGGTCCGAGGCCCCCGCCACGTGTCGCGCACGTGGGGCAGGGGAATGTCAGCAGGAAGCCACCGCACGTGACCCGCTAGAGAATTTGCAAGAGCTCCCTAGAGGTCCTTATAATTGCGCATAGGCCAGACTTCCAAGGGTCACGTGCCTAGCACGTGACCCATTGAAAAATTTTCAGGAAGTCCCCCCAAGCTATCGGTAAATACGTGTAGGCCCCTTTTGTATTTTCATAATTAGTTTAATTATTGCAGTTATACCCCTGTATTCTTTTACAATTTTGGATCATTACCTTATATTATTTAATATCCAAAAATAGCATTTTATTTGTCAATTAATTCTCTATATTTTGACATATTGCAGACATTTTGATGATCAATGGTTGATTAATGATTAATTGTTTTGTGGAAAATTGCATATTTTACCCATTTTGTGGTCTTAAATTTGTCATTGATTAACCGTTGCTCTAAAAATTCTCGAAAAATCAGAGATTGTAGAATTAATTGTTGACATTGTGCCCAAAAAGAATCGCATTTGCATGCATAGTTTGTCCTGTAAAAATCGTTTCACATATTTCAATATTTGATTTTTAATAGGTATTATATCTCGCATTTTCGAGGTTTAGGATTTTTCTGAGATCAATCACCTAGTATAGATCTTAGATAATTTTATCCCTTGAAAATAATTAGATTTAATATTTATTATAATTAAATATTGAAATTCTTTTTGTTTGCATTTAAAAATTCATAAAAAAAATCATATTGCATCCAAAAATTCCAAAAAAAATTACAGTGTATATATTTCATCATAATTTGCATCTTGGTTAAGTTTTATATTTTTCGGACATCGTTTGAGCGTAATTTACATTTTATTCCCTAAAATAGGCCGAATTTGCATTTTGCATCCTTTATTGCATAAAAATACAAAAAAAAGACCGCCTCAAAAACCGTGCACGAATTTTGATAGACATAATTCTAGGTTGTTCCTTTGCCTCCTTGTGTTCGACCTTGGGACTTGCCCAAGTAAAATAAACATAAAACCGCATTCATTAAAATTGATTAACTTATTGTGTGGTTATTTTCTTGACCAATTCCGATTGCCGCCTACAACGAAACGACACAAATCATTTTTTTAAGCAAACGATAAATACATTTATTTAACAAGCGCAATATCGGACCCGTCAGATGGTGCCATTGCCGGTGAGGCAAACGGCTTAGTTTTTTTCTTGAAAATTTTTGGTCGATTTTTCGCATTCGGGTAGTCTGACCCCCAAATTTCTCATTGTAAATTCCATTTTTTTTCCTGCATTTATTTTACTTTCAGCATTTATTTCTCTTATTTTATTTTTGATTTATTTTTGAGGCACTCTCTTACATTCTCTCTCTTATTTTTCTTGCGAGGTACCTGGCGTACGTGGAGCGGTTTTTCAGGAACCGACGCATCTTCACTGACTTCCGAAAAAGCCATAATTAATTTAAGATCGAGTCGAGTCGTGAGAGAGCATAGAGTGTAGGATTTTTATTTCTGCAAATTCTAAATTTCTATAATTAATTTCTTATTTATAGCGATGTCCGTTTGGACTCTCGTGTGTGAAAAAGACTTTGAACTTTTTCTGTGGTGTGTCGTGACCTGTTTCACTCTCCGATGAGGGTGGGGCCTGACTTGAGTGGCGATTAGGATAGACCTGCACATACAGCTCTTAGAGCATTTAAATTTTTGATTGTGCTTGTAGGAACTAAGGCCACACCGCACTTTAATTGAGACGCACATTAGATTGTTCAATTTAGCCAAATTCAAATCAATTCTTCCCTGCTAGTAGAACTTTCTACTAAGTACGGTTTTTCATTGGCTTACATTCATCTAGATTTAATTTTCATTTTCTGTATTGCATCCCACATGGAGATTGCGAGGATTCACTATAAGTCTTCTAACTGAGCATTCATCATAGTTTTTCGCGTGCATCGGCTTTTCCCGGATTTCTCCCTCTTGTTTTGTCACATAATATTAAAGGAAATTGGGACTGGACGGTAGACGCATATTTCTGCTCACTTAATTCTTTAGTGATCACCAAATTAAAATTGGGACTGCTAAATATAGCCGATTTTAAATTAACCCATAAAATCAAGAATTTCTGCAGGAGAGCAACACCCAACCTTGGATTATTTTATTTTTCTGAGTGAGCGAGAGACGACACTTAAGGATAGAGCCCAAAATCAGATTTTCATATTAACTACTGATTCTACCAAAAACGATTAGCTACTTCTCAGTGAGGATCTACGGGTAGCCGGTAAACGGTCTGGATTTCCTTAGCATAGTGGGTGGTTTAGAGGACACTGTGTAAGGCTCCGTCCTCAAGTAACAGATAGTCGTTCTAAGGTCTGTACTTACTCCCATACTGGCTGAAAGTAGGTGCAACTACTCGTAAGAATTCAGGCCAGTCATTACGAAAATTTCCGGCACCTAACAGCTCGCTAAATTCTTTCCAAGATTGTCTTATCACCAACTAAAATTGAAAAGATAATCGCCGAACTCTTACGGCTTCATTGTGTGAGTTGGTGAACCTGGGGTTTGATTTGTGTTTGCATTAGTGTGCGTGAACCGATTTCGAAGATCAAAAGCCGTACATTTGATAAAATGTCTTTTGACTATCCTGTGCAATCATCTCTCTCCTTTCTTGATTTAAATCTCATAATGGAACTTTTGTCCAAAAACAATCCGGATCCATATTATAAAAATCATTGCAAGCCCAAACCATCATTCCTTTTAGCTTCATCAAAAATAGCCGAACATTTATCTGAAAATCCATCAGAGATATACTATGAAAATGAATTCGTATTGGTTAGACCCAAAACTCCAACACCTCCTCCAACTTCCACAAGAGACTCTCAACCACCAACACTCTCTACAAATCCGATCTGCTTCATGAATGACAACCCTTTGTATTCGGACCAGACAAACCAACAACCGACCAAGGTCTCCACTTCTTCATACGTCAATCCACTCTACTCCGATCATACAATCCATTCTTCATATTCGGTAAATGTTAATCCATCATTCATGGGAGGTTATAACCACATGATCGAACTCAACACTTCTTCACATCTCCCGTCTTCCCCAACATTGAACATAAATGAACAACCAACATCTTGGATTGACCATGACAACCGCTTCTTCAGACATGACACTCATACAGAGGACTGGACTGACAATACATAAACACATAACCACTGTATGATGAATCCACAATATCAAGATCTGACCACTCATGATCAAAGAATTGAACTCTACTCAAACAAACTCCATAGGCCTGGATCACATGAGAAGCCTCCTTCCATAATTCATGAGGAGAAATTTTCAGAAAATAACGATCATATATTGGATATTTCAAGAGACTCTCCTCCTAGCACATACAAGAAAATGGAAGAGGAAATTATTGATCCCAAATTCAAAAACACACCCCGACTGCTCCCATGATTGGTCATGAAAATATTTTGGAGAATGATATTTCGAGGATAAATAAGAAATTTGATTTAATGGAGGATAGATTTCGAAAGTTTGATGATCAATTAATCTCAATCTCTGGTGGTTCGGACATAAAAATGAATAAAATATGATTGGATCTAAGATTGAAGATTTTGAGGATATTCAAAAATCTGGGGACGAAATTGACAGTAGCAATTCTTCATATTATTCCCCTAGAAATGACTATGCTTCTAACTCGTACTCTAAACATCAAAGCCCCTTATCATCTGAGGAACACACCACATCACCACACCACACAGAAAATACCAAAAATGGGAATATTCAAAAACACCCAAAAAATCGAAAATCCAGATAATGTTATAAAAATTGAGACTGAAGAAGATTTGAAGAATTTGGATCCTGCTTTACGGGAAGCACTGGAGAAACGATTGATTTTTGAACTTCCTTTTGTAAAGGCCATTGAACACTTCCCTGACCTTAAAGGATTTGTAATGGACAAATTAATGATAAAAAAGGCGGGCAGGATTAGAACAAAGACTGAAAGACATATCTTGTCAATGGCCTCCTCCTTGATGTTGAGGAGAAAAACTAAGAGCCTCATAGTGAAGCGGTTGCGCGGATTTGATTATATAATCGAAGACACAATTTTTACCCATGCTCGAGTTGATGACGATTCACCGATAAATATTCTCCCGACCTCTGTATTTTACACTCAAACTCGGACCAATCAGGAAGATACAAGAGATTGTTCAATTGGTTGACCGATCGAAAGCGACCGAGAGGAATCATTTCTGTCATCATGACTTTCCTAGATGCTCCGCTCAAAGTGGAATTCACGATCATTGATATTGAGCATCAAGGAGAATTCACCCAGTCTCCAATTATTCTCGGAAATCCATTCTTAGCATTGGCTAAGGCAATTATTGATTGTGAGACACGGGAAATCAATTTTACAGTATTGGAAGCACTTCGATCTGACCCTGTCTTTGAGGGACTACGATTTTTTGAGGCAACCCATGAAGTCCCCAACAACCGTAACCATGAAGCGGTAGAAGAGCCCTACCCCGCTGCTACACCTGAGATAGCGGTTGTTGATGAGACTATTGGTTTAGAAAAATCCCCCCTGCTCCATTCCCAGCTGCTCACCATGGAGAATCAAGTATATGAATCATATGATCCGGAGACTTATGCATGGGCACACCCTGGGTCAACCTATTCTGACTACATGGATCACATCAACTTGACACAGGAATGCTCCAATGTCAAATCAATTGACAATGAACATGCAGAGACTCTCCCCATTTTTTCAATTCCCACGGATCTCAAAATAGATGAATGTTTCTTATATGATCCTGAGACATATGCATGGTCGCATCCTGGAGAAACCTTCTCTGAATACCTAGACCAAATCATCCCAAATCAAGAGTGCACCAGCATTAAGAAGACTAAGAACAAACACACTGGCCAATCAACGACCAAGGAGAAGAATTCCAATGGTTATTCATCTGGATACTCAAGTGAATCGACACCTTCATGAAACAAGAAAAAGAAAGTCACCTTTGACCTTTCGGAAGATGAATCAGCTGATGATCCCTCATCAGGTCCGGAAAAGGTAATCTACATGAGTGAGGTCTGTCGGCAGCTCTAAAACCATATCTTCGCAAGGATCCAAAATTCAATTCTCGTTGGACGACTCCCGTTCCTCATTATTATTCATCCAAAGCTGATGCTCCTGCCCTCTTCAAATACACTTGAATTATCTCTTATGAGCTAACTGAGATTGGTGCTTCAGAATATTCATCTGAGAACAAATCACTTGATTCAAAGAAGGAATGAATTCTGAGAAAACAACTGAAGAAACAAAAAGACCAGAATATTTGGAGTATGTCCACTTTCAAATACTATTCCTCTGAAGATAATTCCGATGATGGTTATCTTTCATCTGATTCAAACGCTTCATCTACTATCCATCATGATTTTTCTGAGGATGACACTGATAATAGTTGGGAATCATATGCTTCATCTCCGTCCCGTCATTACGATCTCCCACTGCAGGCTCACAAAAAGATCGGTCGTAAACTACCTTAATCATCGACTAACCAACCCCCCTCCCAACCACATCGATCTCCTTGTACAGCTTCTTCCTCTACTTAGGCCAAAGCCTAAGTATAGGGGGACCGATGCCATCTTTATATACCATTTCCCTCATCATACTCCTTCTCACGATCGCTCAATTTCCACCCTTCTCCTATACTTAGGCTGACCAGAGCCTAAGTATAGGGGGAACCGACGCCCACCTGTATATACTCTCCTCATCCACATATCCCGACCACTTCATCTTTTTTTGCTCTTCTTCTATACTTATACGGTTCACAGCCTAAGTATAGGGGGCGTTCCGATCCATCTTTTTCTTTTTCACTCTCTTACGCTTAGCCCGAGCTATGTCTTCTTTACGCTTCTTGTGCTCTGAGGACACAACGCTCGCTAAGTATACGGGGTATGTATATATAGTGTGTATATATTTTACCCATATCTCGTACTTTCGCGTAAGTCTATATGTATTTACGAGGTGGGTAACTAACTTGAAAAAAACAACAAAAAAAAGTTTTTACTACTAACACTAACTGTGTCCAACCCAAAATTTTTGAAAAAAAATGTCTTCTTATTCATTTTTATCCCTTGCATAAAAATCAAAAAAATCAAAAAATCAAAAAAAATCACAAAAATCACAAAAAAAAAATATGTCTGCATTTCACACACCTGCACTTCATCCAGCATTTCATGCACTTTGCATTTGTGAAAAGTCTTTGGGTTCTGAACTGAGTTATGAGAAGAAATCGAGAGTGATCTAAACTTGACCTTAATCCACCTAATTTTCAGAGAACTTCACCGAGAAATAGGATTTTAGAAGCTTCAGTTCTTTGACTTAATTCTTTGAGTTCCATATGACAATGTATAGCGTTTGACTCTTAATGTCTAACCTGGTCTCTTCATTCTGGGTACAACTCTGGAATAGGGAATTAATTTGTACTCTCGCACTATGTACTTAGCTCAACTCAGACAGGATGTTGGAAGACTGTTTGAGTTTCTTTTCTTGTATTGTGGAAATCAAAAGACAGGAGTACGGGTTGAAATAAAGCTTCAGAAAAGGGATGGATGGTTGGGCACAATTTTTTCTAAGACCCAAAAAAAATATACGGAAACAAAAAGATTCTATATCTGTAGGGGCACAACAAGATCCAAGCAGAACCACCAAAAATTCCAAATACAAAGAAGCATTCTACCAAATAAATATCTGACCAAAAAGGTCCAAGCTTCAAAGAAAACCTGCAGATCTTTGTGGAGACTCGGCTACACTGGCCATCTTCACAATGAGAGGTGACTACACTGCCACCCTCCAGTTCTTTTCCCCTTCTTCTAACTTCTCCCCTAATTCGATTGTGAACACAGCACGACAGACCTTAGAAGGAAATACCTGACTCCCCGAGGATGAGTTACTGGAGAGGAGGATTACATGGTAGTCCGGCATTCTAGATGGGAAGAGCTAAAACCTTTCACACACATGAGTCGATTGTTCAATGTTCATAGGGTATATTTTGGGAAGAGGATTGATCTAAGATGACTTCTGAGCCAAAACTGTGACAATGATGTGTAGAACTTGAGGGATGTTGATTTTGAAATTCTAAGTCTCGTCGAAGTTCCGCCACACTAATAATCCAAAGGTCGAATCTAGTGTCATTTTCATCTTCAACTCATGGTCTTGGTATAGAATCCAATCTCATTTCACCTCATGGCATTTCTTTTTGATGCTCAGGGACGAGCATGGTTTAAGTATAGGGGGATGATGAATCTCAGATTCATCACTCTAAATCTCATTAATTGAGCTAAAATCCCTCAAAATCATCAGCATTTCTGCATTTATTTGGTATAATTAGCACCCATGCATGTTTTAATAAGAATTGCATTTTAGCACTAATTTCTGCACAAAATAAGAAGCCAAAAATCCAGCCAAAATTGACTTGTAAATAGCCTAACTTCCCTCATTTCTAACTAACTCATGCTAACTCCGAATGACCCAAAACTACCTCCACTGTGTACATATCACTAACAAGAATAAATGAAAAATACAAAAAAATCATTAACCCAAATAAGTGGACCAAAAACCCAAACCCTAGTTCTAGGATTTCTGGACTAAAAACCACGTATCTTCCTCATCCAGTCTCTATTTTAATCCTACTCACTTTTAAACTAATGTACATTCAATTACCTGCAAAACAAGACCAAGTTCAAGTGAATCGGAGCTCATATGTGAAAATTGGGTTTTGGGCCTCTTTTGTACATTTTGTATTTTAGCGGTTTTTGACCTATTATTTTATGTACATAATTAACCTATTTTAGTTCATTTCTTTTTTATTTGCCTTCTTTTATGAAAGTTTTATTAAAATGCATAAAAATCTAAATTCAAACTGAGCTTGAAATCAAAGAAACAAATTGGGTTCGAGTCTTCACTAACCGACTGTACAAAATTGGTCTTTTCGTGTTTTATTTTCTCTTCTTTTTCTTAATTAATAAAAATCCAAAAAAAAGATTAATGTGTAAATATTTATCTATGATTTTACCATATTTTTTCGGATTTTTATCTGGTTTAAAAAATGACAAAAAATTATAAAACCCAAAAATCAAGGTATTCTATGTACATGGGATACCCCAAAAATATCACATCGTGCAATTGATCGATTTTGATTTTGGTGTCTTCATGAAAGTTCTAGATCTCATCGAGACGAGCAATTTTTGTGAAGAAACTTTTTCGATCCAAGGCCGTTCTATTTATTTTGGATTTTTGGAAATCTTTATTTTTCAGGAGCCGCCAGGTTTCAGTCGTTTTTGGGATTTTTTATTATTCATTTTTAAAAAAATAATTAAAAATTAAAAATGCACGCACATGCAAAGCGCGTGCCGCCCAGGCACGCGCCAAGCACGTGCACCACCTCCGCCTTCACTCACCCCAGTGCACTATGTATTCCCATCTGGGTCGTCCGATCTCGGTCGATCGGACGGGCCCGGCCTCATCTCCTTCATTTGCATCCTTTCCCAATTCGGTCGTCCACCGCTTCAACCCGCGCCATCTCCACCACGATTTCCTCCCAATCAGATCTCTCGATCGCCGACCGCCACCTTCCCACATCTCCTCCGATCTCGAATCAATCACTGCCTTCCTGATTAGCCACGATGCTTCATCACAATCGATCCCAGATTCCCAATCAAACCTCGTCAACCGACCTTCCATCACCGGCTGCCCATTCCTCTTCTATATAACTCTCGCTACCGTGACCTAAACCTCCATCTGTTGTTTGCACGAGCAGAGGACAGCGGTGGTGACATCCCGGTGCCCTCGTCTTCCTCGACGAGGTCCGAATCCATCAGGACTCATTACAGCGCCACCACCCCCGGCGTACTGCCCTGCTCCGGGTCACATCCCCGTTGAGCCATCACCTCCAACCGCGACATCCCTGCAACCATCTGCGACAGCTACCTCCAACGTCCACTGCTTCGTTCACCGCCATAGCAGCAGCTCTGGCGTCCTCAACCTCTGACACCGACTGCTACTTCTATGCCCCCCTGCTATCTCCAACTTAGCCTACCATCCAAAGACTCCAGGGACGATCTCCACCGGCCGACGCCCCGCTGCCTTCATCATCAAGCAACAACAATGTCACCTACACATCCAGGAGTCACCGGCAGCCGCACTCAAAGGCACCTCCGCCACCCTCACGAGCATCGCCGGCCGGGCGCCAGGCTCGAGGCCCCCGCCACGTGACGCGCAAGTGGGGCGGGGGAACGTCAGCAGGAAGCCAGGTTCCAGAAGTCACGTGCTGTGCATATGACCCGCTGGAGAATTTGCAAGAGCTTCCTGGAAGCCCTTATAATTACATACAGGCCAAACTTCCCAGGGTCACGTGCTTGGAAAATTTGCAGGAAGTCCCCCCCCCAAGCAATCGGTAAATACGTGTAGGCCCCTTTTGCATTTTCATAATTAGTTTAATTATTGCAGTTATACCCCAATATTCTTTTACTATTCTGGATCATTACATTATATTATTTATTATCCAAAAATAGCATTTTGTTCGTCAATTAATTCTCTACATTTTGACATATTGTAGACATTTTTATGATCAATGGCTGATTAATGATTAATTGTTTTGTGGAAAATTGCATATTTTACCCATTTTGTGCTCTTAAATTTGTCATTGATTAACGGTTCCTCTAAAAATTCCTGAAAAATCTTAGATAGTAGAATTAATTGTGGTTGACATTGTGCCCAAAAAGAATCGTATTTATGCATAGTTTGTCCTGTAAAAATCATTTCGCATATTTCAATATTTGATTTTTAATAGGTATTATATCTCGTATTTTTGAGGTTTAAGATTTTTCTGAGATCAATCACCTAGTAATAGATCTTAGATAATTTTATCCCTTGAAAAAATTATATTTAATATTTATTATAATTAAATATTGAAATTCTTTTTGTTTGCATTTAAAAATTCATAAAGAAATTCATATTACATCCAAAAATTCCAAAAAAAAATGCAGTGTATACATTTCATCATAATTTGCATCTTGGCCAAGTTTTATATTTTTCGGATATCGTTTGAGTGTAATTTACATTTCAGTTTCTAAAATAGGCCAAATTTGCATTTTGCATCCTTTATTGCATAAAAAATACAAAAAAAAGACCGCCTCGTAAACCACGCATGAATTTTGATAGACATAGTTCTAGGTTGTTCCTTTGCCTCCTTGTGTTCGACCTTGGGACTTGCCCAAGTAAAATATACATAAAACCGCATTCATAAAAATTGATTAACTTATTGTGTGGTTATTTTCTTGACCGATTCCTATTGCCGTCTACAACGAAACAATACAAATCATTTTTTAAGCGAACGACAAATACATTTATTTTACAAGCACAATATCGGACCCGTCAGCGACATGTGTTTCATCATGTGCAGTCAGCTGTTGTTGAATTGCATGGATAGAGACGAGCATCTACACATTCACTTCATTCTGCTCTACTTGTTGGACCTTCCCTCTCTGAGGAGCCATCTCGCAGTTTGAGTCTGACAATGAGATACCCATATCAGGCTCTTGGTATGCAATAGGAAATGCACCCCAATCAGTCTGAAAACAAGTACCATATGTGGAAAAGAGTTCAGAATCAAATTCAATTCTAAACTTTATTAAGATTGGATATGTATAACGAAAAAAGTCAATCTCCACCCAAAAAGGGATGAATTCAGGATAAGAGTGGTCCCGATTTATTTGACAAGGAAGTGGGGAGTCTTGAGAGTGGTTCGTAAGTTCTGAACCGAACTCTTCGGAATTTCCCTGAATTATTGGAGATGACGGTCTCGAGGAATCGATGTAGGTGTCCATGGAGTATGGACTAAACCATCCCTAATTCATAATCTCGAGAGACAAGAAGATAGAGATGTGGAATAGAGGATACTGAAATGAGAATAAGGAAATAAAAGATGATAAAGGCAAAAAGGCTCGAAAATGAGTGAATCAAATGAAAAGATGTGGGACAAAAACGCACATGTGCGTAGGGTTTTGATCTTGACCAAATTGAACTAATCAATCAAACCTCAAGACAAGGATGCGTTCAGCAACTCAACACAGATAAGCCATAAGAGTTCGACAACTTGTTAATTTATTGTTTCTCACGAAATCTTATCAAATTTAGTCCTAACGGCTAACCCTATAGGAGAGAGAGCACTCACCCAACAAGCATCGTGTACTCTCCACTTCCTTTATAGCATGTATCATGTTCTTTTTAAGGTCATTATTATCATATCTAGGCCCGCTACTCAAAAAAAGAGGCGAGGAAAAGGAAGACAATAGGCAAAATCAATACTTCCCCATTACAGGGTACTCGGAAGTGGCATGATGAGATAGGGACCCGCCATCGTAGTTCCCCTATGCTCAGTACTTCAGACCAAGTTCGCAAGCAAGCCTAGCCCTACTCGTCCACGCACCGATAGAAGCGCAAATACTTCACAGTCCCATGTGATACACAAGGTGGAATCCAAGCTAGGTTTTTGGATCTAATCCTTATGGGTCATGCCTCACTCAGTCTGGAAGGTACCTGAGAACAATGAGGGCTTTAAGCACCCAACACAATGAAGTTCAGTTAATCAATTTTATTTGTTCAAATTTTCTTAGCAGTCTCCTAGTTCTCATTTTTGGGGGGTTTCACTTATTTTGAGTAATGTTCATGCATGGCTTAATGATTTTATCAATTCTTTGCTTGACCTGTGTGAGTCAAAATCAGATGGAGAGAATGGAAAAGCAATGCAAGTTGGAAAATGATGATGCGATGCTTAGTCGGAAGGCTCACCTTACTTCTCAACTCTCTCCATGCGGGATGCTAGACAGAAATTTTAAATCTATACTATATTCAATGCAATGAGTAAATTGCCCTAATCTTTGAGATTCTATTAGCGTGAAAAACTTGTTCAATTTGACTAAGTCCAAGCGAGAGACTATAGGCATGGGAATGATATTAGGACTTTGGACTGAATTAACTGAACACTTACTACTACTAAGGGCTCATTCCACAAGACATAAAATGAAAATAAAGCAGAAAATGCAAATCACGGAAAACAAACATAAACAAAAGGGAAAATAGGGAGAAAGAAATATAGAATCGATGAAAACACGAGAAAATTTACTCAGATCCCGAAGGTGGACAATCACCTAAAGAAATGGAGCTAATTTAATCTAAATGTTCAAGAGTCTAAGCATTTGATTATTATAAATTAATTGAAATGAAATGACACTCTCTCACACAAGATTAAACTAAGTCTATACTAAGGCAAGTATGTCCGGCTTCTTATCTCCTTTGCTACTCTCTCCTACCAGTAGTCAAAGCACCAATGGTCTCCATGGCTCTTGAGTACATAGAATCTCCAAAGAAATCCTCCCTCCATAAGCGGGTCCTCGTAGCAAATTCAAACAATAAGATGGTTAGAACAGCCTTAGATAGAAATAGAATAAAGAGAAATGTAGATAATAAAGTGAACAATGTAAAAACAAGGTAAGTAGACTACTCTATGCTCTACAAACTGATAATCCCTAGTAATTATGCCATTATATAAATATAAAGATCGAGGTACCAGGGGTCCGGTCTTGGAGGGCTTATGGTGTCCGACATATCGGATCGGACAATCATTGTATCAATCGCTTTCTTGGCATGCGGCAACCAACCTTGGTGGTTAATCAATAATTACCCATAAATATAAATATATATAAGCAAATTAAAATGAATGTGAGTCAAAATTTATTATAACTCTACAAAATATGTGTATAGAAGCAAGTATGCAGAGTGTCGAACCACTGAGAACACACAGAGTAGAGAAATATTCAATAAGCTACTTATAGATTTTTTACCTTTTTGGTTTTTGAATGTTTTTGTGCATTTTAATATTTTTTTATTATATATTTTTTTACGTTTTTGCACATTTTTACTTTCAGTTTTTAGGGAAATAAAATATATAATAGAGATAGCAAATATACTATATAGATAATGTATATAGAAAAAGATGTTTTGGGGTTTTAAAATATAAAAATAAAACCAAAATTGACAAAAAAATATTTTTGGGTTTTATAAATTAATCTTTATTTTTAATGTTTTTGGGGTTGTACCCACTTAACGGTCTGGTGGTAGTACAGTGTGTCTACCACACAAAAGACCAGGGTTCAAATCCCACTCTTGCAGGGATTGCTTTAGTTAGTCGATGGCCATCGTAAAAAATAGTCGAATCTTTCAACATGTATTTGAGCAAGAATCCATGTAGTTGACCCTACTTATAGTGGGAGAAGGCTTAGTACATTTTTTATGTTTTGGGAGTGCTTTTTATAATTTTATGTATTTTCAAATATTAAAATGAACCAAAACAAGAAATAAATAAAATCGTGGCATTTTTTAGGGTTTAAGTTTAAAAAAACACAAACTAATTTTAATACCAAGTATAAATGTTAAAAAAATCAGGAACATAAAACTATATTTTAGATTTTTCTATAATTTTTGCAAATGTTTCTAAGGTTTTACGATTTCTCGTTTTTAGGAGTTTTACTTAATATTTTTCAAAAATATTTGGGTAAAAGATAAAATATAATAAAATGAAACTACATCAATTTTTGGGGAATTTTCAAAACATTTTATAATTTTTTATGCATTTTTGAATGCTAAACAATAGAAAATGCAATGTTTTTGAATTTTTATAAATAGTAAAACAATTTTAATTACCTTACAAAAAATATAAATGATAAAATAAGATTCCAAGCACTTAATATAATTTTCCAATAATATTTAGATACAAAATGGTATTTATAATAATCAAAATACAAGAGAAAAATTAAATCGACAACACATGGATCTATTTGTAATTTCTAAAAGTTACATAGCATTTAATAACACCTTAATAAAGTCCAAGGGCATGCATTCAATATTCACGTAATTAGATACAATATCTGCATAGCAGTGGCGTAAATGCAATTAAAAGAAATAACATGTACAAGCATGCAATTTAGCAAAAAATATTACACTAATATTTAAAGTTTTAGGACAAAATAAAAATAACATACAACCTGGAGGGGTCCAATGCAAAATGCCCTCCAACTCACGTGTACAAGCACGTGAGTTGTCTTGGTACTGAACCAAAGTGCAACAAAGGGAAAAGTTCGGGTCCAAAATGAAAATATTACAGAAATATTACAACTAAAAATGAAAGTTTGATTACTAAATATTAAAGACAAAAATGCATGGGATGAATGATGCAAAATACCCCCTAAGGCGTGTGGGCGGACGATTGCAATCGCCTCAGTTATCTACATGGCATGGAGGACAATGGTGGATACCGCTTCACAGATGGAGGGCATGGATTAGATCCATGCGTTTGATCATATGGTTGCGAGATGCTTCATCCAACAGTTGTTGCTATGCGTGGCGATTATTCTTCATCAAATGGCTCCGAGATGATCTGGAAGAACAGCTCAAGAATAGCTGAACGTTGAGCATTGATCGAGCCTCTTACTTGATCCTAATTCCTTCCCTTGCTGTTGATATGCTCTACATGTTCTTGTTGCGATTCTGCATATGGTAGATGATCCAAGAAGGTTTATACCTCAGCAATGGAAGCTTGGAGCTTTGAGGCACCTAGGTCACCTGCAGGTCCTGATTATGAGCTCCGAATGGATTCTTGGAGTTCTTCGACCAGCGCAACAAGGTCAAGGGTCGAGGGTGATGCTCCTTGACATGTTTGGGTGCAAAATCGAAGGGGGTGACTGGCGGAGGAGCTTCGGTGTGCGGCGAAGGAAGAACGCATGATTCCCAGATATGTGCGAGATCTGGGTTGACTAGTGGATCGATATGATAGAAGGCATTGCGGTGAAGGTGTGTGGGTAGTCAGGGAGTCAGAAAATAGTCAGGAATGGTGGGATAGAGGGTTGGATCCTATTGCTCCGATGATCAATTTTTTTGGATTTTATGTTATATTGGATGAAATAAAATGAAGTAAAATGCAATCCTAAACTACTGCTACTCCTAGGAATCGAAAAGACAATGAAAAAGAAGGCTCGTATGCTTGGAATGGGATGGGAGCATAACCACCATGAGCTTGGCTCCGACGATGGTGAATCACACCTCTTGCTCCCTCTCTGATGAATCCCGTATTCATCATGCTAAAATTGGTCATTTATGCTCTGTCCCTCATCATTCACTTTCAATTAATCATTAATAGAGCATTATTAGCATTCATACTTGTGTAAATAATATCTGCATTTCATCATGCATAAATTGCATTAAAAATTCCCTGTGTAAATTAGCCCAAAAAGCCGCTAACTTCTCACATTTTTAGTTAATTCATCCTAACTCCGATTGACCCCAAACCACCTCCTTTGTGTAGATATTACTAACCTTATTAAATAAAAAATACAAAAAAATTACTAACCCCAATAAGTGTCAAATAATCCCAAAGTCAAATTTCACATCTGACGAACTAAAATGAGCATATCTCCCACATACAATGTCCGATTTTGGTCTACTCACTTTTAAAGTACTCCATTTTCAAATACCTTCAAAACAAGACCAATTTCATAAAATTCGGAGCTCATATGTGAAAGTTGGGTTTTGGACCTCTTTTGCGCATTTTAACTTTTTGCTAATTTTGACCTGAGATTTTATGTGCATAATTAACTCTTTTAATTTTATTTATTTTTCATTTGTGTCCTTTGATGAAAGTTTTAATATAAAATGCAAAAATTCAAATCCAGATTAAAACTGAGATCAAAGAAATTGACCAAGTCCAAGTGTCTGTTGTCGGTCTGTGCAAAAGTTGAGTGTTTCTTACTTTAATTTTATTTTCCTATTTTCTTATTTATTAAAAATCCAAAAAAATTAGATTAATGTGTAAATAATTTTCTTATATATTATCGTATTTTTTGTAGAATTTTTATCCTCTCTAAAACCACCAAAAAAATACAAAATATCAAAAATACGGTTTTTCGTACACATGGAAAGCCACCAAAAATACCACTTCGCACAGGTGACCTCTTTTGCTCCCGGGCCCTTCATGAAAGTTATAGATCTCGACGAGACGAACAACTTTTGTGAAAAAATTTTTCGATCCGAGGTCATCTTCTATCTCTTTTCCCCCCTTTAAAAATCAGAAATTTTTTTGGTGCCACGTGGCAGCCCCTGGGCGTGCCACGTGGCACCCCACCTTCAGCTCTCTCTCTCTCCGCACGCACGTGCATATCACGTGCAGACCCCTCTCATCCCCTACCTCCAGCCGTTACCCAACCCCCCCCACCCCCCGCCGTTCCTCGCCCTCCCTCGTAACCGTCGCCGCCTCCGCTCCCTCTAGCCGTTACGAGTCCAGCCGGCCACCCTCCTATAAAAGCCCCTCGTCTGGGGCCCCAAACCTCATCCGCCATCATCAGGAGCTTCAGAGCTCGGCCGGTGACAGCGGCAAGAAGCTCCCGCATCGCGGCGTGATCCACGGCTCGCCTCCGTGCTCCAGCCAAGCTTCGAGGAACTCCGCCGTTCCTCTGAGGCGACGACCGGGAGAGCCACAGCTCCTCCCAAATCTCAAGCGTTTCCTTTCCCATCGCATTTTTTTGTTTTGTTGTTTTTGCTGCAGGTTCATCGTCAACCCCCCTTCTGCCGCAGCGCTTCCGCCTCCTGCTCCGCCGCACCGCCTCGCCAACGCTCCTCCTCCTTCCGCACCTCGCGCCGTGTGTCGGCCGAGGTGCGACTTCGCCACCACCTCCGCCTCGCAGCTTCACCCCCGCCGCCGCGCCTCGCCTTCGCCGCGCGGGGGTGCCGCCCTCCGCCCTCAGCCACGAGCAGCTAATCCCCATCCGGCCGCCCGACCTCTGCGCCTTGGCCGAGCGCTGCCGCTGCTCCGCCAGCCCCTTCACCGCACAAGCTCGCTTGGCCCTCCGCCTCGCGCCGCCACTCTGCTCCGGCGAAGGCGCTGGCTCGCCACCGCCTCCTCTCAGCCAGCCCTCGCCGCACAGTCACCGTTGGATCAAGGGCCAACCCTTGATCCAACGGCCCAAAGGCCGCCACGTGGGCTTCCCCGAGCCGGCCACCGAGCCTCTGGTTCGGAGCATCCGAACCTCAGGCTCGGAAGCCCAAGCCTCTAGGCCCGGCCTGAACCACAGGCTCGGGTATCCGAGCCTTAGGTCCGACCCGAACCTCTAGGCCCGCACCCGAGCCTCCAGCTTTGCCACCCGAGCCTCCGCACGCACGTGCGGAGCACGTGCTTTTGGGGTAAATTGCAGCCATACCCCTGGCACTTTCAGAAATTACAGAAATACCCCCGCCAGGGGTGAATTACGTCCAGGCCCCTTCGAGTTTTATTAATTACAGATAAGTCCTCTTAGGGACCTTTTTGAAGGAAAACTTTATTTTAATTACAATTTAGTCCCTGGAATTTCAAATGAGCATATCTTTTTCATACAGACTCCGATTTTTACATATAATATGTCATTTTGAAGCTATTTTCACGCTCTACAATTTAGCATAGTTCGTGATCAGATCTGACGGTGTTTATTGTCAATTATTATTTGAGGATCAACATTGACTCTTACAGGTTTAAATTTGACATATTTGTAGTGCATTTTTATTGATGTATCAAATTACACAGGAACACTCGTTTGCAAAATAGATATTGATTACTTATTCCTTTATATGATAATTTTATTGAGGCTTCAAATAATGATCTAAGTAAATTGCAGGATTGTCTCTCTGTATTATTCTCTTTCTGCTCGCTGATGGAATTATTTTGACAATTATTTCCGGACAAAATTTCTTTTGATCTGAGATAAATTTTGAGGATATTGATTAACACATTTTGGAGAAGAAATATAAATCCCAGATCTTGTGCTGAACTGTTGCCTCTGTTTATTGGCATCTCATTGCTTTTTATTGTTTTGCATTGTATATTTTTGCAACACAGAAATTAATCAAGCATTAGTTAATTATTTAATTTGATTTAAGACCAAGCAACTAGGAATCACCGTTCCCTGTGTTCGACCTTGGTAAACTTACCAAGTAAAAATACTCCACAACATTCGAAGATTGTGGTATTTTGACGACCGAAATCCGCTTCCTATACTACAATTCATCTTTATTAAAGAGGTGGATTTCGCGACTATCAAATGGCGTCGTTGCCGGGGAACGGCGAATTTTTAGGGTTTTAAATCAATTTGATAATTGATTTTGTGAAAATTAATTTTTGTGCCATTTTTTTTCTTTTCTTCTGCATTTTATTTTTCTCTCTTACTTCTGCTACTAACCGCAAAATCTCTCTTTGCAGACTTCTGGGAGCTGGATTTTTATATTAAATCAAGGATCTGCGATGAAGACTGAATTTTAATTTTATGAGAGAGAGTTAGTATAGATTTAATTTTCTGCAATATTCTCAGGGTCCCTCTCTCTTGAACCCGTGTAATAATTTCAGAATGAACAATTTCTGTGGTGTGTCGGGTCTGTTTCAACCCCTTCTTTGTGGTTGGGACCCGACTTGAGTGGCGTAGGACTTAGGCACATATACGCTTGCTTGTTTATTATTGATTGTGCTCGTAATCTCTAGGCCACACTTTTTCACTAATTAAACGCACTATAGATCGTTCAACATTAGCCAAATTTTAAATCAATTCTTCCCGCTAATAGAACTATCTGTTTAGGGCTTTTTTCATCTGTGCATATCATTTAGTGTAAATTTAAAATTCCTTGTCTTGCATCCCGCATGAAGAACGCGAGGATTCACTGTAAGTCTTTCTCTTAAGCATGCATCATTGATTTACGCTTGCGTTGGCTTTTTCGATTCTCCCTCCTCAAGTTTTACAACTTAGGAATTAACGGAATTGGGACTGCTCGTTAGGCGTGAATTTTTGTGCTCACATAAACTACAGTGATAACCTTAATCTAAAATTGGGACTGCTAATCAAAGTGACTGTAAATAAACTGACCTAAAATTAACTTTTGTTGGTGGAGAGTAACCCACTCATTGTTTGTGTAAGGACAAGATCGCACACCTTAGGGTAGAGCCAAAAACCGAAATACTTCATTCAGACTACTGATTTTAAAAACAATTAGCTACTTTTCAGTGAGGGTCTCGGGTAGCCGTTTACGGTCCGACTTCCCTTAGCAAAGTAGGTGGTTTAGAGGACACCGTGGAAGGCACCGTCCTCAAGTAACACGGGTAGTCGTTTAAACGGTCCGTACTTACACCTATACTGGCTGAAAGTGGGTGCAACTAGTTGTATGAACTCGGGACAGTCTTTATGGAATATTTCGGCACCTAACAGCTCCGCTTAATCTGCAAGATTGTTTTGTCATTAAATTAAAATTGAAAAGATAAGCGGCCGAACCCTAACGTGCCTTCACCAGTTTTGAGTGGGTGAATCAACGTGTTTGTTTTGTGTTTGATTTGTGTGCATCAAAGACCTTGCAATTGCAAGCAAATCGTGGTTCGTTGATCAGTCCATCCCTCTTGACAAGATGTCGGCACAGTGGTCTTCTTTCCCGATCTCCACGACCATGTCCCGATATTCTTCTTCTCCTCAGCCATCATTCTCTTCCCGCCCATACATCCCACCCTATGACTACTCTTCTTCTTGGAATAGTCTTCTCTCACATTCTGACAATTTTATGGACACGAGAGAGAGACCTGAATCGAGGATGAACAATAGAGTGATCGCTATTGATAGAAGAACACAATTTCCGGTCACTAGGATCTCACAACCTCTTGAACCATCCTCTACTCAGGATGAATATCCTCTTGAGTATAATCAATTTTCCTTCGACACTCCATGAGAAAACCAAAGTCAAGGAAATACGACTCATGACCAGCCCATAATGTTTATGAACAATCAATACTCTCCTCGAGGATACATGCCCGAATCACGACACATGGAGACTGATTATACAATCACTAGTCATGAGATGTTTGAGGATGAGATTGCTCGGATTAATCATAGAGCAGACACTTTAACTATGAGAATATATGATCTCATCCAGTCAATGCAAAATTCAGAAGAAGTGAGGCCACCACCATGCTAACTACTGGATCATCACAATCAGATACAACCACTGACCTCTGACCCCCCGACTGACCATATTACAGAAAATACCAAAAAAATTGATAAATTTGGAAATTCAAAAAAATTGGACAATTCTGAAATGGAAGCGTTTTGCAAGAGTCTGATCTTAGAGCTTCCATTAATCAAAGCCATAGAATATGTGCCCGATCTTAAGAGATTTGTGAAGAGTCGACTAATACCCAAAAATACGGGCAAGAAACGATCCAGGACTCATTATCATGTCATATCTATGGCTAGTTCTTTGGTGATGAATCATAAACTCAAAAGCCGCAAAGTCAAGCGGTTGACTCGGGTCACATGTGAAATTGAGGATTCTATATTCACTCATGTTCGGTTGGACGATGACTCCACATTAAACATCCTCCCGAAGTCCGTCTTTAATCAACTTAATTTCGGACAACTCAAAAAGACTAGGGTGATCGTTCAATTACCTGATCGATCTATCAAAAGACCGCGGGGGATCGTTTCTGTCGTCGTAAATTTCCGAGGTAAAGAACATAAGGTGGACTTTACAGTCCTTGACATTGAGCACCCCGGAAGGATATCTGAGTCTCCTATTATTTTAGGAAAGCCGTTCTTAGCCTCCGCTAAGGCGATTGTCGATTGCAAGACTCAGGAAATCAAGTTCCCGAACTCGGACCACAATGAACACGACCCCAATGACACATCATGCTCTGAGAAAAATCAACTTGAAACCAACAGTTATGATCAGGAGATAAATAATTCACATTATCAGACATATCCACATGACACACTGATACATACCCTAGGAGAGTCACCTAAGGAACTGACTGTTGGACAAACTTCGGATTCTCACCACCCTATCACTGCTCCTAGGAAAATTCAAGATTTTGAAGAATTGGACCATATTTTTGAAGATCGCCACGATTATTTGAGTGGTCCAATCTTTGAGTCGGCAGTAATTCATGAGATACTTGAACCATATAAGGAACCGACTCCAGAAACATCTGATGTCACCAAAACTCATGATCATTCCGAAGTGACATCAACACCCCCAGCCATAAACCACAAGATCCGCAGGAACACTCTCCCTCGACCAAAGCAGTGCATGACCCTTCAAGAATTGGTCGACTTTTATGGAGATTCATCTGATGAGGAACTCACAAATGCCACACCGGTTACTCAAGACAGGGAGATGAAGACTGTCCAACTTCCTCCCAATACTTTCCAAGGAAACAAACCGACCAAGAAAGTCACCTTTGACCTTAGACATCAGGTGATTTCTGACGAGTCCTCGTCCGGTCCTGATGAGGTTCATCAGATAAGTGCAATAGGTACAGCTCTGATCCAAGGGCACTTACCTCTGATCGATAAAAGTTGGAGATCCTCTGCAGACGACTACTATTCTCCTGAGGACAACTCCGACGATGGCTGGTCTTCTTCTTCTTCGGCCCCCTCTTCATCACACTCATCATCTCCATACTATCTCCCTCCACACTCCCACAAGAAGGTCCGTCGCAAACCTCCTTGATCTTGTACATCCGCAAATCTACCCGGTTCCCCATCTGTATTTATCCGATTATACTTAGGCTGACCTGAGCCTAAGTATAGGGGGACCGCTACCATTGTTTATAATTCACTTCTCTTCTTTTGTTTTTAATCCTTCTGTATTTAGTACGAGCTATGTCAACATTTCACTTTGTGCCATGAGGACATAGCACAAGCTAAGTATAGGGGGGTGTGTTTGTATATATTTTATCTACTTTATCCATAGCTCGTACTTTAATCGTTTTTATCTAACATCGGGGATGGGTACAAGTAGTGTGTTTAATACCTGTTTAAAAAAAACCAAAAAAACCAAAAAAAAAACCTTTTTACAAAAAAAAATCCTTTTTGCATCAGAAAAAAAACTCATGGTCTTGCATTTCATCAAGCATTTCATGCATCCCTTGGTCGATATATTCCTGACACATTCACTATCACTCAAGGCTTGAGGATTTTTTAGGACACTTGATTTCTGAAATCTTGAGATTCTGAGTTAGCCTGCCTTAGTCATTAGGGTTTTTAGAACTTAATAATCCACACTTCCCTAGTTTGAAAGATTTGAGCGCTATATTGCACTCTTCATCTCTACCATTCAAAAAGAATATGATCAGCACAATCACTCCCACAACTGCATGATTGATGAGATGAGTTGAGATATCACTTGAGGAACTAGGACTAGAGATTTGAGTTTAGATCCGATCTGATGATATTCGAGGATGGGATAAAGTTAATGAAGGCTTCAGAAAACCTGAGTGTCAGCAAAACACTAGCCAGTATGTGAACAAGATTCATATGCTATCTTTTTGATATTAACCTAAGTGCCAGGGTGTGATGAAACTTAAGGAAAATTGTTGATCAGTGTGCGCCAACTTTTGGTAAAAGCAGTGGAGCTAGCCAACAAAAGAAAAGAAAAAGAAATGTCAAAGAAAAGCTCTATCATCCCAAATCAAATTCCAAATGAGCTTCCACTAATGGCGAGCGCTCCCAAATATTTTCAAAGTGTCCACTTGGACCAAGCGCTAATTAGGACCAAGGAGTCGTGCTGACACCATAAAAGGGCCCTGCATCGTAAGCGATACAAGTCTGGCTGTCGAAGGTATCTTAGATACTCAAAAGAGACACACCCCGGTGTACTCCCAGAAAAACAAGTGCAGACGACTCCAAATTCTCTTGACGGACACATTGATCAACAAAATAAAATATACTTGCGTTGAGTAATAAGGCACTCGAGAGGCACCTTGTTCCAATGAAAGGGAGAGAAAATCAAACACAATCCTATGCCCTCCATCAACTGGCCGTCCATCTACACTTTCAAGTCTGACAAACTAATGAGACGGTTGACTGAAGCAAGAATAGACTTATTCCCTATTATTGAGGATTAGGCCTAGAGGAGGATCTTTGAGACTGGAACTTTGAGTGATGCCCCGACTCGACTCTCATGAAATGCAGTACACTTAAAATCATATCCTTATATTATATGTACAAACAGAGAGTCTGAAAATTAGAGAAGTTGGGTTCCTTTTGATTAAAGCTTGGTTGAGCACAGAATTTTATGATCACTCAAATTAAGGGTCTTCTCTGAATTGAGCCTTGAAAATTCACATACACAGTCAGGGATGTATTCAACTAAGTTATTCATTCATTCATGCTCGGGGACGAGCATGGTCTAAGTATAGGGGTATGATGAATCCCGTATTCATCATGCTAAAATTGGTCATTTAGGCTCTGTCCCTCATCATTCACTTTCAATTAATCATTAATAGAGCATTATTAGCATTCATACTTGTGTAAATAATATCTGCATTTCATCATGCATAAATTGCATTAAAAATCCCCTGTGTAAATTAGCCCAAAAAGCCGCTAACTTCTCACATTTTTAGTTAATTCATCCTAACTCCGATTGACCCCAAACTACCTCCTTTGTGTAGATATTACTAACCTTATTAAATAAAAAATACAAAAAAATTACTAACCCCAATAAGTGTCAAATAATCCCAAAGTCAAATTTCACATCTGACGGACTAAAATGAGCATATCTCCCACATACAATGTCTGATTTTGGTCTACTCACTTTTAAAGTACTCCATTTTCAAATACCTTCAAAACAAGACCAATTTCATAAAATTCGGAGCTCATATGTGAAAGTTGGGTTTTGGACCTCTTTTGCGCATTTTAACTTTTTGCTAATTTTGACCTGAGATTTTATGTGCATAATTAACTCTTTTAATTTTATTTCTTTTTCATTTGTATCCTTTGATGAAAGTTTTAATAAGAAATGCAAAAATTCAAATCCAGATTAAAATTGAGATCAAAGAAATTGACCATGTCCAAGTGTCCGTTGTCGGTCTGTGCAAAAGTTGAGCGTTTCTTACTTTTATTTTATTTTCCTATTTTCTTATTTATTAAAAATCCAAAAAAATTATATTAATGTGTAAATAATTTTCTTCTATATTATCGTATTTTTTCTAGAATTTTTATCCTCTCTAAAACCACCAAAAAAATACAAAATATCAAAAATACGGTTTTTCGTACACATGGAAAGCCACCAAAAATACCACTTCGCACAGGTGACCTCTTTTGCTCCCGGGCCCTTCATGAAAGTTGTAGATCTCGACGAGACGAACAACTTTCGTGAAGAAAATTTTTCGATCCGAGGTCATCTTCTATCTCTTTTTCCCCTTTAAAAATCAGAAATTTTTTTGGTGCTACGTGGCAGCCCCTGGGCGTGCCACGTGGCACCCCACCTTCAGCCCTCTCTCTCTCCGCACGCACGTGCATATCACGTGCAGACCCCTCTCATCCCCTACCTCCAGCCGTTACCCAACCCCCCCCCACCCCCCGCCGTTCCTCGCCCTCCCTCGTAACTGTCGCCGCCTCCGCTCCCTCTAGCCGTTACGAGTCCAGCCGGCCACCCTCCTATAAAAGCCCCTCGTCTGGGGCCCCAAACCTCATACGCCATCATCAGGAGCTTCAGAGCTCGGCCGGTGACAGCGGCGAGAAGCTCCCGCATCGCGGCGTGATCCACGGCTCGCCTCCGTGCTCCAGCCAAGCTTCGAGGAACTCCGTCGTTCCTCTGAGGCGACGACCGGGAGAGCCACAGCTCCTCCCAAATCTCAGGCGTTTCCTTCCCCATCGCATTTTTTTGTTTTGTTGTTTTTGCTGCAGGTTCATCGTCAACCCCCCTTCTGCCGCAGCGCCTCCGCCTCCTGCTCCGCCGCACCGCCTCGCCAACGCTCCTCCTCCTTCCGCACCTCGCGCCGTGTGTCGGCCGAGGTGCGACTTCGCCACCACCTCCGCCTCGCAGCTTCACCCCCGCCGCCGCGCCTCGCCTTCGCCGCGTGGGGGTGCCGCCCTCCGCCCTCGGCCACGAGCAGCTAATCCCCATCCGGCCGCCCGACCTCTGCGCCTTGGCCGAGCGCTGCCACTGCTCCGCCAGCCCCTTCACCGCACAAGCTCGCTCGGCCCTCCGCCTCGCGCCGCCACTCCGCTCCGGCGAAGGTGCTGGCTCGCCACCGCCTCCTCTCAGCCAGCCCTCGCCGCACAGTCACCGTTGGATCAAGGGCCAACCCTTGATCCAACGGCCCAAAGGCCGCCACGTGGGCTTCCCCGAGCCAGCCACCGAGCCTCTGGTTCGGAGCATCCGAACCTCAGGCTCGGAAGCCCAAGCCTCTAGGCCCGGCCCGGACCACAGGCTCGGGTATCCGAGCCTTAGGTCCGGCCCGAACCTCTAGGCCCGCACCCGAGCCTCCAGCTTCGCCACCCGAGCCTCCGCACGCACGTGCGGAGCACGTGCTTTTGGGGTAAATTGCAGCCATACCCCTGGCACTTTCAGAAATTACAGAAATACCCCCGCCAGGGGTGAATTACGTCCAGGCCCCTACGAGTTTTATTAATTACAGATATTTCCTCTTAGGGGCCTTTTTGAAGGAAAACTTTATTTTAATTACAATTTAGTCCCGGGAATTTCAAATGAGCATATCTTTTTCATACAGACTCCGATTTTTACATATAATATGTCATTTTGAAGCTATTTTCACGCTCTACAATTTAGCATAGTTCGTGATCAGATCTGACGGTGTTTATTGTCAATTATTATTTGAGGATCAACTTGCAGGTTTAAATTTGACATATTTGTAGTGCATTTTTATTGATGTATCAAATTACACAGGAACACTCGTTTGCAAAATAGATATTGAATACTTATTCCTTTATATGATAATTTTATTGAGGCTTCAAATAATGATCTAAGTAAATTGCAGGATTGTCTCTCTGTATTATTCTCTTTCTGCTCGCTGTTGGAATTATTTTGACAATTATTTCCGGACAAAATTTCTTTTGATCTGAGATAAATTTTGAGGATATTGATTAACACATTTTGGAGAAGAAATATAAATCCCAGATCTTGTGCTGAACTGTTGCCTCTGTTTATTGGCATCTCATTGCTTTTTATTGTTTTGCATAGTATATTTTCGCAACACAGAAATTAATCAAGCATTAGTTAATTATTTAATTTGATTTAAGACCAAGCAACTAGGAATCACTGTTCCATGTGTTCGACCTTGGTAAACTTACCAAGTAAAAATACTCCACAACATTCGAAGATTGTGGTATTTTGACGACCGAAATCCGCTTCCTATACTACAATTCATCTTTATTAAAGAGGTGGATTTCGCGACTATCACTCTCCTCGCCTCGAATCACTTGGAGCCTCTTCATGTCACAATGGGATTCCTCCGGAACTTGATTCTAGGGGCTACGGTATAAAGATGGGGATTGATTTTTCAAAAAATGGTGAAGGAGAAACTATATACAAGATGACTGGGGATGCCCCTTTGTCTAGGGTTTTCTCTCCACCCAAGGATTGACCAAAGACGCTCATGGATGCTCATGAAAGTTGAAGTCTTTGTAAAGAATTTTCGTTAAGGAACCATTCAGAAAGGATGCTTGGATTGGGCTACGAAATTTGGTTAATTGGGGTAAACATCCGTGATGGAATGATTCAAATAGTGAAGGGGCCAGTTGAACTAGGTCGACGAACATTGGTGTCTCATTGTTCCATGTGGACCACTAAAGGACAAAATAGAAACAAAAACAAGAATAAAATGGAAAATAAAATAGTAAATAATTTTATCAAATAAATCTTAAAACATAAAAGTTGTTTCTTATTTTTTGTACTATTTTTAGGTGATTTTTATTTATTTTTATCGACTTATTTATTATATGTTAATTTTAACAAGTATAATTATAGGTATACATGCATATGTTTTGTGTATTTTATTTTTATTTTGCATTTTAGTATCTATTTATTATCTTTGCATTATATAGTTATAGTAAAATAAAAAGATATTTACATATTTTTATTTTATTTTTATGATTTTATTTACACACATAAATAATTGTATGTATATACTTTATAGGTATATTATATCTATGTATTTTAATACATTATTTATTTTAATTTAATTTAAATGGTTTTATTTTTTATTTATATTCTTAATATGTTTTAACTAACGTTAATCATTATTTCAAAATATAAGACAAATAAAATACAAGGAAAAATATATGAATAAAATATACAAATACATAGTACAATGGGACCCCATAAAGCCAACTTTTGTATCTTAACCCCATTTATAATGAAAACTTTCATTAAATAGATAATCTAATTAGGCGTACAATAGAGGTGAGTTTGGTGAATTTTTTCATATGGAGAAGATATTGATCTGTGAAGTCTGGTTTGCGACTTTTCCATCTATGTGTCTCAATTGCACTATGCATTATTTTTTGTGCAATTAATTTTAGTATTTCCATACATTAATATGTATAAGATTCAAGTTGGAAATATATTTATTTATGTGTGTAAGAGTGTGCACAAAATAGTGTAAGTTTTGGCTATATACAGTAAGTTATGACTATATACATTGTATTGAGCATCTAGGGTTTATAGATGTTTGTATATTTTTGTCTGTATTAATTTACCTTGTCTCACCCTACTTTATTCCTTATCGACCAAATCAATATTGACTTAGTCTCTATGTTTAAGATCAGTCAGTTTTACAATACTTCCTTTATTTTTCTTTTCTTTTCTTTATTCATTTATTTTGGATTTAATTACATGTATTAATATTTACAGATATATTTAGTGTGTTAATTTGTATAAGTTAAATCTATTTACATGAATTTATCTAGGGATTTAAAGACAAAATATAGGAATAAAGATGAATGAATGGGTATTCATCAACAACCCGATCAGGATTCCATCAACTCTGAGTCTGATTCAGAGATGGCTCCACCAAAAGAGAAGGCAGCACAAGTTAAGCACAATGAAGTGAATCCTCAGATACTCACCTCTATACAGGCGATTCAGACATAAATGACTGCATAGGCCAAAGTTCAGGCCGCCTTCCAAGAGATGTTAATGGAGCTGAGGAGAGATAGAGAGAACATAGGAGGAGGAGGATAAGCACATGAGGATGGACCCCATGGAGGAGAAGAGGAATTAAGAAGAGAGGTTCATAAGCCTACATTAAAAGATACCTACAATCCTGATGTTGGCCAAATGACAGTGTGGATCCAGATTCCACCAATCCATGAAACTTTGAGCTGAAGCCGCAGTTATTGTCTCTTCTTCCCTCATTCCATGGGAATACGAATGAGGAACCATATATCCATCTCCAGTAGTTTGGCTGCATATGTGGCACCACTCACTACCCTAGCATCCCGTCAGGTGTAGTCAAGACAATTGGTGTTCCCTTTAGCCTTCAGGACAAGTCTCTATACTAGATTAATCATTTTGGGAAGTTGATGACCTAGGAGGAGCTTGAGTCATCATTCCTCCACAAGTATTACCCTATCATTTGTCTGAACCAGATACATGCACGCATCTCGAACTTCTCCCAAGGATCGTACGAGTCCATTCATGAAGCTTGGGAGAGGTTCAAAGATTTACAAGAGAAATGCTCCCGCCATGATATTTTGAGGGCCAACCTGATCCAACACTTCTTTGGGGGCCTCACACAAGAAAGATAGAGGCTGATAAATGTTGTATGTGGTGGATCGCACTTCAATCAGGATGAATGTTGTCTACCAGATCTTTGAAGAAATGATTGAAGGAGAGGTCGCATTATCTTCAGCCCATGCATACCAAAAGCATCCCCAAATTCACCACAAGCTCATCAACATGGCATCATCTCATGATGAGGACAGGAACGAGAGCTCCAATCTGAGCATCATAGGGAACCACCTATCCAAAGTGGACATAATTGAGAAACGATCGCAGGACCTTGAAAAACTAGCTATTATCGAACAAAACTAAGAACCTGAGCAAATTGGACTAGATCATCAAGCATCTGGAGCTCTTGGGGAGCACCATCAGCACCTGCCAGTTTGTGAGTTCATCAGCCACGACTTATGTCGAGCCGAAGGAATCACCACCATCGTAATGCCCATGGTAGCCTTCATTTGTCCAGCAAGTATATTACATGTAGGTACTTGACCAAGCACCACTATCACCACAGCCGCAGCGGCAGATGATAGTGTACCATCTAGAGCCCCAATATTTGTAGAGCCATTATTCCCACCTTCACCCCAAATTCAAGAGGTGAATAGTGTATGGAGCAATGAACAACAACTGATCCATCTTGGC
Organism: Ottelia alismoides; assembly: GCA_037367405.1. Lineage (NCBI taxonomy): Eukaryota > Viridiplantae > Streptophyta > Magnoliopsida > Alismatales > Hydrocharitaceae > Ottelia > Ottelia alismoides. The sequence continues at coordinate 409,683 of JAZKJV010010218.1, read as the reverse complement.
AGACATCAGTAGGGTCAGTCAAATGCCATTCGACCATATCACCAATCACACGGTGGGAAATTTTTCGGGGATAGACTCAACAACACCAGTCTCCATCACAAGCTAACACTTGGAGATAATCTACTCTCCAATCATCCTGGGATGACCATTTCTCACCTCTACGAGAGTCGTTATTGATAATGGATCAGGAGAGATTCGCTTCCGTCCTATTGACAAGAGCGAGGTGATCATCACTGCACCCACTACTGACCGGAGACCTGCCCCTGATGTGCCTTCACCCATTTTAGTTGACTCCAAGGACAATGATCTTTATGAGACTATCAGAGACTTTTGTTGCATGTTGGATTCGACTGAGACCTGAGAATTCTTCCCCGTGAAGAAAGACTCAGAAAGCATGGACCTCGGAGTTCCTTCTTCTGATGTTTGGCGATGTACTGATGACATATGCGGAATTTACACAATAGATACACTTGAGCGGAGGGCAGAAAGTGATGAGACTAAGGCCAAATTTGATCTTGTTGCTTTTATTCAGGAATTCGGACCTTTTGATGAGAATGATAATATGGTTGTGACTGTAGAGGATGAACAACAGTATACTTCCACTGATGAGTTCGTTCCTTTTGGTTTTGACCTAGGAGACACCTCGCAGGACGACCTTGACTCCACTTCTTCTGATAATGATGAGTTCGTCCCTTTTCACTTTCATATCAGCGAGATACCCAAGGCCAGACCTAGCCACACTACTTCCACTGACCCGTATGTGCCTTCTTACTCTAGGACCACTGAGGATCTTCACCAGGTCGATCATGATCGTCTTCCGTCCACTGTGGACCCCGATATCAACCTGCACCATGTCAGATCTATTCCTCAGCGGTCCCACGAGAATGTTTGCTTTCAACCTTCTTGATCTTTGTGCATCTATTTTGTTGTATATTCGCTTTCGTTTTCCTCTATTCACCTATTGTACTGCTCATCCACCTCATTCTTGTGTGTGCCTTGCTTAGGACGTACTTTGTCCTAAGTATAGGGGGTGGATGAGCTGAGTGTTCTTTCTTTGATCCATTTCATCACTCTTGTTGTTGCCTATACTTAGGGCTTCCTTTACCCTAAGTATAGGGGGAGTGGTATGTTCATACTTCTATCTTCTTCTATCTTCAGATCTCTTTTTTTCTTCTTTTCCTTTTCATTTTTCTTTTTCTACCGAAAAGGTCTCTCCCTTTTTTTATCAGTCTTCTATACTTAGGATGGACTTTTTCCTAAGTATTGGGGGTGTACACACCAAGTTCTTTCATTCTTTGATCCTCTCCATTGTCTCCTCTTCTTGTCTATACTTAGAGATATCTTACTGTAAGTATAGGAGGAGACAATTTGGGTATGATTTGTTCATTCTCACCCTTGACCCTCCCTGCATTGTGTACAGCCTGCTACACTTAGGATTATTTGATCCTAAGTATAAGGGGGTGGGTCAACTTATCATTCGTTCATTTCTTCATTCGTTTATTCTTTAGACTTTTCTATACTTGATACGAGTTATGTCTTCCGTTTCTCTCTGATCTATGAGGACATAGCTCAAGCTGAGTATGGGGGGTCGTATATATTGTTTATATACTTTAGCCATAACTCGTACTTTTGTATATTTAAATAATAATTATGGCTAATTTGTTGTATAAAATACCATTAAATTTATTAAAAACACTTAATAAAAAGATGTTGATTATTCCTCAAATTTTTTTCTAATTACTGACTAATAAATCAGGTAAAAATATTTTTTGCAAAATGTTTGAGAAATAATTTGAATTTTTTTTGAAAAATATTTGGAAAACATTTTATTCAATATTTTCAACCTTTGTAAAAAGATTTTTGTTTGTAAAACTTATTTTATTTGTGTGAAATAAAATGTTTGAAAACTGATTTGAAAATGGTTGCAAAAATATTTTGAAAAATCTATCTATACTGTTTGAAAAACCTTTGCAAAATGATTTTCAAATGTGTGTAAATGTTTGTGAAAATTATTTGTAAAAATTATTTTGGACTATAGTTTTCAAAATTATTTGAAAAATCTTTTTCAAATAAGTTTGAGGAATATATACATTACACTAAAATTCTTTATTAAACTATTATATATATATATATATCTGAGCACTTACCCCTTGTAAATTCTTAAAACTTAATTATTGTAAATACAAGATGCATCCTTGTGTAAATATTTGTACCTAGTTTTATCCAAAATCTTTTGTTTTCGAAAATACCAAAAACATTTGCACAATCTTTCGAAAATAACAAAAAATGCATATGCATTATCTTTTCAAAAATCCATAAAAAGTTCACAATATTTGAAAATTGCATCACAAAAATATTTTTTGCATAGCATTTGCATAACATTCGCATTTTTTTAGATTGAGATTGATAATTGAGCAAGTCTAAGTAAAATCTGAATATTGGAGCTTGGTTGGACATTAAATTTACCTAATAACATGAACATTATAGGAAGTGGAATTGAGGTACTTCAGATCTAATTGACTTAATTCTTTGAGGATCATGAGACTTGGCTCACTGGATTCTTGAATGCCTAAGTAGAGTATTTCGGAGCACATGCACGACTCTTGTTGATAATGACCTAACTTGGACACCTGCACCTTTCACATGGCTCAACTTAGTTGGAGTGGTGAGGGGATTGGATTTGCCGGTATGAGATGCACACAAGTGGAAACATTTGTCCTCGTCTAGGGAGGGAAGTGCACCCCAACCCGATCCAGTGGCATTAATGTCTAAAGACAGGAGAGTGTGGGTTGCAATAATGCTTCAAAAGAGGGATAGTCTACTGGTTCAAGAGGAAAAACTCCTTATGTAAATGATGTTGTATATAGTATTTCAAAAAAAAACTCCAAAAAAGTGGACAGGCCTGATTGAAAATAAAATGCATGCCGAAGTGTATATAATTGTATAGTCAATAAGCAAGCTTGAGCTTCAAAGTCAAATCATGTGAGCCTGCAGTTGGATGACTTGACTACACTAGTCCTATATCCTAGGATAGGTAGCTATACTGGTTACCGTCCATTCTTCTCTTCACCCCCCCCCCTCTTGAGCTGGTTGTTACTTGAACTTAGAAGGGAATACCACGTTCCTTGTGGAAGGAGTTGCTGGATTGGGAAATCACTGGGTTGCTGTCATGCTGGAGAAGTCGGTCTCTTTGTCATTTCAGTTGGGGAGAACCACTATCACTTACATTGTACGAGTCATATTCATAGTCGTGAGGGTTTGCATATGAGTTGAAGTATTCTGACCTGGCTATTGAGGAGACTTGAGCAGAGTTTTGGATTCTAGAAAGCTGTTGGATTTCAATTCGGATTCCCACTAAGGTTCCATCCGCACTTAAATTGCAAAGGTCTGACTTAAGCTCCAAGCTTTGATTTTGTGAAGACAAGTTTGATAATTAAATTTAATCCACTTTCTTTCTTTTTCTTTTCTTTTGTTTTTATTTTCTGCAATTATTACATATGTGTTTGCTAGGGACTAGCAAATGCAAGTATAGGGGGTGATGAATCTCTATTTCATCACCTTTATTCTAGCATTTTTGCCTTAAAAACCCTAGTAAATGCATGTAAATAACCTTAATTCAAGCATTTTAGCATTCATGCATTATTGTACAAAATGTGTATAAAATATTGTTTTTAATGCCAAAATTATAGAATAAAGAAAATAAAATAAAAAATAAAATATTGAAAGTATTTTATGATCCGATACCCCGAGACCTAGGCATCTTGATGACTAGGTCGACAAGGAATAAAGTAGGGGGAGATAAAGGCCAAAAATACAATAAACTCCCTCACTATTTATTCATTTTTATTCATTTTTGGGACCTATTTTTAGTTCTACTTTCTATACCTCAAATAAAGAAACTTTGTTGATAAAAGTTGTAGAAAATAAAATATAAAAAATAGAAAATTGATTTCATACAAAAATAATATACATATAAAAAGTTATGGTCAGAATAAATTTTCAAAATCCCAATTTCCCAGATCCATGTCTCTCAAATAAAAATCAAAATATATCAAATCACCTTTAATTGTATATAACTTTTAATAAGCAATTTAATGAAGGTGGTTCCATATTTTTTGGAATTAAGGTGTGAAAGTTAGGTTTTGGACCCCTATTGTATATTTTACCCCATTAAAATATTTATTTTATTTATTCTTTGTTATTTTTATATTTTTATAATTTTGTAAATATTATTTATAATATATGTACATATAAAAACATGAATAAAACAATAAAGAAAACATTCAAATAAAATATGTATATAGAATACATAGGTAAAATACCTATATTTATACCTATATACTTAATACATCTAATTATTTAGGTGTATATATTACATCATATAAATTAAATAAAAATATATTAAGTTTATAAAAATAAGTTATAATTATATAAAATAATAAATTAAATTAATAAAATCAAATATTCAAAATAAAAATAAAATATATAGAAACATAGATAAATATACATATATATAACCCTTAAAAGTAACTTGTAATTATAAAGCCCTAAAATAAATAAAAATCATTATAAATTTCTACATAAAATAAGAATTTTTTTATTTTATAACCTAAAATTAATAAAATCATTTATTATTTTTAATCGAATTTTCAAATAACTGCTGACATGGATTTTTCTGGTTGGTCCACGTGGACCAACCAACTTCTCCCGCCCGTTGACCTCAGTCAACTCTCTGACCGAGGTCTGCCTCTTATTAGAGCTGCATTTTTGCCCATTTTCTCGATTTTTTCGAGATCACCCCTTGCATCTTTTTAAATCAAAGTCTACATGAATTTTGTTCCTCGACCATTGGTGCTACACGCCCTAATCTCTCCTTGGGTTGTGCATCGATGATCCATCTGATATCCTTCGATCCTTGAGTTGTCTCGTTCAGTCTGTACATAAACCCCTCATCGTCCTTCTTCCATTTTTGAACCTTTTACCCTAGCTTTGGCTCCCTCTCAGACGTGCTCTGGATCGACCCTAGTGACAGGGGGTCTCCAGTACCTGGTCACGGGTCGAGCGAAGGCGGAAGAGCTTCCACCTTCATCTCCGGCCAACCTTGGTCGTCGAGGTCTTTCTTCCCGATTTTTACCAATGAGGTGCTTGTTTTTTTATCGTTTTTCTTGCATTTCTAGTGTTGCCTTAGTCTTAGGATCCCTCTCATGCATTTTCCTTCTCGTTTTACCTGCTTAATAACCCTCCTCTATTGTTCACCGGAGCTCTACTCCGACAAACATTCATCTCGACCACCTGCGTCATTTTCGCCTTATTCCACCGCTAGGGGGTTGAGGTATTTTTCCCTCGACCCTCTTAACACCTTCTGCAAGTACCTGGAGTGCGAGAATCACCTGGAGGTTAATTTGTACCTCGTCGGAGCTTCCTGGACCTCCTCCTCGACTTCGATGTCGGAGGAGAGCTCCGGCGAACGACGGTGACTTTTGACGCCACCAGCATCTTGAGAGGACCCGCATGAGTCTTTTTGGGCCATTTTGGAACCTCAAGGAACACTGGAGGGGGAGATTTAGTCGGAGGAAGCTCACCTCGGCCAGCCTTCCTCCATGTTCTTCCTCGACCGCCCTCCGCCGTCGAATCAAGGCCTCTACCCAGATCGCTCAGCTATCGTTGGGTCTCTCTACGCTTCCACCGTCAATCCCATTGCGGAGATCTAATTGCGGTCGTCCAAATCGAATTGGTATTAGCTGATGGATGGGCGCCACGTGTATAAGTGATTGAAGATCAGTCGTCCGCCCCTACTTTTGTTTAGGTAATTTACGAATCTGTCCAAGAACATTTTGTATTTACTATTTAGTGCTCAAACTTTCCTAGGCATGCATTTATTTTTGTAATATTTACATCTAGAACCACCGAACTTTCTTTTATTTGCAAGTAGGTCCTCGACCACGTCACCTCACTTGCCCATGCACGTGAGGTGAGGGCATTTTACGAGGGGACCCTCTTAGTTTTAGTATTTCTGATTGGTCTTGGAACTTTTAAATCATGTTGTAATATTTTTGTGTAAATTGTAGTTCAGCCTCCCGGACCTTATGTTATTTGCATTTAGGTAATGGCCACGTCACTTCACATGCCCGTGCGTGTGAGGTGCTGCCCATTTTGCGCGGAGGACCCTGTGGTTTGTTGTATTTCTGTTTAGTCCCAAAGCTTTTTATTTATGTGTTATATTTTTGGTAAAATTACGATCAAGCCCTCAAGCTTTCTGATATTTACATTAATGCCCCTGCTAGTATTGCATATTCGCTTTGTTTCTTGTATTTGCTTTAAATAGAAATTTAACTCAAAAAAATCTCAAAAAATAGGTGTAGCTTCCTGATTGCACAGTCTTTCATGACAAATTTTTATTTTTCTATTTGAAGCCTTTTATTAAAAATCAAAAACATCTCTTTTGTCCCTGTTTGCAATAGAAAATACATAAAAATTATAAAAACTTTTAAAAAAATCCCCAAAAAATATATTTTGTATATTTATGTATTTTTAACCTTCAGGCCAAAAATCATTAAAAATTATAAAAGAAAAGCCAAAAAATAGAAAACCCCTTAAAACCTTGATAAAAATATAAAACATTCTTTTAAAAATCCAAAAATTGTGTTTTCTATTTTATAACTTCTTTTGCAGTATTATCTCTACATTAAAATTAATCTGGAGAAATTTTGACTCTATTTGATATTTTTTATCTCCATTTAATTTTCGGGTATTTAATTATTCCATGTTTTTTTACTTTAAAAATATATAAAAATTAGCAAAAAAATCCTAAAAAATAATAAAAATAGTAGAAAATTAATTAAAACCAAAAATATTTTTTTTCTTTAGTTTGATTATTTTATTAGCATATGCATCTATATTAGGCCTGATTGTTTATATACCCTATACATAGCTTTATATATATTAGATGAAAAAGAAATTAAAAATATAAAATTGCAAAAAGAAAATATAAAATTAAAAAATTAAATATCAAAATATAAAAATTTAAAAAATTTAAAAAATATTTAAAAACCACAACCCCGCACTAAAAATCATAGAAAAATAACTTCATAATCATCATTTGTGCTTCATTGCCCCGATCTAGATATTTGCTAATTGTATTCGACACTCTACACACTTGCACTATATACACATTTTGTAAAGTTAATTAAAATAAATTTTAACTCCACACACTATTTCATTGCTTGAATTATTTGTGGGTTAATTATTGAATTTAGCAATTTTCTTGAGCGGTCAACATTTCGACTGTGGTCTCGCCTTGTGAGCCCGTACGACACTCTACAAAATCGTTATTTCATCCCTGCGACACAATGCAAACACAAAAGCCATAAAAATACAAGGAAAATTAACTAGAGAGAAAGAAGTAAAAGAAATTAGAAAGAAAAGGAAATAGAAAATAAGATGACAAAAAAGAAAAATGAAAACCTAAAACCTAAGGCTCTAATATCTACCCTAGTGTTGCCTCCTTGGCATTGATGCCATCTGAAAAATCACCAGACCTGATAGTTCTAAATAAAGAAACTAACATCGTTGTGTCGACCAGGTGAAACTACCAGAAAATTTTATTTATTTTTTTATTTACACCCTAAACTAATGTTTATAGTAATAGTATGGTAGTGTCGAACTTCGGGAGGAAAAGTGTAGAAACTAAGGAAAATAGAAGAGTGACTAACGAATGAGGGTATTTTATTTATTTTTATGGGGTTTTTCTGAATTTTTATTTGATTTTATGAATTTTATATTGTTTTTGTGGTTTTATATACCTATAAGTAAAAAAATACATGTATTTGGTTTTATATTTTTTATTTTATTTTTACTTCTATTTTTTTATATTTTGAATTTTATTTAGTATTTTTATATATTTTTAAGTAGTTTTTAGGATTTTTATTCATTTAGATTATTTTTATTATTGAAAATAAGGTTTTTATACAAAATAGGGAATTATTTTTTATTTTAAAAATAAAAAATAGGAAGAAAATATTTTTATTTTATTTTTATTAAAAAGTAGATGAAAATACTTTCCAGCAATGTATTATATGTATTTTTGTGATTTTTATTAAATTAGTTATGAATTTTTGAATTTTTATAGATTTTTGATTTTTATAGATTTTCATACTCATTTTTTATTTTGTTTTTGATTTTATGTATATAATATAGTAGAAAATGCAATATGTAATTTTTATAGAATTTTTAGAGGTGTTTTGATATTTTTTTATGTATTTTAATTATTTTATTTTTTTTATTTTTTATGATTTTTTAAAAATAAAAAATATTTTTATTTTTGAAAACTGATATAATACAATATATAGTATAATAGTATGTATTTTTATTATATTTTTCTATTATGCATTTTATTTATTACGTATATAATTGTATAGTACTTAATATACAGTATTAAGGTTATAAATGTGATATACTTGTAATATGAGGGTGCTAGAAATAACAGAAAGTGGCAGGACGTTTAAGTAACCTATCAGGGACCTATTAGCAAATGTTCAAAATCTTTGGTCTAAAAATGCAAATGGACCGAAAGTCGCGTGGTCGCCAACGTGCAAGCAGCTGCAGAGGGACCTTTCCGTAATAGGCGCAAATGTTAGGAGTCTGAATATCAAATGCCCAAAAGACACGTGATAAGCTCACGTGAAAGCTCCGGTATCTGGAGATGTAAGCAAATCATCAAAGTTTGGGGGCTCTCACATAATTTTCACGGCATAATATCTTAGATGGCACTTCGCTTGAGCGGTGGTAAGCGGTGGCACTTCTCGATCGGTGATTCGCGAATGATCAACGGTTGTTGTTATCGATGCATGGCATTGTCAGGATCAAGCGATCAGATGCTAATCGAATGTTGTCGTAACATCTGGAAGTTGCAAGTATTCTTCCCCAAATTTGCTGACGGTGGCTGCAATGCCTTGTGGGCAGTGATTTCATGGGCGACGGTGGGTTCTCAAGGTAGACGGTGCCCGGTGGTCTGATCTTGATGGTGTTGTAGAAGATGCTCGTGGACACGGTGGTGCTCCGTGTTGATGCGGTTCACAATCTCAGTTCAGATCTGATGATTGAACCAGCTTCCAGATGATCCGATCCAAGTGCCCATGGTGGCAGTTGTTCGAGACGAAGGTGTCTCCAAGTGTTATTCAAGACATGCTTGCAGGTTGATCACGCGAACGACGAAGCTCTCGAAGCTTTCCTCGATCAAGCACTGGCTTCAGGACTTGCAGTTGATAGAACGACTCGAGACTATCATCTCAATCCAAAACCCAAGCAGAAGATGGTGAATGGGTGGGTTCCGACGACTGCAATGGATGGAACCTCGAATTCCGGGCACTGTGCATGGCCAGAGGTGATCTGGTGTGTGAGAATGCACAGAAAATGAAGAGACAAAGTGATATGAACGGAAATCGAATCGGTTGTGATTGGGAAAAAATTAGAGAGAATAGATGGATTGAGAGGAGAAGAGAGGAATCGGGGAGAGAATGAAGGAGAAGGAAGAGGAACTGGAAAGCAAATCTACTTGGAATGTGGATCTACGGAAACGATGGAGGAATCCACTTGCGGATCGAAGTGGAAGCGCTCCAACTATCGCCTGGTGAATCGAGCTCCGATGAGCTCGATGGTGATCGCCTCTATGTGCTGCAGGACGGAGGATAAGCACCGTGGAGCGGGGCTACGACGCCGGCGAAGATCTCACCATCCTTCGACCTTGATCTCGCTCGACGAACTGACGATGGAGTTGTCACCTCTCTATTCACTCTCGGAGCTCACAGATGAAAGAGGAAAATGGTGGATGATGATCAGAGAGGGAGCTCGAGGACTGAAATAGGCAAAGAAGGGAGACTTGATGGAGAAGAAAGGAGTGAACGACTGGAGGTTGAGGAACAACTTGGGAGCACCAGGTTGTTGGAGTTGTTGAAGGAGAAGAGAAGGAAGATAGAGGAGGAAGAAAGGAGGATGCAGCGGAAGAAGGCATGAGGAAGAAGGAGGACGGTGGAGGAAGAAGGGGAGAGAAATTAAAATAATAATAAATTAGATTAAGAAAATTAGATTAACAATAAAAATAAAAATAAAAATAAATTAATTAATTTCATTAATAAATACATGTTAAAATAATTTAATAAATAATTTCATTATGAATTTTAATTAAATAAATAATGTTATTATATTAGTTAAATAAATACATATATAAATAACATATGTATATATACATATATAATTAATTAGTTTAATTATTAAATAATTTAAATTTTTAGTAAAATTTATTTTTTTATATTAATAATATAGCATTATATAACATAATTAAAGTATCAAAAAAATAAGAAATAATAAAAAAATTAAATAAAAGAAAATTATGATTAATTGTAAATATACCAATAGGGTCCCAAAACCTACTTTTTCATATTAATTCTGATTAACGAACTCATTTTTATTTGATATATAATTGTATAAAGCAAACTTTAAAAGAGAGTGCGCCCAATTCGGAGTTCATATGGCCGAGTTATGAGGTTCGGAAGTTCAGCTTTACGGTGTTTTGGTTTTAGGATTTATTAGTAATTATTAACAATTAATTTTAGATTGTATTTTTATATTTTTCTAATGATTTTTATAAATAATTTAGAAAGAAAATTTATTTACATATAATACGTATACATAGGGGTCCAGATGCCAAAACTCGCACATTTTATTCTATGATTTTTTGGTATTTTTAATAAATAGTATTAGTCATAAAACGAAGTTTAAAAATGAGTTTGGTCGATTTGGAGTTTTTTTATAAATAGTTATGATCCTCGAAAGTTGATTTTTATGGTTTTTTAAGTTCAATGTAATTATTTATTTGCGCATTAAATATTTTTCCTGTTATTTTTTATAAATTAATATATTTTATTGTAAACAACTTTGAAGAAAGAAGTACTTTGATTTGGAGTGATATGAATGATAAATAAAATAGATAAACATGTGTACAAGGTGGGAAAATGTGTAGATGTATACTAATGTTCTTGATTTTCTAATATTTTTATAGATTATGATACTTATCCCCCCCCCCCCACTTATTAATTGTATTGACCAAGTCAATATTGACCTGGTCTCGGGGTTAGGATCAGTCTGTACGTATTTATATATATATATATCATTCTTTCTTTTATTTTTCTTTTTATCTTTATTATTTTATTTTGGGTAAAATAAGTGTTAAATATATAATATCAACAAATGAAGTTAGAATATTAATTAGTGAGAATTAGTGAATATTTACATGTATTTTACCAAGGATTTTAGCCAAAATGAAAGAATAAAGGAGATGAACTATGGATTCATCACCGACCACCATGGAGGAGCACCACGGTGCTTTAGGTTGGAGCTGAAAGAAGATAAAAGCACCTCACATTCATCCTTGCATATCGGCACTTGGACACGGAGAAAGTCCAAACGGTGGAGCTCCACCATGAACAAGAAACATAGAAACACTATTTGAAGCCCATCAACTAGTAGTGGCACAAATCCTTCGAGCTACCATCGATGAAGGTCGTTCGATTGCCAAATCTGAATTACAATGGGAGTTCTTCCATTTGCTATGAACAACAAATATATCCCTGTCTCATCTTGACACCTCTGTCACGGGAGAAGGAGACTCGAGTTGCATTAGATCGATCCCTCGTCGCATCAACATCGTTCAAGCATCGGATATCCTAGAGAAAACCATGTGCCTCCTTCTTAACCATCGGATGAATCGACATTTCCCCATCAATTCTTAGCAGATTCTCATGTGAGCGGAGTCAAGTGGGGAGGACAAATTTACCTTTAGCCACCCATGAGTACCTGAGTTCACCATCAAGTCCTACTTTGGGCAAATTGCATAAGTCCTCTTGCAGTTTTAAGTATTTTTACTGCATTCCTTGTGCTGCTTCATTTCGATTTCTATTATGTAATTCATTTTCATAAAAACCCATGTACTGAAATATCAGTTTGGAGCATTATTAATCATCATTTTTTATTTCTAAAATTTTCATTTTGTAGTACAAGTAATACTCTATCTTTTGGACAATTATTGGTATTTTTTATGAGTTTGGAGTAATTTATTAAAATTATTGTGGTAATTAATTGCCATATTTTATCCATCTCAGATTAAAAAATCATAATAAATTGTTCATAGCTCCAAAATTCCAAAAATCACATATTATAGTATAATTGTGCTCTATTTAGTCTCTGAATCATGTTGATTCATGCACTTGATTTTTTAATAAACTTCATACTTAATATTTTCTAGAAAATAAGGTTGTTTTGGATTCCCTTTGTTTATAGTGATTTAGGATAATTTTTATTTTGGAAAAAAATTGTTTGCAATTTACTGAAATATATTACTAAAAATAAAAATCACATTGTTTGTATTCAATAATTCATTAAAAATTCATCTCTTGTTCTCAAAAATTCAATAGTCCCCTTTTGTATAGTTCAACATAGGAGCTTATTTGACTGAAAAAATGTGAAAACATCCCTAAACTTGATCATATTTGCATAACATCACATAATTTCATAAAAAATTCTAAAAAACCTTCTCTGAATTTTTAACATTAAATTCTTTAAATTTAAACTTGAGTGTGTAATTGTTTCCAAGTGTTCAACCTTGATCTTTCTCAAGTAAAATAAATTTAATCACTTTAACATAATTTTGATATTATTTATGATTTTCGACCGATCTCAAATTACTCATGCTGCAACATCGACAAATTAACTAAGGGTAATTTCAGAATTTTCAGCTCTTAAGTCTTCTTTACTTGTCCTTGAACTCCAAAGTCTTCAAATCTTCTTTATAAATGCATTTGAGATTTCAAAATCGAGTCTTGAGCTTCTTAGACCTCAATTCTTTGAGACGTAAATTTAGAAATCATGCTTTAAGCTTTGTCTACACTTTCCGTCAAAGAGCTTCTGCTTGAAAAATAATCAAGCTACAAACTAAATATACAATAAAGTCATTAGCAAAAAGTAAGTCAGGAACATAATTGACTTTCGATTTTCACATGTCATGTGTGTCCTAGTAAGACAAGATTTACCTTGTAGAGGCTCGCTCCTAGTTAATATGTGTGTAGACTTTACATATTACTTGTACACCTTTTCTTTCTTTTACACTAGTGGTTAGTTTAACTCTGTTATTAAGCAATTTCTCATGACATTACCCTTTTTTGTGTGAGTCAACAAGCGTTTAGGAGTTGTGGTAGTAATGGCAGCACATATTAGTAGTCTTGGAGCTTCAAAGCAGTTTCTGCACCAGACAGGGTGTGTTGTTCCTTAGTAAATACTTATATAATTTACTTACATTTTGTCATGCTTATACTTTGCAGAGACGGTTTTGGATACATGTATAATTTGGTCATACTCTGATGATATCTTGTGGATATGTGTATCTTTTAGACGTGGTCATATCTCTATATATAATGAGAATGAGTGCAGTTAATACTTTACTTTATTTATTCTTCTGACCGCTTTTATATTTTGAATGTGAATCTAGCGTGTATGAGATGGGTTGATTAGCATAGGATCCCACAGGGTGCCACAGATGTATATTTAACAACGTATGATAATAGCATTCTGAGGACTCCTTTTCATTTTAGATATTATTATGCATTATGTTATCTTATTCCATGTTGGATATATGAACTGTTGAGGGAAAAATCGAGATAATTTCCATTAACCCTAGAGCTCTCTTATATAGGAGAAAAGCTCTATGGGTAATTTACATAAAGAGGACAAACAAATACTAAGTGATAAAATTACTCTAACATGGTAAAATTACTCTAACACTCCCCCTCAAGCTGGAGCATATATATCCAACATGCTCAGCTTGGAACAACAAAGATGAAATGGACCCCTAGCAAGGGCCTTGGTGAACATGTCTGCAACCTGCTCTCCTGATGATACATGAGAAGTTGAAATAAGCCCCTTTTGAATTAAGTCCCGTGTATAATGGCAATCTACTTCAATGTGCTTCGTCCTCTCATGGAAGGCTGGATTATTGGCTATGAACAACGCTGCTTGGTTATCACATTTCAGATGCATGGGAAGAGGAACATCAATAGTTAAATCAGTTAAAACTGATTTAACCCACATCATCTCAGCACTACCTTGGGCCATTGCCCTATATTCTGATTCTGCACTAGATCGAGCCACTACAGTCTGCTTCTTACTCTTCCAAGCTACTGGTGAGCTGCCAACAAATACAATAAAACCTGAAGTTGACTTTCTATCATTAGGATACCCAGCATAGTCTGCATCAGCATAACCTGTGACGGATATCGAGGTATCTCTTCTAAATAGAAGACCAGTGCCTGGGGACGACTTCAGATATCTCAAGATCATAAAAACAGCATTCATGTGAGCCTGCCTGGGTTGCTCCATGAATTGGCTTACCCTATTAACCGCAAAGGCTATATCCGGTCGGGTAATAGTGACATACAAGAGCTTTCCTACTAGCTCTCTATATCGTCTCTTATCTACCTCCTCAGAGTCATCATCATACAGTTTGATATTAGAATCCATAGGAGTAGCCGCTGGTCTACATCCTGCCATACCTGTCTCAGATAAGAGATCTGTAACATACTTCTTTTGTGTCATTACCATACCTTGCCTGTTTCGTGCAAACTCCAGCCCCAAAAAGTAGCGAAGTGTACCCAAATCCTTCATAATGAACTGCTCGCCAAGAAAATCCTTGGCTGCTTGAATGCCCTGCTCATTGCTGCCTGTAATAACAATATCATCAACATACACTAAGATGATCACAGTACCTCGCTGGTCTCTCTTTACAAAGAGAGTATGATCTGCTGTAGATCTGACGAAGCCCATCTGTTCAATCAACTCCGAGAGCTTCTGAAACCAAGCCCGTGGACTCTGCTTCAGGCCATATATGGCCTTATTAAGACGGCACACCATACTGGACTCCCCCTCAGCAGCAAACCCCGGCGGCTGCTGCATATAGACCTCTTCCTGTAAGTCACCATATAAGAAGGCGTTCGTGACATCAAGCTGAAATAGGGGCCAGTCGCGGACAACAGCAACTGCAATGAGGATCCGTAAGGTAGAATGACGGGCTACTGGAGAAAACGTCTCCTGATAGTCCACCCCATATGTTTGGGTGAACCCACGAGCAACCAACCTGGCTTTGTATCTATCAACCGTACCATCTGCCCGATGCTTAACAGTAAAAACCCATTTGCTTCCGACAATGGACGCACCTGGTGGAGGATACACAACACTCCACGTACCACGTGACTGCAATGCCGCCATTTCCTCTTCCATAGCTAAACGCCACGGGCTGCTCTGTAGGGCCTCCTGATAAGACCGTGGGATGTGTACTGCCGATAACCCAACAACAAACTTGCGAAAGTCCGGGGACAAACGCTCCAACGACGCCTGAGAGCAAAAATCCATCCCATATTTGGGATTCATCGTCCTAGCATGCTTCTGCCGTCTATGAGCAATAGGTATATGTAGATCATCAACTGGAGGAGTGGCAGTACCATCAGTACCCTGTACATCCATCTGCGCATTCAAATCACCTGTGCCATCAGTAGAACTCAAATGATCAGTACATACCTCGGGCGTGCTGGATGATGGAGGAGGCACATGAGCAGAGGGCCGTCGCTGATAGACCTGAGGATAATAAACAGTAGTTGGTGGTGGCGGTGGTGGTGGTGGTGGTGGTGGCGGTGGTGACGGTGGTGGTGGTGGTGGAGACGGCGGTGGTGGTGGTGGAGTGGACTGTGGTGGTAGATTAGAGCATGGAACAGATGGAGGTGGAGGCGGCACATAGATGTCGTCTCCTTCCTCTGAGTGAGTGAGTCTGTCACCTGTAGGAGAAAAATACATAATGGACTCAAAAAAGGTGACATCTGCACTGACGTAGTACCTTCGTTTAACTGGATCAAAACACCGATATCCCTTCTGGGTTTTGGAATAACCCACAAAAACACATTTGACAGCTCTGGGAGAGAGCTTGTCAAGACCAGGAGAAAAACAATGAACAAATGCAACAGACCCAAAAACACGCGGTGTTAGTGAGAATAGATCCTTCTCGGGAAACGCAGTCAAGAACGGAATCTTCTCCCCTAACACTGTCGAAGGCATACGATTAAGAAGATAACAGGTAGTGAGAACCGCATCCCCCCAATAGGAGTGAGGGGCACGGCTCTGAATCAAAAGGGTTCTGGTCATATCCAACAAATGACGATGCTTCCGTTCAGCCACCCCATTCTGTTGGGAGGTATAAGCACACGACGTCTGATGCACAATCCCATGAGACATAAGAAATTTGGACAATTGGGTACTGCACAACTCTAGAGCATTGTCAGACCGTATGTACTTCACTTTAGCAGAGAAAATATTTTTTATTTCAATAAGAAAAGACTGAATAAAATGACCAGCATCAGATTTGTTTTTAAGAAGAAAGACCCAAGAAAGTCTAGAGAAATCATCGACAGCAACAAGATAAAATCTGTGCCCTTGAAGATCAGGGACACGACTGGGACCCCAAATATCAAAATGTAGCAGCTCAAAAAGACCATGATGACTTGGACCTTTACGACTCGGAAAAGATGACCTGTGATGTTTGCCAAGTTGGCATGCCTCACAATGAAAATTAGACTTGGGAGAAATCTGTGGAAGAATATGGACCATCTTTTGCAACGGAAGATGGCCAAATCGAAGATGCCAAGTGTAGGGTGACACCGATCCAGCCCTCATAGAAGAGATACCAACATATGGAGACTGCACCAGACGATAAAGACCCCCTTGCTCATGGCCAGTCCCAATCACTCTGCCCGTTAATATGTCCTGAAACACAAGAGTAGATGGGTCAAATATAGCACGGCAATGTAAATCTTTGGTGAGTTGACTAATAGACAACAAATTCATCGAGAACTTCGGTGCATAGAGAACATTGGACAGTCTCAAGGTAGGAGTCAACTGTACCTCCCCCTGACCAGTAATAGGGGAATATGTACCATCAGCTATCACCACCGATCGTTCAGATTGAGCAGGATGAAAGACACTAAACTGACCTCTGTCACCACAGAGATGGTGTGATGCACCTGAATCCATGATCCATTCTGATAGATTCGCCTTGTACCCCATAGTAAAGGCACCTGAACCTTTGAAGGCACCCATAGATGATTGCACCCTCGTAATAGCCAGCTTCAGACAAGCGAGTTCTGATATTGATTTCGGAATAGCTTAACCTATCCGAAGCAATTATTGCACCCTCGTAAGGATACGGACTGTCCTCGAAGACCAAGATGGTGGGAAACCCTTTAACACCGAACCGCACCAACCGCGATATCGCGCAGAGGAGTCGCACAGAGTCCCAGCGGACGTGGGGCTTCAGTTTTTTTTTTAACAGAAACCTTTAAAGATAAACATTCAGCCCACTGGAATCACGATCACCAGTACAGATTATCCACAAACTCAGGGCAGCCAAAACAAGTAAATAGATTAACATCGAATATAGGCAACGTTCTGCATGTCGGGGGTCTCAACAATTCACCAGGCCGAGGGTCGTATCGCTGATCACAGTCAAAAGATAACGGAGAAATAAATAGGAGGGGACGACTCTCGTTACCCAAAAGCCAGAAGGAGGGGCGTGCAGCGCTTCAATCTGATCAGCAACGACGACGAGGGACAGCGGGAATCGCCAGGGGGGCGAGAATCGCCAGGGGGGCGTGCAGCACTTCAATCTGTCGGAGGAGAGCCGGGGGAGAATCGCCAGGGGGGGCGAGAATCGCCAAAGGGGCGGGAATCGTCAAGGGCGAATCGCCAGGATATGGCTCTCGCGTGCGAGCAGGAGGCGACAGAGGCGCCTGGGGGCACCCGGGCAGAGGCGGCGCACGGCGGAGGGGCTATTGGTGGGGAAGGAACTAGGGCACAGGCTCCGGTCTAGGACCGTCGCTCTGATACCATGTTGAGGGAAAAATCGAGATAATTTCCATTAACCCTAGAGCTCTCTTATATAGGAGAAAAGCTCTATGGGTAATTTACATAAAGAGGACAAACAAATACTAAGTGATAAAATTACTCTAACATGATAAAATTACTCTAACATGAACATCTTTTTATGGTTAGTCATGTGAATGTTTCATATTTGATTTTGAATGACTAAATTTTGGGTTGATTGTAATAACTAACTCCTCGCACGGGAAATTTTAGAAAGAATCCAGATCAAACTGGGGCGGGACTATAATAGAGATAATATCAGAGCAAAGTTATCCATTGAATATGAAACTTGTGAATCACATGTAAATATTGCCCATATTTGGGTCTAATAAAATAGAACATGAAACATTCCTTGATTCTCCTCTTATGTCGCGTTGAGTCTCCATTTTCTAATTCTTGGTTGTCAGTTAAAGGTAGACATACCTCCACGAATGAAGTCCGTCATAGTGTCCTATTAGGAAGCATTTGATCGCGGGGATATGCTATAGGATTTTTGTGAATGTTGATGTCTATAAAGGTCAAGGAGGCTAAGCAGTAGGCTAATGTTGAGGAAAGCTGCAAAGTTGAGATAAGGTTGGTGCCGATGATGATATTGAGGGAAAGAAAGGGGATTGGAAATTGAGCAAAAGGTAACATATGGGAGGTATGACGTATTTCCCACAACTTTATGTTCGGTTGAGATAGCATGATTCAAGGGAGACAACAAATCAAGTGATGTTGAGAATTGGCTTGCTGAGGTTTAAGGTGTATTTTAGATTGATGGTATTCCTGATGAGTTTTACGTGATGTTTACTGGAAACACATTGACCGGAGCATCTTAGAGGTGGTCGAAGGTCGCGATTGATTGTTCGGAGAAGCTATGGAAGCGGATTGATTTTGTGATTTTGTTCAATGGGCAGTATTACCTAGGCCACTGGAGAGAATTCAAGAGGAAGGGGTTTTAGAGAATGGACTGGTGGCATTGGAGGAGTATTGGAAGAAGTTTATGGATCTAGTTCATTTTCACTCTACTACCATGTCTGAAGTAGATCAGATTATCATGTTTTAAGACTATTTGAGATGTAGAATGTGAAAGATTGTTCGAGACTATACTGTAAATATGTTCGAGCAAATGATAGACTCTGTGATGGCGATTTAGTATGAGGTTTGTGAGAATATTTGATGGCATCTCGGAGGAAGATGCCAGACAGAGGACGAGGCCATGGGAATAGGAGATACAACCCTATGAGGGCAATTTCAATCGCTTCACACACTATGGATCTTAGACTATTGACCAATTGCTCTGAATTTTACTTTAAGTGTAGTTAGCCAAGACATTTCAAGAACAACTGTATTATGCTTCGTAAAACATATTTAGAGCTAAAGCCGTACACATACCCACAAGCGATTGCGAGACCATTATAGCCTTTTTAGATCATAGTATAGAGAGGTCATAGACAAGAATGACATCATCCAGTTCGCAGTGCTAGGTCAGACCTTTAAAGGGATGCTAAGCTGAACATTGCATCTGTCAAGAACGTGCAAGCATCCACCTCATAAGAGTGATTGGGAATCACAATACTACTAGAGTGAGTGTGAATAGTAGTATCCAATAATTCTGATAGTTTAAAATAATTTAAGAACTTTAAAAGTAAGATTCAAGAAAATCATATGAGCAATCACAATACGTAAAGTTGACAGTGTAGAAATCCAACTAGGTAAAAATCATGATCCAAGTCTTCCTAACTTAGGACTTTCAATCATCCAAGCTGACTAACTACTTTACTATTCCGCGTTATTTACATGGATAACTCAATCATTTACAAAGCTTCTAGATAATACACCAAAATGATTTACAATCTTGGATCAAACACCAAAGTCAATACCAACGGATCAAACAACGTCAAGGATTGATTAGACTCCGAATATCCTTGGCCTTCTTGAATTGGACAAACTTAGACTATCCAAGAAACAACCTACACACTTTTCTCTAATACCAATATCTCCTACAAAAAAGGTTTGTCTCGAAAATTAGTATGGTAATCTTTTATATCAACAACATGATATATTGCTAAGTAGAAATATCAGATATAAGCCATAGCAACATCAATATCTCTAACAAAACTAGCATTGTTTGATAATACAATATCACTTAGGAAAATATCATCGTAGTTGTTGATGCCTGCAAAAAATGTCTCTGATTAGATGTAGAAAGACTTGAGCAATGAGACACTATTGTGGAAAGCACTTGTGAGTCTGAATGATGTGAACATCTCTCAAAGATGGACAACTCTCAAAAAATGCTTAATAGCTTGAAGAATAAAGAGAGCATATCGACTCTAGAATAGAATTCTTTGTGGTTGTAAAATATAATGTGGCTTCCAACAATTAGTATGTGGTCACTTATATAATGGTAGGGTTGGACCTTTGAAAATATGACCATTAGAAACAAATATGGTAAGGAATCATGAATATTCTGCTGAGGGATTGATCGGTGCAAATCAGATGATCAATCAGGTAAGGTTGATCGATCAGGTCAACTTCGATTGATTGATCAAAACTAGTCATTATAGAGACGTTGGTTTGAATTCAAGATGATCAATGGGGCTTTTAATTGGCCGATCACGAGGTGATCGATCAGGTTCAAACATATGGTCGATTAGCTCAGCAAGAAAGACAATTATCAAACAATCAATCAGATGACAAAGTTGGTCATTTAAGGTATGGTAAATCAGGTACTGATGAGTTGGCATGAATAGTTTCTGATTTTGCAAGTTCTCTTTTAGCTGATAGACTGAAGCTTACTACTTGATACAAGAAATACAATAATTTCATAATCAAATAACATAAAGTTACAACAATATGAAACTTCTTGAAATGAGCCTTTAATATTTTCTTGAAAGCTTGTATTAACATGTATTCCTACAAATCACAAGAAACAATATGCGAGAGACTTGCAATAGTTGTGTATTATCATTAGAACCAAAGCACAAGGGAGAATAAGTACAAGTTCTATAAACTGATTTCTTTTTTCTCCTTTTTTTAGAATTTTGTCTTTTTCTTTATATGTAAAATATTTTACTGCTTGTTTACATCTATGGTAATTCCGTGTGATAGTAACTCAAATAATTAATTTCTTAGTATAAGATATTTATCTTCTATTTCTCCTTAAAGATATTTCGATATCCATAACCATGAATTAGCTATAGATACAAATATTCATACCGTACATGTAATTTAAACATTTCAGATATATTTATAATTAGTAGAACTAATCCTTACGGTCTATTATCAGCATATGTACATTAGTCAATAAACATACACTCAAGTTTATCTACCTCTAATATCAGTATTCTATCTATATATTTTCTACATTTGTACTGAAAAGAACAGAGATAAGATAAGAATCCAAACCAAGTCTAAACCAACTTATCATTAAACTATACTTAATCCATGTTAGTCAATATTTTGAACGGTTGATTTGGAAAGCGTTGTATTGAGGCCTATCAGGGTATTCTAATCTCAACTGATAAAATTACTTCAGAATGATGTTCTTTCTACGAGCAATATGCGGGCTCGTCGCTTTATCGTTGTTTCTAAAGCAAGGCTCAATACATGTTCTGTCTTTATATTATACAACGATGTCTCTCCTCATTTTAAAAATACAACACTTTCACCCGATGGATATATTACAGTTCATGTACCTCCATCCCTTTCTGCAGGTGTGAGCAAATCCCCTGCCCCAATAACTGGGAAGCGGATTGTCTGTTGTAGTGTGTAGTGCAGTAGATTCTGCTGATTCGTACGATCTTGCACTTTTGTGGAACCGTACCGTGTAAAATCGTACGAATCGTTCGATCGAGATCGAGCGGCTTGAACAGTTACAACAGGCACAGCACCACAACAAAAGATCCTCTCTACAATAACTGAGATGTGCACTCATACAGCTGGAAAAATGGACACCAATCAAAACACTGGGTTGCTGATGGAAAGCCTCGAGTTAGCGCTAGTTCCGACTTTCTCTTGTCTTGTCATGCAATCTAAAAGGAGACCTGCTTATCTGTTACTTTACTAATCTGTGTTCCCTTAACCTCTAAATCTATATTTTGTTGCCCGCGTCTGTGCAGTCCTTGCTCAACTTTTGAGCTGGCATGTAAGCTAGGGTGACTTTTGGTTAGCTTTTTATATGAATGATTTGATACTCGTTTTCTAATAAACACTTGATCAATATCGGAACTAAGATGGACAGTGATGGTCAGACATAGAGACGGCTTATTTATGAAACATTATTGATCTTCCATTTTCTATGACTTTTCCTGGCGGCCAATTCACAACCCATGGAGCAGAATTATTTTATGTTGTGTACTTGTCATGTCTGACTTTGTTATATAAAGACCGCCAGCTTTGCTTTAAAGCATCATCCGAGGTAGATTAGCATAGATAGAGAGGCTACTCTTCTCTTTCTCTGTCCCTCACCAAGTTACAGGCATAAGCTTCTACCTCTCCCTTAACTCCCTCTAGAACGCTTTTTTTCTACGAACAGTGAAGAAATATACTTTCTATGCAAAGGTGTTTTTGGGTATTAATTCCATGCTAATTGCCAAGAAATAGATATGTGTTTCGACAAACTTTCTCGCGTATCTTGATGTTAATTATGCTATTAAAGAAGGTAGGAACAACTTACAGGTTACTGTTACTGCTGAGAAGGAAACCAAAATAAGGACAGTGGGCCATTGTCCAGGAATAAATGGAAAACTTAGTCCGTTCCCATTGATATCTTTGCAAAACTTAGTCCATTCACATTGATATCTTTGCTTATATTACTGCTCCATAATTGCTTTGTTTTGTGTTCAGTGAGTTGAGAAAACATGGCACATCCTTCCAACCAAGGAATCACGGGAAAGACACTCTTCCTCAGCTTCCTGTTCTTCCTAGACACCGCCGCAACTGCGAGCGCCAAGTCGGTATTCGCCCATGTCGTAGTCGGCATCATGGCCAGCTACGACCAAGCCAGATGGTCCCAGGAGATCGCCGACGCGAAGGCCTCCGGCATCGATGCCTTCGCGCTCAACATCGGCAAGGACAGCTACACCGACACCCAGCTGGGATACGCCTACGCTGCCGCGCAGGAAAACGGGAATTTCCAAATGTTCATCTCATTCGACTTCGCGTACTACTCCCTCCCATCAGACACGAATCTCATCGTCACGACGATAAACAAGTACGCCTCCTCTCCCGCCCAATTCAAGATCAACGACAAGGCCCTCGTCACAACGTTCATCGGCGACAACCAAGACTGGTCCGGCGTGAAGTCGCAGACGAGCATCTTCCTGGCGCCGAATTGGGCAGACCCCAATAACATTGCAGGCAACTCCCTGGTAGAAGGAGGGTACCCCTGGAACGCCTGGGGGACGGTGAACAACCGCGGCGTCCAGGATCCCAACACTAACCTCATCAACCAGGACAATTACTGGAATTCCGTCCTTGGTAGCAAGCTCTACTTCGCACCGATATCGCCGTGGTTCTTCACCCACTACGCGCCCAACTCCTACAACAAGAACTGGATCTTCCCCACCGAAGACCTCTTCCTCGTGCGGTGGCAGCGCATGCTCGACATAGCTCCATTCGCCGTCTACCAGCTCACCTGGAATGACTACTCCGAGAGCACCTATGTCGCACCGCTGCGCAACGACGCGAGCCTCTATCCAGCGGGGGCATCGGCGTGGACCTCCGGCATGCCCCACGACGGATTCAGGTTGATTCAGAATGCGTACGTGAAGGCGTACAAGTCCGGTGCCACCAGCCCCGTCATCACCGCCGACAACATTGTGTACTGGTACAGGATCCAATCCAAGGATGCTGTGTGCGATGATCCCACCGGCAGACCGGACGCGTACCAGTACGTTACCGATATGTTTTTCGTCGTCACGCTCCTCACGGCTCCTGCGCAGCTCACCGTGACAACGGGCGGGCAGTCGTCGACGAGAGATGTTCCTGGAGGAGCCACGATGACGAAGGTGCCGATCAAGGCAGGGCAGCAGGAACTTCAGCTTGTCAGGAATGGAGTGACGGTGCTCTCCGGCACGTCGCCGCAGACCTTCACCGTCAATTGCCCATCAAATGTGTACAATTTCAATGCTTATGTTGGTACGCTGTAGATTAATGGAAGTGCTGTACTACTGATACAGAATAAGATCTTAGTACTGCAGCAGGCATTAAGGCAGTACAGAAGTTCCAGTGCATTGATTGTATTTACAGAAGGATCAAGAGTATATATAGAAGGATTATAGTATCGTGTTTGTATAAAATCGCAAGTTGGAAGTTGTTCTCCTTTTCCCAATTTGGAAGCTGTTCATCCTTCTCATACATCTGTATCATAATTCTCCCTCGTTTCATGGGAGCCGCGATCGTGTAATCTCTCTTCCGAGGGATTAATAAATTGAAGCTTACGCAAAAGAAAAAGTTACAATCAAATCGGAGACGAATTTTCTTTACAATTGGTGGTAATATTGGAGCAACTGCTCCTTCAGAATACGATAATAACGATCTATATCAGCTCCAAGAATTATTCATGCATTTTCCTGGGAAAGTAAGGAGTGACACCTCTGAAAAAATGCAATACATTTGAAGAATGGTAAAATGTTCAAGATCCCTACAAATTGTCCTGTAAAAAGTAAGGACGAGTCGACTTATCTTGAAAAGCAAGTTCTCAAAAAATAATTCATACTAGCAAAAAAACTGCGCTTTGTTGCAGGATCGATTTATAAACGGATATAACCTCAATATTATAGAATAGCCTGTGGCATTGCTATCGGGAGGACCTTCTCCTCTTGCTCTTCAGCTACTAAGGAACAACGATTGTACTTGAGGCCGATCGAGGAAGGTAGTTGATGAACAAAGAAAGTATTAACTGCAGCTTGGAACTACGCTCTGGTGCAGAACAACTGCTGGCTGGAGGCTCAAGGTTGGTGATGAACTACTCTGATGGCGGTGGTTGCGAGCGGAGGTGAGCAACTCGGAGGTATTCGAAGTACAGTGAAGGGGCATGCTCTGGGATCTCCTCCGACGGCACAAATGGGGCTCCTGGAGATGGTGGACACTGGACTCAAGCAGTTAAAGGGAGACGTGGTCGAGGTGAAGCACTCATGGTGATGATGTTCAGAGCGATATTCTCAATGGGTTTTCGCCGAAGACCTGCAAAGGAATTAGGACAGCTCGAGCCAACTCGACTTAACTGAAGATTGAGCACACAGGGAAGAGCGAGTGAAAAGCTCCAGGTGTGGAGGATAGAGCTCGAGCTGGTGGGTAGGTTTGGACGGGTAGAAGGGAAGATGGACGCTCGTCGCATATGGTTGGGACGTCACGCGGCTCCTCACTGAAGAGAGGAGGCGGTATTAGTGGAGGCGGATCCTCATCAGTGAAATCCCCCGTTGTCACGTAGGGTATCGGTTCGATGAGAGATGGTAGAGTGAATCATTTGAATTTACTGCAATCGCCGCTTCTTGATCGAGCGGTTTGTACGAATTTTCTATTTTTTGTGGGTCATACCATGAAAATTCATGTGAATCGTTCGATCAAGATCGAGCGGTTTGTGTGATTGCAGCAAAATCTGCAATACTACAGAGGACCCTTTCCTGGGAGATGGATGGTCCTGCAGCCCGTGTTTTAGCACATGATTTCACAGCGGAGGATCATCTTACGGGGTTCGTGTTATGGGGGAGAGAGAGAGGTATGTGTGTAGGGAAGAGATCCTATGTTGCGAAGAGGATTACACTCTTCCCTAGACATCGATTTTGATTTCAAAATCCAACATTCTAGATTAGATCTTAAATTAATACTTTACCTATCTTTCAAGTTTCGCTCAAATTCAAATTTATCTTCTATTTTATGTTAATGGTTTAAGATTTGAATCTTTTTTAAATGGAATTTAAGTTGCTTAGATCTTGATCCAATGTTTGATCATTAAGATAAAACAGCAAGCAAGTTCAGATTTGAGCGAATTGGAGGATATGTAGAGCATTAATCTAAGATTCAATCTATAAGGTTGGATTTTGGAATCAAAATCGTAAAAAAACTAAAGAGGACTACAACTCCTCTGTTTTAATCCTCTTTACAGCAGAGGATCCTCTTCCTATGTGCAGACAGTGTGTGTGCGTCAGGGGGGAGGTGGGGAGGGGTGGGCAGAGTTGCCTCTTGTTTGGAGGAAGGGCAAGCCATCCATGTTGCACTAAGTTGAGAAGGACTCGCCTTTAGTGATTATCTAGTATAGATGATAGAACTCAATGCCACCAAAGACATTGGGCATCATCATCTTTATATACTAATTATTAGGGCTAGTTGCGGTGGGAACTTCCCCACTCTTGTCACGGGGCATCCTGGACTTAACCCCTCCTACAAGCTCCCATGTGTGAAGTCTTACTAATTTTTCAATCTAGCTGTTTGTAGTGTCCTTGAAAACTGGATCAAAATAATAAAACAAATTCATTTTCTTCTTTAATTTGATTCACTTGGATTTAGGAAAATGAATTCATTTTCTTCTTTAATTTGATTTACTTGAATTGAGGTTCAAGGTCAGACATAAGGAACTAGTTGTTAACAAGTAGGGTCGTCGAGTCGATTGAACTTAAAAAATAAAATATGTTCTATTTTTAATGTTCGTGTTGGTCTTCTGATTTTTATTTGATTTTTAAATGTGGTTTCGATGTTTTTGTGATTTATTAAACCCATGTAGTAGTGATATACAAATATATCTCTCTATCTTTTTATGATTATTTATTTTATTTTACTTTTATATTTTATAATTATTTATTTCTTTTTTATTTTATGAATTTTTATTTAACTTAGAAAATGGAATTTTGAAAACAAATTTATATTGAGTATGAAAATGTTGTTTTTTATATGTAGAAATTATTTATACTTAGTGTTGGTGCGTATAAATATTTTGTATCAAATAATAGGTAAATAGGATGACATGAAATTTAATGTAGCATTTTTATAGTTATATGGATTTTATATGATTTTTTGGATTTTGAGTTTAGAAACATATTTTCGAATAAAATTTATTCCGGTACTAGTATATGTTGTGATATATGTATTCTTATTTTTCAAAGTTTTCAAAAATATCTAAGTATTTTGAAAAAAAAATATGGCTTACCATTTTGCTGGTTTTTAAATTTTGAAAAATAGCAGACTATATTATTTTTCAAAACTAATACATGTTAAAAATGATATGTTTTTATGACATTTTTAACGTTTGTAAGTACTTGGATATTTTATAATTTTCATTGATTTTCTAAAGTAATTTTTAAAAAGAATAATACAAAATAAATTGCTTTGAAATCTTTTATGGGGTAATAGGTGTTGGCAAAAGTCACCTACCTTAATTTTTCTAAGGACTAAGTCATCTAACATGAGATTAAGAGGCAATTAAAAACTGATCTACACAAGCATACGAAGGAAAATTCAAAATGAATAGAAATGTTTGTCCAAAATACAAAGCAAGTAGTTATTTGATACAAACCTCTTTAAAATTTGTTCAGAACTATGCAATAAGAGTATAGTAATAAATTATCAAAGTTTCTAGGGGCTTTCCTATAAAAATCAAAAGTTAAATCTATCAAAGTAGCCCTTGGAGGAGTTCTTCTTTGGAGTTCAAAGACCTTACAAGGCTAATGTGCAAATTGCCCCGCTACTATTGAGTAGACAACTCCTTTGATTGTTTTTGACTGAGATCACACATGAATGGTCTCGGTGTGTTGATTGACGACCAATGTGTGGACCTTAGATCTGACTTTTATCGGTTCCATAACCGTTACTTGGTCAATAAAAGTCCATCATCTATTTTGACCTAGGTAAATGCTTGGTGGTGAGTATTTGTACACATGTGACTGTAGAGTGTGGTCCTCTCTTGTTCTTCCCTAACTTCGCAAGTGATTGAAGCTTCTTCCATAAGGGAAGGTGTTTCAGGTGTAGCTCATCCTCCTCTTCTACAATAACCTAACTAGGGGTGCACATGGATCGGATAAAATCTGTAATCTGATCCAATCTGTTGTCAGTGGATTGGATTGGTTTGGATTTATGAGTCTAATGGATCGGATCGGATTGAACTTTTACAAATCCGTTCATTTATGGATTGGATCGGATTATTGTCAAAATCCAATCCGATCCAATCCGTTAATCTGTTAATAAATAAATATATAATATATAAAAATTCATTTGTTGTTATTAGAGCAAGTCATATATTTAATTTTATTTGAAAGTTATGTGTAATTATCCAAGCTACTCACACTTATAGTTTACACCAAATCGTACTTGTTGGAAACCCCCTTACCCCACCCCATCAGTTGGTTTAAAAAAAGTAATATTTACCTGTAGTGTCCTTGACGTCCTTCCATTTTCCCAAAGAAAACATCTTTCTTAAAAAACATACCTAAACTCAAAACCCCCTTTAGCTCACTTTCAAACGAAACACCCACCCGAACGTCACACCTCTCCTCCCACAAAAGTACATATCTCCGTCGGTTGTCACCCTTGTCTCCAACCGTGTGTATGCTGCCATATCTCCCTCATGTATGAGCAACCAAACCTCCATCGCGCACGACATCCAAACCACGTCCTCAGATCTCTCTGACCTCCCTCACGCTACGGCCAGGCACCTTAGGTACCTCCTTCCAACATCGTGCCATCGTGCATGGTCCTCGTCCCAAACTCCCTCATGCATAACCCTTCCTCCCGCACCGCGTAGTCAAGCAAGTCGGTTGCAAGTTAGTTGTAGTTCTTTTTTGATATACATAAACTTGCAATTTTATTAAAAGTCAATGTGATACTTCTATAATTTCTACAAATTATAGGTATGTTATTTTATTTAGTTATTTAATTATTGTTCATACTAAATCAATAACAAGCATATATTTTTTGTTTCCCAAAAAATAACTATCATTTTCTTTAATACTCTCAATTTAGAGCCATGATTCAAATGTCGAGGTCTAATGTGCTACAATCTTAATCATAGCCTATGGTGTAATAGTAGGTGAGCATTAAAAATCCGATCCAATCTGATCCAATCCGTGATCCGATGGGTTGGATTGGATTGGATTTGCAGGTTTAATGGATTGGATTGGATTGGAAAAATAAAAAATCCATTGAGTATGGATTGGATACGGATTAAGCCAAAATCTGATCCAATCCAATCCATGTGCACCCCTAAACCTAACGATGGGGTCTACAACAGTAGTAGAGCACCCCAAGAATGATGGAGATGCGGACCTGGTCTACTTGTCTATCCTCTTACTCTTAACGAAGGATCTGCTAAGACAACTCAGAAAAGAGGAATAGTCTAGAACAACATTATTAATAACATTCTTGAGAATAAAATACATTATGAAACTCGATTAAGATATATTCAACCCTCGAGGGTTATCACCTCTATGAACTTATTAGAGGCATCGATGCCTCTTGAAGCTATGAAAAGGGGAAGCAACTCATTAGATCCTCCTCCTTGTTATCCTTAACACTCATCGAAGATCGACAGAGGCTCAAATAGGTGATGTCATCGCTAGATGGAGCTATGGAACTAAGTGTAATAGGTTCTTGGGAGAGGATAATTGTTACAAGTCAACTAAATTAGGTATTTACATATAGGATCTTTGGGGTAGGTTGGAGAAGACAACATGTGCTCAAGGTTGTTCATTCAACAATCACCAATTAGAGGTTGTTAGAATATCCAATGGCTCAAATATTAGGTTGGAAATTTTGGGTAAAGGTAAGCGGTTCATGTGTTCGGTGAGATATACATCAGAGAAAAGAAACAAAGGTTTCTTGGGAAGAATGGTTGTTGGAGTTGAGTCGGGTGTTGATACTTATCAATACCATATTAATCCATGTCCAAAATACTTATAAATATCGACAATAAATATTATTAAACATTATTTTTAAAAAGTATTAAATAAAAGGTATTATCAATTGAATCGTATTTATTTAATATAATTTACATACATAAATGTTGAATTTTGTATTAAAGTAGTATTGCAATAGTATTAAAATATTAATAAATATACGAACAAGTACTTGGAAATTAAGCATTTGAATTTATTTTTAAGGAATTTAATAAGTAAGTTATTAATTTAATACTTTATAAATTTCAATAAATAAAATATAAATATGTTTTTATTGGATTTTAATAATTATGTAAATAGAGGAGGATGAATCACAAGTATAAAATGCATATAAATAAGGGTTTCTGTTCATATTAATTAGTTTTAATGGATTTTAATTTTGGATTTTATTTTATTCACAAGCTAAAATATCATGAATTAAAATTGAAAATCATAATAAAAAGTTAAGAATTGTTTTAAATAATTAATTAAATTAAAAACACATGTATATATAGTGTGGTAAATGTTCCACGGTTAAATTTTTGTGCACTAACTCTATTTAAGTGAAACCATCTTCCTATATAGAGAATTTAATATCTTGAACTTTATAAATCCGGAGTCATTTGAGAGAGAGAGAGAGGTAGCTTTTAATTCATGTAGTTTTTTTCCAATTAGGATATAGATTTTACAAACATATATACAATTTGGAATTTATGTTATATTTGTGTGTGTGTACATATTTATTTATAAATAAGTTACAAAAAGAATCAAACTAAAAGTAGTTGAAATAAATTCTAAAAGAATATTTTAAGTTTTATGTACATATCATAAAATTGTTCAACGTGCCTTGAAACTCGGACCTCACACCTTTAAGACAAGTGATTTTTTGACATTTTTAAATGTAGTTTTAGTACATATATATAAAAGTTTAAAATGAGTTTGGTCCAATATAATTTTTTTATAAATAGTTATTGGTTGGAGAAGTTGGAAAATCAGAATTAAGATTTATGTTTTCTTCCCTTGTTTAGTCCTAGTTATTTTTGGTAGAATCTTTGTAAATTAAGTTTATTATTATGTATGCAATGTTGTACTATTAAGCGGAAACTTTTTGTACATGAATTATGTACAAATGTGTGAAGTTCATACGCACAATAAATATGTTTTACTGAGTGGGCTATGTATGCAATTAAATATTTTTGTATTTTTTTCTTATCTCCCTTATCTTGTTATTAGTTGAGCAATTCATGTTGACTTGGTCTCTAGAGTATCAATCATAAATATATCTTACAATTATGTCATTTAGGTTTTCCAAGCTAGTTTATAAACACACACACACACACACACACACACACACATATATATATATATATATATGATCTTCCTTTTTATCTTTATTTTCTTTATCCCATTTTCTTCTTATAAGTGTTTCTAATACTTAATATTGTATTCGTAATAATGAAGATTGTATTTATACGAAAGTGATCTTAGTTCATATATATACATGTGTTTGTTAAGGCGTTTAAGATAGAATACAATATTAAAATTAATAAATGACGGATTTTTAACCCTCTATAATTAGATTTTGCTAGTCACTTAGTAGTTAAACACTTATTTGAAGGATAATGAGTGAAGAAGATTAGAATGAATTGTTTTCCAAAGCAATCAATGATAAAAGACAAAGGACAAAGAAGTTCATTCCAACAAACATGCAGTCCATGTTAAAGTTCTCCAATAACTATAAAGTAAATTATAAAAATAGTGAAAAAATTATAAAATCTAAATTCACAAAGTCAATTTTGGACACATTATCCAGGTTACAAAATTTAACTTCAATAATTCACAACTTTCTATTATTAACTCATTTTGCTTCTATTTGAAATTTATAAAAAAACATAAAAATACCATTTTAATAATAGAACATCTTCTTATTATTAACCAGAAAAGTAAAAATTCAAAAACTCCCCTAGAATGCTTTAACACTTTCATATCTCTCAAAGAAAGATGAAACAAGGATTTTTTTCATAATATTTCTTTACCTAAAACTTTGTTTATTCTCATATTACTTTAGTTTAAATGATGACACAAAATAATCAAAGTTCACTCGCAAAGTATGTATCTTCAGTTTGCATGTATACATTTTGAATCAAGTATTCAAGAAGCTATCAAAAGATCAAGTACATGATTCATAATGTCACTCTTTCTTTCATAATTTCAGTGTTTTAATTTGCATCAAATGTTTATGGTATTGATTGTATTAAAGTTGTAATCTGAGAGCTTACCGAATCTTTCCTAATCCAGAGCAGCTCAAAAGAAGTTCAGAGCCTTGACTTGATTAATGAACTTGAATCATTTGCTCGATTAGTACTTGGTCGGCCAATCTTAGTTTCTGAGCGACCAATTTCTAATTATTTCTTACAGATATGATCGACCAACTAGTTGGACTAGATTGATCACTTCTTAATCGTCCATTTGAGAGCCATGATCTATCACTGTTTTAAATCGTCTCAATGACTCTATAATGATTATTTTGATCAATCATTTGGTGTTAGCATGATCAATCAATCTTGCATGATCGATCAACATTTGTGGACTAATCGATCAACTAAAAAGAATCTTCAGGATTTACTATCATTTTTATTTCTGATGACCATATTTTCAAAGGTTCGACCCTCTCAATATATGAAGGACTTCATACTCAGTGTTGGAACATACACCACAACATACATGTATAAAGCAATCTTCTCTGGAGATGTTCTACTCTCTCTCTCTCTCTCTCTCTCTCTCTCTCTATGTGTGTGTGTGTGATGTGTTCTTCAATCTATTAAGCATTCTTAGGGAGATCTGAAATTTCAAGAATTGTTTAATTATTCGATGAGCAAATACTCTCAAAGTTAGCGTTTGATTGTGTTAAGGTTTTCAAGTTCCTCTGCTATTTGTCAGAGATATTTTATGGAGGAAACAACACTACTGGTGATATTTTTTCAAGTATTATTTTATTTATATGTGCTACTATCCATGCAATTATTAAGATAACAAGTAGTAATTGATTGGATCGGTTGATCAAAAACCCTAAGAATGATTTGGGTCATTGTTTTCACCTGGTTGGATTTTCATGACAATGTCCACACGCACTTGTGGTTGAATATATGGTTTACTTGACCATACTCTTTAACTTTTGTAACTTATTTTTAATATGTCATAAATACTGGATACTACTATCCATCCCTCCTATAATAGTGGTGCAACCCAGACACACCCAGTTAGATGTAGTCAATATTGGTGGAGCGCTCGTACTTCAAAAGTTGTGAGTTTGGGAAAGGTAACCACACATGGCATCGATAGTTCATCATCATCCCATGTGGCATGGTAGTCCATTGGATTGTTGATGGAGGGCCGATTTTCACATCACCACCGAGTCGACCTACGTTGTATGCCCATCCAGGTATGCATTTTACTTGCATATATGAGATATTGTATTGACCCTAAAACATACTCATTTATCTCAAAATAAATTTCAAATATTACTTTTTATCAATAAGTAATATGGCCATCCAATGTCATCGATGTGGTGAACCATCTCCCACCATATTATTTGGAGGAACAAAACTTGCACGCAACTAGATTACCTTTGATTCACTTATGCATCATTGAATTTATATGTGCTTTTGGTCGTGTCCTGCTTCAGTTTCAAGCAGTGCAAGGAATTTCGATTATGTGCAATACTGATATATCTTCACTCATCGGTCTACGAGGGATGACATTTTTAGATTTAATCGAATCCCATCTTGCATATATAATATAGTGGAGTAATCAAAGGGAGTACATGTTACCAATAGTTCCTATAACACTAGGAGTTCCTAATGTCACTAATGGTTAATGTCATAGTATTGTCGGGTAGCAAGATGATTTATCGGGAGACATACATATGCCTTCGAATATGTTGTAAGTTCTAAAAAATACCCTTACTTTTTTTGATATATTCTTCTATTACAAATCTCATGATTCGAGACGAGTCCACCTTGCATAACATGATGAATAATCAAAGGAGTTGCTATAGATGTACGTCGTTGATCAGAAGAATTCATCCAGTAAAAATTCATAGATGCATAACATGATGAAGAGGGTGATAAAACTAAAGATGAAGACAATAGTGATGGCACATCATCACAAATATGGGTCCATGGGTGAGGATGAGGTTGAGAGTATGGGCATGTAGTGATCGATGCCAACTAGAAGATCTTCACGAGGTCCCACATCAATATGGAAATATCACATTCAGGATTGGAATTTGAAACTACATTTCCTGATTGTAGGTCTTCTTATGTTCCACTCACGATGTCTACACTAAGGAAATAAACGATGGAGGTCGATGTTGGGCATCACATTTTTCACTAGTATTATATACTTGACTTAGACAACGAAGATGATAGGGACGCTTCCTAGATTGCACGCATAAATCAGTCGAGTCAACTGTTTGGTTTTGAACAAAGATCGCATGAAGTATCCATCTTAATGGAACACAATAAATTATAATATCTATGTCAACATGAACAATATGATGTACTTTTTTGTAAATCTAACTGAAATAGGTCTTTTTGAATTAATGAAATTTTGTTTGTGATTGAATGATGTTCTCGATATTTTATTATAATGTTTAATGATGCATATATTCCTTTGACTGACTAAATGATACATATATTTATTTTACTAATTAATGCTCTTGAGTTAAATTTAATATTGTCTAAAGGGAAAACTTAAATGTCACAAGTGAATGAGCTTCGTCAAAATGACATCGAAAGGATGCCATAACATGACCAGTAGAAGAAAGGGCCTAGCTAGGTGAAGACCCTGAACATTCTATGTTAATTATGTCGAAATGTTGTAGTATTCGGGAATTCGGAATTTATCAAAATGACCACTTAATTAATTTTAGCAATTAAAGCAAGCGACCAATTTATATTTTACTTGGACAAGCTCAAGGTAAAACTCAGGGAGGCAGTTGTTCCCTTAGAGTGGTTAATAAGCAATCTAGAACTTAGGTTTTCAGAGAAACTTTTTTTTATGCAATTAATAAATAAAATGCAAATTCATGCAAGTTTAAGGGTTAAAATGTAATTTTCACTCAAATTATATCCAAAAATCCTAAAACTCCAGAGTATGAATAATGATAAAATTAATATTTTGTAATTTGTTTGGAATTTTCTGATGTAAAATGAATTAATTATGAAGTAATGATGCATGCAAGGTACTTTTTCACAAATTAAATTTAATAAATAGAAGATCAATTTATTTTTCAGAAATAAAATTACCCTAG
The DNA here is from genome assembly GCA_037367405.1 of Ottelia alismoides. Classification (NCBI taxonomy): domain Eukaryota; kingdom Viridiplantae; phylum Streptophyta; class Magnoliopsida; order Alismatales; family Hydrocharitaceae; genus Ottelia; species Ottelia alismoides. The sequence continues at coordinate 374,508 of JAZKJV010010218.1, read as the reverse complement.
ATAAGACTATGCGAGATGTATTAGAAATTTAATAGATCTTAAAAGTAATTGATCCACAACCTATTAAAAATCAATTATTTTATTACGACCTCGATATGCATGCAAATATAGTGATTTTTGTACATAATGTAGAAAATACTAAAATCTACCTAATGTTATTTTTGGGAATTTTCGAAGCTATAATTAATTCAATATTGATTTCAGATCACATAGTGGGCAAAATATATAATTTTCCATGAGAATAATTATATTAAATCAGTCACAACTCACAAAAACATAATCATCGTCCACAGTAATAGAGCATAAGTTATTCTACAAAGCCCAAAGCCCAATTTAGAATAATAAAAAGATGTTAAATGAAGGATTAAAATAATACCCAATGATAAGGGCCAAAATGCAATACAGAAATAAAATTGTTAAAAAATGCAAATGGGCATAACTGTAGTTACCTAGAATTGAAGGGTTATATATGCAATTTCTCCCCGTGGGCACGTGCACCTCGCGTGTGGGGGCTGATGCTGGGCCTCTCTGTGATATGTTGTATGTGTGGGGGCCTCGATACAATTCTCCCTCATGGCCCATGTGCCTCGTATGTGAGGGGGCTGGAGAGGCTTTAGGCATCAATTCTAGGAGCTTTGGGGGCTTCTCTACAATGTTTATCAAAGTGACAAGTTGATCGCATGGTGTTGTAGCTGGACTTCTTCTTTCTTTTGTGATAAGATTAAAAAGGAGAACGGATGCCCTTCTCTCCCCTTCTTGCTTGAAGCTCAGACAATTGTGAAGGTGTTGAAGGAAGCAGTTGCATATACACTGGCTCACAGTTGCGTAGACGGCTGGAGCGCGATGGTTGCTCGGTTGCAATCGAAGGCGGAGAGGTATAGGATCCCTCTTTGTAGAGTCGATGTCAGATCTGAAACCATGGTCCGAAGATGAGACGACACGCTACTAAGCTCCTAGAGATGAAGACAGTCGTACGAGGTGGCTCAACGGCTCCTCACTCTTCCTCCCATTGATGGGGGTAGGCTTCTAAGGAACGACAGAGGCGCAAGGGCCATGTTACCGAGGTGTGCAGACTGAGGTGGAGGGTGAGCTAGCGATGGCGGCCAACGGCGGCTAAGGATGAAAATGAATGTGAATATAATCGTATCTGATCCTCTATCGTATTCATTTTATACACATTTTGACATTCGTATTCGTATTCATTTTAAAATGGATGTGGATATGGATATCAGTTTGACATTCGCTAATATTCGCATTCGTATTTGTATATTCATTTCCGTACATAAGTATGGTAATATATTTATTTATAACTGTGCGTAACAACATTTATGATTGCATCCACCTTTGTTGATATAATTGTTACGAAATTACTATATATAGTAAACCTATTTTATGTGTAAACCATCTTAAACATGTATATTTTAGTTAATATATTAAAATTTTTTGTTATTATTCGTATCCGATTCGTATTCGTTTTACATTCGTATTCGTTTTTATGGATATGGTGACACATTTTTTACATATGTCAATATTCGTATCCGCATTTGTATTCGTATTTTAAAATGGATAAGGATATGATTATACATATATTCGTATTTGTATCCAACCGTTTTCATCCCTAACGGCAGCGATAGGCGGTGAAGTCGAACAGCTGGAAGCTCATGTGTATGTGATAAAAAAAGCCTATAGCTCCAAAGTGACTCGCCGGAGGTGGAGGGTTGAGAAAGAATAGAAGAAAACTAGAGGGGATGATAGGTGAAGGTGATCTTCGGGTCGGATTTGGGAGTTTTGTTTTGAAGAAGAAGATCCAAAAGAAGAGGAGTTGTAAAACTAGGGAGAGAACAAGAACAAGAAATAAAGAAGAGCAAGGAAGAAGTAGAGAAGCGGAAGTGAATAAGGTGGGTTTTACTTGGAGGTCACGGGAATTGGAGCGCGATGGTGCAGCTCCAATCGTCGCCTCGACTCGAATTGGCAAGAGACTCGAAGAAGCTTAAGCTGCAAGGGGCACCTGCAGCTACAAGGTCCTAAACAACACCTCAGATCTCGATGTTAGAGTTGGGGGTGTCATCGCTCAAAGGTGGGTCCATGAGCTATCACCAGGTGTCTTGAAGCGCTCTCTCCCTCAGTGAAGCTCTCATGCATGGTGGATGCATGATAAAGGGTGCAGCAATGGGCTCTTAAGGTCGGTTGTGGCCGTAGGTCGTGGGATGGGTGATAGTTGCGAGTCACGCGGAGTTGCGACAGTTAGGTCCGAGATGGGAGGAAGAAAATGGGAGATGGAGTGGCAGGTCAGGTCTTGGAGATCGAGGGGCAAGAGGGCAATAGTTGCAACTACCATGGAGAGATGCGAGAAGAGGGTGCACGGGCAGTTAGGCGATGGTCCATCGCCGCACGAGGTGGAGAGAGTTGGATGGAGGCGGAAGATGCAGGAGAAGGGGAATGACGGTTGCGACCCCACCACAAGGGGCGGAGGAAGAGGGGACGCACCACAAGAGGTGGTTGTGGGAGGAAGGAGAGGAGGTTGTCACATGGCACACCCAAGGGCGGCCACGTGGCAATAAAAAATAAAAAATAAAATTAAAGAAAATAATAGTAAATTATAATAATAATTGAATGAATGAATGAATGAATGAATAAAAATAAAATAATAAAATAAATAAAATAAGTAAGTAAGTAAATAAATAAATAAATAATGAGTAAATAAAGTAAATAAAATAAATAGAAAAGGAAAAAAAGGAAAAAATAATAATGATTAAATAAAAATAAACTAAAAGAAAATAATAAAGGAAAATGAGGTTGACACGTGGCTGCTCCAGGAGCTGCTATGTATCGCTCCTAGAAAATTTGAAAATTAAATCTAAATAAAAATAAAAAAGAAATAAAAAAGAGGTTAAATAAAAAAGATGTCAACATGAAAGTTGCTCGTCTCGACGATATCTACAACTTTTGTGAATGATCCAAAACCAAAAGAAATCATCTGTACAAAAAGAGTTTTTTGGTGGCATTTACTACAACAAAAATATATTTTAGAGGCATGTGATATTTGTCACTAAAAGTCCCTTTTTTGTTGCTAAAATACATTAGCGACGGTTTAAAATTTTGTCTCTTATTTGCCTCTAAGGTCACTGTCGCTAAAAGTTTTGTGACATATGGAATTTGTTACTATATTATTGCCTTTAACGTCAAATAAATTTGTTGCTAATTTATCGCTTTATAGATACGTATAGTATCAAATATTAATGTCACATTGATGTCTCTAATATTTAAGATGTAACGACAAATATTATTCATTATTAAATCAATTTATATGCCCCTAAAGAACTTAGAAACGATTAGACATTTGCCACTCTCCATCTTCTGTGCTCGTAATTACCAAATATTCAATGACTTATAGAATTTGATACTTATTACTTCATAAAAAATAAATGTATTTGGTATTAATTTATTGATGAATGGATATATTTGGTGAGACATAAATGTTTAATTGTAGTATTCTAGAATTCAACATTAATCACGGATGAAACTTGTGGTCAAAAAATTTTGTGCTCGACATCCTTCGTTTTATTTTGATTAAAAATTCAAAGATACATTAGATATTATATTTTTAATATTATAACAACTTTAGAAACTTAAAGCTTCGAGGATTAGTTTGAGCATCAAAAGTTTTTTTCTATGTAAGTTCTTATACAATGGTATAACAATATCTACACTCATCAATTGATACTTCTCTTAATTATAAAGTTAGCACTATAATATATTTTTAGGGATATTTGTTGAGAGTGATAAAAAATCAATTTTAGAAACTTAAAGCTTCGAGGATTAGTTTGAGCATCAAAAGTTTTTTTCTATGTAAGTTCTTATATGATGGTATAACAATATGTACACTCATCAATTGATACTTCTCTTAATTCTAAAGTTAGCACTATAATATATTTTTAGGGATATTTGTTGAGAGTGATAACAAATCAATAATAATAATTTAGCAATCAAAATTAGAAGAACATGACATAACAAGGTTAATGAAAAGACTCGTTGTCCAAACAAAAAGACTCAATTTTACAATTTCCATCTTTTAAATAAAGAAATACTTTCTAATCATGCATCAAAGTAAGAAATTTTAAATCCTTTGAAGAGTTCGAGGCTGTGTGGAGAGTTCAATTGAAGAGACATTAGGCGCTCTTTAATCCGATGTCCTTGTTTTTCTTCTATCCCTTAACATTTCCTGAAAAATTTAATGACTTGAGTTTAATTAATGTAAAAATAAATAATTTTTACAAGGTGAAAGTATCATTGATGTTCAAATAAACCACCTGGGAATCATCAACTTCTTTGGCCATGAAATGATTGTAACAATTGCATCCCCTATCTTCTCATGTTGTCTATATGATTGAATCAAAGCTTCATCATCTTTTAAAGCAACTTCTATATAAATTCCCAAAAAATTAGCGCCAAGCACAATGTTTCCAACTTTTTATGCCGGGTTTGTAATTCGTATCTGTCCAAGAGCTACTTTTATTTCATTAAAATTCGGAAGAAAAACATCCTGCAAGAGATAAATTCAATTAAAACTTTTACTAGATACAATCAACCGTGATAAGACTTCTCAGAATTCATCGGTGAATAAAATGTAATGTCTAACAAAAATATTAAAATTTCCAACTTAAAAAAACCATTATCCAAGTAGTAATAGAAATTAAAATAACTAAATAAACTATTAGTTTCCTTCATTTGCTTTAAACTTTGAAGCTTACTATTCTATTGTGCACACACAATGTAAATTATCAATATGATGTGGAGCATATCCATAAACATGAATGTTAATAATAATCTCATATCAAAAAAGTTGATTTGAGTCCACAAAATTTAAAGCTCAGTAACAAATTAACAAATAGAAAGCTACCATACATTTAAAAAAATATTTGAGTCCACAAAAATTAAAGTTCAATAAAAAAATTAGCAAATAGAAACTATCATAAAGTACCTCTCCTTCCACAAATGATGATGCACTAAAAATTGTAAGATGTGAGGGCTCCAAATTTTTCTAGAAACATTATTTGTTCCCACACCATTGCAAGTCTCCTAATAACATGAAATTAATATTAATAATTAAATGCATAAAAAATTAATGAACAATAGAAATATTCTTTATGAATTGCATGTTGAGTTTATATAAGCCTTAAGCTAATTATTTGGGAAGTACCAAATGACTGAAAGAATTGTTGCAGCTTCACTTAACTTTCCCTTAGTATTTGGATCTCTTTACTTGGTAATTCTAATTGTTGTTTTTGAGCCTCAAGATCCATGAGCAATGTTTGCTTTTGTAATTGATCTTCAAAATTTGCTTGGCTCTAATATTTTCGACGAGATACAATTTGGATCATTTACCTCATTTCCGACAACTTTTTGTAAACATATGCTATATTATTCAAATCTTCACAATTGTCCAGTTTTTCTATTTCTTTTTCAAATTGCTTCTGAAAATATCAAACTTATAATTATACGAAAGTATCTAAAATTATTATGAAGATCTTGAATATATAATAAAATAAAAAATTACCATCATATCGTCTGAAGTTGTATCCACAGGTTTTCCATTTTTCTTCGTATGAACATGTATAAAAAACTCAATTTCATTTATATTCCTTCCTTTCTCTTTCTCCATCTAGCATTTTATCATAACAATAAGCACTTATAACACTTCTACTACTGGAAAAAACAATTCTAGTAGGACAACTAGTATTCGTACTTACTTTATCTCTTATGCATGCAAAACTCCTTGTTCCAGTAGCATGACTTAACTTAAGATTTTTCCTATTTTGCATATTAATGGCACAACATTTCTTTAAAAATAAAAATAAGAATAGTGCAAGGAAGTTATTCTACAATCTTAATATTAAAATCAAGAATCATCTTTATAACTAATTTGTTACCTTAGAAGATTCTATATTCCAATAGTCGATGAGAAACTTCCATTGATCTTCTATAACTCGAGGATCTCGATTTGTAATTCTTTCCTCAAGAGGTAATTGTGGTTTATAATAATTTGCTTTCAAATAAGATTTAAAACATCTCCAACTTTTTGCTATTAGATCCATAATTACTTTCCCTACCTCTTCTTCAAACTCAAATTTACTCTAAAAAAAGGTAAGTAATAAGCATACTTTACATATTTAATGAAAATGTATACCTTTACAAATTCAAGCATCTTTGTCTTGTGCTCCTCTAGCATCAATCTCCAATCTTTATAGTTTAAGGGTGCCAACTTGCCGTTTCTCGCAATAGTCCCCAAAAATGTAGTCAAATCATTTTGAGAATCTCCGATTGGTTAATTGAGTTCATTTTTTTCTACAAGAATCTTTTTCCGTCTTTAACATTCCATAATTTCAAACATATTGTGTGACCTCACCGCCCTTTAGATTTACTGTTTTTTCTGGAAATTATAGATTTCTACAAGTTAAATTAAAAGAAACAACATGAAAGAATAAAATAAATAAAATAACTACCCTAATTTGTGTATTAGTAATATCATTCAATTTAGATTAAAAATATTAATTAATAATTATCTATCACTTGCTGGTATCTATTTACTACGTAATCATATCTTATTCATATATTTGATTATTATAATATTCTGATTCAACAAGTATAATAGCAAACCAAAAAAATTGCATGAACAAATTAAACTATGACCTATTCCTTCAGCTTAACAATTAATCTATCTCAAAGATGCACGCATAATTTATTTTTGAAATGATGTTCAACAAATTAAAAATCATACCTTAGGATAAGGGATTTTCTTGATCAACATTCACACGAGGAGGGTCACTAATAACATTATCATGCTCTATAGCTTCAAAATATAAGAAAAATGTATTTTAGTAATACGTGTATAAACTAACAAAGTAGACAGAAAAAATAAAGATTTGAACAAATAAAAGAAGAATATTACCATTCTCACCATGTTCAGATTCTGAATTACTTGTTAGATTATGCAACAAAGATGGATATCTTGATGATCTAAATTCTTCACCATGAGCCCTTAAATCTTGTGGCTTTCTTAGTGGTTCTCTTCTATTTTCATGAATACGAGAATAATCAGTGGTCACATTGTCATTCACTCCTCGATTTCTTTTTAACAAATCAACTTTTGAAGCTTGTTTGTTGTTGATATTGGATCTTAAGCCACTCTTAAAAAGAGCATCCTTCTGAACTGAATTTGTCTTTATTTCAGAAATATTCAAGGCTCCTAATATCTTTTTAGATTGATGTCCTACTGGAGTAAGTACTCGTGAAGTTGGTTGAAGTCGAGGTACATCTTCTTCATTGAAAGTTAAACATCTATTAACTCTTGACATACTGCAAACATTAAACAGAAAAATTAAAATGAAAGTAATATAGTCAAATAATAAGAGAATGATTATATAAAATTTGAATAAACTATGTCTTCAACTTTCAAAACAAAAACATAACAAGTTAAGTAGAATACCTTTGAAATTTATATTTCTTCTTCACTTTCTTCTGTCTCATCCAAAACTTGTTTATGATTATCAATTATGCGATCCTGTTGTTCAAAAAAATCTTTTGTGTATATCATGCTATCTATGTCTGTCCATATCAAATCAAAGTCAGCCACATTGTTATCATCATTATACATTTGATGTGTCTCGTCAATTGCATCATTGTTTAAGAGCTCCTCAGAAACATCATCAACATCATTTTCGTCTAAATCAAATACATCTATGGGCTTTATTCTAACTACAAAGTGTCATTCAGTATGCTTGAGATCTTGTATATAAAATACTTGTCTGACTTGAGTTGCCAAAATAAATGGATCATTGTAATGCCCCAAACGTGCCAACTTTACACGTGTTATCCCATACTCATCAGTATCCTTATTTCCTTTGGAGCATACATTAACCCATTCACATTGAAATAAAATAATTTTCAATTTCTCAAAATAGTTTATTTCAATGATGTTTGTAAGTACACCATAAAAGGATGTTATTCCATTTGATAGATTGTCAACAAGATTATGTGAACAGGAATCTGTATTTGCATCCACAATGACCCCACTATTTTGAGTCTTTCTGCATCTTTCCTTTATTTTGGTATGAAATCTATACCCATTAATTATGTATCCACCAAAATAAATTCCAATATCATGAGGACCATGAGCAAGTACTTTAAGATGTTCGGAAATTCGTTCCTTTTTTCCTTTTTCTTCAACCTATATAAGATACAAAATATATTAGATTTTTAACCAATATAAAAATACATGTAGGATTTAGAAAGGCCTACATTTTTTCTAAACCAATGTAGAAAGGTACTGCTACGAAGGGCATTTAATTCCTTTTATGATGCATGGCGATGCGTTTTATTTAGATAATCGTAATGTTCCCTACATCAAAGAATTGATGCATGTATCAATAATTACAAAATAATATAAAAAAGGCAGTATTTAGATTTCTTATATTTTATATGATATCACTGCATCACAATTCACCAAGATATATCGATGTGTTTGCTCTAAGAAACTAGCATCTAATACCTTCATTGTTTTCTTTCCTAAAGCACGACCTTTTTGTGAGAATATTGACCAGCTTTCCTCAGTTATAAGAAACTCATCTCTATTATTCCTTGGTAGTTGATTAGACCTCATCTCAACTCCCTGAAGATATCTGGAACAAAATGTAAGGCATTCATATGCTAAATATCCTTCTGCGATTGAGCCTTCTGGATGACTTTTATTTCTTACATATCTTTTCAAAGTAAGCAAGTACCTAAATGTATAATCATATACAACCATTACGGAATATCAAAATTTTATAAAATCTAAATTTTTTTTAATAGTTATGCGTACCTCTCAATCGGATACATCCATCGATATTGAACTGGACCGGCTAGTCTAACCTCTGTTGGCAAATGTACGAGCAGATGCACCATAATATCAAAAAAGGAGGACGGAAATATTTTTTCCATTTGACAAATTATTATTATAATCTTTTGCTCAAGTTACTCAGTGTCTGCTGGATCAATCTTCTTTGAGCAAAGACTTCGAAAAAAATTACAAAGATTAATCAATGTAGACTTTACCATCTTATTGGGAACAATAACTCGTATTGCTAAGGAAAGTAATTGTTGCATCAAGATTTGACAATCATGGCTCGTTAATCCAGATACATTGCAATCACTTACTTGTATGCATCGAGAAATATTAGATGCATACCCATTTGGGAACTTTATTGAATTCAGAAACTTGCACAACATCGTCTTTTCTTCTTTATTCAATGTAAAACTTGCAGCAGGTAGTAATATCTTATTTCCAATAGTGATGGGATGAAGAGCATGTCTATATTCATCAACTGTAGATCTATGCGGCTTTTCTTGTTATCCTTATTTTCTTCTCTAATTCAAGCAAAGTTCCCAATAAACTATCACAAACATTCTTCTCAATATGCATAACATCAAGATTATGGCATACCAAATTACTTTTCCAATATGACAACTCGAATAAGATACTTCTTTTTGTCCAATGAGGTTCATACTTATTCGACTTATTTCTCGGATGGGTACCGATTATTGTAGGAATCTTCTCCACTTGAGAAAAAAATCTCAAAAGTGGATATTCTTTTAGGAGTTTGTCTTGGTTCTTGTTTCCCATTAAAAGTATTTGACTCCTTTTGAAATGTATGGTCCTTTTGAAGAAATCGACGATGACCCATGTAACATATCTTCCGACTACCTGATAAATATTCTGATTCTACATGTATTGCATATTGGCATGCTAAATATCCTTGAGTCCTCCATCCAGAAATATCAGCATATGCAGGAAAGTCATTTATAGTCCACAATAATGATGCGTGTAATTGAAAAGTTTCATTACGATCGGCGTCATATGTTGGTATACCACTAACCCATAACTTCTTCAGGTCTTCGAGTAGCGGCTGTAGGAATACATCTATATGTGCCTTTGGACCGGATGGTCCCGGTATTAGAACAGACAATATGATATATAGTTGTATCATACATAACCAAGGAGGAAGATTATAAATCACTAATACAACTAGCCAAGTACTATGATTTATACTCATGGTTCTAAAAGGATTGAATCCATCTGTAGCTAAACCAAGACGAACATTGCGAGGCTCTGATGAAAACTCATGATGTAATGCATCAAATGTTTTCCACATTGGAGAATCAACTGGATGTCTGAGAATTCGACCTTTTGTTTGTCCTTCGTGATGACATCTCATAAATGAAGAAGTTTTTATGGACATGAATAATCTTTGTAACCTTGGTATTAGAGGAAAATACCACATCACTTGAGCTGGGGTCATTTTTTCCTTGCTAATTGTCTCTGAGCTTCATGTGTATTTTTCTTCCATCTAGATGTATGACAAACATAACATGAATTATCATTTTCTCTTTCTTTCCAATATATCATGCATTTATTTGGACACATGTCAATCTTTTTGTAGTCATATCCGAGCGTAGACATCATCTTCTTTGTATGATAATAGGACTCGGGAAGTACTTCTCCTTCTGGAAATGCCTCTTTCAGCAATTCGAGTAACATAGTAAACGATCTATTACTCCATCCATAAAGACATTTTAAATGAAAAAGACGAATAACAAATGCCAACTTTGTAAATCTCTTACAACCTGGATATAACTCTTGTTGAGCATCTTCCAATAATTCAAAAAAATCATCGGAACCATCATTTTTATCCCTTCTTCTTTTATTAGGTTGTCCACCCAGTTCATCACATTGATTTTGAACATTAATAAATGTATCAAATAACAAATAATGTATATCCTCTTGATCTTCTTCTCGATTTATTTGCATGTCATCTACTTCGTTTTCTTGACCACTGTGAGAAACAATCATGTTGTTCATAACCATTTTGCAGTCCTATATTTTGTGAATCGATAGTTTCTTCACCATGAAAAATCCAATTAACATAACCAGATAGAAATCCATTCCATATTAGATGCTTGAATGCATCTTTTAGATTTACATGATGTAAGTTTACGCATCGAGTACATGGGCAAAGGATGGTTTCATCTTCAGTCACTTGACTAAATGCAAAGTTGATAAACTGATTGATGCCATTAAAATATTTGGAGCTTCTCCTATCTTCATCAATCCATGTTTTATCCATATCAAAACCTTTAGGAAGAAAACAAATAAGCAGTCTTTTGATCAGGATTCTAATAAACTATTATTAGTGATCATTTTTATTAAACAAATCTTGATAAAGTACATTTATACTTGAAATAAGAAAAACATATTTAACTAATTCTCTAAACATATCATAGATGGACGTATGATTGATAGGTTAGGTAAAATAAAGTTAACTTTTGATTATATCACTAATCTAATAGAAATAAAGAATGATTATTTAATGTAATACCAACGGATGATAGTAAATGTGTATGTACAATTGTAAACTTTCAATATTTATTTGACCATTATAACTATATGTGTGTATATGTATAGACATTAGACAATTGTGAATTTGTTCATGTAAGTTAACTATAACATGATTTATTTTCTCTTAATTTACTGTTAACAACGTCATAATTCTAACAAACATTTTGTCATGGCATGCGTGTTTATCCTATGGTAGTATAAGTGCTTATCAAGCATCATCATTTGCAAAATGCGTGAGACTATATGATCTAATGTGAATTAAATATCTTGTAATCTCTGTGTCTAATTTTTTTAAGATATGTGAAGTAGTCGTCTTTAAAAACATGCTAACTTGAGTACATCAAAGATATATATATCACTCACAATATTCTAAATGTTCGATACTGATATCCAATAATACAAATATAGCCAACATTTTTCAAAGATTTCATGGAACTTATTAATTAAACTCGTCATGATTAGTTTCTAATCAGTTAAACAAAACTATTTCTAGACTTTTAAATAAATATTCTATATTTCATAAGTATTTTCTGTAATTACAATATAATTTTGATAAAACATAGAGCTTTGCTCCTTTTTTAGTTATTTATATAATATTGTAAGGCTATTATTTATAGATGTCTTAGTTTAAGTTTATACAACACTTATGTTTATGTGATATTGGGGGTTTCGTTTTGAAAAAAAACTTTATATGTACACTTGAACACAACATGGACTAGTTAATTTCATGTGGAAAAAGGAAGGTACCTGTGGATATAAATTGAGCATGTGATTCTTGGTAACTTCAAAATTTTATAAAATTTATATCTTGTATCCATGCAATTCCTCTAACCATGAGTACAACATTTACAGATGTAGATTTTATATTTTTGTGAACAAGTATATAACACAGATCACTTGAATCTGTTTTTTATTCTAAAAAATGAACTTTATCTATTAATCTGATGTATTCCATATGTGATATTTAAATCTTAATAGAAAAGAAGATGTAAAAAGGAAATCAAAAGGAGATAACAATATATGATTGAACAAGATAAGATAAATTTCTACACGATTTACAAAGTATATTGTAAAAAATCAAGTTTCTCATGAAGCATGGAAAAAATTCTACGACATATCAAAGAAGAAAAATACACCAACCTTTAATGCACCAGATGGAGAAGATTGGTGCGCAATTTCTGCCTACCTAACAAAATATTCTTGATTTCTTCAAACTTCAGAAAGAAAAGAACAATGAAAGAAATCCTCACATGTCGATGTAGTTTGCTGGAAAAAAATCCGCACAAGTTTGGGAAAACGGGAACAGTGGGAGCAGATGGAGGGTTTCAAGATAAAATTAAGGAGTCGTGGGCATTTGATGGAGGTTGTCGTGATTAGCACATGTAAAGGATTAGTGCACAGGATGACAAATAACATATATAAAAGAGGTTTTTGTTTGTGAAATCTCAGAGCCAAAACAAAAGGGAAATGGCGCACCGGGTCAAAGTAGCGCCAAACAAAATAATAATGGCACACCCGCCAAAAATAACAAAAGTAATCACTTAATGCCAAAAATAGAATTTCGATAAGAATTATTGAGATAAATGCTTTCATATACTTTGATTATAAATGTTCTTTTAATAATATAATAGTGATACTTCAAAAATAAGTAAAATCTAATATACATGACAATCATATGTTAACAAAAAAATAGTATATCTTTAAATTAGGAGCATTAAATGCACGATGTGGAATAGATTTAACGTAATGTATAATTATCAACTATAAATTATGCATTCAAGATCCTTGTAATTATCTACTATAAATTTGTTGCAAGTAAGGATACAAATGACTAAATGAGGGTATAGATACATTGTATTACCAATTATTTAACCATATACAAATATGGATAAAAAATAGTGTATAATCATTATTCACATGCAAATATTTGACAGATGAATGGATTATACAACGAATAATAAATCCATCCCAACAATTGATTATAAACAGAAAAGAAAAAATATTTTGCAAAGTTGAAATTAATGAAGGACTATATTAAAATTGCATAAACTTCAAATACAATAGAATAAAAGATTCAAATACAATAGAATAAAAGAAAAAATATAGTAATGTTTTTAAGAAAATAGCTTGTAAAATATATACTTAAATAGCATGAGAAGCATGAAGATGCACATTTTCTTTTCATATTTTCAAATGAATGCAAAATACAATATTACGCTTAGCCTGGTAATGTATTTGATATATACATATATATACATATCCACATAAATAAATGTAACTATATATATCCTTAAAAAAGTGAGTCTCGGTATCCATATCTGTTTTCACTACAAATCCATTTCTATATTTGTATTATATCTTCTAAAAACTAAAACTAAATTTTAATATCCGCTTAAGAATGAATAAGAAAACTAGTTGTATACGGTTGCATCCGTAATTAGTTGATATCAAAATATCAGAATTCAATAAATGGTAGAATAATAAAAATATACAATTAAGAAACTATTATAGTATACTTTACAACCCAAAATAAGAGATCTAGTTAGCATTAACAACCTTCTCATGTTAAATAAGAGAGTTATATATAGCATGAAATTAAAAAAAGTATATGATTTTGCTTTTACTTAGTGACGCGTGAAAAATTGTCACTAAATAACAAAATACAATGACATATAATTGTGTTACTAAATGTAATTCATCAACTAATACATTGGTATAGTGTCAATTGCTATATTTTGTTGGTAAAGTCAACCATCAGTGACAATTCTGTCAATTTGTCTCTAACTAATTTGTTACTAATTAGCATTTTTGTTGTAATTGTGTTTATTCAATTCTAAGTCAGTGAAAAATAAATAAAAATAGGGGAAAATATGATAATATACATGTAATATTTACAAGGAAATTTGGCTTCATATTTAATGCAACTATGCATGTTAAAATATAGAAATTAATTCTAAGTGCATGAATGATAAAAATATATAATAATGCATAAATTAATTCTAAATGCATGTTAAAATGCAAATATGCATGCTAATATACATGAAATGCAGCTCATTACTCGGGAAAGAAGCTCTATTTTCAACTTTTAGAGTGATGAATCACATATTCATCAACCCCCTATACGTAAACCTTGCTCATCCCCAAGCAACTAAAATGAAATGCAAAAGTGAAATGATTTTGGGTTCCATACCAAGGTCATGAGAAAAAGGTGAAAATGGAGCTCAACTCAACCTTTGGATTATTAGTCTGGAAGAATCTTAATGGGAATAGGATTTAAGACCTGACAGCATTTAAGTTCCACAAGTCTCTATTCAGGTCACTTCAACTGTCAGGTCAGAATATATCCTCATATGCAAATTCTGATGACTATGAATCTTACATGTACTGTATAAGTGAAATATACCTCTCCACATCAGAAATGGCAAAGAAATAGCCTCCTCTAACAAGGTAGCCCTAATTATCCAATCTAGCTACTCTTTCCTCGAGGAGAGGGGTATTCCCTTCTAAGTTCAAGTGCAATTGGCTCAAGAAGAGGGGGTAGAGAAGAGAATGAACCGTGACCAATGTAGTCGCATATCAGTGGAGCTTGACCAGTCTAGCCAAGTCTCCAGTTGCAGGCTTCCTTGGTAGACTTTGAAACATATGCCTTGCTTATTCATATTTTTCTCCGATGGGAATTTTTATTTATTTACTTTTTGCTCGACTGACTTTTTTGGAGATTTTCTACTTTTCTGAACATATACAAATGTCCAGCATATACATAAGGAGTTTTTCTTCTTGAGCCAATAGATTATCCCTCTTTTGAAGCTTTATTGCAACCCACAACATCCCATCATTAGATGTTGGACCACTAGACTAGGTTGAGACACACTGGACACTTATTCTGACTATGAATGTTTCCACTAGCGTGTTTCCCCAAGATAAACAATTCGACCTCCTCACCACCTCATTTGTGTTGAGCTACATGTAAGGTGCTTTTTCAAGTTAGGTCACTGTCTAAAAGAATCGTGCTTGTGTATGAAATATTCTACTTAGACCAATTAAGATGACATGTGAACATAGTCTTGTGGACTCAAAGAATTAAGTTGCTCGACTTGAAAAGTCTCAACTCCAGTTCCTATTAGGTCCCTCTGAAATTAAGTATATTGAGCTCAAATCAAATCCATCTTCTACTTCTATTCATAACTCAGTTCAGAACCCTCTAACTTTCAACTTTGCATATGCAATATATGCAAATGAAATGCAGATGTTTTGAAATGTGTGTGAATGAAGTGCAAGATTTTTCTTCTATTTTTTTTTGAATGAATGAAAGGATATATGCGGGAGTAAATAAGAAGCCCTTTTTATAAAAGTTTTTTCACCAATTTTCTAGTATACCTCCTATTTTACAACAAATTTACAAAGGTATTTATTTACAAGAATTTTATAAGATTATATAGATCATGCAATGGGCAAAATATGTAATTTTCTATGAGAATAATTATATTAAATTAATCACAATTTGCAAAAATATAACATCGTCTACGGTGATAGAGCATAAGTTATTCTACAAAGTGTAATTTTTATTATAATAATAAGATGTTAAATGAAGGTTCAAAATAAAACCCAAAGATAGGGGCTGAAATGCAATACATAAATAAAACTATTAAAAAATTACGAATGGACATAAATGCAATAACCTAGAATTAGGGGGTTATAGATGCAATTTCTCCTCATAGGAGTGTGTGCCTCACGTGCGAGGGGCTGGTGTTGGGCCTTTACGTGATATGTTAAATTGGAAGGGGCCTCGATGCAATTCTCCCTCACGGCCCACATGCCTCGTACGTGATGGGGGCGGGGAGGCTATGTGCATTAATTCTAGGAGCTTTGGGGGTTGTTATGTGATATTTGCCGAAGTGACATGTTGATCACGTGGTGTTGCAGCTAAACTTCTTCCTCCTCTTTCGATAAGATCAAAGAGAAGAACGGTTTCCCTCCTCTCCCCTTCTTGCTCGAAGCTCAGACAATTGTGAAGGCGTTGAAGGAAGCAGTTGCATACACGGTGGCTTACGGTTGCGCAGACGGCTGAAGCGCAGTGGCTGCTTGGTTGCAATCGAAGGTGGAGAGGTAGAAGAGCCCTCTCTGTAGAGTCGATGCTAGATCTGAAACCACAGTCCGAAGATGAGACGGCTCGCTGCTAAGCTCCTGGAGATGAAGACGGTCATGCGAGGTGGCTCGACGGCTCCTCACTCTTCCTCTTGTTGTTGGGTGCATGTTACAAACCCACAATTACCCTATGCTAATTTGTCGAAGTGTTGTAGTATTCGAGCAATCATGATCTATCAAAATGACCACTAAATTAATTTTACAATTAAAGAGAGCAGTCAAAATATTTTTTTTTACTTGGACACGCCCAAGGTCGAACTCAGGAAGGCAATCCTTAGGTTGGTAAATAGTCAATCTAGAATGTATGTTTTCAGAGAAGCATTTTTTATATTTTTTATTCAATAAGAATGCAAATGCAAAATGCGAATGAACTTGATTCTTAAGGAAAAAATGCAACTTAACATGATTTAACTTTATTTCAAATCAATCCATTTCAATCAATAATATTTTTCCTAGAAACCTAATTCAATGATGCACACGAAACATATTTTTGCACAATTTTTGGGGTTAAAATGCAACAATGAAAAATGAACACTTTTTAGAGGATTTTATGCAATTCGTCATGTAAAGGGAATGCAAAATCAATGAAATTTGGATAGAAAGTTAAACATGGTGAAATTGTTCTAAACTAATATTTTGAGAATTTTCTGAGAATACATGATTTTTTATGATTTTTTTAAGTGAAACTGGGTGATTGTGACTAATTAATTTCCAATAAATCTACAAATCAAATTATCCAGAATTCAATTTATCTCAAATAGATATTTCATGAGCAATCCAGTAGACTTGAAATTTCGGAAAAATATTGCATGTGGATTTAACTAAAAATCAATTACATAAATCACTCTACAATTTATTTTAAGCATAAGACATATCCATTTTCAATGAAATTTTTATAGAAATTAAAGCATGCTTAGATGCATCTACTCTGATTTTTTTAAATTTTTAGATCAAGGAACTAACTGTGTGTAAATTTCAAAGCATAAAAGTGAAAATTTTTAATAAATATCACTGACTGATTTTGAATAAAGTCACAAAGGCTCATAAAAATTCAATTAAATAGCCAAGAGATGTAGCATTAACGAATAATAAAACACGATTTTTAGATCTGAAAAATGGATGTAAACTAGAGGTTCAAATTACAAGTCAAAGGCAGGGTGTCTTTTAATACAGAAAATAAAAACTTGACAAAAAGAAGTTGTGCCTAAGGGCATTTCTTTAGTAACCCAACAGTTGATAGAGCCTTTTACAATATTTCCAAAATATAGTAAAATTGAAACAGAATGTCTTCTTCCCCACAAAAGACGTGAGTTCCAAAATAGGTGCGGGCAGAGCTTTGACGGGCCGGAGGAGGTACGAACGGGGCGAGGTCGCGGGGGCACGCTCGAGTGTGGGTGCGCGACTGATGGAACGGGTTTGTGGTGGTGGATCGGCTTGTAGCCAAGGGCGGCGACGATGCTTGGGGACCTAGAGGTGATGGAATTGATGCAGGGTCGTACGTTGGTGGCATGCTTGGGGAGGCGTGCAGTGGCCTGGTGTGGGGGGGAGGCACCCGCGGCGGTCGGTCGGGGGAATTCTATTGCTGCAAGGTGCAACGGTGGAGTGGTTCTTATTGTGCTTCAGTATGCCATATATTTGACCGATAGAGGGATATGGGTGTACTCCCATGGTTGCGAAGGATGGGAGTTAATCGATGGAAGGTTCGAGAGGAAGAAGAGGAAATGAAGACGAAGGAAGTTGGGGTGATTTTGTTGGTGCGTGATTTCGATTGCGCAAAGAAGATGGATATGCAATGATGGAGTGGTAACAGGGAGTGATCGAGGATGTAGAAAAAGAAAATCAAATGAGTTTTAAATAAAAAAAATTATGAAAAGAAGAGAGATACTTACCTGTGGTGGTTTCACGGATGGTGGGGTTGCGGTGTGCAGCTCCTGACGTGGCCTCAAGCATGTGGCGGAGAATGCGAGACTGGGTAGCAACCTGGAAGGAACTGCGATGCGAAGCAAAGCTTTGTGGATCTTTCCAATGGCAGAAGAAGGTCGGAGACTCGTCGTCGCTCAACGCTGAAGGTGGATCCCTCACCTCGGAGCTTCAGCAGGGATGGAGTTCTCTCCTATCTTGTTTAGACTGGTGGATGACTTGAATGGCGACAACGAGATGGGTTTTGAAGGGCTTCGATTGGGGTTTGGTCGAGAAAGGAGGAGGTAATTGGGGTCATTTCTACATGGAGGATGCATCGAGGGAGTCGTGGAGATGATGAGGAGGTGGTGAGAGACGCAGAGTTCATTGGAGGAGAGAGAGGGAGGTGTGGTGGCGTCGTGGGTGGTTTCTTGGCCCGCAAACATCGGGGGGAAAGAAGAAGAGCTTGGAGAGAGAGAGAGAGAAAATAAGAACGAGAAAAAGGAAATAAAATTTGCAAAAAGATATGGGCGTTTATGATATACCCTTCATCAATGGCCCAGAATGAAAGAGGCAAGAGGGTTTAAGTAGGGGGCACATGACGGCTCCAGGAGCTGCCACGTGTCAGCCCCACAAATTTCAGAATAAGAATTTAAAGAAAAATCAATCACCTTAAATCGAAAAATTTTCTTTCCAAAAGTTGTTCTTCTCAACGAGATCTACAACTTTCATGAAGAGAGCAAAATCAAAATAAATCATATGTACAAAGTGTTATTTTTGGTGGTACTCTATATGTATAAATGCCGTATTTTTTGAGTTTGCAATTTTTTCTGCTATTTTTAAATAATAAAAAAATCAAAATAAAATCCAATAAAATATAAAATAAACATTTACAACTTAATCATTTTTTTGTTTTTTAATATTCAAGAAAATAAAAAGATAAAATGAAAAATAAAGAGACATATGTACAATATACAATGAGGGCCCAAAGCCCAAGTTTCACATACGAAATACAAGGTAATTGACCGTACATTAATTCAAAAGTGAGTAGGCGTCCATAGGAGATTGTATGAGAGAGATATTCATGTTTAAAGGCTTTTAGTCTCAAACTAGGGTTTGGGTTTTATTGGTCAATTTTACAAGTTAGTATTTTTTGGTAATTTCCATTTATTAGTGTTAGCCATATTTACACTATAGATTTGAGTTTATTCAATTCTAGGCTAGTGAAAAATAAATAAAAATAGGGGAAAATATGGTAATATACAGGTGATATTTACAAGGGAATTTAGCATCTTATTTAATGCAAATATGCATGCTAAAATGTAGATATTAATTCTAAATGCATGAATGAGAATAATGCAAAATAAATGGAGAAATGCAGCTAATTACTCAATAATAAAGCTCTATCTTCAACTTTTAGAGTGATGAATCACATATTCATCAACATACTATACTTAAACCATGCTCGTCCTTGAGCAAATGAAATGCAAATAGTAAAAGGATTCTGGGTTCCATACCAAGGTCATGAAAAAAAAGGTGAAAATGGAGCTCGACTCGACTTTTAGATTAATGATGTGGCGGACCCTTATTGGGAAGAAGATTTAATACCTAACAGAGTAAGTTCCACAACTCTCTATTTAGGACTCCTTAACAGTCAGGTCAGGACAAGTCCTCATACGCAAATTCTGATTACTATGGATCTTACTTGTACTGTATAAGTGAAATATAGCTCTCCACATAAGAAATGGCAAAGAAACAGTTTCCTCTAACAAGGTAACCCTAAGTCCCCGGTCTAGCAACTCTTTCCTCGAGGAGCAGGGTATTCCCTTCTAAGTTCAAGTGCAACTGGCTCGAAAAGAGGGGGTGGAGAAGAGAATGGACCATGACTAGTGTAATCGCATATCAGTGGAGCTTGAGCAGTGTAGCCAAGTCTCAGCTACAGGCTTCCTTGGTGTGAGACTTTGAAGCATATACCTTTCTTATTCATAATTTTCTCCGACGAGAATTTTTATTTATTTACTTTTTGCATGTCTAACTTTTTTGGAGATTTTCTCTTTTTTTAGACATACAAATGTGATGCATGTATATAAGGAGTTTTCATTCCTGTGCCAGTAGACTATCCCTCTTTTGAAGCTTTATTGCAACCCACAACATCCCGTCATTAGATGTTGATGCTACTAGACTAGGTTGAGACACAGTGGCCACTTATTCTGACTGCGAATGTTTTCGCTCACATGTTTCCCCAAGCTAAAGGATTTTTCCTCCTCACCACGTAATCGATGAAGTGCTACGTGCAAGGTGTTTGTCCAAGTTAGATCATTGTCTAAAAGAATCACGCATGTGTACGGAATATTCTACTTAGACCAATCAGGATGACATGTGAACATAGACTTGTAGACTCAAAGAATTAAGTCGTTCGACCTGAAAATCTCAACTCCAGTTCCTATAAGATTCCTATAAAATTAAGTAGATTAAGGTCAAATCAAATCCATCCCCGACTTCTATCATAACTTGATTCAGAACCCACTAACTTTTTACTTTGCATATGTTTGATATGTAAATGAAATGTAGATGTTATGAAATGCATATGCATGAAGATGATGATTTTTTCTCTCTTTTTGAATGAATGCAAGGATGATAAGCAAAAGTAAATAAGAAGCCTCTTTTTAAGTTTTTTATTTTCTGGTACACCTCCTGTTTAATAACAAATTTTACATAAGTATTATTTACAAGAAATTTACAAATTTATACAAGCACTATTGTACAAATTTTTGCAGCTTATATACAATATATATATTAAACAAGTATACGTGTATTTTACAAAGAGGTTTTTTACCAAATTTTTTTACTAATTTTACCCATCTCGTAACTATTGTATAATATATATAAAAATATGTGGAAGTACGATCTATGGGTAAAGTATATATGTGATATATACACGCCCTCCTATGCTTAGCATGTGTTATTGTTTAACCCGTAAATCGAGCGGTCGTATGTTTCACACAATGCGGGAACACAGTCGTCGAAGTGACCAACAAGAAATCTAGATTAAAATGACAGTTAATCCACAGTAATAAATCAAGCAATGAAAAATAAATGTGGAGTTAAAATTTATTTTATTTAATTGTATAGTGCAAGTATGTAGAGTGTCGACATAGGGAGTACAAGGGCTAGATTGTGCAAATGAGGTGCAGAAATGTGATTGTGCTTATTTGCCTAAATGTTTTTATGTGGATTTTTTTATTTTTTTTATTTTTGTTTTTATATTTTTATATTTTTTAATTTTCTATTTTTATATTTTCTTTTTATATTTATATATATTGTATTTTCTTTTTCATTTAAAATATATAATATAGTAATACATACGATATATATAATACAGTATAAGCTAATATCGATATAATTATAACTAAAATAGTCAAAATTCAAGAATTTATTATTTTTTATTTTGCAGAAAATTTTGCTAATTTTTGTATATTTTTAAAGTAAAAAATATCTTAAAACAGGGATGAATTAATTAGCTAAAATTGAAATGGAAGTTAAAAATAGAAAGTTAAGTTCAAAATTTTCTAAATCAATTTTAATATAATAGTAATAATATATAGAAAATTCAAAGATAGAAAATAATATTTTTGGAGTTTTTGATGATTTTTTAGATTTTTATAAAGGTTTTTAGGTCTTTTTAATTTTTAGGAATTATCTTATTCTTTTTTTAGGTTTTTCAATTTCTGGAGTTGTAAAATAAATAAATAAACACAATAAATATTTTTTTGGAATTTTTCAAAAAAAATTTAAAATTTTTATGTATTTTCTAATGTAGACCGGGAATAAATATGCTATTTTTATTTTTATAAAATAGGAAAAATGCAAAAAAAAATGGAATCAAAAAATATAACATGAAACAATGCAACAAGCACTTAATCTTATTTTTTGGGATTTTTAGAGCACAATAGCTAATTAAAATAAATAGAGGAAACGAAGAGAAAGCACATTACTAACAAGGGCATTTTTATAAATAAAATAAAAGGTAGGGCCCTTCCAGCAATTTTTCAAAAAAATGAATTAAAAAGTTATTGGACCTAATACAAATACCCAAACCCTAGGTGCAAATTATACAGAAATAAATGAATGCAGATGAGTGTTTCCCTCTTGAATATTAAATACAAAAAATAAGCTAGGTTGAATTCGCAAAATACCCAACTTTGCGCTTTGACCAACTTTTGGATATTTTCACTTATTCAGCGTATCCCACAGGAACGCTCGATGTCAGTTTGCGGTCCGACGTCCCAGATTAGATCATTTCTCGAGGATCCAACGGCTACAGCATGCTTGATCGGACAACTGTTGTACACCACGAAGAACAAGGCTTCATCCAACGATAGAGGAGGCGGGTGGACGAACTGGGAAGAACTCCATCGAGGCAGAGTTATACCGATGAGATCTCCCTCCTTTGTCGTCCTCAGTGGCTCAAAATTGGCCCAGATGCTCCCAGAAGGGCCCTCTAACAGTCGAAGGCTCCAAAATGCACCGGCGTTCGCTGGTGGGCCTCCGCGAGGTCGATGAAGAAGAGGCATCCCATGTACCTGCAATGATCCCAAAATCGACCGCTTGAGGGGTATGAAGCCTCCTGGACCTGTAAGAGCGGTTAGCACACACAAAAAGAGGGTCTTGGGTTTTGTTTGGTGGAATGGATGAAGGGTGTGTCGGGAGGCGACCTTCGGCGTACGGTGGAGAGAGAAGGTCGGGTCTCCAGATCCACAAGGAATCTGGGTGATATGGGTTGTCTGGGTGACGATAAAATAAAGGGGAGTGAGTGGCGGTGGTCAGCGCGATGTAGAATAGTCGGGAACAGTGAAATGGGGTTCGTCGGAGCTCAGCTCTGGCAAACTATGAAGATGATTTCTACCGCTAAACACGTAATTAAAACACGAAATAAATAATGGGATTAAATCTAGGGATAATCTAAGCTAAGAAAATGTAGAAAAAGGGGTACCTCACTGGTCTGGACCAGGAAGAAGAAACCTTGATGGTCGGTAGTCGGAGGTGGTGGTGGAAGCCACCCAAGACGTCGTCGAACCACGCTCGAAGTTGATGGAGGCTCCCCTGTCACATGAGTTGATCCGGAGCAAAAGAAGAGGGCCCAAGCTAGGTCAAAGGAGATTCAAAATTGAATGGAGGATCGGATGGAGGTTTTGTACATGCGGTCAAGCAGGCTACAAAGAACGAGGCGCAGCATCGATGCAGCGCTCCTTGTCCAAGAGATTCATGCTCGTGTGTTGGAGGGTAGATCAAGGAAGAAATTCACAGAAGGAAGCCACACCGATTGGTGAATGGATTGGTGTCGAAAAATTGAGAAAATATGGCTAGGACCTATATCTGACATGGGCTGTAGGGAGTCAGAGGAGCTGGCCATCGGTCAACTCCATACTCAACCTGGTTGGTCCACGTGGACCAACCACGAAAAACCTGGCCTAAAAATATTATTAAATCTAAAATAATTATCAAATGATTTTATTATTTTTCAGGTTATAAAATAAAAAAAAGTTTCATATTTTCTAAATTATTTTATTATGATTTTTGTTTATTTTTTAGAGGTATTTAATTACAAGTTAGTTTTTAGGGTTTAATACATAGGTATATTTTTCTCTGTTTTGTGTCTTTTATTTTTATTTTATAT
This sequence comes from Ottelia alismoides, assembly GCA_037367405.1. Classification (NCBI taxonomy): domain Eukaryota; kingdom Viridiplantae; phylum Streptophyta; class Magnoliopsida; order Alismatales; family Hydrocharitaceae; genus Ottelia; species Ottelia alismoides. The sequence continues at coordinate 350,353 of JAZKJV010010218.1, read as the reverse complement.
TTTTGATTTTATTATTTTATTATATTATTTTATAAAATTATAATTTATTTTATAAAATTAAATATATTTTTATTGTTTTTTTGATATAATATTTACACTTAAATAAATAGGTGTATTCAATAGATTTTGTATATTTATCTATATATTTTTATGTTTTATTTTATTTTAATGCTTACTTTATTATTTTATTCTAGTTTTAATATGTATATATTATAAATAATATTTAAAAAATTATAAAAATATTAATTATAAATATAATAAAGAATAAAAAAATAAATATTTTATTAAGGTATACTATATAATATGGGTCCAAAACCTAACTTTCACACCTTAACTCCAAAAAATATGAAACTCCCTTCATTAAATAACTTATTAAAAGTTATATAAATTAAAGGTGATTTTGATATATTTTGAGTTTTTTGCGAGATATGGTTCTGGGAAGTTCGGATTTCGGAATTTTATTCAGACTATAATTTTTATTCTAAATATTATTTTTCTATGAAATCAATTTTGTATTTTTGTATATTTTATTATCTACAACTTTCATATACAAAGTTTCTTTATTTGAAGTATAAAAAGTGGAAAATAAAATAGATCCCAAAAATAAATAAATAAATAAATAGGATTTTATTGAATTATTGGCCCTTATCTCCCCCTATTTTATTCCTTACCGACCTACTCATCAAGATGGCTAGATCTCGGAGTTTAGGGTCATAAAATACATTTTGTATTTTATTCTTTTTTCTTTTTTTCTTTTCTTTATTATATAATTTTGGCATTAAAACAATATTTTATAATGAATGTTAATTTATGCAAATTAAGGATATTTACATGAATTAGCTAGGGCTTTTAAGTCCGAAATGATAGAATAAAAGTGATGAAATGGAGATTCATCTCCCCCTATACTTGCCTTTGCTAGTTCCTAGCAAACACTTATGCAATAAGTGCAGAAAATAAAAACAAAGAAAAGAAAAAGAAAGAAAGTGGATTAGGTTTAATCATTAAACTTTTCTTCACAAAATCAAAGTTTAGAGTTTAAGTCCGACCTTTGGAATTTTAATGCGGGCGAAATCTTATTGGGAATCGGATTTGAAATTTAACAGCCTTCGAGAATCCCAAAATTCTGCTCAAGTCTCCTCAATATCCAGGTCATAATAGTTCAACTCGTATGCAAACCCTTACGACTATGAATCTGACTTGTACAGTGTGTGTGATAGTGGCTCTCCTCAACTGAAATGACAAAGAGACTGACTTCTCCAGCATGACAACCTAGTGATTCCCGAATCCAGCAAGTCTTTCATCGAGGAGCGGGGTATTCCCTTCTAAGTTCAAGTGGAAACTAGCTCAAGAGGAGGGGGTGAAAAGAAGAATGGACGGTAGCCAGTGTAGCTACCTATCCTAGGATGCAAGACCAGTGTAGTCAAGTCATTGTGCAAGCTCACAAGATATGACTTTGAAGCTCAAGCTTGCTTATTGACTATACAATATATACACCCTGATATGCATTTTATTTTTAATCAGGCTTGTTCCACTTTTTTGAAGTTTTTGCTTTTGCTCTTTTTTTGAAAATACTATATACAACAGCATTTACATAAGGAGTTTTTCCTCTTGAGCCAATATATTGTCCCTCTTTTGAAGCATTATTTCAACCCACACTCTCTTGTTTTTAGATGTCTATGCTACTGGATGGGTTGGGTGCACTTCCCTCCCTAGACGAGGACAAATATTTCTACTTGTGTGCGTCTCATACCGGCAAATCCAATCCCTTCACCACTCTAACTGAGTTGAGCCAAATGAAAGGTGGAGGTGTCCAAGTTAGGTCATTATCAACAAGAATCGTGTGTGTGCTCCGAAATACTCTACTTAGGCAATCAAGAATCCATTGAACCAAGTCCCACAATTCTTAAAGAATTAAGTCAACCAAACCTAAATTACCTCAATTCTAGTTCCTATAAGATATGTTATTAGGTAGATGTAAGGTCCAACCAAGCTCCACCTTCTAACAAGGAAAATCCCATCTTGGGTTCTGCTTCAGGATGGCTCCTGCACTTTGCCCTTTTCTTTCTTTTCTATTTCTTCAAATGCCAAGACCAAAATGGGAGAAGGAGATACGAACGGAGGGGCGGACGTCGGAGAGAAAGAAGCTGACATTGGACTAGAGAAAGCAGGAATGGCTTTAGCTATTGACTCGGAGGGTGACCCATCAACATACCAGTTCCTCTCTCTTTCCTGCTTTCCGGTGTCAGGTGCGGGAAGTCAGGGCTGCCGACGTCTGATCCAGGAGGAATTCCTCTTTATATGTAGGAAGAGAACTAGCTTGGCTCGCAGGGCCAAAACATAGTATGATTAGCTGCCAATCCCGAGTTGCATATATAGAGGGCCCTATAGTGACCTTGGTCTCGAAGAGGCGGGCAGAAAGTCCTCTTCAGGGTCAAACTGTGGAATTTGCCGGAAGAAGCGCGCTCTGACTCTCCTACTAGATATTGGACGGGAGGGTGCCCACTCCTGAAAGAAGGGGAAGCCCACTTTACAGGGACTCGGTCAGTCTAAGATCTATGTCGGGGGGAAGTGAAATGCCTAGTCAGAAGAGGGGATCAGAGATCAGCGAAAGAGGCGTCACTCGTCGGGGGGAAAGAGAGAAATTCCCACGCTCCGAATATATATAATAGGGGCTCATCTCTGGCACCTCCTTTGGAAGGTGGGGGACTAATGGGTTGATTCAACGAAGACCCGCCTGATGGCTAATAGGGCTCGTGATCCTTGCTCCCTGAAGAAAGTCCTCATATTTTACTTAGACTTGTTCAATTATCAAACCCAATCCGAAAAATGTGAATTCTATGCAAATGCTGTGCACAATGCAGAAAATATTTTTGTGATGCAATTTTCAAAATTTTGAACTTTTTATGGATTTTTTAAAAAGATGATAAAAATGTAATATTTTTGGTATTTTTCAAAAAGATTTTGCAAATGTTTTTAGATTTTTGGTTTTGCAAATGTTTTTGTGCTTTTTCAAAACAAAAATTTTTGGATAAAACCAGGTGCAAATATTTACACAAGGATGCATCTTATATTTACAAGAGTTAGGTTTTTAAGAATTTACAAGGGGTAAGTGATCATTTTTATAGATGTATTTATATAATTAATAAAGAATTTTAGTGTTATGCATATATTCCTCAAACTTATTTGAAAATCATTTTACAAACAATTTTGGAAAACTATAGTCCAAAATAATTTTTGAAAATAACTTTACAAACATTTACACACATTTGAAAATTATTTTGCAAAGGTTTTTTATAAAAGTATATATAGATTTTTCAAAATATTTTTGCAACCATTTTTCAAACCATCTGCAAATCATTTTTCAAACATTTTTATTTCACATAAAGAAAATAAAATTTTCAAGCAAAAATTTTTTATACAGGTTGATAATATTTATCAAAACATCTTCCATATAGTTTTCAAAAGATTTTTTCAAAACATCAAACTATTTTTCAAACATTTTACAAAAAATATTTTTACCTGATTTATTAATCAATGAATACAAAAAGAATTTGAGGAATAATAAAAAACGTTTTATTAAGTGTTTTTAATGAATTATTCAATATTTTTAGCAATGATTATTATTTAAAAATACAAAAGTATGTGTTATGGCTAAAATGTATACTGAATATATACGACCCCACATACTTAGCTTGAGCCATGTCCTCATATATCAGAGACAAAAAGAGAAGACATAACTCGTACGGAGTATAGAAAAATCTAAAGAGTAGATGAGTACGGAATGAATGAATGAGAAGTTGACCGTCCCCCCATACTTAGGATCAAATAATCCTAAGTATAGTAAACTGTACGCAAGGCAGGGAGGGTCAAGGGTGGGAATGAATAGATCGTACTCAGACTGTCACCCCCTATACTTAGCGTAAGGTATCCCTAAGTATAGTAAGAAGAGGAGACAATGGAGAGGATCTAAAAATGACAGAACTCATGGTGTACACCCCTTATACTTAGAAAAAAGTACATCCTAAGCAAGGCACACACGAGAATGGGGTGGATGAGCGATACAGTGGATGGACGGAAGAAAACGAAAGCGAATATACAAGAGGAATGGATGTACAAAGATCAAGAAGGTCGAAAGAGATCCTTCTTGCGGGACCGCTGAGGAATGGATCTAACAAGGTGCAGGTCAATATAGGGGTCCTCAGTAGACAAGTGCCGATCAGAATCGACCTGGTGAAAATCCTCAGTGGTCCTAGGTGTAAAGGCACATACGGGTCAGTGGAAGAAGTGTGGTTAGGTCCGGCATTGGGTGTCTCGCAGATGTTAAAGTGAAATGGGACGAAGTCATCGTCAGAAGAATTAACGTTAAGGTCATCCTACAAGGTCTCTCCTAGGTCAAAACCAAAAGGAATGAACTCATCTGTGGAAGTAGTCGAGTCATGTTCTTCCTCTACAGTCTCAACCGGATCATCAATATCATCAAAAGGCCCGAATTCCTTAATAAAAGCGATCAAATCAAATTCGACCTTATCAGTCTCATCAATATCTGCCCTCCGCTCAAAGGCATCAATCGTGTAAATCCTGCGGATGTCATCAACACATCGCCAAGTGCCAGGAGAAGGAGCTCCAAGGTCCATGCTTTCTGAATCTTTCTCCTTGGAGAGGAATTCTCGGGTCTCAGTAGAATCTAACATATAGAAAAAATCTTTGATTGTCTCATTAGGGTCATATTCCTCGAGGTCATCTAAAATAGGTGTAGTCGCATCAGATGCAAGTCTCTGGTCGGCAGTGTGTAGTGATCAACACATCGCTCCCAATATCAGAATGAAAGCGAATCTCTCCTGATCCATAATCGATAATGACTCTCGTAGAGGCGAGAAAGGGTCGTCCCAAGATGATTGGAGAGTGCTCCCCAGTGGAGGTCTCCATAGGCAATACGACAAAATCAACAATGTAGCTCGTGCCCTGAATTCAAATGACAACATTTTCTAGAATACCCTTCAACCTCTTTATTGATCCATCAGCAAACTGAACGATTATCCTGGTTTTCTTGAGAGGCCCTAAGTAAAGAGACTGTACCAGTGAGAAGGGCATGATGCTAATCAAAGCACCACCGTCAAGGAGAGTACGATCACATGTGTAATCAGAGATAGTACATCTAATGAAAGGAGTACCAGTATCCCTTTTCTTAGAAGGTGGACGGTGTGTGATGCGTGTGTAGTGGCCATGGTCAAGACATGATGCTCAGATCTGCTCCTTCACTTTCTCTTCTTGGGATGAGGAGCAGATAAATGGGTCATGGCCTGGTGAAGTGGGGCTTGAATGATCTCATGAATAATAGCCACCACTTCAGGTTCAATCAACATTTTTGAACTTTTGGATCTCCTCCATACAAGGGAGGAGATCGAAATCATCGTATACATAAGGACAACTAAGAGCAGTCCGTACAATGTTGTCCTCAGGGTCAAGGATGGGACAAGGTGTGAGTAAATATGGTCAAATGGTCTGGCATTGGGGCTCTCTCCTCACAATCTGAATCAACCATAGATCTCCTGAATTCATTTTGTATTTTCAAAATTTTCTCATTTTTTTTGAATTTTAGTCGATTGCAAGATCTCATAGAAATATTCAAATGAATCCATATCGTCAGCTCGTGAAGCATCAATGCGTCTCTTATTCGAACTTGGGAGATCATCAATCCTCGAATTCATATGCTCAATGAATTGTGTCAAGGTCTCAAGTGTGGATGCCATAAGAGGTGACTCCAACAGCTCAGTCTCAGATGGATGTGAAGGTGGAAAATGTGCAGGTGGAGGTGAATAAAAGTTCGAGGGTTGAAACTGTGGTTGAGGCGGATATGTACAAAAATCAGGAGCAAAGTCCTCTTGGGAAAATGGAGGTGGACTGGCTGGAGGGTGCGAGGGATCCGTGAAGGTCAGATAAAAATCACCCCAGTCGGCCATCTCCGAAACAAAAGGAAAATGATCGATAGAGCACGATGGTCAAATCAAGAGGTATGGGGGAAAGGCGCAAATGCGCAAAAGGATCTAGTATGCACACAACAAATGTACACAAAAGGTGTTAATTATACAATATTAACAAGAGTATGTCCAGTGGTAATTTAGTGTATTTACACATATTTACAGATGTTTTTGCTAAAAGATATGGCTAAAATAAAAGAATAAAGAATGAGAATCATAGATAAATTAGAGGATGAAATGTACATCCATGATCAACACAGGGTTTCTTGCTCTCATATGATTGGATAACAACCTTGCCATTCCCATTTATGATGATCACGTCGTTGGAATCCGAAGAGGAATCCTCAGAGGAGATCATCCTAGTCGGTTTTCTAAAACCCGGAGTATGGAGAGGATGATGAGAATGACGTGCCTTGAGGGGTTCAGGGGAACGCCTCGAGGAATCATTTCTCTTCATCTTCTCACTAGATGATCAACTAGAAGAAACAGCTTCATTTTGTGAGATGTTTGTCGTCTCTTTATCTGGTGGTTGTGATAGTGAAGGCATAGAAGTTGGATCACCAAAATGGTCAAGGCAAACTGAGAAGATGTGTATGGCTTGGTGAGAGCTTCTATTTGTGAGTCCTTTATAGAAGATGTCTCGGTGGTGGTGATGCGAGCAACGAGGAATGTAGATGTGTGGGGAGTCTCTGAACCAATGGCCAGCTCAACAGTCGGTATCTCAGGTGTAGTAGAGAGGTAAAACTCATCTATCTCTCGATGGTCACGACTGTCAGCGACTATGTAGGTCACATTGGGATGGATTGTGTCGTCAAAGGTCATGTGTTGTCAGTATGTACCCAATACTGAAAACTCGGTCTCCCCAATCTCGCAATCTATAGTCACTTTAGCCAAGACTAAGAACGGTTTCCCAAAAATAATGGGAGACTAGGTGAAAACTCTTCGGTTCTCAATATCAATGATTGTGAATTCCACTCAGAGTGGAGCACCTCGGAAAGCAATGACGACTAAAATGATTCCTCTAGACCGTAAGATGGATCGGTCAGTTAGCTGTACGATCTCTCTCGATTTCCTAAGTTTTTCAAGTTTGAGCTTGTCAAACACGGACGTTGTGAGGATATTTAGAGAGGAGTCATCATCGATTTGTACATGGGTAAAGATGGTGCCCCTGATTTTACATTCATCCCTATGCAACTGCTTCACTCTGCGGCTCTTTGTTCTTCTCCCCATCCAGTCCCGTGTATGCGTAGGCTCTCTGAATGACTGGTATGAGGGTTGGTCAATGTAAGGTTGATCACTAAAGTCAATCAAGTCTGGAAAATCATTATGTGCATGCCTCTCCATTCAGTTGTTCGATCGACCAAGTTGTACCCTAAGGTCAAGTCCGGATGTGTATGTGTGATTCGGTGACTTGTCCCTTTATTCATATGAAGAGGAAATGAAGTAGGCGGGGATAGGTAATTCTGCCAGTTATTCGTTTCAACAGTGGCTTGCACGTCGAATGGTTCTTTTAATTCTAGCAAGCTATCAAGAATATGGTAAGTCAGCCTTGGATGAAGTGGATCAGGAGTGTTAGAATGCGGAGCAGATGAGAAATACGGAGAAGTGGAGAAGTCAGTTGAAGTTTTGACTTCATAATTGGGATGCGATAAAACCGACCACGGGTAAGGGTCTCCAGCGGATGGTGGAGGATACATGGAAGAAGGAGAAAGCAAAGATGAATGGTATATTGTAGAGGAGGAGTGACCAGAGAGGTCAGGGTATGGGGACCAATATCCCGACATCTTTGAGAGATGAATGTAAGTGGATGGTGGTCGAAAACGTGCAAGTGAACAGAAGGATACACCCATGGACATACATAAAAAACAAAAGCAAGAGCAAATACTAGTTTCACCATCTCAACAAAATGATGGTTGCAACGTTCCGACCGCTATCTTTTTTATTTTAATTAAGTGATAAAAGAAGATATGAGTCTGATTATGCAATATTAATATGTGGATTTTGGGCACTATCCTACGGATGTGTCCTCACTTCTCAACAAGCATTAAAATCTGCGTACAATGACGGGGTTGCTCTCCCGAAAACAAGTGTTAGTTTTAGTCAATTTTTTGGTTAAAATTGTATTAACAGTCCTGATTTTAAGTTCTGTTTTCACTGCATTTAATCCACCACACAAGGCACACCTAACGAACAATCTTGATTTCCTTTTATCCTAAGTTGTTAAACCAAGAGGAGGGAAGTCGAGAAAAACCGATGTTGAAATTAATGATACATGCCTAGTTCATAAGACTTACAGTGATCCTCGTGCTCTACAGGCGGGATGCAATACAAAATTGAAAATTTTATGATGTATGAAATGCAGAAGATGAAACCGTATCTAACCGATAACTATTAGTCGGGAAGAATGTGAATTTATGTTTGACTAAGTAAAATGATCTAAAGTGCATATTATTAAGTGAAAATGTGTGGTCCAAAGAAACGAGCACAAGCATGAATGTTTGACCTATGAAAAGCTCTGAGAGACGTGCGTGCATGTTTAACCTACGAGAAACTTAAGTTGAGCCCTACACTCACTGGAGAGTGAAACATGTCTCGACACACGACAAAAATAATGTCCAAGTGCCCGTGCACACATACTAGATCCCAAACGAAATCTATTGGAAATATGAACAAGTTGTTGCAACCCAATCAAGCGTCATTTTATTTAATTGAACTATGAACAAGTCGTTGCAACCCAATCAAGCATCAACACAAATTTTTTTCTTCTCAAGCCAATAATTGTAGAAAATATAGCAAGAGAATTTTTGCTATTTAATTAACATGTATAACAATAAGATCGAAGTCAGGGAGGCTACAATTCTCGAGGATTATTCAAATAGTCGAAAAAAATTAATTAAAAGAAAAAGTGAATCTCAAATGCTAACTAACTTGGTTTTTTTGTGAGATTATTATCTTTTATCTTTTTGTTAATTCCTATTTTTTATTTTTTGATTTTTCAAATTTTTAGTTATTTTTAATTTAGCAAATTTTTTAATTTTCAAAAATATAATTTTCAAAACAAACTATATACAAAAATAGGGAATCGCCATTTTTTGTATTTTTTAAATACGAAAAAATGCTAAAAATATCCAAATGAAATATTTTTGTATTTTCGATGATTTTTTTACTGTTTTTGTAATTTTTAGAGATTTTCAGATTTTTTGGATTTTTAGAATGAATAAAAACATGTAAAAATGCAAACATTGAGCAAACATGATTATTTTACAATTTAAAAATACCAAATAAATGCAAAAAATATGAAAATTATTTTTCCTATAAATAAAAGAAAATTATCTACAAACAAGAACTGAAATCACATTTTTTTGATTTTTCTACAATTTTATATGATTTTGTAAGATTTTAAGTATTCTACACTTTTTTGGGATTTAAAAATAATTAATGCGTGAAAATTGGACAGGAAATTAAACACACAAAATAAAAACTACTCTATTTTTTAATTTTTGAAGCAATATTCGATTTTTTATGATTTTTCAAAGTACAAATAGGGAAAAGGTGTAATGTATTTTTTTTAAATAATATCAAATGGAATTAAAATGCAATAAAAATTTTACACAATGATCAGGCAGACAGAAGGAGTCTACACAATTTTTCTGTAGAATTTTCAGAGCAATAAAAACATTTGTTTCAATCAAATAAGCTCGCAATTTTAAAGTCTGGAAATGAAGGACTGAATTGCAAATGTTTAATTTTTTAGATAAAAAGATAACAAGAAATAAACGTAGGGAAGAAAATGCAATTTACCCAAGGAGGATGTGTGGATGTTTTTGTAATTATGGAAACCTCTAGGGGTATGGATGTAATTTTTCCATTTTTTAAATCCCGTAGGGTCCTCTTCGTTTCTTTATGTTCAAGACCTAGGGGGTGCTACCCCAAGTTTCTTCTCCCCCAAGCTTTGCGGCGAACTGCGGAGCTTCAAGGCAGTTGATGGAGAGCTTCAAGCTGGCGTTTGGCTGCGGATCTAGAAGGTGGCTGGGTGGAGGCGTAGGCGCACGCAGGCAGTTCCAGATGAAGCGGTTGGCTTTCCAATAAAGGTGTAAGCGGTGTTGTGTGGCTAACGATGGGTGTATAGGCGGTCGACTATGGAGTTGGCAGTGTTGGGAGATCTGCGGAGCACATCCAGCATTGAGGCGGAGGAGGTTGCTACAGGCGACAGCTAGGGCATGGACAGGAGATGAGGTGTTGCGGTGGACGTCAGCGCGATGGGTGCGATGGAAGATGGCACGTATGATGCGGCAGCAGGCTCCTGGAGGGGTGCGAGCTCTGGCGGGTGGTTGCGACGTTAAGCGGAGGGCGTGGTGACGGGTTGCAGGTGGCTGCGGTGGCTGACCAAGTGGAAGTACGTGCGTGCAGGTGGAGATGCTGGTCTGGCGGCGGTGGTGCGATGAAGATGTCGACGGCGATGGGGGCTGCAATGGGCGGTCGTAGCCCCTCTTTTTATATTTTTTTTATTTTTTCGATAAAGAGTAGCTGTATATTTTTCCTTTTCTTTTCTTTTTTTTGATTTTTTTTTGAAATTTCGGTGTACCTGCAATATAATAAAGATAGAAAAAAATCGACTCGAGCACGACGACTCGGTCAAGAAAGGAAAAAACAAAAATAATAATAAATATAAATGTGAATGATGTTAGATTCGGTGAAGTGAGAGATTGAATCTGTGTCTCTGGCCACTGTATGCGGTCGGAGTTGATAGATTGCGTGAGGTAGAACGTGAACGTGGAGAGATCAAGAATATGAGAAGGAAAATCAAGATCAATGGTGGATCGAAACGTGATGGTTGATTAAAAAATGATTAACTAAGATAAAAAATGATGACGAAATCAAAAGTTCAAAAATTAAACTAAGATTGACCTGGATAAAAAAAAAGAAAATGGATCTCACCGTGGGAGCGGAAAATGTTGTGATGGCCTCGACGAACGCCGCCTCGCTATCACTGGAAGGCTCGGAGGCTAGACACCTTTGTACAATAAGAAACTCTTGGAGTTTAGGCTCCTCTCACCAAAGATTGATCAAGTTGAAATGCGAGAGGAGGTGCCATATTAATAGGAAAAGAATGGAATTTGAATTTCAAAAATTTGAATGGAGATAGAGATAAAGAAAATTTGAAATGAGATAAAGATAAGAAAGGAAGTTAGTGTTAAAAATATTTACATAATTAATTAATTTTTTATTTATTTTGTTCGCTTTATTAAATCAAATAATAAATGTTAATTATTTATTTTTTGTGAGGGTTATTTAAGGGAATTAACTATATACATATACTATATACATATGGTACATTATATACATAATTAAATAAGGAAATTAGTGTTTTTAATTTGTTTTTATTTTTTTATTTATTTTTATTTTAAATAATTATTAGAAAATATTTACAAGTATTTATAAATATAATATGTATGATAAATAAATGATGAAATTGCACAAACCACCTAGAAAATCATCTTCCAAACCATAACTCTAAAAATTATGAAACCACAACCATTTTAAAGATAATTTAATTTAAAATAAATGGAATGAATTTGGTTCAATTTGAGTTCATATGAAGCCGAAATTGGTCTTTCAATTATCGCTTTATGGCTTTTTCCGGAAGTGGTTACTTTTATCTTGTACATGATTTTATTTTATAAATATTTTTATTATATAGGAAACATTTTTATTTACAATTTTTATTTTGAAAATTATTTAATTTATGGTCAATTTATGTACAAATAAAATAGTGTAAGTTTTATACAAATATATACAGAAAAGTATTTGCAAACATTTTTTGGGATTTTTTGATTAAGGACCTTATCTCCCCCTACTTTATTCCTGGTCGATCAGGTCAAGTCTTGACCTTCCCTCAGAGTTCAGGTCAGCCTGTAACTATTACATATGTATAGTCTTTTTTATTTTCTTATTTATTTATTTATTTATTTTAGGTTAAAATAATAATATATGTACATTATTTACACACAGATGCAAGTTAGTAAGAATATGGAGTTAGTATTATATACATGTGTTTTATAAGAGATTTTAAGCTAAAATAAATGAATAAAGATGATAAAATACAGATTCCTCACCCTTGCACACACACGAGATCCCAAATGGAATCCATTTACAAAATAAAATAATTGTAGAAAATAAAATCCTAGACTCTACACTCTCTCATGACTCAATTCGATCTTAAATTTGTATGTGTCCTTTCAGTCAGCTTAATTCCCAGAGAAGACGATCTCTAATGCTCTTGAGATGTTCGATCACCTAAGCAACTGCTCCATCATGTCAGGTCCCTCACACATAAAAAAAAGATGATGGTTAGAGAGATACATGGAATAAAATAAAATAAAGAAAATAAAACAAAAAATAAAAAATGCAAGAAAATAAACATTAGCGATAATTAAAGGAAAAATCAGGGGGTTTGAGTAACTAGGGGTGGAAAGCCTAAGAACTATTTTTAAAAAAAATCAGCCTAAGTCGTGCCTCCCCAGTAACGACACCATTTAATGAACCCTAAACACCCTATTTTAATTATGTTGAAATGTTGCAGTATTCAGTCAATCAAGATTTATCAAAATGATCACTTAATTAATTTAGCAATTAAAGTGAGCGGTCAATTTATATTTTACTTGGATAAGCTCATGATCAAACTTAGGGAGGCAATTGTCTCCTTAGATTTGTTAATAGCCGATCTAGAACTTAGGTTTTCAGAGAATCATTTTTTTATTTTTGTATGCTATTAATAAATGAAATGCAAATCTAAGTAAGTTTAAGGGTTAAAATGCAATTTTTGCTCAAACAATATCCAAAAATCTTAAAACTTGGCCAGAATACTAAGAATGATGGAATCAGTACTTTATAATTTTTTGGAATTTTCCGATGTTAAATGAATTAGTTATGAATTAATTATGCATGCAAGGTGATTTTTTGCAAATTAAATTTAATATATAGAAGATCAATTTATTTTTCAGAAATAAGATTATCCTAGATAAGACTACGTGAGATGTAACTAGGAAAATTAACAGATCTTAAAAATAATTGATCACGATCTTTAAAAATCAATTACTCAAATCATCAATTATTTTATTGCGACCTTGATATGCATGCAAATGTAATGATTTTTGGTTACAATATAGAAAACATTAAAATCTACATACTGTCAATTTTCAGGAATTTTTGAAGCTCTAACTAATTAAATATTATTTCGAGATCACATAGTGTGTGAAATATGTATTTTTCATGAGAATAATTATATTAAATCAATCACAACTCGTAAAAATATAATCATTATCTACTGTGATAGAGCATAAGTTATTCTACAAAGCGTAATTTTTAGAATAATAAAAAGATGCTAAATGAAGGTTCAAAATATTGCCCGAAGATATAGGTCTAAATGCAATACAAAAGTAAAATTGTTAAAAAAATGCGAGTGGACATAAATGCAGTTACCTAGAATCAAGGTGGACATGCTGATCACGTGGTGTTGCAGATGGACTTCCACTACAAAAAAGACGGGATTGGCGTGCACATGATGGCTCATAATGTGCACGCCAAGTGCACGCCATGTGCACGCCCGATTACTAGGCGAGCACATGTGCTCGTTCACTGCGTGGTCGTCGATACGAGAGTCAGCCCGCCAAGTGGGCGAGCACATTGGGACGCTACGTCCTCGCCCGCTTGTTAGCGTGCACATATGTGCTCGCCGAAATGATCACCCCTATAAACAAGGGCGGTCATTTACGGAGCCCCTGGCGAGCACATGTGCTCGCCCAAACTGATGTACAAAAAAAAAATTATACAGGTTCGGCGGGGATTTGACGCTCCGTCGAACCTGTATAGCCTGCCAATAAACCACTAAAGGTGCTTATCAGAGCTCGCTAAGCGTATATATAGTATACCAGTTCGTCAACTAAATTAACTAGCATTGACAAGTCGAACTCACACAATATATATGAACTTAGAAACGAAACATTCAGATTTAACATCTAAATACTATAAATATATGTTCGAAGCAACAACGACAAGTAAAATTACAACATATTATACTATCAAAGTTCATATAAATTAAAAGACGTTCTAAAAGTTTAACAACAACACAAGCTAATAGCAATAACAATTTACTTCTTATTTGATCTAAAAATTTTAGATATTAAACCATGCTTTGATTTCTTTTTTTCCTTCTCCTTCTCTTTGAATCTAGCATACATGCGTGCCTCTTCTTCAGGGTCGTTCTCCTCCTCCTCTTCGTTATCCGATTCAATCTCCTCAGGTTGAGATGCACGCCCTTGTGACCTATATTATATATGGAAGATATATACCCATTACTTGCATTTTGTAGATATAGAAATATAAAATTATTTCTCATTCTAAGTAGAATACTTACATGTACGCCGCGAAATCTTCTCGGAGCTTCATCACCTTCTCCACCATCATCGCCATCTGTGACTCCATTGGCAATGATGATTGGGATGAATGTGGTTATGTGTACGACAGCTAGGAGTACGCAGAATAGGAATGACGATGTTCCTCCACATAGTATGGAGGAAGACCACCAAGCGTCTGCTTCCTGTTCGCCGCAACGTCCCTCTCCTCCAACACCTTATAAGATTTTCATTGTTTAATATGAAATTATATATAAAAATTGAATATAGTAAGTTAATATTTATCTATACCTGCTTCCAGATTATTTTATCAAATGGTGGTTGCTCTCCAGTTGGATCACCACCCCATTTTTCTGCCGATAGTGCCAAATAACGATCCTGAAATACAAAATAAAATATAGAAAAATGAGTTATAATATATCTTTCAATTGCAAATAAATTGATACACTTACCAACAATTCTCATGCTTCAAGAGTGGACCATTGCGACTCTCCTTCTTTCCCACTCATGCGGGACCTCGACCACCACTCTTGAAAAGAGGGTTCTCTTTAGCTGCCTCAAAAATAATTTTAAGATGCAATAACAACATTGCATTATATTAAAGTATATTTGAAAAATTAAATTCTATATTGTAATACAATCTCCGATCTATCTGATTGTGGCTTTTTAGAGCCACTTGTCGATTTAATCCTTTATTTTTGGTGGTTTGTCCTTCCCACCATGGATCTCCTTCCAAACTTCGCATCTGCAACGAATGCATCACAGAAACCCGCCCATCTGCAAGAAATATGGTATGAATATTCATTACTTTAAAAAGTATATTATAAATTATTTAAGAAATACAATATCTATCCTCTGTACACCATGCTGGCGGGAACCTCATCATCTCCTCAAAATTCATCTCCTCGCATCCCGTTTTCGCATGCGAGTCTCTCCTTGCCTTGAAAAATGTATCGCTCATTCTCTTCTCCGCCAAATGAATAAAGGCTCGACGATAAACCTCCTTCCTCAGACCCAGAACAAGGCGATACCTACTCTGAAAATTACAGCAAAATATTAGAAGAAAATGTGACAAAAAAATTCTATATCACTTTGTAGAAATTATTTTTACCAGAAATATGTCAAACAGTCTCTCCTGTTCTGTAGCAGAGATGCAACACCATCTAAATTGAATGCAAGTCAAGT
This sequence comes from Ottelia alismoides, assembly GCA_037367405.1. Classification (NCBI taxonomy): domain Eukaryota; kingdom Viridiplantae; phylum Streptophyta; class Magnoliopsida; order Alismatales; family Hydrocharitaceae; genus Ottelia; species Ottelia alismoides. Next base: position 334,776 of record JAZKJV010010218.1, on the reverse strand, counting down.
GTGTCTTGATTATGGTGGTTATCTCCTTTGCCACCCTGTTGCTATTCAAAAAATCCTTGCATTTAGTAACATTTGTAAATATGATACAATTTATAAATGTTGGTAAAATTAAAATGACAAAATTTATTAAAATATTACCTTCCATCTGCCGTAAGCTCCAACAAAGGGTAGGATGTTGAAGTCTGTCCAACTACAGTAGGTAAAGGCATGGAAGTGCTCGGACGTCCAGAAGAAGGAGAATCAGAACCCATCGATATCCGTACAGGTATGGGGACCGGGACTGGGAATCCAGTAGGAGCGGCTGAGGTAGATGGCTCTCCATAGCCACCTACATAAAAGGGTGGAGGAGGATAATCAAGAGACTCGTAGTAGGCTATGATCCGCTGGACCTCGTCGGACTGTGAATCTAAAACAACATCCGGAGTAGGCTGCCTACTGGACGAAGGTGTGTCAGAGGAAGATGGACGATTGGATCGATGTGATCCATGAGCCCCGCCATGTCCAAAACCTGCCATGACTGTAATGATGATGTAATAGTTAATTACATAGTATTACTAAATATTTTAGCTAATTCGATTATGATAGTGTAATAAAACTTACAGCTAATCTTCATCATTTATTTCGGTGGGATTAAAGGATATTTCTTCATTTTCTGAGTTTTCTGAATCATCGTTTGTGGAGTCGGTATCATCTTGTAGGTCAACACATAAAACCTCATTATCAGCCAATCGAATCGATTCGATGATTGGGACTTCTTCTGTTAAGTTTATTCGTTCATGTGTCGGTGTGAATGCTTCATCTATGTCATCTTCATGATGAGTGTAATCATTAGAAATATAGCCTCGAGAATTTATCTTCACAACAGTTAAAGTTTCAACGTTCTTTCTCTTCTTTGACACTTGTGGGAGATAACATACTTGATCCGCTTGAGAAGTTAAAACGAAGGGTTCAAATCTGCATATAAATTTTCTTGGTACCACATCGATAATGTTATTTCTCCTATCGAGTACTACACCTCCATTGGTTCATACCAATCACACAAGAAGAGAACTACTTTATTCAAGCCAGGAATACTATATTCCACTTCTAGTATCTCCTTTAAAATTCCATAATAATCCATATGATCTTCCTCATACAAGATCCACGAACCATCACTCCATGATTTTGAGTTGTTAAATATTTACCGGAATTGAATGTATGAAAACGATAACCATTGTTGCAGCAAGAGTTGTAAGATCGGACCTTATAAACATGTCCTTCTTCAAAATATTTTAAAATATGAGTATAAAAATCACCACCGTCCAACTGTTTTGAGCGGTCTTTAAACCAAGCTGGAAATTGATTCCTATAGACGCTCAGAACTTCGTCATCTGAATACATAGATTTTTCCTCGATAATTTTCTTTCTAAATTCCCTAAAATTAGTAAAAGAAACATCAGAATTACTTGCCGGGAAGTCATTTATCGTCCAAAGCAGAGCTACTTTCATGTTAAATGTTTGACTTTTATTTGCATCATATATATCAACTCCATCGACCCATAACATTTTCAACGTATCTATAAGAGGACGTAAATAAACGTCGATGTATTTTCCCAGATGTGTAGGTCCTGGTACCAACAGCGAAAGAACATAAAATGTCGCTTATTACATAACCATGGGAGTAGATTGTATAGTGTTGTCATTACTGGCCAACAAGAGTAATCTTTACTTCTTCCATGAGGATTAAACCCGTCTGTACATAAACCTATAATACAATTCTTCTTTTCTTTGTAAAATGTAGGAAAAGCTGACATCAATACTTTCCAACAATCAGACTCGGATGAATGCTCCATGTACTCATCGACTTTATGTTCCGCGTGCCATGTCATATGCTTTGTTGTTTCTTTGAAATAATATATCAGTTTCAATCTCGGAGTCAATGGGAAATAACGTAAAATCTTTCTCAAGATTTTTGTCCCACTCTTACTAGCTTCATGATATCTTGGCTCGTCACATTCGGGACACCGTTGTAAATGCTGGTGTTTCCCGTAATATAAAATATGATGATTTATGCAAGAGTCTATTTTAACTTCCGCTAAACCCATCTTCCGCATCATCTTTTTCGTTTTGTAATAATTATCAGGTAATGTGGTAGCATTTTCTTGATAATCCTAAGCATTGCATCAAAATTACGATCAATCATATTATACTCCATCTTCATCGATAGAAGATTCGAAATCGCAGAGAGTTTTGAATATGTCTTGCAACTCAACCACAATGGCTCTTCTGCTTTTTTCAACAGCTCGTAGAATTCTGCGGACTCTCAATATGGTTCCTCATCATCTAAAAAAGTAGCATTGAAATCTGGACCCGCAACGTCCATAACCATATCTAAAAAGGATTACTATTGTCCGCTTCTTTCGCATCATTCATCCTGTCCTCGTAATCCTCACCATGCCTCCACCAAATCTGATATCCTTCCATGAAACCCATTTTATAAAGATGCAACTGAGTTTCATCCTTGCATCTCTTCTTCATTAAACGACATTTTTGACATTGACACAAGATAGTTCCATCTGAATCCACGACACGGGAGCCTTGTGCGTAAGCAAATTGTATAAATTCCTGAACACCTCTTTGAAAGGTATCTGCTACACATCCATATACTACACGGTTGTACATCTACTCTCTATTAATCATATTGATCAACCTGAATGAAACAATTTATAATGTCAAATCCAGGAAAATATGTGAGGAATACCTAAACCTAACCCATTGTTGAGATAACAGATTAGAAGAGAAGTGTCTTAATTATATTATCACTTGAGCCTGTCCATAAGGATTCAAACTTACTAAAAGATGGTCGTTGTCACAAGTTTGTTTATTTCTGACGAAAATTCGGCAGCATAACCCTGCACCTCTCCCGTATACCTCATAAATCAATCGCAATCAACTTATAAAATAATCATATTAGTGATTATTTCGATAGTAAACTATGATTTCTTTGGTACACTAAAGAGGAAGGGGTTATGAACCGAATTTCCATCACAAATAAAGAGCTTGTGACAACGATCACCTTTTAATAAGTTTGAATCCTTACAGACCCCCTTAGTCCGGGATCTTTGAACTAAGGAAAGCTAACATAAATATAATACTTTAAGATCACTTTACGTCATACATTTATACGTGCTACAAATGGGACTATAAAATAATATTAAAATATTTATTCATTTATGTTAGCCGGGCAATTACATAAATTTGGTTGGTTAACAATGGGGATAGGGATAAGTGTGATCTTAATTTAGTGCCTAATAGAGTGGATTGGCTCAATAATATTAGATAGGTACCTACAAAAAAACCGAATTTTAAACCTGCAAACATCAAAATCCATGACCATTGGTCTGGGATAAACATCCCAAAGTGATTCCAATAGTGCTGTGAAATAATAAAAAAATATAACACAGTTAGAGGTGATCAAATCCTCCAATTTGTTGCACACGCCTCCCGGTGTGCAGGGTCACACACCACCCGGTGTGGAGGGACGCACTGTGTGTGAATGATTTTGTGCGATTTTTATAATAATTAATGTTTGGTATTTTAGACTTATTATTAGCCTAACTATAAGTTAACGTGATATACTTGATCACATTAACTAGAATTTAATGTGATAATAAAATATCACAGAAGAAATGTTTCGGTTTATAGTTATCATCACGCACCAATAATTTTAACTTAAATAATGAATAATTTGACATCCATTATATAGTTCTTATTCCCAAAGGCTTTATATCTCTCATCCCCTCTTTCAATGAATCTAGTGTTATGAAACTAGGGGTAAGGCTAGACATGAACCATTTTGATGGAACTAGTGTTATGGCATAATTAATATTCTCTATTTCTATATCAACATTCACCTACTTCTCTATTTAAGCACTATACTTCTCGTGACATTTAATCAAACACTTGACATGCGTATGGTATTCCATCTATATTAGAAAAATATATTCTCAAATCTAACAACAACTACATATTAAACAACTATATGAACCATAAGCAACAAGATTAACTACTATTAATATTAAAATTAAGAAGAAAACAATCAACTACATCAAAACCCTAAACCTCCAAAACAAGCATGAAATCGAATGAAATACGAAAAAGAGAGAGAAAGGATGATAAGATATACCTAAAGAAGGGTGTGTATGTGTGATTGAATACTCGAACGGAGGTCCCTCGACGCGGTGATCCTCGAGGACGGGTCCCCGGAGGAGAGTAACATGGAAAGAAAATCGCGATGGAACGAGGAAAGAAGGACGTCTGACGTTCTGTTTACGGGCGTGAGCGAGCACACTTATGTGCTCGCTCAGAGCTCGCTAGGTGCTCGCCCGGTATTTGACATGCGCCGATCCAGCCACGCCTTTAAATTCAACTGGGTGAGCACATCCGAGCAAGCACTTGTGCTATTCAAGTGCTTGCCCATATACGAAAATATAACCGCGCCCCCAGATTCAAAAGGGCGACCGGCCTGGCGAGCACATGTGCAACCTATGTGCTTGCTAGGGAATGAGCGAGCACATGTGCTCGCCAAGTGCTCCCCATCGTGTGCACGCCAATCACGCTTTTTTTATAGTGTTCTTCTTCCTCTTGCGTAAGATCAAAGAGGAGAACGGTTGCCCTCCTCTCCCCTTCTTGCTCGAAGCTCAGACAACTGCGAAGGCGTTGAAGGAAGTAGCTGCATACACCATGGCTCATGACTGCACATATAGCTGGAGCGCTATGGCTACTCGGTTGTAATCGAAGGCAGAGAGGTAGAGGAGTCCTCTCTATAGAGTCGATGCCAGATTTGAAACCATAGTACGATGGGACGACTCGTTGCGAAGTTTCTAGAGATGAAGACGGTCGTGCATGGTGGCTTGACGGTTCCTTACTCTTTCTCCCGTTGATGGGTACAGGCTGCTGGGGCACGACTGAGGTGCAAGGGTGATGCTACTGAGGTGTGTGGGCCGAGTTGGAGGGTGAGCTAGCAGTGGTGGCCAGCGGTACCGATGGGCGGTGGAGTCGAACGGTTGGAGGCTCATGCGTATGTGTTGTATAGAGCCTATATCTCCGACGCGACTCGCCGGAAGTAGAGGGTTGCGAGAGAATAGAAGAGAACTGGAGGGGATGATAACTGAATGAGATCTTTGGGTCAGATTTAGGACTAGGCTGTTTTGAGGAGGAAGAAGAAGAACCAGAAGAAGAGGAGTTGCAGAACTAGGGAGAGAAGAACAACAAGAAACAAAGAAGAGCAAGGAAGAAGGAGAGAAGAGGAAGGAAAGAAGATGGTTTTTACCTGGAGCTTGCCGGAATTGGAGCACAATGGCGCAACTCTGATTGTCGCCTCAACTCAAGTTAGTGAAAGACTCGAAGAAGCTCAAGCTACAAGAGGCACCTTTAGCTACAAGGTCCTGAATGACACCTCGAGTCTCGTTGTTTGAGCTAGGAGCATCGTCGCCTTGAAAGTGGGTCCACGAGCTGTCACCAGGTGGCCCGAAGCTCTCTCTCCCTTTGTGAAGCTCTCACACATGGCAAATGTGCACAAAAGGGGGCGATGTTGGGCTCTTAAGTTCTTTTGGGGTCACAGGTCGTGGGATGAGTGATGGTTGCGAGTCACGTAGAGGTGCGATAGTTAGGGCTGAGATGGGAGGAGAGAGAGGGAGATAAAGTGGCAGGCCCGGAGTAAATAAATAAATAAATAAGAAAACAAGGAAATAAAAAAGAAAATAAAATAATAATGATTAAGTAAAATAAAATTAAAAGAAAATAATAAAGGAAATGGGGGTGATACGTGGCGACCCTAGGAGCTGCCACGTGTCGCACCCAGAAAATTTGAAAATTAAATCTAAAGAAAAATAAAAAGAAATAACAAAAGGGATCAAATCAAAAAGTAGTCAACATGAAAGTTGCTCGTCTCGATGAGATCTACAACTTTCGTGAAGGATACCAAACCAAAAGAGATAATTCGTACAAAAAATATTTTTGGTGGCATCATATAGGTATAAAATAACGCAATTTTTACGATTTTTTTATCATTTTTATATAAGATAAAAAATAAACATAAAATTTAATAAAATATAAAATAAATATTTACAACTTAATATATTTTTTTTGGATTTTCTAATAATTAATAAAAATAAAGAAATAAAATAAAGGGGAAATATTTACAGTCTATATATACAGACTTAATGTGATTTATTTTCTTTGATATGGCTTCAATTTTTATTTGAATTTTTGATCATTTTTAAAATAATAAAAAAGAAAATAAATGAAAAATAAATAAATAAAAAAGAATTATTTTTGTACATGAAATAATGAGGTCAAAATAGTTTAATATGTACACCATACAATATGGGCCCAAAACCCAAGTTTTCAAATATGAACTACAATTCTTTTGAATTTGGTATTGTTTTGAAGGTAATTTAACATACATTAATTCAAAAGTAAGTAGGATTTATATGAGACTGTAAGAGAGAGACACTCACATTTTAAGGCCTCTCAAATTAAGATTTGGGTTTTATTGGTCATTTACATGTTCGTACTTTTGGTATTTTTTATTTAATAGTGTTAGTAAAATGTACACTATATTATTTTATTCAATTCCGATTTAGAGAAAAAATAATAAAAATAGGGGAACATATGGTAATATATAGGTAATATTTACAAGGGAAATTCAACTTCTTATTTAATGGAAACATGCATGCTAACATGCCGAAATTAATTCTAAGTGCATGAATGGTAAAAATACAGAATAAATGCTGAAATGCAACTAATTATCGGGAAAGAAGCTCTAATTCAACTTTTAGAGTGATGGATCACAGATTTATCACCAGGCTCCATGGATAGCACTGGAGACGTCTCTACAAGAGGCGTTTGTGAGAGGAACATCCTTGGAATCTACATAGCCACCTCTAAATGTGACTACTTTAGGACACCTGAAAAAGGTCGAATAGAAGCTCCTTGAAATGCACTAAACTCGCCTTTACAAGATGCCTTTATAGTCCAAAACATGCTTACCTAGGGTACTTAAGATAAAAATGTTTGGTCACCGTAAGATCACACATATTATTTTCCATATATTGTAGCTACAAATTTTCCTCCTGAGATCCTAAATTATGTTTTTATGGTCAATTCTTACATATTCAAATACAAATAATTACACAATTATTTTAAAAAGTGAAATCTTTCTTTTTTTTTAAAGGTGGACGTCGAGGGCAGTCCAGTAAGATGATTTTTTTCCTTCACCATAGCTCATTCGTTTACTCACATTGCAACTCCAAATACTTTCACCTCCGGTCCTCCGTGAAAGCTCTAACCATCTCGCCCCGGCTCTTCCTTTACCTTCTCCCTCCAATCGATTCACTTCACTTTATCTCCTATTATTCTCCCCAAATGGACGCCGAGAGGGAGAGAAGGAGACCACACTCCGACGACGACGGCGACGAGGAAAGGGACCCCGGGAGGCACCGGGGCGGCAACGACCGTAAGAAGGACCACCTCGAAGGCTCCGCCCGCAGTGGCCGCGACCGGGAGAAGGCGAAGGACAAGGAGAGGGAGGAAACCGACCGCGACCGTAACCGCGAAAGGAGGAGGGAGGGTTCCACGGAGAGGGGCCATGACGGGGACTGGCCGAGGGACAAGGATCACGGCAGAATTAAGGAGAGGGACAGAGAGCGGAGTGTCGAGCGCGGCGGAAAGGACCGCGGGAGGGAACGGGGACGGGATAAGGATCGGGAGAGAGAGAGGGAGAGGGAGAGGGAGAGGAACCGAGAGAAAGATAGGGATAGAGGGAAAGGGAAGGACAGAGAGAAGCAGGACAAGGATAAGGATAGGGAGAGGCATAGTCGGGATAAGGAGAAGGAGTACGGCCGGGAATCTTATCGAGACAGGACAAGGGCACGGGACGCCGGCAGGGAGGAGGAGAAGGAACTGGATGGACCCAGTCGAGATGTCGCGAGGGATAAGTTGGATGGTACCGAGGAAACTGTCGGCATCGACGGATCTCAGGCGTCTGTTTCCGAGCAGCCCTCGACAGCGACCAAGGATCTTGGGGAGCGGATACTGAAGTAAGCCGATGCTTCTCTACTGTAATACCACTTTTTGTAAGATGAAGCCTTTTGTTTTAGGAATAAATGTAGTTCTTTTTATTGGGATTTTTACCCAACAGACCTTATAAACGTTTTAAAATGCCTCTACGACCTTTTGTACAACGTAATTACCCCATCGACCCTATAAATTACCCCAAGAACCCCCACGGGCTTAAAACATATTACCCCGAGGGTTCATAGGGTAAGAGTTGGCAATTTTACGGGGTCGAGGGGGGAATTAGGTTGTTTCAAAGGTCGTGGAGGTGATTGGCAATTTTACGGGTTCTTTTTTCTCATGCAAATATGTCAGTTGAAAAATCTGATATTGAAATAGGATATCTGAAATTTTATTGGTTTGTTTCTTTTTCGAGTATTGACAATGCTTGCTTCATACGAAGGACAGTGGCATGCAAATATGTCAGTTGAAAAATCTGATATGTCTATTGACTTTCTCATCTGATACAGGAGGTGTAGGCTCTTTATATAGCCTCTACAGAGCCTCCAAGTCCCACCACTGGTAGATGTGGGACTAAACTCAGTGGTGGGGTACCACCTATTACATAAGTGACGCATGCTCCAAATACTCTAACACTCCCCCTCAAGCTGGAGCTTGCAATGCTCAGCTTGGACAAATAGAAAGAAACTCAACTCATAATACATGACACTACAGACAATATCAACCCAACGCGCACAACTGCTGCAGTCGAGGACGTTGCTTCTCATGGTGTGCATGTGAGGAGGACGAACGGGCTGGAGTGCGAAACTGGATCTTTCCCATCTGGCTCAGAGAATGGTACTCTACTCTGGAATCCCTATGATACCACATGAAAACCCTTGCCCTCAATGGCATAGGGAATGGTCCTCTGCTCTGAAGTCCTAATGGCTCACATGAAAACTCTGGCCGACCAATGACAAATGATTGGCATGCGTCGTTGTCGAGTCTGAATCTGAAAATTGTAGAGTCTGAACCTCTGACCGGTCTGCAGAATCTGACATCTGAATCTTGGAACAAGACCTGTGACTCTACATATAAACCCCCTTTCTCCCATACTGGTCGGAATGACTATGTTGACCACGTTGGGAGAAGATAAGATAATACATAAATATGGGGAAAACATGAATATTCCCAAAAAAGCTCTTCTTCATCATTTTTTTAATAAGCCGTCACACATTTTTTAAACATTTTTTAAGCCGTTTCAACCTTCTTTTTATGGATTTTCTTGTCATTTTTTTCCCGACTATTTCCATTTTTTTTAATAGCCATCCAAAAAAATTTCCTTTTGCGTACGACTTTTTAATTGTACGCGCCCCCTTTTTTTATACCCCCACTCCTTTTTTAAAACAAATCTCTTTTTTTAAAAAACATTCATTCTCTTTTTTTTTTTCTTTTTTTTTCACGTCACGACGGGTCCTCAAAATATTTTTTTTTAAATATCACACCTCCCCCCTTCGAGAAGACATGCTTTAAACTTTAGTATTCAGGTAAAGATAAGGGCAGAAATGGTGTTGGAGTGGTTGTTCATAAAGATTTGAAGGATTGTGTGGTTGAGGTGCAAAGATTTGGAGATCGGATTATTTTGCTAAAGTTGGTGCTTGAAGAAGAAATTCCGAATATCATCTCAGTTTATGCACCACAAATTGGTTTAGATGAAAGGACTAAACAAGATTTTTGAGAGGATCTGGATAAGATTTTACAAGGAATCCCACAAAGAGAGATGGTTTGCATAGGTGGAGATCTTAATGGACATGTGAGAAAAGATGTTTCAAGATATGCAAGTGTGCATGGAGGACATGGTTTTGGGGATAGAAACGAAGAGGGAAAAGTCATTCTGGATTTTGTAACTGCATATGATCTTTTCATAGCAAACACTCTTTTCAAGAAGAGGGAGGAGCATTTAATTACTTATAAGAGTGGCTCAACTAGAACACAGATATATTACTTTGCGTTGAGGAGAAGAGATCGGTTGTGTTGCAAAGATTGCAAAGTAATCCCTGGAGAGAGTTTGACAACCCAACATCGCTTGTTAGTCTTGGATTTACAAATAAAAAGGTTGGTAAAGAAAAGGAAGGTTCCTAAGATCACTAGAACTAGGTGGTGGAATCTTCCGCTGAAGCAATCAAGCTTCAGGGAGAAGGTTTAGAAGACTTATCTTGGGATTGTAGCAGTAGTGCAAACGAGATGTGGGAGGCAGTAGCATCTTGTATCTGAAAGGTAGCCAAAGAGATGCTAGGCGAGTCAAAAGGAGGAGCTCCAGGTCAAAAGGAGGCTTGGTGGTGGAGCGAAGGGGTGCAAGAGAAGCTAAAAATTAAAAGAGCTTGCTTTAAAGCTATGTCTAAGGATAGAACAGAGGAAACTGTCACAGACTATAAAATAGCGAAGAAGGAAGCAAAGAAGGCTGTAAGCGAAGCTAAGTCAAAAGCTTATGAAGTTTTGTATAAAAATCTCGACTCTAAGGAGGGCCAGAAGGATATATTCAGGTTGGCCAAAGCAAGAGAAAGAAAGACCAAAGACCTTTCTCAAGTGAGATGCATTAAGGACGAGGAAGGTCACGTGCTTGTTACTCAGAAGGATATAGAGACTACATGGGAGCAGTACTTCCATAAACTTTCATTGGGGAAGGAAATAGAGAGATCACTTTGGGTGATCTAGCTAGTAGTGAAAGTTACTTGAATCGTGCATGCTATAGACGAATACAAAGAAAGGAAGTAGAGGAGACTTTGAAGGTTATGAGACCTGGGAAAGGTGTAGGATCGGATGACATCCCTGTAGAAGTATGGAAAGTTTTAGGTGAGCGTGGTTTGACTTGGCTTACGAATTTATTCAATGTTATTTGGCGAAGCAAGAAAATGCCGGAAGATTGGAGGAGGAGTATCGTGGTGCCTCTTTATAAGAACAAAGGGAGACATTCAAAATTGTTCAAATCACAGAGGTATCAAGCTGATGAGTCACACTATGAAAATTTGGAAACGTGTGATCGAAAGAAGGTTGAGGCAAGTTTCCCAAGTAAAAGAAAACCAATTCGGATTCATGCCAGGTCGCTCCACTATTGAAGCCATCCATTTGTTGAGGAGAACAATGGAGATTTATAGAGCTAAAAGGAAGAATCTCCATATGATCTTTATTGATTTGGAGAAGGCTTATGATTTCGTCCCACGAGAGATACTGTGGAGAAGTTTTGGAGAAGAGACAAGTACCCGTCCTATACATTAATCTCATAAAGGATATGTATGATAGGGCTTTATCTTGTGTAAGGACCCCGACGGGGAAGACTGGCTATTTTGATATCAACATTGGTTTACATCAAGGTTCAGCTTTGAGTCCATTTCTTTTAATTTGATTATGGACGAGTTGACAAGTCACATTCAGGATGACCTACCTTGGTGTATGTTATTTGCTGATGATATTGTGTTGACGAGACTAGAGATGGAGTAAATGAGAAGCTTGAGGTTTGGAGCCATGCATTGGAGACTAAAGGTTTTCGTATAAGTAGGGCTAAGACGGAATATATGGAATGCACCTTCGATGGAAGCAATGGTGAAGGAATCGAGGTGAAGATTGGTGACGATAACATTCAGAAGAGAGATTCTTTTAGATTTCTAGGATCTATTTTGCAACATGATGGGGAAATTGATGGAGATGTTACTAATAGAATAAATGCAGGCTGGCTAAAGTGGAAAGGAGCCTCCGCTGTTCTCTGTGATAAGAAAATTCCTTTAAAAATTAAAGGAAAGTTTTACAAAGCAGCCGTGAGACCTGCTATACTTTATGGTTCTGAATGTTGGCCTGTGAACCATAGACATGTGCAGAGAATGGCTGTAGCAGAAATGGAAATGCTAAGATGGATGTGTGGACATAAACGTAAAGATCGGATTCGGAATGATGCAATCAGAAAGAAAGTTGGTGTAGCTCCGATCGAGGATAAGATGCGAAAAAACCGCTTAAGATGGTTTGGTCATTTGCAAAGAAGGTCAACTGATGCACCGGTTAGGAGATGCGAGTGTTGGGATGTTGAGCTGGCCATGAGAGGGCGAGGACTGCCTAAGAAGTGTTGGAAAGAGACTATACGAAAGGATCTTAGTTTTTTGGATATAAGTCTGAGATTGACCCAAGATAGATCTGAATGGAGGCGAAGAATCCATGTAGCCGACCCTACTTAATTGTGGGAAAAGGCTTTGTTGTTGTTGTTGTTGTTTATCACACCTCCCCCCTTGGGCTTCCCCCTTCTTTTTTTTTTTCAATTGGCCCATGTGGGCTCCATAGCAACAGAATTTTTTTAATAAATAGGTCATCAAACTCTAGGGTTCCCACGATTGGGAACCCTCCTTCGAATGGCGCCACTCCTAATGGGGTTGCTGTCGCAACAGAACAGGAGGAGGGCGGAGGGCTGGAGCAAACGCTCCCCCCAGCGCCCCCTGCGCAAGGGCTGGGAATAGCGCCGCCTGCGCTGAGGGGGTTGAGGGGAGCGCCGCCAGGAGTCGAAGGATCGCCAAGGCGAGCAGAGGTCGCGTGGCGATCAACGCCGAGATGCTGAGGAGTCGGGAGCACGAGATGGGAGGGTGCGACGCGAGATCTTCGACAGGAGGAGAGGCCGCATCGCTGGGACTGCCTGGAACCGAAGAGATGGCTGACATCTGGAGGCGCGCGATGGAGAGGAGATAGTGAGGGCTATCGTCTGTGCGCCTGGAGTGCTTCCAGACCTCGCGTGGCCTGGTATGTGGAGAAGGAGGATGCCGTCAGGGATCGAGCACCGCCTGGAGGTGCTGGTTGCGTGAGTGCACTGCGCCTCTTGCTAGGACTTAGCCGCCACAAGATGGAGGCTAGGGCTCCATCGCCTTAACAAGGGGTTCGCCGCCATATGCAGCCTGGATGGGGTTCCACCCCCATAATCAACAGGGGATGAAGACTTCGATTCTGGAGGTTTTTTTTCCTCCGCGAGATGATGTGCCACCTTCTTTGAACTTTGCAGAAAAAAATCTTCAAAGAATCTCCAAATACACAGAAATTAGGGTTTCATGAAACCCTAGAACTCTTGAACATATCTCAAATAAAAATCTTAAAATTGAATCTTGAATAATAAATTTTCAAGAACAAATCCTCGAGAATCGAACGCGCTCTGATACCATGTTAGAAAAATAGGAAGCGGAAGCGAAAATATGGATAAAATAAAGAAAATAAGAACGTGAGATTTTACGTGGAACCCTACTCCTTAAAGAGCGGGATGAAACCACGGGAGAAGGCCTCAAAGGGCCGTGTTTGTCTATTGACTTTCTCATCTGATACAGGAGGTCTGGGGCTCCTTATATAGCCTCCACAGAGCCTCCAAGTCCCACCACTGGTATATGTGAGACTAAACTCAGTGGTTGGGTAAATGGATCCTGTAGGGATCCATTTACCCACCTATTACATAAGTGACACATGCTCCAAATACTCTAATATATGCTATTTCGGTTTGTATTTAACTAGCTATTTTGGTAGCTAAAAATTTATATATAACTAGCTATTTTTGTAGCTAAAAAATCGCGTGCTATATTTCTCTATTTCACAATCGAACTTTATTTTTTTTATTTATATCATACTCATAAACATGGTCTCAAATTTCAGTGAAATTCGGTTGAATTTCTATCGAATATCGATATCCTGTCGAAATTGAAATTCGATCGAAATGACCGAAATGACCAAAATATGGGGGCCCTAGTACAAAAAATGACCGAAATGACCGAAATTTCGGTATTGCTCATAAACCAATCTCGATTCTTGTCCTCCTAAAACTTGAAAGAGTAAAACTTCATATATTTTCATGTGCACGTGCTAGGCATAATTCTTGTATTGTTCCAAAGCCAGCAAAAACATCCATCAAATTATGCTAGTGATTCATGGAAATGTTTTGATTTACAGAAGGGAAACAAAATGTGCCCAAAAAATGGACGTCCAAGGTGAAAGAGAGCACTAGCAAATGGACGTCCAAGGTGTAGACGCCAGAGATAAATGTATGCAGAAATGGATGCGGAACCAGCAAACAATGAGTTATTAGAGATATCAAGATAATAGAGTCCTCATTTCTCTTAACCACCACCAAAAATCTGCAAAGTTTGGAAATCGTGTGATGCAGCGTGGACCCAACGGATAGGGCCGAATTTTAATTAAATTTTAATGGTCAATTTTATTTACGTTTATTTAAATTATCTCTAATTAAATAATTGAGATCGCCTTGTGATCTCCAACGTTTATTCGTAGATTTGATTTTAAATTTGGTCAGTTAATTAGTTAGAGTCCAATTAGGATAATTAGTGGTCAAATTAAAATTAGTTTTCTATTTTTGTAAGGCCATCCCTCCTATATAAAGGGATGAGGGTCCAGTGTTTTTATTCAGTCAAGTATGAATGAAAAATTGAGTTTATCTCATTATCTCCCTGTCTCTCCTCTCTCCTCCCGCGATCTCCACGTTCTTCTCCCTCAACCTCTCGTATTCCCGACGAGTTCTTCTTCTCAACCCCTCTCTCTTCTTCTACCAAAAATTCACCATAAAAAATTTATTATTTTCGTCGACGCCGATTCGTTGTTTGCATCATTTGGTATCAGAGCATGGCCTTCAGGTCGTCCTCACGATCTGACGATCTGTCCAGACGCTCGCACCGGCATGCATTAAGGGATCATCGTTCATCCGAGCAAACACGACGAGCCATCTCCACCATCGCCGCCTACAACAAGGAGATGGAGCACATGCTACGTGATTTGCAAACCAACTTCCATTCCATGTTTCGAGATCTAATGGCTAACTTTGAGGCCTTCCGCGACGCCCAATCAAAGCCTTCAATCGCCGAAGCCGCTGCCGCAAGTTTTAACGACGAAAAACTCGCCGTGGAAGACGATTTGCCCGCTGTTAAGCACCTTCCAGATCCGATTTCACCACCGGAATCGGTCCCGTTGGTCCCTTCGACCGTCCCGGCACAACCCCCGCCACCCCAGGTAACTCCCCTACCCTCCCCATCTCTGCTACCTTGTCTAACCCTCACAACCGTCATCCCCTTCCCCAGCCAGACCTCGCTGCCAACGCCCTCCTCCCGCTACACTCCCGCACCCAACATCTCCCTCTTCCCCCCCACCCCTTTCCCCTACAGCCCCCTGCCACCGCTTCCAAAAACCCCGCAACGCCACCCCAACCCCCCTCCGAAAACCCTTGCCATTCCCTTTCTCCCCCCCTCCCGCGCCTTCTCCCACCCCTGTGCCCCCTCCCCACACCGCGCCACCATTCCCTGCTACCCCCTGCGCCTCCCCTTCCCCGGAACCCACTCGCCCCTGCCGCCTCACCTCTCCTAACTCCCGTGCCTGCCCAAAACCGGCCCCCTCCGCCAGCCGCCCACCCTCCTCCCCTCGCATCTGCCATCGCCCTCGCCCCCCATCTGCGCCGCCGGTACTCCCAGAGCCGCCACGCCCTCCCCTTTCTTCCCCCCCACCCGCGCATCTCCCTCCCGAATCCCCGGTCGACCCCCGCCACCCCACAGTGCAGCACCTCCCGCGCGAAGCCCCTGTCGACCCCCGCCGCCCCACAGTGCCGCGCCTCCCGCGCGAAGCCTCGGCCAAACCTCGCCGCCCCACAGAGCCGCACAGGCCCCGGCCGCAGTCGAGAGGCCGCCGCCCCAGGCTGCGCCATATACGCGAGGAAAGTGAGCGTGCCCTAACGGGACTTCCGCTGGTTACGCATCGTGAAGCCCACAGAATGTGGGATTGGAAACTGATTGGGAAAAATTGCAAAATAAAATTTCCTAAAACCCATATTTGCAGAAAGGTCACAGGCAATAGGAATTTGAGGAAGATTGAAGGGGTACGAAAATTGCAGAGATGCCCCCCAATTGGAAAGAACTACAAACGTAATGTTGAAAAGAGTCTAATTGCAAGCTACAATTTCAAAGACGATTTCTCCAACGCGCATCTACATCAAACAATTCGTCGGGAGACGAATTTTTAAAGCGGAGGAGAGTTGATGCAGCGTGGACCCAATGGATAGGGCCGAATTTTAATTAAATTTTAATGGTCAATTTTATTTACGTTTATTTAAATTATCTCTAATTAAATAATTGAGATCGCCTGTGATCTCCAACGTTTATTCGTAGATTTGATTTTAAATTTGGTCAGTTAATTAGTTAGAGTCCAATTAGGATAATTAGTGGTCAAATTAAAATTAGTTTTCTATTTTTGCAAGGCCATCCCTCCTATATAAAGGGATGAGGGTCCAGTGTTTTTATTCAGTCAAGTATGAATGAAAAATTGAGTTTATCTCATTATCTCCCTGTCTCTCCTCTCTCCTCCCGCGATCTCTGCGTTCTTCTCCGTCAACCTCTCGTATTCCCGACGAGTTCTTCTTCTCAACCCCTCTCTCTTCTTCTACCAAAAATCCACCATAAAAAATTTATTATTTTCGTCGACGCCGATTCGCTGTTTGCATCATCGTGAAAGTTGCAGCTTTGCGGTAAAAAATAACCGAATGGTTTAGCCTCGCATATAATTTATGAACATATAAATTCTTAGAGGAAAATTTGGAGCACAATATACACGAGAGAGTTTCAGTCTGGAGGAAAAATCTAATCTACCGATGTAGTAATGGAAGAGAGATCCATTGGTTAGTTTAACTGATCTCACAGAAACAGATGGCTGAGTAGAAGAAAGAGAGCTACCATCACCGGTCAAATGGTTTGAAGATCCTAAATCAATTATCCACTAACTAATAGGAGTGGATGCAGTATTAGCCATAGTAGTAGCGAGCCCAGCAGATATAGTAGTAGTCATATCATAATATGCGTAAAGAAGTTCTATTGTGATGGAGATAATAGTACTGTCACCGTGCTAGAGATAAACCAGAGAAGAATGTTAGAGATAAATCACTGGGCTTGAATCAACATCCAGAATTGTAAATGGATTAACTAATTGGATGGATTAAGTAACTGGAAATATTGAAGATAGATAACCAAAGATAAATTACTGGAGATAAATAACTGGATGCCACAGAACTGTACTTCACAAATGCAGTGTTAGAACTCCAGCAGCAGTAAACAACATATTGAGATCTAGAACTGGATGGATTAGATGAAGATAAATCCAGAACTGTAATTCAAAAATCCAGAACTCCAGTGCTTAAAGAATCCATTTGTGGTACAGTAAACAATATATTGAGATGTACTCCAGTGCTTTAAAAAATCCAGAATTCCAGTGCTTCAAAAATCAGAATAATCCTACTCGAGCAGATCAGAATATTAGGAGATCCAACTCAGGTGTAGATCCAGAAGATGAGGAGATGCACAACAGCAGCGGATGCGCTCCAGTAGATCAAAACAATCCTACTCCAGAAAAATATTTTTGTCTATTTTGCTGCCCGCTACAACCCCAGCAGATCCAAATCGAGCGGAACGTGGCGATACAGTAACATGCAACAGTATCACGCACTACATGAACTCGCTACGGGCATTCGTGCTACAGACTCTGGAGATGATCAGGAACTCATGCTACATCCTGGAGATGATCCCATTGATGAGGAGAAATGTTTGATGGTTGAAAGGCTAGGTTTTTGGGCAAGAGAGGCCCAGAGCTAGGTCTAGGACCGTTGCTCTAATACCATGTGGAAAAACGATAGGATGAAATGATATAATTTCTTTTAAGGGTAGGGTTTCTTATAAGAGTGAAACTCAAAAACTCTGATCATACAAAAGAGGAAAATACAATAGAGTCCTTAACAGGACTACTAGGAATCGAAAGCATAAAAAAGGCAAATACAAATATCTAAATATAGGGAATACCCTTAATCCTAAAAGAAGCTCTCTGTCATATAAGCCTCCCATTTTCCCTTTGCCTTGCTTTTGTCTCGATATGCAATTTATTATCTTATATTAAATCTATGTAGGCTTGCCATTGCTACTCTCGAATTGAAGGTTTGACCTTTTTTTTAATAAAATTTCAGAATGAAGGAAGAGAGATTGAAAAGAAAGAATGAAGGTTCTGAGATTTCGTCGTGGGTGAATAAGAGTAGAAAAATTGAGGAAAAACTGAAAGAGGAGAAGGAAAAAGCCACCCGTCGAATGAAAGTTCTGGAAGAGCAGGTTGTAATTTCTAAAACACCAGAAACTATTAGGTTGTTGTAAACTTGCAGTAATGTTTATTTACAGTACTTTTTCAGGATAATATTCTAGGAGAAAGTGATGAGGAAGCACCTGAGCATACTGCAAGTAATATTCTCTGCTATACCTTAAATGCTTGGTTCTTGATAATTGGACTATCCTTGTATGCTCTTTCTTAATAACACCTTAAGTTTCATCAACTATCATTTATTCTGCAGTGGATCTGGCAGGACTTAAAATACTTCATGGGCTCGATAAAGTACTCGAGGGTGGGGCTGTTGTCTTGACTCTTAAAGATCAGTATATTCTTGCAAATGATGATGTTAATGAAGGTATGTGTCCTTTGACATTTTCGATTACAATTATTAAAATTTATTAGTTCTTTTTTCTTTGTGTGTGATTTCTGGTGCATTTTTTAGAGGTGGATATGCTCGAGAACGTTGAGATTGGAGAGCAAAAGCAAAGACAAGGCATACAAAGCAGCAAAGAAGCAAAGAGGATATGATGACAAGTATTACCCTTTCTCTTGGTCCTTGTTTTTACATTCCTTGTTTTGCAATATTTTTTGAGAATGTTGTTCGCAGCAGTGCATTCTTATCTCATATTAATGATAATAGAGACTTTGTTGACAATAATGCAGGTTTAGCAATGATGAAGTTCTTCAGAAATCAATACTTCCACAATATGATGATCCAATTGAAGATGAGGTTAAATCTCTTTCTGAAAATTTTAAAAATTCAGTTATTGTCTTGCGTATCTAATCAACTTTTGCTTTCAGGGTGTTACATTAGATGAGAGCGGGCGCTTCACTGGTGAAGCTGAAAAGAAGCTAGAAGAGGTATGCCCATTTTATATTGAGTTTTAATTCCCTTTATGAATGTCAATGTATATCTGCACAAGTTTCAGACTGTGACTGTAGAGATAATTATGTAGTCGGTGTATCGTTTATGCTATTTTTTTTCTTGGTAGCTTCTTATGTAATTTACCCATGGGTTCTCTCTACATAAGAGAGTCTAGGGTTCTACGGAATAATAGAACAACTCTTTCCACCAACATGGTATCAGAGCCAAAACCCTAAAACCCTAAACCCTTCCCACCGCCGCCTCCTCCCACCGCCACTGCCGCCGCCTCTCTTCTCTCTCTCCGCCACCCCCCTCGCCGGCCTCCTCCTCCGCCGGCCTCTTCCCTCCCGCCGACCTCTCCTCTCCCGTCGAGCCCCCTCCACCGTCGGGCCCTCTCTCGCCAGCAACCCCCCCGCCAGCCCATGCCCTTTCCGGCCTCTGTCGCAGCCGCCCCGTCCGCCATCTCAATGGATTTGAGTGCGTAAAGTCTACATATGCACTCAAATCCTATGAAGTTTATGTAGACACTTGTCTTCTGGTCTACAAATCCTAGTTCTTCGTCTCCGGCGACATGTTATAAAACAAAGTCGATATGCCCTCTATAGGCGCGTTCAAAGGTCTCGCGCCAATAGTCAAGATGGATGGGACGAACTATGAGCTCTGGGCGATGCAGTTCATGAGCCTCATGAAGTCGAACAGTAAGAAGCACATTCTTACCAAGGAAGAGCCGGCAGAGAAGTCTGGGATCTATGCCTCCTGGGAGGCTGATGATTCATATGCCAAGGTCTGGCTGTCAGGAACATTGTCGATGGAGATTGGTAATGATGTTCTCCATCAGCCCGTCGCTAAGGCGATATGGGACATACTGGCAGCAACTTATTCGCAGGTGCGAAATGAGACGAAGATGTTACAGCTCCAGCATGACATATTCACCATGAAGCAGAATGGGCGGCCCTACGGGGGATGTTTGAGAAACTCTACAGTACTATCCCTCTCACGGCCACCCCCGAGCAACAGAAGACTTTTAGGAATGCTACCATGGTGGGGATCCTGCTTGCGGCTCTTGATCCTGAATATGATGATGCCCGATCACAGATACTTGCCGATGCTACCATTCCTCCTATGGAGGAAGTCTACCGGAGGCTTAGTCGTATCTCTGTCTCGTCCAGTACTTCTACTCCACCGCCCTCGGCGATGGCTGCGTCCTGAGGGAGAGGTGGTCCATCTTCATTCCGTGGCCGTTGACCTCGTGGACAAGGTGGTCGTTTTCGCCAGCCATGCACTTTTTGCCATCGCACAGGCCATTCCGAGGATACATGCTATTCTAAGCATGGGTTTCCAGCATCGGCGCGAGTAGCCGAGCATGTTGCATCTCCGACGGCATCTACTTCGGATCAACGGTTCGAGGAGCTCGTTGCGAGATTGCGCGATATTATGCCTCCTGTATCTACAGATTCTCCAAGAGGTTCTTCAGATATTGCTGCTTCAGCGTTTGCTAGTACTTCTGCCTCTGCTAGCACCTCAGGTAGTGCTTGTGCTTTTCCATCATGTCATAATTCAGATGCCTCAGATTGGATTATGGACTCTAGTGCAACACATCATCTTTACCGTGACAGAGATAGACTCACGTCATACAGGGAGATTCCACCAGGACGGTCAATGGTAATAGCTGATGGGACTCATTCACCCATTATTGGATAGGGGGAGATTACCTTGTCGTCTTCCATGCATTTACATAATGTTCTATATGCCCTTGATTTTTCGATGAACATACTGTCTATTAGTCAGATTACAAAGCATCTGCACTGTCACACCATATTTGACCCATCTTTTTTTTTGAAGCTCATATTTGACCCATCTTCTCTTATATTTCAGGATATACTAACGGGCAGGGTGATTGGCTGTGACTCTGAGCAGGATGGTCTCTATCGTATGGTCCGGAATTCCTATGCTGGCGTCTCCTCTTATTCATCCGGATCAGTCTCTCTGTATACATGGCATCTACGCTTTGGTCACCTCCTGCTTCAGAAGATGCATCATCTCTTGCCTTAGATTCCTCCGAGTTCTTCCTTTCGGTGTGAAGCCTGTCAGTTGGGAAAGCACCATCGAGCTAGCTTCCCTAGTTGTCAGTCTCGGAGCAGTAGCTCCCCGTTTGAATTACTTCATGTCGATATTTGGGGTCTGAGTCGTGTTCCCGATCACCAGAGACACATGTTTTATCTTGTAGTCGTTGATGATTTCTCTCGTTTGTCGTGGGTATTCTATTAAAGAACAAATTTGAAGCAGGGGATGTTATTAGAAATCTTATAATTGAAGTGCAAAATGTTTTTTCCTCTCATGTCAAATATGTTCGTACGGACAATGCTTTGGAATTTTGCACTTGTTCTCTCTCACATTTCTTTTCGTCAAGAGGTATTATTCTCAAACCACATGTGTTTACACATCTCAATAAAATGGAGTCGCAGAGAGAAAACATCGTCATCTTCTTGATATTACTCAAACCCTACTTATCCAGAGTTGTGCACCTATTTCTTTTTGGGGAGATGCAGTCCTTACAACATGTTACCTTGTGAATCGCATGTCGTCCTCGATACTTGGTGAGAAAATTCCTCTTTCTGTTGTTTTTCCCGACAAGGAATTATTCTCTCTTACCCCTCGTGTTTTTGGTGCTGTTTCTTTTGTTCATCAGTTGTCTCCTGGACTTGACAAGCTCTCACCTAGAGCTGTCAAGTGTGTCTTTGTGGGTTACTGCCGCACTCAGAAGGGATACCGTTGTTATGATCCCGTAAACAGGAAATACTTTGTCAGTGCTGATGTTACATTTTTTGAGTTTGTTATGCACTTCTCACCTGCAGGTGACAGGTTGGCCTCATCCACATCTAATGACGAGGTTTATGTTACTCCTATTCTGAGTCCACCAACGTCTATCCCTGTCCCTGTTGTCACGCCAACATCATCCCCACCACCGCCACCACCCCCGCCACCACCACCAAAACCACCTGTCTCAGCATTACCTAAATATTATACACGTCGGTCAGGTCTTATTCATGTTGCACGTCAATCATCCAGCACGCCTCAGGTATGTTCAGATTTTATTACTAATGATGGGTCAGATAGTGTGCATGTGCAGGGTTCATCATTGCAGGAGGAATGTGAACCGGCGAGTACAATGGCTGATGATCTGGATGTCCCTATTGCTATACGGAAGCAGAAACATACTTGTGCATCTTATCCCCTTGCTTCCCAGGTTTCCTTTCATCGTCTCACATGGGACTTTTAGAGGTTAGCTGTGGCTTTGTCTTCTATGGAGATACCACGTAATTATCAGGATGATTTGAAGATTGACTGCTTGTGTTCTGCTATATAGGAGGAAATGGCTGCTCTACAGTCACGGGGTACATGGAGCTTGGTTCCTGCTCCCTCAGGAGCATCAGTAGTTAGCTGCAAACGGGTATTCATAGTTAAGTATTACGCAGATGGTAGTCTTGACCGTTACAAAGCAAGGCTAGTGGTGCGAGGCTTTACTCAGACATATGACGTGGATTATATGGATACCTTCTCTCCAGTTGCTCATCATTCAACTCTTCGTATTCTTCTGTCTGTTGCTGTGGTACGTGACTGGCCCTTGTTTCAACTTGATGTTCAGGATGGATTCTTGTATGGCGATCTGCAGGAAGAAGTCTACATGCAGCAGCCCTCGGGGTTCACTGTTGAGGGGGAGAATCATATGGTGTGTAGACTTCATAAGGCAATATATGACCTTAAACAGAGCCCAAGGGCGTGGTTTCAGAAGCTTTCCCATCTAATTGAACAACAAAGATTCACGAGATCAAATGCGGATCACTCGTTGTTCATCCAGAAGACTCCTAGAGGTACGGTTGTCATCATGGTGTATGCTGATGACATTTTGGTTACATGAGATGATGCTCAGGGGATAAAGATGGCAAAAGCATTTTTGGGCTGTCAATTTTTTATGAAGGATCTCGGTACTCTATGATACTTTATGGGGTTGGAGTTTGCCAGGAATGCACAGGGCTTTGTGATGATCCAAAGGAAATATATTACATATTTGCTTGTTGAAACGAGCATGGTTGGGTGTAGACCCTCGAGTACTCCTATGGATCCAAGCATGAAATTATATGATAACGATACCGAGGAAATTGACAGGAGAATATATAGAGAAATGGTGGGTAAGCTTCTTTACATCATTATAACTCGACCTGATATTACCTTTGCAGTAAGTCGAGTGAGCCAGTTCATGGAACAACCAAGACAGATACATATGGATGCCATATATGTGATACTAAGGTATCTAAAGTCGTCTCCAGGCACATGATTGCTGTTTAGAAAGGACACCAATTTATCTATTTCGGCATGTGCGGATGCGGATTATGCAAGATGCCCTAAGGATCGGAAGTCTACTTCGGGCTTTGCAATTTTTGTGGGCAGCTCTCTGGTTTCTTGGAAAAGCAAGAAACAAACTGTTGTGGTTAGATCTAGTGCTGAATAGGGCCATGGCACAAGCAAGTACTGAGATGATGTGGGTTCGAGCTGTACTAGAAGACTTGCATATAGATGTACCTCTACCCATGCAGCTACAGTGTGATAATCAAGCTGCTTTGTTCATTGCCAATAATCCCGCCTTTCATGAAAGAATAAAACATATTGAGGTAGAATGCCATTACACTAGAGATATGATCCAGAAGGACCTGATTTCTACTTCACATGTTAGTTCAGGGGAGCAGACTGCTGACATCTTCACCAAGCCATTGCTCAGAGGACCATTCCAGAAGTGTTCTTCCAAGTTGAGCATAATTGATATCTATGCTCCATCTTGAGGGGGAGTGTAGAGATAGTTATGTAGTCGATGTATCATTTATGCTATTTTTATTTTCTTGGTAGCTTCTTATATAATTTACCCATGGGTTCTCTCTATATAAGAGTGCCTAGGGTTCTATGGAATAATAGAACAACTCTTTCCACCAACGGTTACTAATAGCTCACATAGTTTGCTCGTCATATAGCTCCGCAGAAGGATGCAAGGTGGGGCAGTTAGGGGTTTTGAGGACCTGTCATCTTCTGGGAAGATCTCATCAGACTATTATACATCTGAAGAGATGCTTCAGTTCAAAAAGCCAAAGAAAAAGAAGTCCATAAGAAAGAAGGAGAAGCTGGATTTGGATGCCCTTGAAGCAGAAGCTAAATCTGCTGGACTAGGTGTGGGCGACCTTGGGTCCAGGAAAGATGGCAGGATGCAGACTGTTAGGGAGGAGCGAGAGAAAGCTGAGGCTGAAAGCAGGATTGATGCCTACAAGGTTGCGTATGCTAAAGCAGAAGAAGCATCCAAAGCCCTCCGAACAGAGCAGTTCATTACTGTGAAATATGAGGAAGAAGATGCTCCTGTTTTTGGTGATGACTATGAAGATCTTCAAAAGTCGCTTGAACAAGCAAGGAAATTTGCCCTCAAGAAGCAGGAAGAAGCTTCTGTGTCTGGACCACAGGCCGTTGCTCTCCAAGCTTTAGCCAACAATGAAAAATCACAGTCTGTGGAACCCCAAGAGAATAAGGTTGTAATCACTGAGATGGAAGAATTTGTTTTGGGCTTACAATTCAATGAAGGTACTTCCTTTTTCCAGGTACATGTTTGTGGAAACGTCTTTTTTCCCCTTGACTTTATTTAAATCTTCTTATGATCAATTCTTTTTTGTTCTTCCAGATGCTCATAAACCTGATTCCGAAGATGTTTTTATGGATGAGGAATTAGCACCTGAACCAATGGAGATCGCAAGAAAGGATGAACCTGGTGAACTGTCTGATGTTGATGAGACCGATAGGGATGCCCTCTCCACTAACTACGACAAGGAAGAGGTTGCTTTAGATGAGACTATCCATGAGGTTGCTGTTGGAAAAGGATTGTCCGGTGCATTGAAACTTCTCAAAGAACGTGGAGCACTCAAGGAGACAGTGGAATGGGGTGGAAGAAACATGGACAAGAAGAAGAGTAAGCTTGTCGGCATACATGAAAATGAAGGTCCAAAAGAAATCCACATTGAGAGAACAGACGAGTTTGGAAGAATTGTAAGTGTAGTTCTCTTCATTATTATCTGAATCATCTGGTTTCTGTTTTTTTCTTGTTTACTGTTGAACGATACGCTAAAATTTGCACTACTCTTCAGTGGGCGTACTATCCTCCGAGTTTACAAGTTGATTTTTTAATGCTGTCAGACAATTTTTTAAGCGGCTTTTTAGTTGAGAAACACACCTTAGAAACATCTGAAATGGTTTCCCTGAAACAAATCTTTAGTTGAAAACCTGCACAGGAAGAAACATTTCAAGGTTATTTCTTTTCAAGCTGTTATCATTTCACATTCTCTCACAGTAAGGGAGCCTCGGTTATATTTAGGGTTCAAAAGTTGCACCAAATGGAAAATAAAGAATTCTAAGTGTATTTTCTCGCATTAACGGATCATATTTCTATGCACGAGAAGGTACCTTGGCAGCTGCCAATGCACTGATCCTGTGTGCACATATGCTAACTCTTTAAACTAGCATTCATGTTATGTTATACCTAATTGAGTTTCATATCCCTCGGAAGGAAGATGCTTAGTATAACATGCCTATGGATGATAGTTAATAATACTATATTTACATTTAAGTTATCCTTAATTTGTTTTGTATTATTTTCATCCCTGCTGACTAAATAGCTGTTGTGTTTTTCCTATGTGATCTCATAGCTTACTCCAAAGGAAGCTTTTCGGGTCATCTCTCATAAGTTCCATGGCAAGGGGCCTGGAAAAATGAAGCAGGAGAAACGCATGAAGCAGTATCAAGAAGAACTAAAACTGAAGCAGATGAAGGCTTCTGATACACCATCACTTTCTGTTGAAAGAATGAGAGAAACACAAGCTCGTTTTAAAACTCCATATCTGGTGCTCAGTGGGCATGTCAAGCCAGGGTATGATATTGATTTACCTATACATTCATATTTTTTAGTATATTCTGTTTTAATTGTTGTGTCTGTTCGTTAGTTTCTCTCTCTCTCACTGAAAGTGTTGCATTCTTCAGATAATCAGTCCTCAGGGTAGAAAAAGTGCTGTTTTCAATCAATTACGTCTTCTAATGATTTTCCCTCAATACTATAGGTTTTCCTTGCGTGTCATATGAAGAGAGAATGCGCCTGTTTGGCATTTTAGTATATGGTTTGGACGCATACTGTTGCTAGTAGAGGGATGTTGTGGTGTCAGTAGACATTATCTAAATGACAGTGAACCAGGATCAGTACCAAAATTCAAGATTCACAGCAGGAAGACGCCTGTTTGATATTTAAGTATATTTTATAGGGGACGTAGTGGTGGCGCGCTGCTGGGGGAACGCGGTGGCGGCTCGCGAGAGGAGGAGCGGGGCGGTGGCATCGAAGAACGGTGACTGGAGGGGGGGGGATGTTGGAGTAGGAGGAGTTGACAGGCGGGGGAGTGGGTAATGTGAAGAAGAGAGGGAGGGGGAGTGGCGGCGTGGGCGAAGGTGGTTTGGGGTAGACGAAGGTAAACGAGAGGGGGGATGCTGGTGCTGGAGGGGGAGGAGAGCGGCTGGCGTCGGGGGCGAGAAGGGGGAAGTGTTAGGGCTGCGGGAGGGTGGGCTGGAGTCGGCGGGAGGAAGGGGGTGGGAGGGGGAGTTGACAACAGAAGGGAGGAGGAGGATCGGTAGTGCGGGAGGAGGGGAGAACGACAACGGGACTGGGGGTTGAGCCAGAGGCGCATAGGTGGTGAGGAGGGCCTGTGAAAGAGGTGGTGGGGTCGTTTCGGTGGGGAAAGGGGCCTGCAGTGGGGGCTGGGGGGTGCCAGAGGTGCGGAGGTGGCTGCAGGAGGGGCTGACGGCGGCGGTGGGGTAGGGACGTTTGCAGGGGGTGCGAGGGCAACGGGTAAGCGTGGTGGCGACAATGGGGCTGGGGCTGGGGAAGATACCGTTGAGGGTGGGGTCGTGGTCATCGAGGAAGGCAGGGGGAGTACCTGGAATGGCTTGGGCGTGCCGGGACGGTCGGAGACGGTGAAATAGTTGATGCCGAAGGCGGTGGCCGCTCGAACACGGTCTGGACAGCGAGTCCAGTTAGATTGTTTTCTCCTTTTTCATTTTTTAATTGTGATCTTCGACTTTTAACATAAAAATATCAATGTTGTAACATGAATCTATCCATTGTTGAACCTTAATGCTTTTCTGGAGGTGATGCTTGAATTTTTGTTGACGCGAACGCGCATGCGAGCCATGAGGTAGGCGGCTTTGATCGAACTTCGTATTCCAATATGCGACATGACTGTCGAATCGTGAGAACGATTCAATATCCATGCTCTGATACCAATTGATGCAGATAAGAATTTGCAAGGATGGAAAATAAATTTTGAATAGTGAATAATATGGTGGAAGAAGAAATTAGAGGGAAGAAGAAGAGGAGAAGGCCTGCCGGATGCGAGTGGCTTGAGGAGAGAAGCGCGTAGATCTCGTCGAGGGAGAAGGAATAAAGAGAAGAGAGAGAGATAAATCTCAATTTTAATTGCAACTTGAACTGTTTAAAAATAATAGATTACCAACCTTTTATATAAGAGGGATGAGATTACAGAATTAAAAAGAAATTTAAAATTTAAAATTCAAATTTGACTCTAACTTATCCTATTGACTCTAACCGGCTAACTACTTTAAATAACCAATTAACTATTTAATTTGACAACTAATTGAGATCACATGCGATTTCTTTCATTTAAATAAAAATTGTAACGACTCGATTAACCGTGAATAAAATTGGACTCTAATTAGCATGCAAAAATTAAGCCCTATTTATTATTTTCGCGCTTTGATATCAATTGATAGAGATAAGAATTTTTTTTTGAGGCTCAAAAGAGGGGGAGACACTCTTTGGTGTTCGCCCCAGAAAAGTATATAAATAATAAAACGAAAGTGGTAAATACAAAGAGAGGGTGGAGGTGGGAAAAAAGAAAGGAAAAAAACACCGGAAAGAAAAGCCAAAGCCCCAACCCTATATAGGAGACCAACCCAAGACAAAAGGCCTACCCGTCTACAAAGTACACCAGTCACCAATAAGGCGATTGCACATAATAAGGATGTTCTCCCGATAGAACCGCTGCCCGGAGAATATAGCATCGTTCCTTCCCAACCAGATGCACCACAGCCGCGCAATGGGCGCCAAGAGATCCCGCCTCGGCCTGTTCCTGTTGATCCAAATAAGCTCGCAGAGAGCAGAGAGGTTGTCCGCATTCGCCCAAGGCAAATCGTCCCAGATACCACGTACTATCTGGCACCCGAAGAATAGGTGATCAGTAGTTTCGTCTTCCGAATTACAAAGTACACAGGTGGCACTGAAGTTGTCAAAAATTCTAGCACAACGTTCGCGCGTCATCAACCTCCGTCTGCGGAGGAGCCAAAGGAAGAATCCAATGCGCTCTGGAAGCCGCAATCCCCAGAAGAATCCACAGTCACGCATAAGAAGAGCCGCATCGGTAGGAGGTTGAGAGACCAAAGCCCGATAAGCCTTCCGCGTGGAAAAGGGGCCGTCCTTCCAGCACCAATGATCCACGCACTCATTCGGCGTAGTCGCGTCACTAAGGGCATGCAACAACGAAACAAAATCGTCCACCCGCTGATCCGAGAAATTCGCGGAAAAGCGTGGACACCAGCACCCATCTAGCCAACAATCAGCAAGGGTCGCATTTTTATGAGATGCTAATGCAAACAATCGCGGAAAGCACACCTGCAGAGGACCACCACCCGACCAATTATCCAGCCAAAACTTGAACGAGTCCCCTTTTCCCAATACCGGAGTAAAAAGCGTCGCATTCCTTGCAAAGGCGTCCAACAGACTACGCCAAAATGGAGAGTGAGTAACGTTTTGTGCCCCCTGCGCCATCCCCAACCTATCGACGCCCAAGAACTCCCTGAGAACATAGATAAAGAAATTAACATCCTTCCCCCAAATTCTACTTACCCACTTGAGTAACATAGCATCATTCACCACGTCCAATCTCCGCACACCCAGATCACCATAGCGCTTAGGCAAAGTAACCTCATCCCAAGCGACAAGATGGAGGCCCCTACCCTCCACCCCCTTCCTACCCCACAGAAAACGACGCATACAACGTTCGATCCGCATTCTAACCCCCACCGGCATACGACGAACAGAGAGAGCGTAGAGAGGGATAGAGGAAAGCACCGACTTGAGAAGAACAAGACACCCCCCTCTAGATAGTAAAGCTGCCCGCCAGCCAGGCGCGATTCCACGCGCTCAATAATCAATCGCCAATCCCGGACTTTTACCCGACCCACCGCCAAAGGTAAGCCAAGATACTCAATTGGAAGCTCACCCGGAGGAGAATTTGCAAGGATGGAAAATAAATTTTGAATGGTGAACAATATGGTGGAAGAAGAAATTACAGGGAAGAGGAGGAGAATGCCCACCGGATGTGAGTGGTTTGAGGAGAGAAAGCACGTAGATCGCGTCGAGAGAGAAGGAATAGAGAGAAGAAAAAGATAAATCTCAAGGATGGAAAATAAATTTTGAATGGTGAACAATATGGTGGAAGAAGAAATTAGAGGGAAGAAGAGGAGGAGAATGCCCACCGGATGTGAGTGGTTTGAGGAGAGAAGCACGTAGATCGTGTCGAGAGAGAAGGAATAGAGAGAAGAAAAAGATAAATCTCAGTTTTAATTGTAACTTGAACTTTTTAAAAATAATAGATTACAACCCTCAATAAAAAAAAGAAATTACAACCCTTTTATATAGGAGGGATGGGATTACAGAATTAGAAAGAAATTTCAAATTTAAAATTCAAATTTGACTCTAACTTATCCTAGTTGACTCTAACCGACTAACTACTTTAAATAACCAATTAACTATTTAATTTGACCACTAATTGAGATCACATGCGATCTCTTTTATTTAAATAAAAATTGCAACGAGCCGATTAATCGTAAATAAAATTGGACTCTAATTAGCATGCAAAAATTGAGCCATATTTATTAATTTTGTGATGCATCACTTAATATCCCCAATGCTCTTCACTTCTTTCAAAATCCAACTTCTTAACTCATAAGCAGATGGTTGCTTCAATCCCCTCCCAAAGGAGCCGACAACATAAAGAATGACTGAAAAGGAAGGGCTACTTGCATAGTTAAATGCCAACACATTCTCAAAGAAGAATTTGCCTATGGTACGGCAGACACGATTTCTCTCCTCTTTCTTCCATGTCTCATTCAATGTAGTTTGATGACCACTCATCTCAATCGTAGTCGTAGGACTTGGGCTTCCCATTGGTGATGGGTCGACAACAAAGAAGTCGATGGGACCCCTTACCCTCTTCATGTTACTAGACCCAGATGGGGCTGCTTGATTGTCACCACCAAATGTACTTTGCATGTCAAATCTACCCGCTCGACACAATTCTTCCATCTCCATTATTGCTCTATATTTTTCTCTTTGTTGGATGATAATATAGCCTTCATTTCATTCAACACTTCAATGGGAACTTGTGCACAACCTTTCACATTTTTTCCGATCTTCACGAGATGATGCTTGAGTCTAGCGACTCCACCAATAATCCTCTTACAACGAAAATTGCATTGGACATACACATATCCTTTAGTTTTTTGAGCCTCGTCCATCTCAAGTTTTTTTTGAAGGCCAAAAGACAGGGGGAGACACTCAGCGGTGTTCGCCCCTTATTAATAAAAAGAAGGTAAACAAGTAGTTTACAAAGGTAACAATAAAAACCACATAAATGAAGCCATTACAACACCCAATCATCAAGTAAGCGCGCACAGTGCAACTCCATGTTTTCCTTGTAAAAGCGTTGTCCCGAAAAAAGAGCTGCATTTCTGCCCAACCAAACCGCCCTCAAAGTTGCCACAGGCCTAAGGATCGCACGCCTCTCCCTATCTTTGTTGGCCACCAACGAACCACAGAAGGACGCCAAGTCGGAAGTGCAAACCCAAGCCATAGATGCTTCCTCCCAGAACCCTGTTACCTTAGGGCATGAGAAGAAGAGGTGCTCAAGGGACTCCACCGCATTGTCGCACAAAATGCACCTATCAGAGACACAATATTTCCATGCGGGATCATTCCGATCTCCTTCGGAATTCTTTTGGCCTTTGCTTGACTTCGACATCTCTATAATTTCGAGTAACAAATATAAACAACCATCATACTTTTTTTGAAAGAAGCAACCATCACACTACCAAATAAGTTGTTAAGTTGGTCCACAACTAAATAAAACTACGACAAGTTACCTAAAATTTTATTAAAAAGGACACAAATAATCAAATTTAAGGAATTGGCCTCAACTGATTTAAGAAAACTACAAAGCATAAAACAGATTTAACAGATTTAAGGAATTAGACTCAACTGATTTAATAATATCTGCATACTATTTAATAAAACATTACTAATTTCATTTAGGTATGCCGTCACAAACAGAATCAGAAGTATCCCGAATCTTTTGATTTAAGAAAAATTACAAAGTTCATTCAACAAAACATATTTTTTTCAAGGTCATGCACATGTATCAGTTCAAATGATCCATACTATTTAAAAAAGTTAAGTAAAAAAATTAAAAAGAAAATCTTACTGTTGTTTGTGGGGCAGAGGCGCAACAACCTTGCGGGGGATTTTCCAAGCAGCTGGAGGCGACGTGGTGGGTGCTGTACGCAGCGCGGTACCGGAAAAGAGTCACACGAAGCTTGGCGGCGTCGACGAGTTGACGATGCAGCGGTTGGAACTTGGAGGCGATGAGGTTTGGCTTGGGTTTTTCACTGCGAGGCTTGAATGATTTTCGTCGAAGGACTCAAAGGAAGTTATAAGTGGGTCACGTGCGAAGACCCACTAATTCTCACAACGCCTCGCCTTATGCCTCACCTCGCAACGCCTCGCCAATCCTGGCGACCGCCTCGTAGAAGCAGGCTGAGGCGCTCGCCTCAGAATGATTTTTGGCCGCCCCACCTCGAGGTGCAATTTTTCAAACCATGTTAACGGCAAGGCCTCAAATGTCGGATTTCGGTTTCGTTTCGGTAAGTCCAGAAAAGGAATTTTGGTGGAATTTCGGTGGAATTTCGGTGGAATTTCGGTGAAATGGCCGGAAATTGGGAAAATGACTTGAAAACTCATTTTTTTCAAAATTTAAGATTTGTACTGTTGTTTTATCAATAAAAGAGACATAAATACAAGTTTTTTTGCTTATAATAAGATGTTATAATGTTCAGTGCCTTAAAATAATGATTTCGGTCATCATATTGATGACTGTCCAGAGTGAAATTTCATATTTCAGTACACAGTTAAATTTTGGCATTCAATTTTTCTATCAATTCTCAAAAGAATAATAATACTTTTATTCAAAAATAAAATAAGACACACACAAACACGAATATTTTAACATGTATGCCAAAATAAATGCATAGTAGGGCTTGTGATAGTAAAATGTATGTTATACGAGACACAAACAAATTAATTGTGAACCCCTCAGGATCCGGGTACCCGTTTACGACAAAATTCGCAATATTCTATTCACATGAGATCACACAAGTCGCAGAAACTACAGGGAAAATTTTTCGCGTTGAAGCTACATATGACATTCACATTCCCATTCATAACCACAAAGCTAATAAAGATAAATGTCACCAAGAATTCATTTCATTAACTTCCATTTAATTTTACAACATGTACAATGTCTGTCTGTACATACAACATCTCAAAAAATTGACTGAAGAGAAGAAGCATTTTACAATATCAATTGAACTAAAAACTGTAACAAAAACTACATACCGTCTGGTACAGACCTTGTTTCCTGGAACCCTGTATAGCTACTGAACAACAGACTCCTTTCCTGCCATGCGTGCAAGGAAGAAAAGGAGTCACAATTGTGAATACAAACCCGTAGTTTAAAAATAAATAACAATTATTTATAATGTGCAAAAGAGAGCAAGTAGAAAGGTGGAATAACTACAATTTACATCTACTTGCGTAAGTAAAAGGATTTTCAACTGTTTGGTATTAAGTTCATTTGTTCTCCCATTTTTCCCATTCATCCCATATATATATATATTTATATAAAGTTTAGATGACAAACCCCAACATATAATGATTTCCTGTATTTTAAGATCATGATTTTGGGTCTTGGAGATAATGTTGCGGAACTAGATGACACATGTAAATGCTACTTTCTTGTCATTGAGATCATGTCATGGTTTCCGATGATGGACTGATATAATGAAGACGGATTTGATCCTTAATTCTATTTACTCCTTTTAAGTTAGTGGATAGTCCGTGGTCTTGGTCTGTGTGTAACCTTACACTATGACTCTAAGGTATTAAACTACCTTAGGGTTGGGGGGCCTCCGTAGGCATGCGGTGTTGTGTAATGCATCCTAACTAAGTTCCCAACACGTCCACTAACTTATAGGGATTTCGAATCAGATTAAAGTCACCTCCAATCAATTCAATTTTAATTGTAATTTCCTCCAAACCTTCACTCTAACTCTCTCAGATGCAACTCTTGATGATTTAGATGTAGATATAGATGGTCTGGATGTAGAATCGCCAAGTCTGTTGGCGAAAGAAAACTCAAGCGGTGAAGAAGCCTACAAATGGCTCTTCCGTCTCGCCCTCTAGTTGGAAGGACGGTCCAATAGAGGGATAGGTCTACTCCCCAACTACGCCACTGAGACGGGTGAGAGGGACTTTCCGGAAAAGTTACTCTAGAAAAACAACCCGACCGGTAACGGGCAACCGAGCTCGTATGTAAAACTGAAAACCAAGGATCCCCCGCCTGGGTATCCTAAAACGGGGTCAGCGGAATGGTCTAAAGTCGGGATCCCAACGAGGCGTAAGAACACTGCGAGCTCGCGTAAAAACCGAAGAGGGACTGGGATCCTAGACTCGCGCACTTGGCGGCCGCTGCCCTAACTGAGCTTCCTTTCCTTCCGCCCAGTTGAGGGTCACCGCGCCCTCGCACGATCAGGTGTAGAAGTCACCATGACCGGCACAATATTATATGTCATTGATACTTACTAACCTCCGAGGTTCATTGGTTATATATTCATACCTTTATATCCTATATGATTGGCTTTATCGGTCCAATGAAACGATTCATACCATCATTATGATAAGTGATATTTTACACACCATGTTGTCACACCGGCAAGTTGCAGGAGTAGCACTATATGAATGTTGTAGAGATATAATTCTCATTTAGGTTGGATATGCATGAACAAGAGGGATCAACAACAACTCTTTTTTATCAATCTTGACCTATTAAATGATCAGTTATTTAGGTTACTTTATAACTATGATACCCTATTGGACTGGCAACTCTATTTAGTATTTATAAGATGTTGATGGAGTCAATTAATAAGATCCAGTCCATAAATTCTAAGTTGACATATGGTGATCTTAAGGTCCTATTTATTCCATAGGAATATGAAATTTATACTATCCTTTTAGGAACATTTTACAAGTTCATAGCTAAATACCCATGTTATTCTTAATTATACTGATGTATTTTTATTCTGTCACTTCTATTATAACCATGTTTGATATCCACCTTCGTCCCTCATTTTTTTATACAAACATAAATTTGATAGAATCTGTTGATACTTTATATACTTTACCGTTAGTGATTTGAATAATATTTCTTTTTTTTGAACATTGATCTAATGAAATTTATTATTTATTGAATTCGGATTGTATCTGGATCTAATCAAAGCCAATCTGGATTTAGATTGCATATGGATCTAATCGAAGCCAATCTGGATTTAGATTGTATCTGGATCTAGTCCGAACCAAATAGTCTAAATGTTGGAAAAGGTATTTTGTGCTGAACTCTGATGTTAAATAAAAATCTAAACCTGCTCTTCACATAAGAAGCGTACCAATGATAAAAAAATATCTTATCTCGAACAGACAGTTGTGTGAGGCCATATAGACACTTCGTGCTTCCA
Organism: Ottelia alismoides; assembly: GCA_037367405.1. Classification (NCBI taxonomy): domain Eukaryota; kingdom Viridiplantae; phylum Streptophyta; class Magnoliopsida; order Alismatales; family Hydrocharitaceae; genus Ottelia; species Ottelia alismoides. The sequence goes on along the minus strand of JAZKJV010010218.1, from coordinate 299,735 downwards.
TATAATTCCACTACTGGTACCAACAAAGTATAAGTTTCAATACCAATTTAGTCTCAGGGGGGTCCAGTTTCGAAGTAGCTTACATAATAATTACCATGCGTCTATCACCTAATTATGATGCCAAAACATGCAACATGATTAAATGAGTATTTTAACCATTATATATGATATACAATATGACCTAAAATAATATTAATGTGCCTGGACAGAGCAGGGAAAGTGCTGCAAATCTTCTGCTTCTTATTTTTTTATTAAAAAAATCTGAGACTTATTTTCCATTAAAGATTCAATATGAACAGAGCACAGGTAATCAATATTTAATTTAATTTTTTTTTAAAAACTCAATTTTAACAGATACGTAATACCTATATGTCATCTTTTAATGATTTCATATAATTATAACTCAGACCTCTCGTATCTGTTATATAGAAGTTTAAGATTTGTGGACAAAAGCATATGATAGCAAAACAGAAGTGAACCAATTGACTATGATGATGGAAGGACAACTTAAGAAAACAACAAATAAGAGGGATAATTGGGCATGCAATGGCAGCAAATAAGGTAGAGAGGGATGTACCTGCATGCAAGACTTGAGATTGTAAGGAGCAACAACTCCTTAGAGTGGCAATGGCATGTAATTGAGTAGTTGCTGGAATCTCCAGCAACTTCGTCAGTTTGAGACACCAAAAGGGCAACAGATTCTTGCTGCTTGATTGGCAGAACCGAACAGAGGAGCGGCAACTTATTTGGAGCAGAAACGGCAACAATTGCATGAGATTGAAGCTTTCCAACAGCAACTGCTGAAGCAGGAAGACAACAACTCCTCTAAGCAGATTTTAGAGAATGATGGGGTTTTCTTTTACGGTGGAAATGTAGAAAAATTTAGGAGGGAAGGACTGGTATAAATAGGGAGAGTGTGTGCTTAGTTAATTGCCAAGTGGGGTCACAAAAGAACCACGTGGAGAGGAAATTAGAATGGCAATAGGAGGTTTCTCGTTTCACATGGAATTTACTTTATGTTGCTATTTATATATTTTTATATAACCGAGCAGACTTATCAAAATTTAACATATATATATATATATATTTTAAACTCCTTTTTTTATAACCTGCTACATTCTGGTTGCATAAATTAAATTTTTGTTTATATATTATTATTATATTATATTAAAACTCTCTTTATTTGTTATACTTAAAGTTGACTGTATTCGCGCCTCGAGTGTCGGATTTCGACACACAATATCTCGATTTGATCGTCTCTGAACGACGGTCAAAATGAGTATAATATTGATATGCTTCCGATTGGGTTTTGATTACCCGAAATTTTCGGATACGGTTTCGATTTGGGGTTAAATTTTACGAATTAAAAAATATCAAACGACCTCCGTTTGACGAACGGTCAATTCCGTTGGTCTTATCTTGTCGAATCGGATCTAATGACGTTCTCGGTTCGTTTTGCGGTTTCTAAATATGCGTTGCAGCTTTTTCGGGGCGCGCAATGCGAAGCGACCGATTTTTGGTCGATTTTGCCCAAACAACTTTTGATTCTCAATCAATTGATCGTTTTAGGTTATCTAATGTTGTCAGATAACTTTATTGGGTTATTCAGACCTTATTCGGGTCGAGTTCGGGTTTACGCGGATCCCGGATGTTACAATTATAAAAACCTCAAAGGGAGTCTCGTCCTCGAGACTCGAGTCAAGGTCATTAGATGTCTTGTTTGGATTTCATAAGGCCATAAAAACCTCAAAGGGTTTTGAACCTATAAAAACCTCAAAGAGAAAACAAGCCATATATTTGAACATATATTTAATTACAAAAGCTTGTTTTGATTTTTACCTCAGAAAAGTTGTGGGTAGCGTGCCCGCATATCAGATTCGGTCTCCCACATCGCCTCTTCGACTCTGTGACAATGCTACAACACCTTGACTAATGCAATCTCCTTGCTGCGAAGCTTCTTCACAGCACGGTCAAGTATCTGTACTGGCCTCTCCTCGTAGGTCAAATCAGATCTATGTTAAGATTCTCGTAACTGATGACGTGTCGAGGGTCGTGGACATATTTCATCAGGTTGGATATGTGGAAAACATCATGAATAGCTGATAGATGTGGAGGAAGGGCTACTCGGTAGGCCATTTTCCCCACTCTCGCAAGAATCTCAAAAGGTCCAACATATCGCGGCACCAGTTTGCCACGAACACCAAATCTCTGCACTCCCTTCATAGGAGATACACAGAGAAATATCCAATCTCCAACCTATAATTTATAGGAATATAATTAGTATGAGATTAAGTTGAACATATATATATATCATAATTGAGTGGATGAAGTGAAAACAATTAGATTACTTGAAACTCTAAGTCTCTCCTCCGACGGTCTGCATAACTCTTCTGGCGACTCTGTGCCGTCAGAAGCCTCCGTCTCACAAGATCGACAGCTCTCGCAGTCTCTTCCAAAAGATCCACGGAGTAAAGAGCATGATCGCCAACCTCACGCCAACTGAGAGGTGTGAGACATCTCCGCCCGTATAGGGCTTTGAATGGTGCCATACCAATACTGGAATGATAGCTGTTGTTATACATGAATTCTACTAATGGCAGATGGTCCTTCCAGGACCCTTTCCACTCCAAAGTGCAAGCGCGAAGTAGATCCTCAAGCGTCTGAATGGTGCGCTCAATCTGCCCGTCTGTCTGCGGATGGTATGCAGAACTCATCTTCAGCTCTATCTGTAGTGCTGACATGAACTGATGCTAATAATGAGATGTAAATCTCGAATCTCAGTCAGACACCACCTCTCGTGGTATACCATGCAGCCTGATAATGTTCTGTACATAGAGCTTGGCCAACCTGGATGGAGTGTAAGTCGTGTTGACAGGTATGAAATGGGCTGACTTGGTCAACCTATCAACAACGACCCATATAGAATCATGGCCACCTGGGGTCTTCGGCAATCCTGTGACAAAATTCATAGAAATGCTCTCCCATTTCCACTCAGGAATGGGGAGAGACCGCAGTAACCCTGGCGGTCTCCTGTGCTCAACCTTGACCATCTGACAGGTCATGCATTTGCTGACATGTTGCGCCACATCGCGCTTCATCCCATCTTACCAGAAATGTCGACGCAGGTCACGGTACATCTTCGTGCTACCTGGATGGATAGATAACTGTGAACTGTGTGCCTCATCCAGAATGTCTCTGCGAAGCTGCTCGTCATTGGGTACAACGACCCGACCTGCCTTCCATAAAATAGACTCCATCACAACAAAGTCATCAAATCCATCCTTGACGGCTCGCATTTATCTATCTCGGATCCAAGGATCAGTCTTCTGGCCCTCTACAATACGATCCCAAAGACTACTGTATCGTGGAAGCACGGCGGTAGAAATGGATGCACTCTCCTGAGGATGTCAATCGATCAAAGCGGCAAGCGTATCCCATGTATATAGCTAGTTCGCCGTAACATCAGCATGCACTCTCTTGCTGAGTGCATCAGCCACCACGTTTCCCTTACCAGGATGGTAAGAGATCGTGCAATCATAATTCTTCAGCAGCTCGAGCCATCTGTACTGTCTCATGTTCAGCTCCTTGTGATCAAAGATGTACTTCAGACTCTTGTGGTCTGTAACGATCTCGAAATTCACCCCATATAGGTAGTGGCACCAGATCTTCAAGGCGAAGACAACTGCTGCCAACTCCAAGTCATGTGTGGGGTAGTTCCGTTCGTGCAGTCTCAACTGCCGTGATGCGTAAGCAATCACCTGTCTTCTCTGCATCAACACTGCTCCTAGACCTTCTCTAGATGCATCTGTATAGACTGCATAGTCCTGAGTGCCTGAAGGAAGAGCAAGAATAGGCGCTGTAGTCTCTTCTTCAGTGTCTGGAAGGCCTGCTCACATGAATCGTCCCAAATAAATGGAACTCCCTTCTATGTCAGTCGTGTCAGAGGGCGAACAATGCGTGAAAATCCGCTGACAAAGCGTCTATAATAACGTGCTATCCCAAGGAAACTCCGAATCTGCGTGACAGTCTTGGGTTGCTCCCAAGACATAACTACATCTACCTTTGCAGGATCAACTGCAATGCCTGCTCCGGAAATGATATGCTCGAGAAATGAGACCTGGGATAACCAGAACTCACACTTGCTCAACTTGGCTTATAGCTTGTGCTCCCGCAATGTTTCCAAGACAGTCCGTAGATCACTCGCATGATCCCATTCATTCCATGAATAAATGAGCACATCATCGATGAACACCACTACAAACTTGTCCAAGTATGGATGGAAGATCATGTTCATCATATCCATGAAAACCGCAGGTGCATTGGTGAGCCCAAACGGCATCACCACAAACTCGTAATGTCCACAACGAGTCCAGAAAGCGGTCTTCGGAATATCAGACTCTCTAATCCTCAGCTGATAGTAGCCTGAGCGAAGATCGATCTTCGAGAACACCGAAGATTCCTGGATCTGGTCAAACAAATCATCGATGCGTGGCAAAGGATAACGGTTCTTCACCGTTCATTTGTTCAGCTGCCGGTAATCGATGCTTAACCTCATGGATCCATCCTTCTTCTTGACAGATAGAGCCGGAGCACCCCAAGGTGAAGTGCTCGGCCTCACGAATCTCAAGTTAAGTAACTCCTGCAACTGTACCTTTAGCTCTCTTAGCTCAGCTGGTGCCATGCGATATGGTGCCATAGAGATCGGTTGTGTATCTGGCAGCAATGCGATCTCGAACTCGATCTCTCTTTCAGGAGTAATCCTGTTAGCTCATCAGGAAATACGTCAGGGTATTCTGATACTACTCGGATGTCCTGTGTCATTGGCTCCTGATCAGATATCTCCCGAATAAATGCAAGATATGAATCGCAACCCTGGTCAACAAGTCGCTGGGCTCAACCCTCAAAAGTAAACTCGGGTAGATCTGGAATCCTGAAGACAACCGTCTTCCTAAAGCAATCAATAAGTGCATGATGAGCGGATAACCAATCCATGCCCAAAATCAAGTCGAACTCATCAAACTGTAAAAGTAAACAATCTGCGATCATCTTGTGACCGCCAATCAGTAGGGGTAAGTGCCTGACTATCAGTGAAATAATGAACAACTGGCCACCTGGCCCTCGGATGTGATATAGGGAAGAGAGAGTCTCTGCGACTCTACCTAAAGAAACTAGTAGCCTCGAAGTAAGGAAAATGTGTGTCGCTCCAGAATCAAATAAAATGTGGAAAGTGCGATAAGAGTAGTCAATATGTGTGCTAGTTGGTTAGTCATCTCCTGATCTGGTCGGGATGACATGGCTCTGCATGAGAACCATTTTTAGTCATAGAAGTACCATTTGAAGATACTTATCATAAATGCCTTTCTCTTCTTGGGATATAATATGAAAATTAATGAAATTGGTGACATCTGTGGTGATTGAATCTGAATGTCATATTTCCCTTATTGGATTCACGACAAGTCAGAAGACTGCCGCTATCCGAGAACTTAATGCGATCGGAATTGAAATACTGCGAATGTGCGTATCGGGGTACCACTGCTCTGATACCAAATTGTGAACCCCTCAGGATCCGGGTACCCGTTTACGACGCAATTGGCAATATTCCATTCACATGAGATCACACAAGTCGCAGAAACTACAGGGAAAATTTTTCACGTTGAAGCTACATATGACATTCACATTCCCATTCATAACCACAAAGCTAATAAAGATAAATGTCACCAAGAATTCATTTCATTAACTTCCATTTAATTTTACAACATGTACAATGTCTGTCTGTACATACAACATCTCAAAAAATTGACTGAAGAGAAGAAGCATTTTACAATATCAATTGAACTAAAAACTGTAACAAAAACTACATACCGTCTGGTACAGACCTTGTTTCCTGGAACCCTGTATAGCTACTGAACAACAGACTCCTTTCCTGCCATGCGTGCAAGGAAGAAAATGAGTCACAATTGTGAATACAAACCCGTAGTTTAAAAATAAATAATAATTATTTATAATGTGCAAAAGAGAGCAAGTAGAAAGGTGGAATAACTACAATTTACATCTACTTGCGTAAGTAAAAGGATTTTCAACTGTTTGGTATTAAGTTCATTTGTTCTCCCCTTTTTCCCATTCATCCCATATATATATATATTTATATAAAGTTTAGATGACAAACCCTAACATATAATGATTTCCTGTGTTTTAAGATCATGATTTTGGGTCTTGGAGATCATGTTGCGGAACTTGATGACACATGTAAATGCTACTTTCTTGTCATTGAGATCATGTCATGGTTTCCGATGATGGACTGATATAATGATGACAGATTTGATCCTTAATTCTATTTACTCCTTTTAAGTTAGTGGATAGTCCGTGGTCTTGGTCTGTGTGTAAGCTCACACTATGACTCTAAGGTATTAAACTACCTTAGGGTTGGGGGGCCTCCGTAGGCATGCGGTGTTGTGTAATGCATCCTAACTAAGTTCCCAACACGTCCACTAACTTATAGGGATCTCGAATCAGATTAAAGTCACCTCCAATAAACTCAATTTTAATTGTATTCCTCCTAACCTTCACTCTAACTCTCTCAGATGCAACTCTTGATGATTTAGATGTAGATATAGATGGTCTGGATGTAGAATCGCCAAGTCTGTTGGCGAAAGAAAACTCAAGCGGTGAAGAAGCCTACAAATGGCTCTTCCGTCTCGCCCTCTAGTTGGAAGGACGGTCCAATAGAGGGATATGTCTACTCCCCTACTACGCCACTGAGACGGGTGAGAGGGACTTCCCGGAAAAGTCACTCTAGAAAAACAGCTCGACCGGTAACGGGCAACCGAGCTCGTACGTAAAACTGAAAACCAAGGATCCCCCGCCTGGGTATCCTAAAACAGGGTCAGCGGAATGGTCTAAAGTCGGGATCCCAACGAGGCGTAAGAACACTGCGAGCTCGCGTAAAAACCGAAGAGGGACTGGGATCCTAGACTCGCGCACTTGGCGGCCGCTGCCCTAACTGAGCTTCCTTTCCTTCCGCCCAGTTGAGGGTCACCGCGCCCTCGCACGATCAGGTGTAGAAGTCACCATGACCGGCACAATATTATATGTCATTGATACTTACTAACCTCCGAGGTTCATTGGTTATATATTCATACCTTTATATCCTATATGATTGGCTTTATCGGTCCAATGAAACGATTCATACCATCATTATGATAAGTCATATTTTACACACCATGTTGTCACACCGGCAAGTTGCAGGAGTAGCACTATATGAATGTTGTAGAGATATAATTCTCATTTAGGTTGGATATGCATGAACAAGAGGGATCAACAACAACTCTTTTTTATCAATCTTGACCTATTAAATGATCAGTTATTTAGGTTACTTTATAACTATGATACCCTATTGGTCTGGCAACTCTATTTAGAATTTATAAGATGTTGATGGAGTCAATTAATAAGATCCAGTCCATAAATTCTAAATTGACATATGGTGATCTTAAGGTCCTATTTATTCCATAGGAATATGAAATTTATACTATTCTTATAGGAACATTTTACAAGTTCATAGCTAAATACCCATGTTATTCTTAATTATACTGATGTATTTTTATTCTGTCACTTCTATTATAACCATGTTTGATATCCACCTTCGACCCTCATTTTTTTATACAAACATAAATTTGATAGAATCTGTTGATACTTTATATACTTTGCCGTTAGTGATTTGAATAATATTTCTTTTTTTTGAACATTGATCTAATGAAATTTATTATTTATTGAATCCGGATTGTATCTGGATCTAATCAAAGCCAATCTGGATTTAGATTGCATCTGGATCTAATCGAAGCCAATCTGGATTTAGATTGTATCTGGATCTAGTCCGAACCAAATAGTCTAAATGTTGGAAAAGGTATTTTGTGCTGAACTCTGATGTTAAATAAAAATCTAAACCTGCTCTTCACATAAGAAGCGTACCAATGATAAAAAAATATCTTATCTCGAACAGACAGTTGTGTGAGGCCATATAGACACTTCGTGCTTCCATATAATTCCACTACTGGTACCAACAAAGTATAAGTTTCAATACCAATTTAGTCTCAGGGAGGTCCAGTTTCGAAGTAGCTTACATAATAATTACCATGCGTCTATCACCTAATTATGATGTCAAAACATGCAACATGATTAAATGAGTATTTTAGCCATTATATATGATATACAATATGACCTAAAATAATATTAATGTGCCTGGACAGAGCAGGGAAAGTGCTGCAAATCTTCTGCTTCTTATTTTTTTATTAAAAAAATCTGAGACTTATTTTCCATTAAAGATTCAATATGAACAGAGCACATGTAATCAAAATTTAATTTATTTTTTTTAAAAAAAACTCAATTTTAACAGATACGTAATACCTATATGTCATCTTTTAATGATTTCATATAATTATAACTCAGACCTCTCGTATCTGTTATATAGAAGTTTAAGATTTGTGGACAAAAGCATATGATAGCAAAACAGAAGTGAACCAATTGACTATGATGATGGAAGGACAACTTAAGAAAACAACAAATAAGAGGGATAATTGGGCATGCAATGGCAGCAAAGAAGGTAGAGAGGGATGTACTCATGTACCTGCATGCAAGACTTGAGATTGTAAGGAGCAACAACTCCTTAGAGTGGCAATGGCATGTAATTGAGTAGTTGCTGGAATCTCCAGCAGCTTCGTCAGTTTGAGACACCAAAAGGGCAACAGATTCTTGCTGCTTGATTGGCAGAACCGAACAGAGGAGCGGCAGCTTATTTGGAGCAGAAACGGCAACAATTGCATGAGATTGAAGCTTTCCAACAGCAACTGCTGAAGCAGGAAGACAACAACTCCTCTAAGCAGATTTTAGAGAATGACGGGGTTTTCTTTTACGGTGGAAATGTAGAAAAATTTAGGAGGGAAGGACTGGTATAAATAGGGAGAGTGTGTGCTTAGTTAATTGCCAAGTGGGGTCACAAAAGAACCACGTGGAGAGGAAATTAGAATGGCAATAGGAGGTTTCTCGTTTCACATGGAATTTACTTTATGTTGCTATTTATATATTTTTATATAACCGAGCAGACTTATCAAAATTTAACATATATATATATATATTTTAAACTCCCTTTTTTTTATAACCTGCTACATTCTGGTTGCATAAATTAAATTTTTGTTTATATATTATTATTATATTATATTAAAACTCTCTTTATTTGTTATACTTAAAGTTGACTGTATTCGCGCCTCGAGTGTCGGATTTCGACACACAATATCTCGATTTGATCGTCTCTGAACGACGGTCAAAATGAGTATAATATTGATATGCTTCCGATTGGGTTTTGAATACCCGAAATTTTCGGATACGGTTTCGATTTGGGGTTAAATTTTACGAATTAAAAAATATCAAACGACCTCCGTTTGACGAACGGTCAATTCCGTTGGTCTTATCTTGTCGAATCGGATCTAATGACGTTCTCGATTCGTTTTGCGGTTTCCAAATTTGCGTTGCGGCTTTTTCGGGGCGCGTAATGCGAAGCGACCGATTTTTGGTCGATTTTGCCCAAACAACTTTTGATTCTCAATCAATTGATCGTTTTAGGTTATCTAATGTTGTCAGATAACTTTATTGGGTTATTCAGACCTTATTCGGATCGAGTTCGGGTTTACGCGGATCTCGGATGTTACATTAATTAACACCAAGAAATTGTGTAGCATTCATAAGCACAATCTACTTCCAGCCTAATAGTAGAAAAATAGTTACAGTCAAAGACTTGGAAGGTTATTAACAGCCTACCACATGTACAGACACACATACTCCTTATAGTAGGGAGAAGTAACAAGAGAGTCCTAGAAAAGAACAATCTTCTAGTGTCTTGTGAGTTAAAATGATGCAATGTAATGTATTAATATGTAGGGCTTAGGAAATCCCGGAAAAGATATGCAAGGAAAAGAAGAACTCGGAAGTTTGTTAATATGCGAGGCCCTACCTAATAGCTACAGTCAAGCTGGCCTAGGAAAAGATAACAAGATGGTTATATAAAGATTCTAACCATGAAGATTCTGAACTCTGAAGTTAGCATTCAAAGATGAAAAAAATACATATTTGGCATCTCGAAGTATGTTAAAAAAAGATGTGTTATGAAAAAATATGGTAAACCTTGCTTGGAATTTGGAAACTTGGCTCTCCAAGACTTAAGTTAGGTTGTGAATTGTGACTTGTGAAGTTGTGAGATGGAATGAGAACATATACATTATATTTATTGGGTTTAAAGAGGACCTTTAATGGCCTTATTTATTACAATGGTGGTTGGAATAGTGGCTTATATTGCAATGGTGGTTGAAATAGTGACCTATAAATTTCATTTAGTGACCAAATAGTACCTATGAATATCAATAAGTGGCCTAGGCATGACATATGGTGACCTGGAACAATTTCAGTCGAAATGGACCGAAATGAACCGAAATTCCACCGAAATACGAGAAATCTGTGAACAATTTCCACCGAAATGGTCCGAAATGGTCCGAAATGACCGAAATTCGGCCGAAATTTCGGCCGAAATCCTGGAGTGCACACACTTTCTATTAAAAAACACGTACTCTATGATGTTAGCCACATCTGGAGGATTACAGCCAGGGGATCATTTCATGCTTGCAAAATCTTTGATGTACCTGATGTCACTCCGGCATGTGAAATGCTTTTGCAAAATGCATCTCATGCTTACAGTGTGAGATTGTCTACCTAGCCAACCTGAACCAATGATGTCATGTAAAATGGAAGGTAAATCTCAAACATTTTCAGTGTTGTGCTGTCCCATTTGTGTCTGTACAGTGGGAGATTTTATTCACAGTCCATAGTCTTTTGGAGATCAGTTCCATCATAGATGCATGCCAATCAATTGAGTGGCTAAAATCCTATTTTGAACCCTTGGAAGAAAGGGATTCGTTGTTATTCCAAAGAACCTTAGGTTCTCTTATATAGAGAAGGTCTATGGGTAAATTACATAAGGTGGAAACAAGAAATTAAAAATAATTGAAAAGGTATATAGAATATAGAAATATCTCTACACCCCCTCAAGATGGAGCATAGATATCAATCATGCTCAGCTTGGAAGAACACTTTTGGAATGGCCCTCTAAGTAGTGGCTTGGTGAAGATGTCGACAGTCTGCTCTCCTGAACTGACATGAGAAGTAGAAATCAAGCCCTTTTGGATCATATCTCTAGTATAGTGGCAGTCTGCCTCATATGCTTTGTTCTTTCATGAAAAGAAGGATTATTAGCAATAAATAACGCGACTTGATTATCACATTGTAGCTGCATGGGTAGAGGTACATCTATATGCAAATCTTCTAACACAGCTCAAACCCGCATCATCTCAGTACTTGCTTGTGCCATGGCCCTATATTCTGATTCGGCACTAGATCTAGTTACCACTGTTTGTTTCTTGCTTTTCCAAGAAACCAAAGAACTACCCACAAACACTGCAAAACCTGAAGTAGACTTCCGATCCTTAGGTCATCCTGCATAGTCTGCATCAGCACATGCAGAAACAGAAATATTTGTTTCTTTCCTGAACAGTAATCCTATGCCTGGAGACGACTTTAGATATCTCAGTATCATGTATATGGCATCCATATGTACTTGTCTAGGTTGTTCCATGAACTGACTCATCCAACTCACTGCAAAAGCGATATCAGGTCTAGTGATAGTAATATAGAGAAGCTTTCCCACCATTTCTCTATATCTTCTCCTGTCAACCTCATCTGTATCATCATCATCTAACTTCATGCTAGGATCCATAGGAGTAGTTGAGGGTCGATACCCAATCATGCCCGTCTCAACAAGCATATATGTAATATACTTCCTTTGGGTCATCACATGACCCTGCGCATTTCTAGTAAATTCCAACCCCAGAAAATATCGTAGAGTGCCAAGATCCTTAGTAACAAACTGATGGCCCAGAAATGCTTTTGCCATCTTTATCCCCTGTATATCATCTCCTGTAACGAGTATATCATCAACATACACCATGATAACAACCGTACCTCTGTGAGTCTTCTGGACAAACAAAGGATGATTTGTATTTAATCTTTTGAAACCTTGCTTTTCAATTAGATCAGAAAGCTTCTGAAACCACGCCCGTGGACTTTGTTTAAGACCATATATCGCCTTGTGAAGTCTACACACCATGTGACTCTCCCCCTCAACTGCAAACCCCAGAGGCTGCTGCATGTAGACTTCTTCCTGCCGATCCCCATACAAGAAGGCATTCTTAACATCAAGCTGAAACAATGGGCAATCACGTACCACAACAACTAACAGGAGGACACGTAGAGTCGAATGACATGCAACTAAAGTGAATGTGTCCATATAATCCACACCGTATGTTTGAGTGGACCCACGCGCCACTAGCCTTGCCTTGTAACGGTCAAGGATACCATCTGCATGATATTTGACAGCAAGGTTGCAGAAGTCGGTAATCGGTACTCGGTCGGCAGGGTCACTGACTAAGGATTAATCGACAGTCGGGAGAGTAATCGGATTTAGTCGGGCATTAGTCGGTTTTGTTTTTTTTTTATTATTTTTAATATATAAATCAAATTCTAATACATATACTATCATTTATCTTCATAATTTTAGCAAATTTAATATTTTTAAGAGCTTAAAAAATTATAGCAATAGAAGAGAAAATGAAGCAGGTTAAGATCAAAGATTCAAAATGTTTGGTACATAACACGAGCAAATGTTCAAAAACACATACAACATTTCCAAAAAAATATTAACATCTAAGATCAAGCTAAGATAATCTAAGCAATAACATATTAACATCTAAGATCAACCTAAGCAAAAATAAAAAAATTTGAAGAAAACCTAACATTGTTATTTGCTAACAATAACATTAACATATTAACATCTAAGTTCAACATCATTAACCTAAGCAAATCAAAGCTATAACATCTAAGATCAACCTAAGCAAAAACAAAAAAATTTGAAGAAAACATACATAACCTAACATTGTTATTTGCTAACAATAACATATTAACATTTAACTTTAACATCATCAACGTAAAAAAGAAGAGGAAATAAAAGCAAAAACAAAAATAAAAAAACCTAACCTGCTGGAGCCTAGACCGAGGGGGCGGAGGCGGCGAGGCGCTGAACGCGGTGGGGGCTGCGAGGCAGCACCGAGGCGGGAAGACTGTGAGGGGTCGGGGCCTGGGGGTATCACGGGAGAGGGGGGGTCGAAGACTCGAAGGGTTCTGTCGAGTGGAGGGTTATTATCTAACAATAACCCTTTAATTCAACATCCAGATCCTAGCTCGGATCCTCTATGCAAAAAGCGGCCGCCTAGACCGACTAGGCGTCCGACTAATCGGGCTCAACCGACTATAGGCTGATTTAGCCTATTCGAGTCGGGTACCCCCCGAGTCGCATAGTCGGTCCGACTAGTCGACCTAGTCGGCCGACTTTTGCAACACTGTTTGACAGTAAACACCCATTTACAACCGACAACAGATTCTCCTGGGGGAGCGGGAACCAAGCTCCATGTACCCCACGACTGTAGAGTAGCCATTTCCTCCTCCATGGCTGAACACCAGCAACCAATCTTCAAGGTGTCTTGATGATTCCGTGGTATCTCCATGGCGGATAGAGCCACAACAAACCTCTGAAAGTCCCCTGTGAGACGATGGAAGAAAACATGTGAATCAAGTAAATAGGATGCACATGTACGCTTCTGCTTCCGTATGGCTATAGATACATTCAGTTCATCAGAAACAATACTCGTCGGTTTGCAATTCTCTTGCAAAGATCCCTGCACTTGCACATTATCAGACCCATCGTTAGTAATAATATATGGACAAACTTGAGGCGTGCTGTATGATTGACGGGCACCATGATCAGGAACAGACCGACGAGTATAGAATTTCGATAAGGGTGAAACTGGTGGTTGTGGAGGAGAAGGTGGTGGTGGTGATGGTGATGGTGGTGGTGGGACAACGGGAACTGGAACGGGAAAGGACGGACACAGAGGAGGAGGTGGTATGTAGATCTCATCATCAGATGTGGATGAGGCCAACCTGTCACCTGCATGGGAGAAATACATTACGGACTCAAAGAATGTGACATCAACACTGACAAAATATTTTCTGTTTATAGGACATAACATCGGTGATCCTTCTGAGTCCGAGAGTAACCAAACAAACGCACACTTGACAGCTCTAGGTGAGAGCTTATCAAGTCTCGGAAACAACTGGTGAATGAAGGCAACAACGCCAAAGACACGAGGAGTAAGTGAGAATAATTTCTTGTCAGGAAAAACAACAGAAAGAGGAATTTTCTCACCTAAGACAGATGATGGCATATGATTCACTAGATAACATGCCGTAAGGACTGCATCACCTAAAAAGAAATGGGGGCACAACTCTAGATAAGGAGGGTCCGAGTGATATCAAGAAGATGACGATGCTTTCTCTCTGCAACTCCATTATGTTGAGACGTGTAACCACACGTGGTTTGATGGATAATGTCTCGAGATGAGAGGAAATGTGAAAGAGCACGAGTACAAAATTCCAAAGCATTATCCGTATGCACATATTTCACAATAGAGGGAAACCATTCTGAACTTCATTTATAAGATTTTTTATCACATCCCCTGCTTCAGATTTATTCAACAAAAACACCCACGGCAACCGAGAAAAATCATCAACAACAACAAGATAAAACCTGTGCCTCTGGTGATCAGGAACACGACTCGGACCCCAAATGTCAACATGAAATAATTCGAAAGGGGAGCTACTGCTCCGAGACTGACGACGAGGAAAGGCATATCTATGATGCTTTCCCAATTGACATGCTTCACACTGGAAGGAAGAACTTGGTGAAATCTGAGGCAAGATATGTTGCATCTTCTGAAGAGGGAGGTGGCCAAAGCGTAGATGCCATGTAAATGGAGAGACTGGTCCACTTGAGTGAGAGGAGACGCTAGCATAGGGAGTGCAGACCAGAAGATAAAGATCATCCTACTCACAACCAAAGTCAATCACCCTGCCCGTAAGAATATCCTGAAAAGTGAAAACAAGAGACGATGGGTCAAATATAGCGAGACAATGTAAATCCTTTGTAATCTGACTGATAGAAAGTAAATTTATCAAAAAATCATGAGCATGTAACACATTCTGTAGACACATGGAAGGCGATAAAATGATCTCCCCTCTGTCCAATGATAGGGGAATGAGTCCCATCAGCTATTACGACAGATTGCCCCGGTGGAATCTCCCTATAGGATGTAAGTTTATCTTTGTCTTGGCAAAGATGATGTGTCGTACCGGAGTACATAATCCATTCTGAAACGTCAGATCCATGACAGGAGGTAAAGGCATAAGCACTACCTGAGGTGCTAGCAGTGGCAGATGTATTGGCAGAGGCTGAAGCAGTAATATCTGAGGTGCCTCATGGAGATTCTGTAGAGGCAGGAGGCATAATATCACGCAATCTGGCAACTAGTTCCTCAAACCTCCGGTCTGAAGCAGATGCTGATGGAGAGGCAACATGCTCGGCTACACGTGCCGAGGCCGGAAAACCATGCTTAGAATAGCATGTATCCTCCGCGTGACCTGGGCGATGACAAAAAGTGCAAGGTTGACGAAAATGGCCACATCTACCACGTGGTCCACGGCCACGGAATGAAGAAGAGGCTCCTCTGCCTTTGGAGGCCGCCATTGCCGAAGGAGGCTGAGAAGGAGCATTGGACGAGACTGTAATCCGGCTAAGCCTGCGATAAACTTCCTCCATTGGAGGAATAGTAACATCTGCAAGAATCTGCAAGCGAGCAACAACATATTTAGGGTCAAGTACCGCAAGTAAGACCCCCACCATGGTAGCATTTCGAAAGGTCTTCTGCTACTCAGGAGTCGCCATAAGAGGAATGGTGTTGTAGAGCTTCTCAAACATCCCTCGTAAGGTTGTATATAAGGAGTGAAGAGGTCGTACGTTCTGCTTGACTGTAAATATTTCATGCTGGAGTTGAAGGATCTTGGTCTCATTTCGCACTTGTGAGTATGTTGCTGCAAGTATGTCCCACATCGCCTTAGTAGTGGGCTGATGGAGGACATCATTAGCAATCTCCATCGTCAATGTACCTGAAAGCCAGACTTTGGCGTACGAATCATCAGCCTCCCAGGAGGCATAAACCCCAGTCGTCTCTGCCGGCTCATCTTCGGTAAGAATGTGCTTCTTAGCATTCGACTTCATGAGACTCATGAACTGCATTGCCCAGAGCTCATAGTTCGTCCCATCCATCTTGACATTGGGCGTTGGACCTTTGAAAACGTCTATGGAGGGCATATCGACCTTGTTTTTTGACATTTTGCCGAAGATACGGAACTAGCATTTGTAGACCAAAGAACAATGTCTACATAAACATTAGGGGATTTGAGTGCATATGTAGACTTATGCACTCAAACCCATAGGTGGCGGTGACAGGAAGAAAGGAGGGGGCTGGTGCCGGCGGTGGGAGGAGGGCCGACGGCGGGAAGAGGTGGTTCGGCGGCGGTGGAAGGAGGTGGGGGGCGGCGGAAGGAGAGGGGTGGAGGGGGGTCGGCGGCGGATGGAGAGGGGGGGGGGGCGGAGAGAGGAGAGGTGGGCTAGGGTTTTGGCTATGATACCATATTGGAAGAAAATGATTTGTTACACCCTAGGCTCTCTTATATAGAGAAGGCCTATGGGTAAATTACATAAGATGGAAACAAGAAAATAAAAATAACTGAAAAAATACATAGAATATAGAAATATCTCAAGCCAGAGGCAAGCCAAGATTCGGGATTTCGCTTTGGAGGGGTTGGTGCCCAATGACATCTCTTATACCTGGAGGAACAATGTCTCAAGATCGAGGATTGATAGGTTCTTAGCGAACGTTAAACTTATGGAGGCTTTCCCCTTATGCGCGGTGTCCTCTCGGCCGCGTTCGTTCTCTGATCATAATCCGATCGTGTGGGATTCGGGGGACGATCTTCGTCCTCGGGGCCTCTTCAGGTACGAACGATGCTGGCTTCTGAAGCAGAATTTCAAGGAGGTGGTGAAGAATCATTGGGAGCACACCACGTCTGTGGGGTCAGCTGCACGTCGCTTTGCTCATAAGCTTGCGTCTCTGAGGACGGCTTTGGCGACGTTCAAAAGGCACACTCGTTTGGCCCGCGTGGCGGCTCGGAAGGCGGCAAACGATATCATCTTGCGGCTGGATCGTTTGGAGGGTGCTAGAGAATTGCTATCGGACGAGCTTGTCGAGCGCAGTGCTGCCACTGTTATCGTCAATGCGGAGGACAAGAAGCGGGCCATGGAATGGCGTCAGCGATCGCGGATGCGGTGGCTTAAGGATGGGGATGCGAATACCGTGTTTTTTCACCGGGTGGCCAGCGGTAGAAGGCGCATTAATTTTATCCATTCTCTTATGGTTAATGGTTCCCTCGTCCAGGGGGATAGGGATCTGGGTAAGGCTCTGGGGGATCACTTCGAGGATAAGTTTGGCTTCCGCTCCCAGCGTCTTTGGCGTTGGTCCGGCCGCGGGGCTCCATCTATTCTTCCTTCGGACGCCGTGGCCCTGACTAGGCCGTTCTCTCTTGTTGAGCTCAAGGAGGTCGTTTGGGCCCTCAACGCGGACGCCACCCCGGGGCCTGATGGCTTCCCGGTGGCCTTCTACCGTGACTTCTGGGACGTGGTGGCTGACGATGTTCTGGACGTTGCACACGAATTTTGTGACGATAACCGTGGGTTCGACAAACTTAATAAGGCCCTTATTGTGTTGATTCCTAAATCTAATGCGGCCAACCGCATCGACGATTTTCGGCCAATCTCCATATCCAATGGAATTTATTTAATCATCGCCAAGGCCTTGGCCAGGCGGCTGGCTCCTCTCCTTGACTCGCTGATTTCGCCCTCTCAAGCGGCCTTTATTCGTGGGCGTCAAATCAATGATTGCTTTGCGGTTGCCTCTGAGTTGGTGGAGGCGTGGAGGAAATCGTCTACTAAGGGGATCCTATGGAAGATTGACTTCGCTAAGGCATACGATTGCCTTGATTGGCGGTTCCTCTGGTCGGTTTTCATGCGGAGGGGCTTCCCGGGCGCTTGGATACCATGGGTTCGACGATGTGTGTCTACGACATCCATGTCTGTTCTTCTCAATGGCTGCCCGGTCGGGGGTTTCTTCCAACCGAGGAGGGGGGTCCGTCAGGGATGTCCTCTCGCTCCCCTCCTGTTTGTGTTGGCGGTTGATGTGTTGCCACGTATGATTGACGGCGTCGCCGCGGCGGGGCTCACCCGTGGCTGCTCTCTGGGGGACTTCCACGTTCCTCTGATTCAGTTCGCGATGACACCATTTGTTTTATTGAAGGTGGCCCCTCCGAGGTATCTGGTATGGCTACTACTCTTCAGCTATTCAGCGAGCTTTCGGGTCTCCAGATCAATGGGACTAAGTCTAAGGTGGTTCCTTTCGGTATGCCGCAGACGGAGGTGTTGGAGTGCGGCCGCCTGCTGGGTTCATCCCCTACGGGTCTTCCCCTGGACTATCTTGGCTTGCCTCTGGCTGTGGGTCGCGCCAGGCTTCGCGATTGGAAGGTGGTTGTGGAAAAGATGGAGGCGTGCCTGTCCGGGTGGCGCGCGACTCTTTTAAGCAAGGGCGGGCGGCTGGTACTTCTCAAAGCGGTGCTCTCTTCTATCCCAATATACTTCTCGTCTGTGCGTGCTATGCCTAAGGGGATTCGGGTGTGGTTGGAGAAATGTATGAGGGGTTTCTTGTGGGGAAAGAAGGGCGAGGGGAGTAGCGGTTGGGGGGCTTGGGGGTGAGGCGTGTGGTTGCGGTTAATGAAGCACTTATGCTTAAGTGGGCTGCACGGGTTTGGGGGAATGAGAACTTCATGCTGAATATTCTGAGGGCCACGGTGGGCGAGGACTACATGGTCGTTACTTGGGGGAGCTCTCCGCATCACCTCTCTAACTTTTGGCGCAGGGTGTTGAATGTCTTTAATCGGAACCGCTCTCTTTTTAAGCCCATTCTGGGTAGGGGTAATTCTTTTCGCTTCTGGATGGACGATTGGTCGGGCAGGGGTCCTATTATGGATATCTTCCCTCGTCTCTATGCCTTGGTGGAGGATAAGGAGGCTTCGGTGGACTCCTGCTGGAGTGAGGGTTGCTGGTGCCCTACGATTACTGCGAATCTTTCGGACCAGCGGTTGGACGATTTCCTATCCTTGATGGCTTTACTCGCAGATGTTAGTAACCTCACTGTTGGCCGGGATCACTGGCAATGGTTGGATGGCTCTTTCTCCACGAGGAAGGCTTACTTTGCTCTTGTTAATATATCTGATGGGGACGACGCTATTCTTCTGCGCGACTGCAAGTTCTTTTGGGGGCTCAAGTTACCGGAGTGCATTGGTATATTCCTTTGGCTTCTTCGCAGGGGGAGACTTCTTACTCGTGATCGGTGCGCCTCTTTGTTTCCCAATGTATGGCCGAACTGTGACCTGTGTGGCGCGGAGCGGGAAACCATCGATCATCTCTTCCTTCATTGCGGGCATGTTCGTGATCTTTGGGCGGACCTTGGCTGGCTCAACACTGCTTCCTGCGCCTCATTATGCGAAAGCCTGGTGACCTCCACGGGCAGGGCTAGGAGGGATCTTGTGGACCCGATTGCACGCTTGTGGTGCATTTGGTTGGGACGGAATGAGGCACTCTTCGCGGGTCAGCGCTTCTACAGGGAAAATATCGAGATCCTTGCCTCGCGGTTTGTGCTTGATTGGTCTCCTGGGTAGGACTTGTTTTCGTCCCTTGGCTGTTGTTGTTGTAGGCTGTTTCTTTCTTTCTCTTTTGTAGACACTGTTATCTTCTTCTTCTCTTTTGTAAAAACTCTTTACTCCTTTATTTTAATATATTGGGGCGAACACCATCGAGTGTTCCCCCTTTTTTTGAGCGTAAAAAAAATAGAAATATTTCTATATGAACGGCTGAGTGTTTGCCTCTACTCTCTAATGATGCCTCCTTAGCATTGGGTTTTTGCCTAGCTAGCTAGCCCGCTTGGGCCTCTTTTTCCTCTCATGTTCGCATCAGTTTAGCTTGGTCTGATTGTCTCAGAAGCATTGACAATTTTCATTTGAACCTTGCGAGGTTTTTCTTTTTTTTTCTGGAAAGTGCAGAAGATGGCTACTTAGTCATCTGATAATCGCGATTCTAGCAATTTTGACATGTTTTTAACTATGTTTTCATGGTCAGTTAGGATGCTGATGATCTTCAGGGAAGTTGGGTCTAAATTTTGCTTTAGTTGTCGATACATGGAGCTTTTACATTGCATTTAATTTATAGTATTTTAACACTGTTGAAAATTCTGATACTCATTTGACTTTTCTTGGTTGTATATGAGCTATGAGCATTGCTCTCAATGTAGATCCTTGTATATTTAACATGTCAGGCAAACAAGTGATCCAAGAAGCGGATTTGGCACTGTGGAGAAAGATCTTGGGAGTTTAACGCCCATGCTCGGTGACAGGAAGGTTGGTCAAGTTCTCACATTCTTGGAGATTTTCTTTCTTTATTGTGTCCTTTCATCGGTGTATGTTTATGTATTCTTTTCCAACTGTGTGTTATAAATACTTCAGTTTATCAGGTTTTACTGTTTCTCTACCATCGAATTGAACATAAATACGTCTAGGTGGTGTAGATTTTGGCATCTACTTCTATGTATGGACTTGGCCTTCAGTATCAATGAATTTAAGGAATACACATGGGGATTTTCAATGTGCAGATATTGCCTGGACGCTGCCTTGGATACACGTGAATACTTGGAGACCATAATTTTGCTGCTAACTTGTTTCCTTTGCATGGTTATATTCTTCATGGCAGGAATAACTGAATTTTTGTTAGTATATGTACCAACAACTGTAGATTAGTACATCACAAATAAATTCGTTAAATGAATGTGATTCATTTGAAAGTTACTGATCTTACTGAGAACTTAAAATAAAACTGTTGAGATATTAGTTATCTTTCTCATTGTTTTCATATTATCTATTTTTTATCTTCATCTTGTAATTTTTCCAACATGTTTCTCTCCTATATAAGAGAACTCTATGGCCTCTCAATAATACAACAAGTTCTTTCCTTTCTGCATGGTATCGGAGCAACGGTCCTAGACCGGAGTTCCCGTATCCTACCCAAGCTATAACCCTACCCACCGAAAACTGTTGAGATATTAGTTATCTTTCTCATTGTTTTCATATTATCTATTTTTTTATCTTCATCTTGTAATTTTTCCCACATGTTTCTCTCTTATATACGAGAACCCTATGACCTCTCAATAATACAACAAGTTCTTTCCTTTCTGCATGGTATCGGAGCGACGGTCCTAGACCGAAGTTCCCGTATCCTACCCAAGCTGTAACCCTACCCACCTGCCACCGCTCATCGCCCCTTCTCTTCCCACGCCGCCACCGACCTCCGCAAGGGTCCCATCTTCCCTCCCCAGTCACCGGGCCCCCTCGTGCACCGTTGACCCTCCCAAGCTGCAGGAAACCGCCAGCCCCCTCCCAGACCGTTGCCGATCCATCCCAAGCCACTGTCGACCCCTCCTAGGTCGTCGCTGGCCCCTCCCGTGCGCATCCTTTCACCTCCGCGCCTCTCTGTGCACCTCTATGGTTCGAACTGCAATCTGAAACGGTTTGATTTTGATCGGAAAATGTGATTTCAGACTTTTAGATCTCGTTTCCGACCCTAGCGCGCAATGAAGATTGATGATGATGGTTGTATGAGTCTACACATACAACTAATCCTTCGTATGATCGTGTAGACTTGTTCATATCGGTCTACACTCCAGTCGAGTTCCGTTGTTTGATCGTTTTACCATCATGTCAGAGAACAATGGTGATATATTTCTTCATCCGGTGCCTTCAAGGGTCTGTCTCTCATCGCAAAGATGGATGAGACCAACTATGAGTTGTGGTCTGTGCAGTTTCTCACCCTCGTGCAATGCAACAACAAGGAGCATATCCTGATGGATCCAGAGCCAACAGATAAGACTGGGGCCAATGCTTCTTGGAAGTAAGATGACACGCATGGACGTGTTTGGCTTTGTAGGACCTTCACCACGGAGATAACCAATGATATTCTAAATCAGCCCACCGTCAAGGCGATGTGGGACACTTTGCCATCCACCTATGCTCAAGCAAAGAATGAGGCCAAGATTCTTCAGCTACGGTTCGATATCTACAGGGCCAAGCAGAATGGTCATCCTCTGCACGTGTACTACTCTTCACTCCATGCCATGTTCGAGAAGCTTAATAGCTACATGCCTATTACGACATCTACGGAGCAACAAAAGGCATATAGGAACTCCACGATGGTTGGAGTCTTCATGGTCGGACTTGATACAGAGTATGATGCTGCGTGTAGACAACTTCTCATTGGAGCTACCATACCTCCCATGGAGGAGGCCTTTAGCCATCTCAGCCGGATTATCATGTCTTCTACGCCATTCCTCCGCCCTCTTCAACGATGGCCGCTTCTCGTGGCCGAGAAGGGTCGACCCAGTCAAGAGGACACCCCTCTCGTGGCAGAGGCAGTGGACGTCAACGTGGCCCTTGGATCTACTGTCGTCGGCCAGTACATGCAGAGGATACATGCTACCCGAAGCATGGATATCCTGCTTCTATTCACATTGCAGAACATATTTAGCCTTCAGAGACTCTATATTCCCAGGTCGATCCTCTCATGGATGATATTGTCTCTCGTATTCGAGAGATCATGACTCCTGTTGTAGGCACCACCACTACCGATACCTCAGCTATAGCTAGAGCCTCTTCGAGCTCCTCAAGCATTGCTTACACTTTTACTGATAGTCTGATAGTAGTGGTGCATATATGATAGAGTAGATTATGGACTTTAGTCCTTTCCCACCATCTGTGTGGAGACAGAGTACAACTGAGGTCCTACATGACCATACCTCCTGGTAGATGAGTTGTCATTGCTAATGGAGATCACTTACCCATTACAGGACAGGGGAGGTGCATATGACGCCATCGATGTGCCTTCAGAATGTTTTATATGCTCTTGACTTTAGATGAATTTACTTTCCACTAGTCAGATTACTAAGGATTTGCATTGTCATGCCATCTTTGACCCTTCATCTCTTGTGTTTCAGGACATACTCACGGGCAGGGCAATTGGATGTGGCCATGAGCAGCGGTTGCTCTACAGACTGGTTCAGCTTCCTCATGCTGATGTTTCTACTTTACCTACTGAACCAATCTCTCCATATCTGTGGCACCTTCGTTTTGTCCACCTTCCTCTGCAGAAGCTTTGTCATGTTCTCCCTTATATTTCCACGAGATCCTCCTTCCAGTGTGAGGCATCCCAACTTGTAAGCATTATCAGTCCTCCTTTCCATTCCGTTAGAGTCAGAGCATTTCTCAGTTGTTTGAGCTCCTTCATTTAGATATTTGGGGTCCGAGTCGTGTCCATGATCACCGGGGACACCATTTTTATCTGGTCGATGTCGATAATTTTTCTAGACTTTCCCGGATCTTTCCATTGCAGAATAAGTCTGAGACTGGATCTATTATCAAATCTTTTATTAATGAGATAAAGAATATTTTTTCTGCCAATGTCAAATATCTTCATTCTGATAATGCCTTAGAGTTCTGCACCTTACAACTTTCTGACTTTCTTAGTTCTCTTGGCATTGTTCACTAGACCTCATGTGCTTATACATCACAGCAGAACGGTATTGTCGAGCGTAAACACCATCACTTGATGTGACTAGAAACATGTTGATACAGAGTCGTGCTCCTCACGTGTACTGGGGCGATACAGTCCTCACTGCATGCTATCTAATGAACCACATGCCCCCGTCTGTATTGGGAGAGAAGATTCCTTTCTCGATTGCATTTTCCGAAAAGGATCTTTTCTCCCTTACATCTCGTGTATTCGGTTCTATTGCATTTGTTCATGATTTCTATCCAGGTCGTGATAAGCTCTCTTCGAGAGCTGTCAAGTGCGTTTTCGTCGGCTACTCTCGTACGCAAAAGGGTACCGTTCCTTTGATCTGCTCAGGCGGAAATACTTTGTCAATGTCGATGTTACTTTGATGAACCTTGATCTTGACTCTCTGGATTGTGCTATGACATCAAGATGGTCCTGGCTCAGATATGAGCGTGACGCGGATGACATGATCTTTGGAATCTTATCTGGACCAAGTGGTCTTTGAGTTTGTCATGTATTTTCTCCTACATGTGATAAACTAGTCCCATCAGACTTTGATGCTGAGATCTACATGCCTCCGCCTTCTACTGTCATACCACCACCTCCCTCTATTCCTGCTCTACCACCTCCTCCACAGGCATCACCACCATCACATACACCTACTCCCAAGGTTAAGAAATGTGGTGTGCGATATTCGTTGAGTCATGCGGTCTAAAGCGAGTAAGCGGATATGCAGAGGAGTATATGGGAGTATATGCAGTTTATAATATTTTAATTTTAAATATTATAAAATACACTAATAAAATGTGGTTATATAAAAAAGTTGATTTAACAAAATCCGGAATCAACAATTTCAAATAGGATAATAAATTTTTACACGGCAAGCCTCAAAATTTTTTTTTTACATGGCAGACCCTATAATCTTGGTCAATTACCTCTACGACCTTTTGCACAACGTAATTACTCCATCGACCCTATAAATTACCCCAAGAACCCTCACGAGCTTCAAACAGATTAACCGCAGGGTTTATGAAGTAAGAGTTGGCAAGTTTACGGGGTCGATGGGGGAATTATGTTGTTTCAAAGGTCCTGAAGGTAATTGACAAAGTTTATAGGGTGTGCCAGGTAAAAATCCCTATAATCAATAAGATATATAAGCATGCTATTATAAATTGGTTATCTTTTAGTGTGTTTTTTGAATTTAATACATATATATGTACATATACAATTTTGGATTTAACATGCAATACATGAGTTCTATAAGAAAACCTTTAATGTATATATAGATCGTATAGATAACAATTTCTAAAGAAGAATCATATGTATACAAATCATACACCCAAAATTCTACACATATATGTATCTCCAGGGGACAAAACTTGTTGATACAAAATATAGGGGAAAATTGTATTTGTATATAAAATTTATTACAAACAACAAGAACAAAGCTTTTTCCCACAATTAAGTAGGTTCGGCTACATGGATTCTTTGCCTCCATTCAGATCTTTCTTGGGTCAATCTCGGGCTTATATCCAAAAAACTAAGATCCCTTCGTATAGTCACTTTCCAACACTTCTTGGGCCATCCTCGCCCTCTCTTAGTCGGCTTATCATCTCAAAACTTGCATCTCCTAACTGGTGCATCAACTGATCTTCTTTGTAAATGACCAAACCATCTTAAGCGGTTTTCTTGTATTTTATCCTCGATCGGAGCTACTCCAACTTTCTTTCTGATTGTATCATTTCGAATCCGATCTTTACGTGTGTGTCCACACATCCACCTTAGCATTTTCTTTTCTTCTACAACTATTCTCTGCACATGTCTATAGTTCACATGCCAACATTCAGATCCATAGAGCATAGCAGGTCTCACGGCTGCTTTGTAAAACTTTCCTTCGATTTTAAAAGGAATTTTCTTATCACAGAGAACAATGGAGGCTCCTCTCCACTTTAGCCAGCCTGCATTTATTCTATTAGTAACATCTCCATCAATTTCTCCATCATATTGCAAAATAGATCCCACGTAGCTAAAAGAATTTCTCTTCCGAATGGTATCGTCACCAATCTCACCTAACCTTCACCATTGCATATAAAATTTATTAGAAGCACACAAATGGAAAATGGCATAATGTTAGTCAATTATTTTATATTTTATTTGAAGAATTAGAATGAATTTCAATACATAGAAAATTCAAAAAGTAGTAAACATTTCATTAATAAGTGGGAGAACACTCGAAAAAACTGGATATGGGATAAAATACCCTAGATTATATTCCCAAATGCAACATATAGGAGAATACTAAAAATATACATCAATGTAAATGATGATATAAGAGTTGGTCGGAAAAAATCAAGACCTGCTCCTGTGGCTCCACCTCTTACTGTGACTCGGTTTTTGACACGTGTGTTTACTCGCAGGTCTCGCTCTGCCCCCCCTGCTCACATGTCTTGCCCATCATCCAACATGCCTCAGGTATGTAATGAGCACATTGTTTCTACTGATGGCACTACTGAGTTATTTGTGCAGCATGATTCCATACTGGATAAACATGCGCCCTCCCTAGAGGGGAACTTACAGGTTTGGGACTTGGGGCAGATGATCTTGATATGTCGATTGCTCTGCGAAAGCAGAGACGTGCGTGTGCTGCTTATCCTCTTGCAGCCCAGGTTTCCTTGAGCAGACTGTCAGAGGATTTCTGGAGGTTCACCTTGGCACTATCAGCCGTGGAGATATCAATTACGTATCAGGAAGCTCTTCAGGATAGTCAGTGACAGTTAGCCATGGAGGAGGAGATGGACGCGCTACAATCACATGGTACTTGGAGTCTTATTTTAGCTCCAGTTGACGCATCTATTGTGGAGTGCAAGTGGGTGTTCACTGTGATGCAAATAAAAATATGCAACGGTGAAAAAAATTAAATTTGACGGTGGAAAATATTTGGTGGAAGAAGTTGGAGGGAGGAAGAAGAGAAAACTTGTTGGTTGTGAGAGATTTGGGAAAAGAAGCGCAGAGATCGTGTCGAGGGAGAAGAGAAATGGGGAAGGATGAGATAAATTTCAAAATGATTTCAACTTGAATTGTCTCTAAACAAGGGACTACCATCCCCTTTATATAGGAGGGGTGAGATTACAAAAATGGAAGAAAATCAAAATTTAAATCCTAAATCTTAATTTGGACTCTAAATATCTCTAACTGACTAACTGCTAAATATAACCGACTAATTAATTTGATTTGAGATTACATGTGTTCTCTTTATTTAAAATAATTTGTAACCGACTCAATAAAATGTAAAATTAATTAACGAACAAAAATTAAACCCTAATTGCTAAATTTCAGCGTACGATTATCTTTAATTGAGCTCCGATTGGCCGTCCCGCGAGCCCCAATTAGTCGTCCTGTGCTGCATCGGCTCTCCCCCGCTTGAAAATTTCGTCTCCCGACGAATTGCTTGATCTTCGAGCCATCGATGGAGAATTCCAAATGGATTGGTTGATCAGATCTCCCTAATTTTCTTTTTCTATATTTCGCTTATAATTTTTTTCACCGAGGGGTATGGTTGCAAAAGTTCTTACCCTTCACTTAAAATGCCTCTTCTTAAGTTCCCACCATCTTTAACTTTTATATAAAAGATTTTAGGAGGAGGGATACCTTTGCAATTTTCCCAAAACCATTCCAAATCCCTAATTTTGTGGGATTGGCTCTTTGTA
Source organism: Ottelia alismoides (assembly GCA_037367405.1). Lineage (NCBI taxonomy): Eukaryota > Viridiplantae > Streptophyta > Magnoliopsida > Alismatales > Hydrocharitaceae > Ottelia > Ottelia alismoides. Next base: position 272,276 of record JAZKJV010010218.1, on the reverse strand, counting down.
AGAGTTAAATCCGGAGCCCATGGGACTCCTCCCTTCCATAGTCTCCAAAGATGTCGAACCCTAAGGCTAGGGTTCCAACAACATCATCGGCGACAGCTGATTGAGAGGAGACGGTGGTGACCTCGAGGGATCGGACATGGGCAGTGGAGATGACTCATTGGGGGTGGGGTGGTGGCACTGTTGGGCCAGGGTAGCGACGATGCAAGGGGAGACGTTGTCAGTTGTCAGGAGGATATGGTGTTGTTGGGCGGAGCATCGGAGGTTGGGAAAGGAGGGGAAAGAGATGTGGGGGGGGGTAAGGGAGTAGATGGTGACGATGTCAACACGAGTGGGGAGATGGTGATGTCGCAGGGGAGAGATGGAAGGGGCGGCGTTGGATAGATAGGGGAAGGGTGGAGGCGAGGTGGGGGGGGATGTGGCGGCAGCGGGGCTAGGTTGGCTGTTGGGGCGGCGGGGGGGAGTTGTAGGGGAGGGGGTGGGGCGGTTTTGGTGGCGGAAGGGAGTTGTGTGGGGCATGACAGAGTTGGGAGGGGAATTGGGTGGCGGGATGGCTGATTTGTAACATCGGGGAAGAGTTGAAGTCTCGTGATCTTCCTGGACAGCAAGCGAAATATCGTGACGGTTGTTTTTCTTCCTCGAAAATCAGGACAACGGCTTCGAGGACGGGCCATTTCAATTCGATGGCACTCAAGGTTCGAAAATCAGTAACCAAATCCGGTAGATTCGCTTGAAATTCGAGCAATATGGACATCGACTCTTTATTGTAAGCTTCATCCGCTCGCCATTTACGTTCCGACGAACTATAGTCTTTCATTGCGTGTATGCGCGAACTTTTGCAGGGATCGTCAGATCGTGAGGACGATCTGTAGGCCATGCTCTGATACCAATTGATGCAATTAAAAGTTTGCAATGGTGAAAAAAAATAAAATGTAATGATGGAAAATATTTGGTAGAAGAAGTTGGAGGGACTCGCCGATTGCGAGTGATTTGGGAAAAGAAGCGCATGGATCGCGTCAAAGGAGAAGAGAAAGGGAGAAGGATGAGATAAATCTCAAAATAATTTCAACTTGAACTGTCTCTAAATAAGGGACTGTCATCCTTTTATATAGGAGGGGTAGGATTAAAAATAGAAAAAAAATTGAAATTCAAATCATAAATTATCCTAATTTGGACTCTAAATATCTATAACCGACTAACTGTTAAATATATCCGACTAACTAATTTGATTTAAGATCACATGTGATCTCTTTATTTAAAATAAATTGCAACGGACTCAATAAAACTTAAAATTAATTTGACTTTAATTAACAAATGAAAATTAAACTCCAATTGCTAAATTTCAATGGACGAAAATATTTAATTGAGTCCCAATTGACCGTCCCGCGCTGCATCAAACTGTGAAATACCGTGTAGATGGCAGCATGGATCGCTATAAGGTGAGACTTGTAGTACGCGGGTTCACACATATATATGGGTTGGACTATCAGGACACTTTTTCTTCGATTGCCAGACATTCTACTCTGTGGATTATTGGCCTCTTTCCCAGTTTGATGTGAAGAATGCCTTCCTCTATGGTGATCTATAGGAGGTCTACATGCAGCAGCCACCTGGGTTTGCTGCTGAGGAGGTGTGTCAAAAGGTTTGCAAGCTACACAAGGCTATATATAGCCTTAAGTAGAGTCTAAGAGCATGGTTCCAGAAGTTCTCGGACTTGAAGGGCAACAGAGGTTTGTGCGATCGACTGCTGATCACTCTTTATTTCTACACCGGACTCAGAGAGGTACTGTTGTCATTCTTGTTTACGTTAATGACATTATTGTTACAGGGGATGACGAGCATGACATTCAGATTGCCAAGAACTTCCTAGGTCAGCTGTTTGTGAGCAAGGACATTGGTAATGTATGTTACTTCCTTGGACTGGAGTTCGCCAGGAACCAAAAAGGTCTTTTGATGGCCCAAAGGAAGTACGCTACAGATCTTCTTTCAGAGACTAGCATGGCAGATTGCATACCTGCCACCACTCCTATTGATCCGAGCATGATGCACAATGATGATGACACTGAGGAGGTCGACAAGAGGAGGTACATGGAGCTTGTTGGCAAGCTCCTATATGTGACTATTAGCATGCCCGACATATCCTTTACCGTGAGCAAGGTGAGTCAGTTTATGGAGCAGCTCAGACATGCACATATGGATGCAATCCATATGATTCTGAGATATCTGAAGATATCACTAGGTACGAGGCTTCTTTTCCACACAGGTACTTCTCTTTCAGTTACAGCATGTGCAGATGCAGACTATGTTGGGTGCCCAAAGGATAGGAAGTCTACTTCAGGCTTCGTCGTGTTCACAGGGAATTCCCTAGTTTCATGGAATAACAAGAAGCAGACCATGGTTGCCTGATTAAGTGCCGAGTCAGAATACATGACCCATGGAAGGAAATATCGACGATATATCGCCGATATATCGATATCGAAATGAGACCGATATTAGTATTGATATGGCGATATACCCTCCTTTTCAGGCCATTCCTTCACAAAAGTATGTCGATATGGACGATATTTTGACGATATATCACCGACATATCGTATCGACACGATATCAAAACGATATCGATATCAATATTGCCTACCATGACATGGCCATGGCACAGTCTAGCACATAGATGATGCGGGTCAGATCTGTTCTTACTGACCTGACTATAGAGGTGCTTCTTCCCATGCACCTCCAATGTGACAATCAGGCTGCTCTTTTCATTGCCAACAATCTTTCATGTGATGAGAGGACCAAGCACACAGAGATGGATTGTCACTACACTCGTGACATGATACAGAAGGGTCTTATCACCACTACGCATGTCAGCTCTGGAGGCCATACAACAGATGTTCTTACTAAGGCCCTAGCCAGAAGACCTTATTAGAGATGTTGTTCCAAGTTGAGCTTGATCGATATCTACGCTCCAGCTTGAGGGGGAGTGTTGAGATATTAGTTATCTTTCTCATTGTTTTCGTATTATCAATTTCTTATGTCTTCATCTTGTAATTTGCCCAACATGTTTCTCTCCTATATAACAGAATCCTAAGACCTCTCAATAATACAACAAGCTCTTTCCTTTCTACAAAAACAAATTACTCCAAATGGTTTAAAGGATGGGTAAATGCAACAGATGCTGCAAATAAAGTGCAATATTGGATATTTAATCCTTTTGGCTTGAGGGTGCTCAATTAAGTAATCATGAATTGTTCAGCTTCTATTGATCATCCATTGGCTTGAAAAAACAGGTTCAGGCAAGCTTTGTTCGGTTCAATAGTTTCTCATGTAAACAAGGGTTCTTCGCTTTGATCTTCAATTTATATGGGCACGGGTATTGATATCTGTGTTTGTTGGGTTACAAGTAATTCCCCATCGTAAATGGTCTAGATTCTCAAGTTGCCCTGTATTGATACCCAATTTCAAATCCATGTCCTCTTTCTCTTAAGCATTTCATCCTCTTTTTCCCGAAACACTATTTCCGTTCCACCTCGTTGCTAGCCACGACTCCCATCAATGGAGGCTAGATCTTTATCTGCTTATCACTGCTTGGAACAAGAATCATAAAAGCAGAGCTCAAGAAGCTCATATCTTTGTAGGCATCAATAACCCCCAACCTGGCAACCATAAAGATACTTATACCGTCTTCAGGAAATCTTCGCTTTTTCCATTGTGGATATATACTGATTGTCCTCGGCCGCTAGAACCGCACACTTCAGCAAGCTCTGGCGTGTCGACGTCCAAATTTGTTGCATTAGCTACTCAGTATCAAATATTCTACCCTTGATGCCGCATTCCTACAACTTTCGCTTTCTCCAAATTCAAGCTCACATTAATCATGCATCCATCCCTGCATCCAATATAGCAGCCCTCCATGAGACAAAGGTCACGGAACCCACTTGCCTGCAATAAACATGGACTCATCCCAAACGCTTGCTTGAGATGACATCACGATGACAACATGCCCGTTCATCCACCTTTTGGTAGGGGCAGAAGTGGTTAAGGATGGCCATGATCGGTAGGAGTGAATGATGGAGAAAGGGGTGAACATGTAATTTAAGAATTATAAAAGGAGGGACATTGATATAATTCAAATTAAGCGAAGGAAAATTCATCAAGAATGCTTTGAAAGTAACTCCGTTGTCCCCTGTTTTGCTCTTACCTCATCAGCTCCTTTTGCAGGACTTTCTCCACTCTTGATGTCTCTCCCACTCCCCTCATTTTACACCAACCTTCTCTGCTGACTGCTTCCTACTGAAAGATACCTTTTTCATCTCCCGTTCGTCTTCATATATGTCTTGGTTGTGGTTACTATATATTTATATATATATATATATATGTCTTGGTTGTGGTTACTATATATTTATATATATATGATCTCCCGTTCGTCAATATGTCTTGGTTGTGGTTTATATATACATATATATATATATATGGTAAAATGGGGCTGCCCCCAAGGGGAGCTAACTTAGCTCCTCCGCCCTTTTCCCCCATATTTTTTAAATTTTTTTGAAAATTACTTCCGTGGATTTTCATTGTTATATCCTTATATTAAGTCGTTCAAATTTTGTTCGAAACAGACTCCTACGGCCTCTATCCAGACGGGGCCAATTTCAACAGTTATGCGACCGTTAAAAAATGACTGTCTAGATGGAGGCATTAAGAGTCTCTGTTTCTCACGAAATTTGAATGACATAATATAGGGATATAGTGATGAATTTCCATGAAATAATTTTTAAAAAAAAATATGGGGAAAATAGGGAGGGGGAAGCCAAGTTAGCTCCCCCTTGGAGGCAGCCTCATTTTTCCCATAAATGTTGGGAGAAAAGAAATTCATATTCTAAAATGAGACCCAAGGGCTCTCTTATATAGGAGAAAAGCCATGGGTTAATTACATAAGCGGTACATCAAGAAAACATAAAACGTTAATAACACCGTGAAATAAACTTATCTCAGCACTCTCCCTCAAGCTGGAGCATATATATCTATCATGCTCAACTGATCTCCAGTGGAAACATGAGAAGTGGATATGAGACCTTTCTGGATCATGTCTCTAGTGAAATGACAATCCACCTCTATATGCTTTGTCCGTTCATGAGACACACGATTATTGGCAATGAAAAGGGCTGCTTGATTATCACATAGAAGCTGCATGGGAAGAGAAACCTCAATGGTATGTCCAGTCAACACAGATTTAATCCACATCATTTATGCACTTCTTTGTGTCATGGCCTTGTATTCGGATTCTACACTTGATCTAGCCACCACTGTCTGCTTCTTGCTTTTCCATGAAACAAGTGAGCTGTCGACAAAAATAACAAAGCCAAAAGTATACTTTCTGTCTCTGGGACAACCTGCATAATCTGCATCTGCACACACTGTCACCTCAAGAGATGTATCCCTACTGAATATAAGACCCGAACCAGGTGAGGTCTTCAAATATCTCAAGATCATATGGACAACGTCCATATGCACCTTTCTGGGCTGCTCCATGAACTGGCTAACTTGCTCACTGCAAAGGCTATATCTGGCCTGGTGATGGTGGCGTATAAGAGCTTCCCAACAAGCTCTCTATATCTCCTCCTGTCTATCTCCTCAGTGTCATCATCATATAATCTCATTCTTGGGTCCATAATAGGGGTAGTAGCAGGTTTACACCTCGTCATACCTGTCTCAAAAAGAAGATCCATCACAAACTTCCTATGGGTCATCACAAGACCACGTTGGTTCCTGGCGAACTCCAATCCAAGAAAGTATCGAAGACTGCCAATGTCCTTAGTTACAAACTGTTGACCTAGGAACTCCTTGGTAGCCCGAATACCCTGCTCATCATCCCCTGTAACAACTATATCATCCGCATAAACAAGAATAGCAACAATACCTCTTTGTGTCCTCTGAACAAAAAGTGAGTGATCCGCAGTAGACCGCGCAAACCCTTGTTGCTCTATCAACTCCGATAGCTTCTGGTACCAAGCTCTCGGACTCTGCTTCAGGCCATAAATCGCGTTATGGAGCCTGCATACCTTTTGTGACTCCCCCTCAGTAGCAAACCCTGGTGGTTGCTGCATATATACTTCCTTTTGTAGGTCCTCATATAGAAATGCATTCTTCACATCAAGCTGGTAAAGAGGCTTGTCCCGTGAAATAGCAACGGATAGAAGAATGCGTAGTGTCGAGTGTCTGGCCACTGGAGAGAAGGTATCCTGGTAGTCCACCCCATAGGTTTGGGTGAACCCATGAGCCACAAGTCTGGCCTTGTAGCGGTCCACGCTGCCATCTTCCCTCTGCTTTACTATAAATATCCATTTGCAAGTCACAACAGAAGTACCTGATGGAGCAGATACAATGCTCCAGGTACCATGCGATCGCAGAGCTGCCATATCCTCTTCCATTGCAAGTCGCCACCTACTGTCTTGTAGTGCCTCCTGATATGTACGTGGGATTGTAACAACAGAGAGTCACACTACAAACTTCTTGTATTCTTCTGAGAGATGATCCAAGGAAACATGCGCAGCAAGAGGATACTTGACACATTGTCTACGAGGCTTCCTTAGGGCAATAGGTATCTCCAGGTCATCAGCCTCGCTGTCTTATGATATTAGTGCTTCTTGTGTATCATTCAAAGCTCCTGTGCCATCAGTAGAAATAATGTGTTAATGACATACCTGAGGCGTGGTGGATGATGTGGATGGCGCATGAGAAGAGGGACGAGTAGAAGACCTGCGAGTGTAAACATGCGTTAAAAACATGGACTGGGTAGATGGAGGTGGAGGTGGTGGAGGTGGTGCATGGGGGCCAGATGCTGGGGAAGACGGAGGAGGAACCACAACATCCTCTCCAGAACTTGTATTAGACAACCTGTCACCTGTAGGAGAAAAATACATAATAGATTCAAAGAATGTGACGTCTGCACTCACGTAATTTTTTCGTCCTACAGGATCAAAACATCTATACCCTTTTTGGGTACGAGAATAACCGACAAATACACATTTGACAACTCTAGATGAGAGCTTGTCACGACCAGGAGTGAAGTTGTGGACAAAGGCCACAGATCCAAAGACTCTGGGAGTGCGAATAATTCCTTCTCGGGAAATGAAATCAAGAAGGGATTTTGCTGCCAAGAACAGTGGATGGCATGCGATTCACCAAGTAGCAGACGGTGAGAACCGCATCCCCCCAGAAGGAATGAGGGATACGACTCTGAATCAATAAAGTTCTCGTGACATCAAGAAGGTGACGATGTTTACGTTCCACCACACCATTTTGCTGTGAAGTATAAGTGCAAGAAGTCTGATGAACTATACCAAGAGACCTGAGAAATTCTGCTAAATGTAATGTGGAAAATTCCAAAGCATTATCCATACGAATGAATTTGACATTAGCAGAGAAGATATTGTTGACTTCAATAAGAAAAGCTTTAACGACCGCACCTGCTTCAGACTTATGTTTTAACAAGAATACCCAAGATAGTCTAGAATAATCATCCACAACAAACATATAAAAACAATGCCCCTGATGATCAGGAATACGACTAGGTACCCAAATGTCAAAATGAAACAACTTAAAAGACCGACTAATGTGACGACTCGGACGGCTCGAAAATGAGGAGCGATGATGCTTCCCAAGCTGACAGGCTTCACAGTCCAAAGTAGTACGAGTAGAGAGCACATGAATCATCTTTTGAAGAGGAAGGTGGCCAAAGCGAAGATGCCACATGAAAGGAGAAACATATCCCGAAGGAATAAAGGCCACACCAGCACATGTTGGAATGGCAAGCTTGTACAATCCTCTCTGCTCATGATCATGACCAATCACCATGCCAGTTAGTATGTCCTGAAACACAAGAGAAGAGGGATCAAAGATGGCACGACAATGCAAATCTTTCGTAATTTGACTAATAGACAAGATTCATATGAAAATCAGGAGCATATAAGACCTCCTGAAGATGCATAGAAGGGGCCAGAACAATCTTCCCCTGACCAACAATGGGTAGCCGAACCCCATTAGCAATGATCACGGATCACCCAAGAGGGATAGACCTGTAAGAGGTAAACTACATCCGATCTCCACGCATATGATGGGACGCTCCAGAATCCATAATTCAATCTGTCACATCGGAACTGCTACAACTGGTAAACGCATAAGGAATACCTGATGAACTGGATGACGTTCTAGCAGTAGCTGCTGCATCTGATGAACCTGTAGTCGGAGTCGTAGGAGTGCTCATCATCTCTCGAAGTTTCGACATAATATCATCAAAGCATGCATCTGTAGTAGGTGCAGACGAAGGCTCAGTCTACTCAGCAACACGTACAGACGTCGGATATCCATGCTTCTAAAAGCATGTCTCCTCCAAATGACCAGGACGATGGCAATGGGAACATGGACCACGTTGACGTCCTCCAACTCGACCACGAGGTCCACTGCCACGAAACTGGGAAGACCCTCCTCGACCACGAGAAGCTGCCATAGCCGAGGGAGTCATCTGTGACGTAGTGATAGGTGTGGTAGTAATCCTGCTCAATCGTTTGTAGACCTCCTCTATCGACGGCATCGTCTCTCCAGTCAGAAGTTGAGTACGAGCTGCATCGTACTCAGAGTCAAGAGACGATAGGAAGACTCCCGTCATTGTAGCATCCTGATAATGCTGTTGCTGCTCAATGCCGGTGGTAATGGGCATGAAGCTGTGTAGTTGCTCAAACATGCCTTTCAGGTGGGAGAAGTGTGTGTGGAGCAGTCAACCATTCTGTTTGGTCGAAAAAATGTCAAATTGTAGTTGAAGAATCTTGCTTTCATTCTTTGTCTGCCCAAATGTGTCCGCTAATATGCCACACATAGCCTTTGCTGTGGGTTGGTTAACAATATCATTGGCAATCTCCGTGGTAAGCGTCCCAGAGAGCCAGATGCGAGCATAGGCATCATCTTGCTTCCAAGATGCATTAATCCCAGTCTTGTCTGCTGGTTCTGATTCTGTCAGAATGTGCTCCTTGTTATGACACTGCATAAGAGTATGAAACTGCATGGACCATAACTCGTAGTTGGTCCCATCCATCTTCACTATGGGAGCCGGGCCCTTGAAGGCTCCATAAGAAGAAAAACACCACTCTTGACTTCTGACATTATACCAATGAGTAGAACCACGAACAAACTCAAGAGTAGACTGATTAGATAACGTCTACACAATCGTAAGGAGGAATGGTTGTATCTGTAGACTCATACAACCATCCTCATAGCCTCTTTGTAAGGTTTAGAGTCGCAGGACGTGATTTAGATGAAGAAAATCACGTTTTTAGACTCAAATCAGACCGCTGAACTTCGCAAAATAGGACGAACAACAGCAGCCCAGCCGCAGGAAGCGCACAACGGCAAGGAGGGGTGGGCTGGATGTGCCTAGCGACGGCATGACGAGGGCTGGAAAGCCCTGCTCACGCGACGTGCCGACTGGGAACCTTGGATGGGCGGTGAGTGGAAGCCCTGGGGGGAGGCGCGGTAGGGCTGGCTGCCCTGGAGAGGCGGCGCAGTAGGGCTGGAAGCCCTAGAGGAGCCCGACGACGAGCTGGGGGGGGGCTTGGATGTGTAGGGCTAGGGTTAGGGTGGGATACGGGAACCCAGGTCTAGATACGTTGCTCCGATACCATGTTGGGAGAAAAGAAATTTATATTCTAAAATGAGACCCAAGGGCTCTCTTATATAGGAGAAAAACCATGCGTTAATTACATAAGCGGTACATCAAGAAAACATAAAACACTAATAACACCGTGAAATAAACTTATCTCAACAATATATATATAGGGTAAAATGGGGCTGCCTCTGGGGGAGCTAACTTGGCTCCCCCATCCCCATTTTCCTTTTTTTTTTAAAAATGCTTCCGTGGATTTTCATATCTATATCCCTATATTATGTCATTCAAATTTTGTGTGAAACAGAGACTCCTACGGGCTCCATCCAGACATGATCGATTTCAACAATTCTGCGACTGTTAAAAAATGACTGTCTAGATGGAGGCCGTAGGAGTTTCTTTTTTTCACGAAACTTGAATGATAATATAGGGATATAGTGATGAATTTCTACGGATTCATTTTTCAAAAAATAAAAAATGGGGAAAATAAAATTGGGGGAACCAAGTTAGCTCCTCTGAGGGGCATCCCCATTTTCCACATATATATATATATATTTAAATAGGGGGCTGATCCAATGAGGCTTGTGCTGTTTAGAGATGGGATGAGCATGTTTCATTAGTAAGTGCTCTCCAGCAGCTTCAATAATAAAAATACAAGCTTCAGTAATATATATCCAAGCTTCAATGAAGTAATATATATCCAAGCTTCAGTAAGTAATATCATTGCTCTAGTAACTTATATAAAGTTACAAGTAAAATCAAAGTTATTGATTAAATTGCTTTTCTTTTACTTGCAATCGATTCAAAGTTACTGATGGCAATACGGAAGTTATTGATGCGTTCGGTATTTACTAATATAAAGCGTTACTGATGGCAATACGAAAGTTACTGATGCGTTCAATATTACCGATATAAAGTGCTACCGATGACAATATGAAAGTTATTGATGCGTTCAGTATTACTGATGGCAATACGAAAGTTACAAGTTACTCATCGTTGGATTTAGATCAAATGGTTGATAGAAGGGTCTCATCTCATCCAAAAACGGCACATGACCCATTGGATAATTTCCCTATATATATAGGGCAAGGAGTATGTGCCCATGTGCACACACAACATTGTGTGCCCACTAAGTTTTAAATACCAAAGTTCTAGTTTGAACACAATTAGCATTAATAATCAGTGGTTCTGATGAAATGAATCCAATATCATTAGATGGATGTGTTATAGAACTCCAAATGACCTGAAATTTGACGAGAGTCTGTATTTTATAGCATGAATCAAGATCAAAAGCCGTGATTTGTATTTTAATTTTTAAAATATCCAGTTTATATCCATTGCGAACACACACTTGTGTGTGCTCGTGGGCACGTTTTCTTTTTTTTTTCTCATATATATAAATGTACTATATATATGAGAAAAAAAGAAAACGTGCCCACGAGCACACACAAGTGTGTGTTCCCAATGGATATAAACTGGATATTTTAAAATTAAAATACAAATCACGGCTTTTGAAATCTTATAATAAGCATCATTGTAGGTCCATAACATGGCATTTTGTTTGATGAATTCACACTATCAACTTTACTTGAAGTGCATATGCAGAGTAGCATGCGTTGGCAATCATAATATGTAATTATTGCTGTGTGAGCTTGTGATGTTGAAATCTATTTTGCGCAAACAGTAATTTTTCCTTTAGTTGCTGTCGCGGGACTGCGTTTATTTGAACATGTTTTTGTATTATTTAGACTTCGTTAATATAGTATATTAGAAACATTCCTGACTAAATGTTTGATTATATGAATACCGCATGCAATACTTAACAGATGACTATATAAATGCCATATGCAAAACTAAGTTCTTTTATTTCCATTTTTTTGCTTGCATACAGGTTGAACATTTTTTGGGGATCAGGCGCAAGGACGATAGTAGTAGTGTTGGTCTCCCTCCAAAAATACCAAAGGCTTGAAACTGTATGCCACTTGTAACTTCTACATATTTCCTTTTTTTGGCGTCAGGTGTTGGTTATTAATGTCGAGCAACCTCTAGTTTTGTTGGAACAAGAGTTTTTAGACAAAGTAAAATTTTGATAAAAAAAACTTGTGGGATTTTTAATCGATCGTGCTTGAAACGGAGAATGACGTACTTAGCTTGCAAACCCTTATACTTGTTGTAATCGAGGGAAATTCACATTGACTACATGGTTCAATCAGCTACCTTGCCTCAAGACAGAACCATCTAGTAGCACTTTATTGTTACTATTATTTATATTCTTTAATATATATTTATATATATATATAGAGAGAGAGAGAGAAGGTTGTAAAAAAGGCAAAAATGGGGCCAACACTCTAGCAATTTATGAATTTCCTCTATTTTTTTTCCAATTCTCCGCTTACCCCTCTATGGTTACTAAGAAGTAAAAGGGAAGAACGAACTTCACTTTGGGTGAACAAAATCCACTTTAAATTTTATAAATAGCCATTGTCTCAAAAGTGAGAGATGAACAACGGGACAATGTGTGGGGGCGTTTGGTGGAAGCTCTACCTTGTTCGAAGGGGGGTGGCTGGCCTGACGGAGTGTTTGGTAGGGGTGCAGAGGAGTGCGCCATGTGAAGGGCTTTAGTGGGTGGATATGTGGTCATAGGCTCCATGGTTTGCACAAAAGGGAATTGCGTTGTTAGAGCCTTATCCTGACCAAAAGGCTGTGGTTTTTAACTGTCTTAGATGAATGCATCTTAGGATGATGAGGAGCTTGAGGAGCATTGCGAGGAGACGGGTTGTAGCATGGAGATATACGAAAAAGATGGGGATGGTGAAGGGTATGAATTTTAGTGATGCATCGCAGGTATCCATGAAGTCTCCTACTCTTCCGGAGGTCCACGTAAACGCGGCAAGCATGGGGGTGGCACTGCGAGCTGGACAGGGGATATGAGATCAGGTATAATGGAGAGGGAGATCTGGATGAGGGTATATAAGATCGGGTATGATAGGTAGGGAGAGGTGTTGGAAGGCAGTTTGTTTGCAGAGGCGATCATGTGGTTGGGGTTTACGAGAGATGACGGCTGCAGTGGCACGACTGTCTTTACTGTATCCAGAATGATTGTAGTAGGTACTGCAAAAGTTCTTACTGCAAAAGTTCTTGCAGAGGCGATCTTGTTGTTTTTGTTGATTGTTTTATGAGCAGTCCATGTAGATATTTGACTTGTGTGCTGCGCTGTCAATAAGATATGATAAACTGCATAATGGTTCGATCAACGTCATATTAGAAGAGGACTTCTAGTTCTTCAATTTCTCCTTGGGGACATGTACCAACTGCAACAAAGAGGAATGGGAAGGAAGAAAGAGAAAGGCTCAAACACCAAAATTCAGACACAAGTGGAGTGTTGATCTGGTCTGGATTAATTTGGAGATTAATCATGGATTCATTCCTGTCATGGATTATACAGGAAGGAATCGACAAATTAATTGTTTTTTGTTTGAGGATGAAATCTTGACTGAAACTATCTTTAGACGAGATGAAGATTTTTTTGAAGAGTAATACCTACGTTTGTCATCTGTGAATATTGACTCTGCCACACGGTGAAGGGCTGGGGTGGAACCTTGAAGGAAGAAAATGACGTCTTACATGTGTAGCATGCGGAATATTTTTGTTGCCATTAACATGAAATATCTTTAGATTAGTTTTGATTCTCTTTGTCGATGCAATTTACCACCACTGGATGCTGGCTGGCTTTGTTATTTAAACCTATGAGCTTACTTGTTGCTTTTCTCCGATGAATTAAACTTTATCATTTTCTCTACAAAGGGAAGTATGTTGCCGTATCCTAACAGTAGCCCGACTGTGAGACGACACCTGTCTTTGAAATTTTCTCTACTCCACGTTGTAAAACCAATTGGAGTTTGGATCATCCACGTAATACTGTTTTTACGTAGAGTGGGTAAGTATGGTTGATGGATGTCACTCCCATTCCACATGGTGAAAATCTAGCCAACAAACTAACTTTAGTAGATATACTAATAAATTATGCATAAATCAATTAACGGACTTTTGAGATTTTAATACTAAACCTAATTTATGCATCACTCGAGTTACCAAACTAATCAGTATTAAAGATGTTATATTCAAAATAGCATCACCCAAGGTTTAACAAACCGGATCAGACCGAGACCAGCACATCGACATCGGAAACCTTGTTCGTCCTACTTGCCTTCTCCAACAACTGTCTCGTACTCTTAGTGTGCTCAGCTCTCTTTCAACAGCCTCCTCAACGATAACCGATTTGCCAGAGAAAAACATGATGGAGGACGCGTTGCTGCAACCATCTGCATCAACAAAAACAACGTCTAGTAGAACATCGTTAAAGGGTAAATTGAGATTTATGGTCGTACAGCAACATATCCCGCTTGCTATTTTTGGTATGGATGCAAGGGCGAGAAAACGCTAACATAGTATTCATTTTGCCAATCTTTCTATCTTGGAGCGAACCAAGTTATGGCTACTTATTATTCATTTCAAGAGTTCTATTCTATGAAAAAATCTCTATAAAACGGCTAGGAGGGGAAAGACCTTCACCAACCTCTTTACGATATATAATAGGCGGCAGTCATCTTCTTCGCTGACCTTCGCATCCTCTTTGAGAAGAAGACCGACTACCATCTCTCTTTCCAGGCATAAGATCCGCAACCTGGCTTGAGTCCACTAGATAGCCTGGCCTGACCTGACATAGGAAAATCTGACTCGCTCTCACCCGCCTCCTCTCCTATCAGCTTCTCCTCCAGAGATCTCTTTGTCCTCTTATATAATTAGTAGTTGAAATGTATCTCCGCGGGAATGGAAGAGGCTTGGACTATTCTCGAAAAAAGTTGTCTCCCGAAGTCTTTGATGTTTTGATACTGTGCGCGGATGTGTGACCTTTGTCTATAACTTGGTTACGAACAAATTATCGTACACAAGCTCTCATGTTTTAACGGGTTTTTGTAATTAAGCTTAAAGAAAGTCCAGCAAGTCAGGCTTTTATACAACTACAAATCCTCAAAATCACACTTATTACGATGTCTAACACAAAGATGGGACCTAAATCTTGCTCGAGAAAGGGAGCTTAACATCGTCTTTTTTCGAGAAAGGGAGCTTACCGTATACCACAAGTGTATCAACAACACATTCATATGTGTATGACGATGTTGAAATATTGTTTCATAATATATTTAAGGGTTGATGGGGCTGCCCCCTGGGGGCAGCCAACATGGCTACCCCGCCCCATTTTTGGGCAATTTTTTTATTTTTTTTGAAAAATATGGCCATGTAAATTCATTCCTATATCCCTCATATATGTCATTCGAATTTCGTCAGAAACAGAGACTCCTACAGCCTCCATCCAGACAGGGTCGATTTAAAAAATCCAACGACCGTTAAAAAAATGACTTCTGGATGGAGGCTGTAGGAATATCTGTTTCTGACGAAATTCGAATGACATATATGAGGGATATAGGGATGAATATACATGGTGATATTTTTTCAAAAAAATAAAAAAAATTTGCGAAAAATGGGGCGGGGACAGCCATGTTGGCTGCCCCTAGGAGGCAGCCCCAAGGATTGGGCATTGTGTTAATGTAGTGAGTGCAGGTTGTAGCATATATGTCACGACAATTGAAGATTCATGAGCGCAACTACCCCACACACAACTTGGAGTTGGTGCCAATTGTCTTCGCATTGAAAATATGATGTCACTATTTATACTGGGTTACATTTGAGATATTCACATATCACAAGATCCTCAAGTACATCTTCGATCAATGAGAATTTAATGAGGCAGAGGTGTTGGATAGAGGTGCTGAAGGTCTATGACTATACCATCTCTTACCATCATGGTAAGGGAAACATTGTGGCAGATGCTCTGAGCAGACTGACTCATGTGGAGGGAGCAACGGCTTGGTTAATATAGCTGGGATATGCTTTCTGCACTTAGTGATTGGAACCCATTTGAGAGCACAATAGACGCAATGACTACACCGATGAAGTAAAGTAGCTTATGGGACCACATCGTACAGGGTCAACAGACAAACTAAAATTACATATCTACCATCCATGTTTGAAGAACGAGTACGATGGATTTAGAGTTTGCAAGTCTATCTTGAGGAAGTGTGGATGCGTTTGTCCAAAACGATGAGGAGATGATGAGAGATATCCTGGATGAGGCAAACAGTTCAAGACTTTCCATTCATCCAGGTAGCATGAAGATTTACAGAGACCTTCGCCGGCACTTTTGGCGGGAATGCATGAAGGAGGATGTAGCTTCACATGTTATGCAATGCCTCACTTATTAGATGATGAAGGTAGAGAACCAACACCCTCCTGGTTTACATGAGCCTCTTCCCTTTTCATGTATGGAAGTGGGAGAGCATTTCTATATATTTTGTTACGACATTACCACGCACTACAAGCAGTCAGGATGCAGTTTGGGCGATTGTTGTCCGATTGACCAAGTTAGCATGTTTCATTCATGTTAGCATGACTTACACATCAACACATCTTGCCAGACTCTATACAACATGTATTCAAATTGCATGGGATTCCCAGGGAGGTGACTTCAGATAGGGATTCACGTTTCTCCTCACATTTCTGGGGAAAGTTCTTGAGGGCATTGAGTATGGAGTTTCATCTCAGTACTTCATATCACCCCATACAGATGGACAGATAGAGAGAACCATTCAAACATTTGAGGATTTACTTCATGCTTGTGCAGTGGAGTGGAAGGGATCCTGGAAGGATCATTTCCCTTTGAAAGAATTCACATTCAACAACTTTCATTCCAGCATCGGCATGGCATCATTTGAGACAATATAAGGCCGTTGATGCACACCATTGAGTTAGCAGCGGGTGGGAGATAGTACTCTTTACATCACCTAGATCGACAAGGAGATTGCTAGAGCTATTGAGACGACAAGGCATAAGTTGCTTACAACTCATAATCGAGAGAAGAGTAATGCGAACGGTAGATGATGAGACCTCAAGTTTCAGGTTTTGTATATTAACTTTGAACTTTTATGCATAAGTTGTTCCTGACTCTACTTATCTAAGAATCCCTTGTGGTTTCAGGTTGGGGATTTTCTTTTTTGTTTAAAGTATCTCCAACAAAAGGAGTACAAAGATTCGATGCTCGATGCAAGTTGCCATCGGCGTCTATTGGTCCATTTGAGATTCTATCTCGTGTGGTGAAGGTTGCTTACAGAGTGGAACTTATCCCACACCTTGAAGGTATTCATAATGTATTTCATATTTCGAACCTATGCAAGTATGTCGGGACCCCATACGTGTGATATCACATGAAGACCTGACCATCAAGTCAAATCTTTCCTTTTCCGAGGCTCCCGTGCTGATACTAAATCGAATAGTTAAGTGATTTAGCCGAAAATAGGTGGTCTTAAGTTCAGCACAAAGCGTGAACTCAGTCGTGTGTTGACCACGCTAAATCCTGCTAAGATCAACAATTAACCCACACTAAAAATCAATAATTAGAAATAAATGTGGAGTTAAAATTTATTTTTAACTCTGCACAAATGATGTAAGGGGCAAGTATGCAGAGAGTTCGAACACAGGGAGCAAACAGTGTAGCTCAAGCAAATGTATGCAAGTGTGTGAGTGTGTGAAGTATCTACACTAAGCAAACAAGCAACTTGATTTTTGTGGGTTTTAAATTTTTAATTTTTTTATTTTTATTTTTAATTTTGTATTTTGATTTTTGAATTTTCTGATTTTTATATTTTATATTTTGTATTTTTGTATTTCTTTTTCAATATTGGAAAGTAGAGGCAATATAATAAAAGGCAAGCTAAAAGATTTATAAAAAGGTGCAAAAATACTTAAAAATTCAGAAATAAAATGTTTTTGGTATTTTTAAGGTTTTTTACTGTTTTTGTGATTTTTGGGGATTTTTCAAGATGTTTTTGGTATTTTTAAACACTGAAATAAGGCAAAACAGTGGGAATAGGGCTGGCTGTGACAAAAATAGGAATTAAAAATAACAAACAGTAGCTCAAAAGTTTCACACTAATTTTCAAATAAAAAGAACAAAATAAGGGACAAACAGAAGCTGAATTTATATTTTTTTGAATTTTTCTACTATTTTTTATATTTTTTTGAAGTTTTTAAGTGTTTTGAAGGTGCAAAAAGTCCCTGGGGCTCCTCCGTACACGGCTGAATCCTCAAAAATGCTCCAGGTCCCTCAAGAAGTCGTGGCGGTGGCGTGGAACCTGGAGCAGCGACTCGGGCAGACCACGAAGTGCTGGAGCTTCCCTTGGGTCCTGCAAAGACAAGTAAAGAACAACAGCAAGGGGAGGCGCAAAATCCAGCACTGAAAAGTGCAAAATAGGTGGAGTGGAATGGTGTGTGGCGTATGGTGCGAAAATGGAGCTCGCCGGAGCAAGCTCCGGCGAGGGATGGATTTGGTGAAGGAGGGGATCTGGATTAAAATGGTATGTGCGAATCCTATCCTAAGGTTACTCTAACTCAGAAAATGCAAGAAAGAATGATGGAAACGGACCTCAAAGGGCTGGGGACCCGAGGTTTAACCTCGACAGCCGAATGGCCGGAGGTGGCTTTGGAACGCGCCGCCGAGCTGGTGGTTCACCTCAACAAGGGGGAGGAACTTCCCTCTGTCACAGGGGTCCTTGTCGCAAGCCCTCGGAGGGAGGAGCTCGAGCTAAAGCGGTTCAAAAATCAAAAGGGGTGAAAGGGGCTGGTTTTGAACATGGCCGGGTGGCGAGTTTCGAGGCTCGATCACAGGTGGCTCAATGATCCAACGCTCGAGGAGAGCTAGGGGCGTGCATGCCCTATGGTAGGGCTGCAAAAGTTGTTTAGAGTGGATCATGAAAAAATGTCAAGGGAAGCCTCGAAAAAAGGGTGAACAAGCGTCAAAACTTACTTCTGACATGAACAGGAGCTGGCTCAGACAGTTGACCCGAGGTCAACTGTCAGAGCCTCCTGGTTGGTCCACGTGGACCAACCAGGAAAAACCTGCAAAAAAGACTTTATTAATTCGTTTAAAAATAGGAGATGATTTTATTGATTTTTAATTATAAAATGAAAAATGTTTATTTTTTTATAAGTTATTTTATTATGATTTTTATTTATTTTTATGAAATATATTTTTACAAGTTTGCATTTATACCCCTATAGGTATCTATATCTATATATTTAAGTATTTTATTTTTATTTAGGTATTTTTAATTTATTTGATTTTGGTTTTTATTTTCTAAAATTATAAAATACTTTTATATATGTAAATATATTTTTATTTTAATTTTCTGATATATTTTATACACTTAATAAAATGAAAGTGTTATTTGTATAGGTATGGCTACATATATTATACCTATGTATTATAATATATACAAGTATTTTTATTTGTATTTTATTTATGTTTTTATTCTGATTTTAATGCACATAATTATTATAAGTATTATTTACAACATTATAAAAATATAAAATTATAAAAATAATAAATAAATAATAAATTGAATATTTTAATATGTACAAGGTACAATAAGGGTCCAAAAGTCAACTTTCAAACCGTAGCTCCGCCAAATGCGAAACCACCACCATTAATTAGATTATTTTCTTCTATATACAATTAAAGGTGAGTACACTGCATTTGGAGTTTTTATTTGTGAGATACGGGTCTGGGAAGTTGGCATTCTGGGTTTTTATTCAGACCATAACTTTTTACCTGTACATTATTTTTCTGTGAAATCAATTTTGTATTTTTCTTTATTTTATTATCTACAACTTTCATGTACAAAGTTTCTTTATTTGATGTACAAAAAGTGGAACCAAAAATAGGTCCCAAAATGAATAAAGAATGAATAAAATGTATAGGTATTTTATCTGTGTTTTGGCCCTTATCTCCCCCTACTTTATTCCTTGTCGACCTATTCATCAAGATGCCTAGGTCTCGGGGTTTCGGGTCATAAAATATTTACAATATTTTATTCTTTTTCTTTTCTTTTCTTTATTCTATTATTTTGGCTTTAAAAACCGCTTTTTATACAATATTTACACACATATGCATGAATGCTAAAATGCCTATATTAAGCCTATTTACACGCATTTACTAGGGTTTTTAAGGCCAAAATGATAGAATAAAGATGATGAAACGTGGATTCATCATCCCCCTATACTTGCCTTTGCTAGTCCCTAGCAAACACTTATGCAATAAGTGCAGAAAAGAAAAATAAAGAAAAGAAAAAGAAGAAAGGTGGACTAAGTTTAATTATCAAACTTGCCTTCACAAAATCAAAGTTTGGAGCTTAAGTCGGACCTTTGGAATTTTAGTGCGGGTGGAACCTTATTGAGAACCGAATTTGACATCCAACAGTCCTTGAGAATCCCAAAACTCTGCTCAAGTCTCCTCAATAGCCAGGTCAGAAATATCTCAACTCATACGCAAACTCTTACGACTATGAATCTGACTTGTACAGTGTAAGTGATGGTGGCTCTCCCCAACTAGAATGACAAAGAGACTGACTTCTCCAGTATGACAACCCAATGATTCCCCAATCCAGCAACTCCATCCTCGAGGAGCGGGGTATTCCCTTCTAAGTTCAAGTGGCAACCAGCTCAAGAGGAGGGGGTGAAGAGAAGAATGGACGGTAGCCAGTGTAGCTACCTATCCGAGGATGCAAGACCAGTGTAGTCAAGTCATCCAGCTGCAGGCTCACATGATATGACTTTGGAACTCAAGCTTGCTTATTGACCTTACAACATATGTACATACTTTGCAGGCTTTTTATTTTTGTACATGCCTGAACTTTTTTTTTCTCTTTTTTTTTTTTGAAATACTATTCACAGCAGCATTTACATAAGGAGTTTTTCCTCTTGAGCCAGCAGACTATCCCTCTTTTGAAGCTTTATCGCAACCCACAGCCTCCTGTCTTTAGACTTCCTAATCACTGGACGGGTTGGGGTGCACTTCCCTCCCTAGAGGAGGACAAGTGTTTCCACTTGTGTGCGTCTCATACCGGCAAATCCAATCCCCTCACCACTCCAACTGAGTTGAGCCATGTGAAAGGTGCAAGTGTCCAAGTTAGGTCATTATCAACAAGAGTCGTGCGTGTGCTTCGAAATACTCTACTTAGGCAGTCAAGAATCCATTGAACCAAGTCCCGTGATCCTCAAAGAATTAAGTCAACTAGACCTGAAGTACCTCAAACCCAGTTCCTATAAGGTTCCTGTTATTAGGTAGATTTTAAGGTCCAATCAAGCTCCAATCTTCGGATTTTACTTAGACTTGTTCAACTATCAAACTCAATCCGAAAAATGCGAATGCTATGCAATGCAATGCAGAAAATATTTTTGTGATGCAATTTTCAAGGATTTTGAACTTTTTATGGATTTTTGGAAAGATGATGATGATGCATATGCAGATGCATTTTTTGGATTTTTCAAAAAGATTTTTCAAATGTTTTTGGATTTTAATTTTTGCAAATGTTTTTGGGAATTTTTGAAAACAAAAAGATTTTGGCTGAAAACAAGGTGAAAACTATGTACACGGGAGTGCTTCTTATTTATACAAGAAGTGGATTTTAAGAATTTACAGGGTAAGTGGTCAATTTTATAGATATATACATATAGTGGATTTTGGTATGATGTGTATATTCCTCAAACTTATTTGAAAACAATTTACACACGGTTTTTGAAAACTATAGTCCAAAATAATTTTTACAATCATTTTACACGCATTTGAAAATCATTTTGCAAAGGCTTTCAAAACAGTATATATAGGTTTTTCAAATCATTTTTGCAACCATTTTTCAAACCATTTGCAAATCATTTTTCAAACATTTTTATTCCACACAAAGAAAAGAAGTTTTACAAACCACACAGGTTGAAAACACGAAACAAAGTATTTTCAAAATAGTTTTCAATAGATGTTCACAAAGATTTTCAAACTATTTTTCAAACATTTTGCAAAAAACATTTTCACCTGATTTATTAATCAGTAACTACAAAAAGAATTTGAGGAATAACCACATCTTTTTATTAAGGATTTTTTAATGAATTTTAAAGAATTTTTAGCCATATTATTAGGAAAATACGAAAGTACGAGTTATGGCTAAAGTATATACGTAGTATATACGACCCCCTATACTTAGCTTGAGCTATGTCCTCATAGATCGGAGAGAAAAGAGAAGACATAACTCGTACTAAGTATAGACAAGTCTAAAGAATAAAGAAATAAATGAATGAATCAATAAATGAGAAATTGACCGTCCCCCCTATACTTAGGATCAAGTAATCCTAAGTATAGCAGACTGTACACAAAGCAGGGAGGGTCAAGGGTGGGAATGAACAGATCGTACTCAGATTGTCTCCCCCTATACTTAGGGTAAAATATCCCTAAGTATAGACAAGAAGAGGAGACAATAGAGAGGATCGAAAAGAATAGATGAACTCGGGGTGCACGCCCCCCTATACTTAGGACAAAGTACGTCCTAAGTATGGAAAACTGTCTACAAGGGCGGCACCTTTTCGGTAGATGAAGAAGATAGAAGAGGAAAAGAAGAAAAGAAGAAAAGAAGAAAAGAGATGAAGATGGAAGAAGAGATCGTGAGGATGTACACGTCACTCCCCCTATACTTAGGGTAAAAGAAGCCCTAAGTATAGGCAACAACAGGAGTGATGAGACGGACGAAGAAAGAACACTCAACTCATCTACCCCTCCTTTACGTAGGACAAAGTACGTCCTAAGCAAGGCAAACACGAGAAATGGGTAGACGAGCAAAAACGGGAGATGGAAAGAGTCACAAAAGAGAATCTACAACAGAGGTGGATGTACATATGATCAAGAAGGTGGAAAGCAGACCTTCTTGCGAGACCGCTGAGGGATAGATCGGATATGGTGTATGTCGACATCGGGGTCCACAGTGGACGGAGGCCGATCAGGGTCGACACGGTGAAGGCCCTCAGTGGAATCAAAACGGAAAGGGACGAACTGATCGATGGAAGTAGTATGGCTCGGCTCTCCCTTGGTGGTCTTATGGTGTGAAGGCGCAGACTGGTGAGTGGAAGAAGTACGACTAGGTCCGGCCTTAGAAGTCTCGCAGATGTCAAAGTGAAATGGGACAAACTCATCATCCTCGGAAGAAGTGTAATCGGAGTCGTCCTGCGAGTCCTCGTCCAGGTCAAAATCAAAAGGAACGAAATCATCAGTGGAAGTGTACGAACTCAGATCGTCCTCAAGAGTCTCACCTGAATCCTTGTCTTCATCAAGAGGTCTGAATTTATCAAAATAAATAGCAGCATCATAACCGACCTCAATCATCTTCACTTGTGAAGGGCCAGGAACGGATTTATCAGTGGAAGTAGTCAAACTAGGTCCGTCCTGTCTAGTCTTACTCAAGTCATTTGTTGCCTTAGGAGGTCTCTCAAAGTAATGGGCAACATCATAAGCATCCTCAATTATCTTGATATCTGCCCCCTGATCAAATGGTTCAATCACATAAATACTCTGGATCTCATCAACACATCGCCACACACCAGGAGGAGGATCAGTGAGGTCCATGCTTTCCGACTTCCTCCCCTTTCGGGGGATCCGTCGGGGCTCATCAGGGATCGCTAAGGAAGTGTCTCTAGTATCATCAGATCTGTCATGGGCCCCAGAGTCAGCTATGATCGGTGAAGGTGCATCAGGTGCAGGTCTCTGGTCAACGGTGGGTGCGGTGATCGACACTTCGTTCCCGTCAACAGGACGGAAACGAACCTCTCCTGATCCATAATCAATAACGACCCTCGCAGAGGCGAGGAATGGTCGTCCCAGGATGATTGGAGATGGCTCCCCTGTGGAGTTCTCCATGGGCAACACGACAAAATCAACGTGGTGGCTCGTGCCCTGAATAGTAATGACGGCGTTTTCAAGGATACCCTTCGGCCTCTTGATTGATCCATCAGCAAACTGAACGATCATCCTGGTCTTTTTGAGAGGCCCTAAGTGAAGAGACTGTAACAGCGAGAAGGGTAGTATGCTAATCGAAGCACCGCCGTCTAGGAGAGTGCGATCACAAGTATGGTCAGAGATGGTGCAAGTGATGAAAGGTGTAGCTGTGTTCTTCCTCTTGGGGATGGGACGGTGTGTGATGGCGAGGGCAGTGGCCATGGTCAGAATGTGACGCTCAGATCTGCTCCTCCGCTTTCTCTTCTTGGGGAGAGGAGCAGATAATTGGGTCATGGCCTGCTGAAGTGGGGCACGGATAATCTCATGAATGGCAGCCACCACTTCGGATTCAGATAACATTTTTTTGAATTTTTGGACTTCCTCCATACAAGGGAGGGAGTCGGAATCAGCATATTCACGAGGCATACCAAGAGCAGTCTGTACAGCGGCATCCTCGGGGTCAAAGGTGGGACTGGATGTGAATGGGTGTGTGGTCCAAGGTTCTGGCAAGTGGACTCTCTCCTCAAAATCTTGATCAACCAAGTGTCTCCCGAAATCTTTTTGGATTTTTGAATTTTTCTCATTTTTTTGTATTTTGGGCGATTGCAAGCTCCCATGATTCTTCACAAGTAAAGTTGTATCCTCGATGAAAAGAGCACTAGTCCGATATTCTCTCAAAGTGTCAAGATTTTCCTTCATCAAATTGATGTGCTCTAGCATTAGGTTCATGACAGCACTCATGGAGGTCGTGGGAGGTGACTCCAACAGGTCAGACTCGGGTGGATGTGGACGTGGAGATGGATAGTGCACAGGTGGGGGTGGGTGTGGATAGAAGTCCGAAGTCTGATACTGTGGCTGAGGTGGATATGTACAAAAATCAGAAAAAATAGGAGGAGGATCCTCCTGATAAAAGGGAGGTGGACCAGCTGGAGCGAGCGAGGGGTCCGCAAAGTCCGGATAAAATGCACTCCAGGGGTCCATCTCGAAAACAAAAGGACGTGATTCGGGGGAGCACGAAAGTCAAGTCAAGAGAGTGAAGAACAAGGCGCAAATGCGCAGAGATGATCTAGGACACACACGCAACAATCACAAACAAAAATGAAAACAAGTCAAACCCTCAATTCACCTACTCAACTCGGTAGAGACCGTAAAATGCGGTCTTTTAATCTTGTCTGTTTTAGAGTTAGGTGAGATGTCAAAAAGTTGCGCAAACACTTAGGGGGCTGAATGGGATTTTGGGCTCTAACCTTAGTGTGTGCGCGAGCAAATAAAAGCGAAGACAATGAGGGGATTACTCGCCCCAATACAAGATGTTTCTTTTTGATCGGTTTTAGGGTCAAGTAAAACTAACAGTCCCAATTTTATGGATTATCACTTTTTTTGGATTTTTAGTGAGAATGCACGATCCTAACGAGGATTCAATTCCTTTAAAATCCTAGGTTGGCAAAATCAGAGGTAGAGTCGGAAAAGCAATGCAAGCGTCAAATCAATGATGGATGCTAAAGCGTAAATGCTCACCTTGCCTCCAGCACTCTACATGCAAGGATGCTCAGCAGAATTGAAACCTATCTATATGCAAATGCAAGCCGATGAAATCGTCCTAAGTTCAAAAATTGCTATTAGCGGGAAGAACCACAAGTTGACCGTCAATCCTCAACCCTAGAGTCTGGTCTAGGCTCACCTCTCCTCTGCTCAACAAATTGAGGGTAGGAGAAAGCGCTTTGCGGGGAGAGCTCACGGCGCGACGGGTTGAAGGTGAGGATCAACTATTTAAAATTTGACTAAGTCCAAACGAGACTATAGGTGCATGCAAAATATTAGGTGTTTGGCCTTAGTCTATCGCAAACAATCCTAGAACTAGGGGCTCAATCACACAAAAGAAATAAAATCGAAAAACAAAACAAAATAAAATAAAAAAAATGCGATGAAAAGCCGACAAAAACCGCGAGAGCCCCCAAGTGAACAATCACTTGGAAATTAGGCTCCAGAGAGTCCAGTCCGGGGGTACCTGTATTATTACAATTATAGTCTCTCACTCACTTAAATTACAAAATGAATATAAGAGAAGAAAGAACTAGAGCTGTCTTCAAAATTCTCTCCTAGCTCGCCTTCGTGCAAAGTCTAGTCGCCTCACGTGGGTGCGTAGGGGCTCCAGGAATAGAGCTCCTCCCTCGATCCGCGTTCCTCGCAAGAAGTCAAACAAGAGAGAGGTTAGACAATTCAAACAAGAAATAGCAAAAATAAAGAAAATAAAACAAGCAGAAATAAAAGCCGCAAATGTAGACAAATAATCACAACACAAAACAAAAACTCGAACTACGCGTTGTTGCTCCCCGGCAACGGCACCATTTGATTTAGCCGAAAATAGGTGGTCTTAAGTTCAGCACAAAGCGTGAACTCAGTCGTGTGTTGACCACGCTAAATCCTGCTAAGATCAACAATTAACCCACACTAAAAATCAATAATTAGAAATAAATGTGGAGTTAAAATTTATTTTTAACTCTGCACAAATGATGTAAGGGGCAAGTATGCAGAGAGTTCGAACACAGGGAGCAAACAGTGTAGCTCAAGCAAATGTATGCAAGTGTGTGAGTGTGTGAAGTATCTACACTAAGCAAACAAGCAACTTGATTTTTGTGGGTTTTAAATTTTTAAATTTTTTATTTTTATTTTTAATTTTGTATTTTGATTTTTGAATTTTCTGATTTTTATATTTTATATTTTGTATTTTTGTATTTCTTTTTCAATATTGGAAAGTAGAGGCAATATAATAAAAGGCAAGCTAAAAGATTTATAAAAAGGTGCAAAAATACTCAAAAATTCAGAAATAAAATGTTTTTGGTATTTTTAAGGTTTTTTACTGTTTTTGTGATTTTTGGGGATTTTTCAAGATGTTTTTGGTATTTTTAAACACTGAAATAAGGTAAAACAGTGGGAATAGGGCTGGCTGTGACAAAAATAGGAATTAAAAATAACAAACAGTAGCTCAAAAGTTTCACACTAATTTTCAAATAAAAAGAACAAAATAAGGGACAAACAGAAGCTGAATTTATATTTTTTGAATTTTTCTACTATTTTTTATATTTTTTTGAAGTTTTTAAGTGTTTTGAGATTTTTAGTGTTTTTCTTTTGGAATTTTTAATGATTTTTGGACTGACACTAAAGTAGGACAAAATAGACGCTAGGTAATTTTTTTGGAATTTTTGGAGATGGTTTAATATTTTTTTGGTATTTTCTAAGGTAGACAGTACACAAAATGAGAGTTTTTGATTTTTAATAAATAGGAAAATAAAATAAAATCAAAAACTAATTAGATGGCGTTAAAGTACACAGGTCCAGGAGCTTAAGTCTAATTTTGTGAAATTTTTGGGCTTAAAATGATCGGTCAAATAATTATAACAAGCATCCAATTAATAATCAGGCCTGGCAGGGGCCTTTTAGCAAAAAGACAAAGCTCCAAGGGCTATTACGCAATTTTTACACCAAGATTTATACTGAAATCAATATGTTCTGGACCGAAATCAAATTACAAAACCCGCGACCCTTTTTCCGCAAAATATCCACCCACGCGTGTGCAATGCACGCGCCTGGGGAGGGCAAAAATGCAATACGTATGAAATATGAGGGGTTGAATGTAAAAGTGCCAGAACTTCTATACTGCATATAAAAGTTTAGATATTAAAACGAGATATACAAAAATCCCCGGAATGCTTGTGCAAATTAGCCAAAGTACGTGCGTAATGCACGTGCCCTGGCAGGGGGCTAGAAAGAGTTGTCACAAAATCTGGGGGTCAATACGCAAATTATGCAGAACAATAAAAAGGCCTACGGAAGTTTAAGTACTAATTATCTAATACAAAAATTTGACTGGGTGAGATACGCAAAATACCCAGTCAAGGGGGCGCATCCGACGGCTGATGAGAAATGGCGGGACACGTGTCGACGCCCCCTTGTCCGATACCGGTTCGGCCACGGACGGCCCAGATTAGATCCCCCCTTGGAGATCTGACGGTTGGAGCAGATGGTGATCTAACGGTGCCTGTAGCTCGTGAAGAACACCCCCAGATCGACGGCACGGAGGGGGTTTAGAAGAACAACAGATGAACTCCGCCGGGGCGGACTTCGATCTGCCCTCCTCCTCTCTTGCGTCGTCCCCAGGGGAAAATGGAAGGTGCAAAAAGTCCCTGGGGCTCCTCCGTACACGGCTGAATCCTCAAAAATGCTCCAGGTCCCTCAAGAAGTCGTGGCGGTGGCGTGGAACCTGGAGCAGCGACTCGGGCAGACCACGAAGTGCTGGAGCTTCCCTTGGGTCCTGCAAAGACAAGTAAAGAACAACAGCAAGGGGAGGCGCAAAATCCAGCACTGAAAAGTGCAAAATAGGTGGAGTGGAATGGTGTGTGGCGTATGGTGCGAAAATGGAGCTCGCCCGGAGCAAGCTCCGACGAGGGATGGATTTGGTGAAGGAGGGGATCTGGATTAAAATGGTATGTGCGAATCCTATCCTAAGGTTACTCTAACTCAGAAAATGCAAGAAAGAATGATGGAAACGGACCTCAAAGGGCTGGGGACCCGAGGTTTAACCTCGACGGCCGAATGGCCGGAGGTGGCTTTGGAACGCGCCGCCGAGCTGGTGGTTCACCTCAACAAGGGGGAGGAACTTCCCTCTGTCACAGGGGTCCTTGTCGCAAGCCCTCGGAGGGAGGAGCTCGAGCTAAAGCGGTTCAAAAATCAAAAGGGGTGAAAGGGGCTGGTTTTGAACATGGCCGGGTGGCGAGTTTCGAGGCTCGATCACAGGTGGCTCAATGATCCAACGCTCGAGGAGAGCTAGGGGCGTGCATGCCCTATGGTAGGGCTGCAAAAGTTGTTTAGAGTGGATCATGAAAAAATGTCAAGGGAAGCCTCGAAAAAAGGGTGAACAAGCGTCAAAACTTACTTCTGACATGAACAGGAGCTGGCTCAGACAGTTGACCCGAGGTCAACTGTCAGAGCCTCCTGGTTGGTCCACGTGGACCAACCAGGAAAAACCTGCAAAAAAGACTTTATTAATTCGTTTAAAAATAGGAGATGATTTTATTGATTTTTAATTATAAAATCAAAAATGTTTATTTTTTTATAAGTTATTTTATTATGATTTTTATTTATTTTTATGAAATATATTTTTACAAGTTTGCATTTATACCCCTATAGGTATCTATATCTATATATTTAAGTATTTTATTTTTATTTAGGTATTTTTAATTTATTTGATTTTGGTTTTTATTTTCTAAAATTATAAAATACTTTTATATACGTAAATATATTTTTATTTTAATTTTCTGATATATTTTATACACTTAATAAAATGAAAGTGTTATTTGTATAGGTATGGCTACATATATTATACCTATGTATTATAATATATACAAGTATTTTTATTTGTATTTTATTTATGTTTTTATTCTGATTTTAATGCACATAATTATTATAAGTATTATTTACAACATTATAAAAATATAAAATTATAAAAATAATAAATAAATAATAAATTGAATATTTTAATATGTACAAGGTACAATAAGGGTCCAAAAGTCAACTTTCAAACCGTAGCTCCACCAAATGCGAAACCACCACCATTAATTAGATTATTTTCTTCTATATACAATTAAAGGTGAGTACGCTGCATTTGGAGTTTTTATTTGTGAGATACGGGTCTGGGAAGTTGGCATTCTGGGTTTTTATTCAGACCATAACTTTTTACCTGTACATTATTTTTCTGTGAAATCAATTTTGTATTTTTCTTTATTTTATTATCTACAACTTTCATGTACAAAGTTTCTTTATTTGATGTACAAAAAGTGGAACCAAAAATAGATCCCAAAATGAATAAAGAATGAATAAAATGTATAGGTATTTTATCTGTGTTTTGGCCCTTATCTCCCCTACTTTATTCCTTGTCGACCTATTCATCAAGATGCCTAGGTCTCGGGGTTTCGGGTCATAAAATATTTACAATATTTTATTCTTTTTCTTTTCTTTTCTTTATTCTATTATTTTGGCTTTAAAAACCGCTTTTTATACAATATTTACACACATATGCATGAATGCTAAAATGCCTATATTAAGCCTATTTACACGCATTTACTAGGGTTTTTAAGGCCAAAATGATAGAATAAAGATGATGAAACGTGGATTCATCATTAAGCGTTGCGAAAAAAGGAGATTCCCCTGATCAACATCCTTTGGAGAAGCCAGAATATGGAGGAGGCTACATGGGAGCCTGAAGCGGATATGAGGGAGAAGTACCCTCAACTATTTGCAGGTTTTAAATCGAAACCCTAGTTTGTTCCTATTTAAGATTTTATGGGTTTCACTTTCTTTGAGATTTTTATGGGTTCATACAATAGAAAAATATGATCTATAGAGATCAAAGGCGGGGTACAACCTATACTTAAGCATTGAGAATGTAACTTCCTTGAGATTTTTATAATGTGAAACTTCAAAATACTAAAACTACTAAAACATATTTTCAAATCTGTCCGTTATCTAAAATGGACAAATAAGCATTCTATCTTGTAGTACTCTTTGAAACTTTTCCAACGAGCTTAAGATCATCGAAAATAGACACTGTATGCGAAAGTTACGCACGAAATACTGTGATTTATGGCTTTTGAGCCATGAATCCGAGCCTATATAAAGGCTAAGTGGTTGAATCACATAGTTACTTCATGCATACTCATCATCGGAGCTCCGCTTCATAGCTCACCGGAGCGTCACCGTTGATGACTTTTCTGACCTCCGATCAACAATCCAAAAGCACCGTTTCAAAGAGGATAACGAGGTCCACATCGTGCTAATGTGTGTTTCACGCTAAGCACCTCGAAATCACAGATTTCAGGGTGGAGGGAATATCAAGGGAACAACCTCTGAAGGTACAGATTTTGATTTTCCACCTTGTTGTTGGGTTGCATGTCTTTCGTACACTACGTATTCATAGTTTTTGTGTCGATATGATGATTGGATCATCCGAGTTCGTACATGAAAAGTTAGATTTCATATCGTATCGTCAACTTCTATCGCAATTTCTGGGAGATTTGATGATTCGAAAAATATGAAACTTAGATTAAATTTATTCTTGTTCCATGCTCTATATAACCATGTAATTTATTTCGATGATCCGAAAAACATGAAATCAAACCACCCATCGCTTTCAACTATATTTTCCGAGAGTTTCCATAATGAAAAAATATGAAATATAAGTTAGATTTCTCCCTATTGAATGCCCTATCCATGCATCTAATTTATTTTAAAATCTGAAATAAAAAGTTGGACACGAAATCGTAGCACCAACATACAGTCTACCATATAAGTGGACTGATCGATGTAATGAGTCATTACCTTAGCAAATGTATGTCATCTAAATAAGTTAATTAGCTAACTTTAGTAGGGCTTTTTACAACTAAATCCTAAGTTAATTAGCTAACTTTAGTGGGGCTTTTTACAACTAAATCCTAAGTGTTCTTGGGTACCTATGTGAAATCCTTGATCAATGTTAAATATACTCTAATCTGAGTACTTCGAATCCATATGACATATGCTTGTACCACAGTTGGAACATTCCCCGCGTGCCTTGTGATTTATTGGTCTCCACGGTTGAGGTACCCTCTCGTGTTGATGATTATGGTGCACAACGTACTTTCTCATGTTGGTGTGTCACCTTCGATAGAGGAGTAGATATTGTCAATGGACTAGCACCCTTAGGGCCCCATGTAAAAGATTAGATGGCCACGACCCCGGTTGCATTGATTGGATGACACATAATTCTCAACATTGCTCCTAAATTCTTGTTGGGTTGTTGATGAATCTCGAATTCATCATGCTAAAAGCCACTTATTAAAACCCCTGTCTTAAATAAACCAATAAAATCACCTTTAATACTCTATTTTTATCATGTACCATATTGTGCATAAATTACCTATAATTATTTGTATTTAATTTCCCTTATTTTTCTTGTAATTATTTTACCCTCAAAAACCCCTAAAAATTAGGTAGAATAAGTGTCCATAGTTCACTGACCCTTAATAAGATAAAAAATATAAAAAATCTCAAAACCACAAACTTGGTGTTTTTATCCCCTTGAAAATACCCCCAAAAATAGTTTTTGTACAGATGACCTCTTTTAGCTTTTTGACCAACATGAAAGTGGTAGATCTCATTGAGACGAGCAACTTCCATGTTTTGACTTTTTCCAAATTCGGCCTCTAACTATTTCTTTTCTATTGTTCTTTGTTTTTTATATTCGATTTATTCTGATTGGGCCACGTGGCGCCCTCTGGGCCGCCCACGTGGCCCGCTTTCCTTCCCGCCACCCGGCGCAACCCTCGGCCGATGGATCACTCCAGATCCATCTTTATCTGAGTCGTTCACCCCGCTCCTCTCCTCAGCCGTTGATCTGACTCCCAGATCTAATCATGACCGCCCACTAGCGCCTAAATCTCAGCCGCACGATCTCCTTCTCATCCAACATCTCTCAACGCGCCATCATCCCAGCCGTTGGATCGTTAGATCCAACGGTCCTCCACCATCTTCAACCTCCGTAACCCCCCCTCTCCCCCAGCCGTTTCATCCTCGCCGACCCATCCCCCTTCCTTTTTTGGCCGGCACTCCAGCCACTCCTACACCACCTAACGGCCGCCCCACGTAGCCCTATCCCCCGTCTTCCTCGCGCCTACTTCAATTCGCCTCGCCATTACTTCATCACCCTGAAAACCTCCTTCAAAACCGTCCCCATCACCACCTGCACGCATCCACCTCCGCCTTTAAATAGTCACCCTCCGCCTCCATCAGTGCTCATCCACCAATTTGGGGCTTCGGCCCAGCCCTTGGCCCTCCGTTGATAGCGGAGGGGCCCTTGCAAGGGGGTGATAACGGTCGAAGTCCCGGTGAGATCCATGGCTGCTCCGCCATGTACGCTCCACCTCCCTAGTGGCAGCTCAGCTCCCTGGACCGGTCGTCCAGGTCGAGCCATGACCGGAGAGTCGAACGACTCTCATCCCAGACCTCCTCCTCCACTGGGTTCCCCTCCCCGATGAGGTCTTCTTCCTCCTTCTTTTTCTTTCATTTTCCCCGAAATATTACGCTACCTACAACCACTGTCACCCTCATCCGTTCATCCCTTAAGCTCCGCCAGACCACTCCGATCATCGCCAACCCCCTCCGACATCACCATCCCTTCTCCACGACCCTAACTACCAAGCGCCACCTCCTCCTCTGCTTCGCTGGAGATGGAGCCCAGGGCCACCGCTCCCGTCACCTTCCTGGCCCCCACTCACCTCACCTCACTCGCACACACGATGCACTCGCTTCGGCTAAACTAACTACTGCAGGGATTTTTGAATCGCCGGAGTTCGCATCGGAGCACCTTCGAGCTCCTCCCTTCCGGCAAAGCTCCAGCAAGCGCCACCGCCGATCAGCCACGGAGCTTCGCCGTGCATCCAAGACCTCCGCCAGACTTGCTGCTATCTTCGCCGACCCTCAGGCTACCCTCAGGAGCTCGGCGGAGCTCTTCGCGTGTCGCCGGAGCCCCGCCTCCTCCGGTGACTCGCAGCGGAGGAGATGCTACAGGTGTCGTCCGATCCTCCTGATCGGGCGGCCCAAATGATGCCACGTGGTCGACCCGAGCCTCGTCCCCGACCTATAGGCTCGGGTCATCCGAGCCTCAAGACGAACCACAGACAGCCGCCACGCGTCCCGAGCCTGAAGCCTTGACCCGAGCCTGGGCCCTCACGTGCAACGCACGTGAGGCCTGGGTTATTTGCAAAGAAGACCCTGGAAGAAATGGAAATTGCAGTTTGGTCCTCCAGGTGCGTGCCTCACGTGCGCGCTTGGGGTAATTTATAGAGAGGCCCTCGATGTTTTCAGAAATTACAAAAAGGCCCTTGCGCGCATGGAAAAATTACTCAAAGGCCCCGGCGGTTTTTGGTATTTACATTTAGGTCCTTCTAGGGACCTAAATGTAATAGTTATTCTTTTATTTCCTCGCATTTTTATTACAATTATGCCCCTGCATTGTTTCTTCCATAACTTGATCATCGTAGGCCCAAATTGCATGATTTTGGTGTCATTTTGATCCTTGTTTCGTCCTCTACATTTTAACATGCTTATTTGTCTCATTTGCTCCTGTTTTAATTAAAGTGAATTTTTATGTGGAAATTGAGACCCTGCTCTACTTGTCTTGCTTGATTTGATGACCGATTTTTAATGATGTGTTCAAATTGACTCTAATTTCTTCTATATTGCGTTGCTCACATTTTAGGGTATAATTGTAGGTTTTTATTTGGCATACTTGTTCTTTTGCATATTTGTTCATGCATCATCTCCTTAACTTGCATAAAATTATCTAAAAAAATGCATACAACATAGCATAGCTTTGCATTGCCTTATAATTTGCATGAGGACCTGAAATTGAGATTAAATCACATTGAGCTTCATGAATCAAAATTCAATACACACTTTAGGCTGCCATATCCCTGTGTTCGACCTTGGTACACTTGCCAAGTATAAATATTCCACATCATTCAAAGTCTGTGGTTTTTGCTGAACCGAATTCGTCTCCTGTACTACAGCATAATTCCACATTATTATAGAGGCGAATTTCGTGTTCATCAAATGGCGTCGTTGCCGGGGATACGACTTTGCTTAATTTTTGAATTTTGATTTTTTTTAAATTATTTCAATAATTTCTAGGTCCTCATTTCATGCATCATTTCTTTGCATATTATTTGTTGATTTAATTTCTCTGAGTTTCTAACTTTTCTCTTTTGTGGCAGGGCTCATGAAAATCGGGGACACCTGATCGTCATGGAGGCGCGAAGTCGGGAGCTTCAGCTGAAGAGGCCGCAAAAGAAGCCGTGAAGAATTCTAAGATTTTTATCAGTCAAATTGCATTGCATGTTAAAAAAAAGAAAAAAAAGAAAAGAAAAAGAAAAAAATATTGCATCTGCATATTTATTTTCAGTCTTGCATATTATACAAAAAAAAATCCCCCCCTCCCACACACACACACCTACACTGCACATGCACATACTCACCCCCACCCTCCCCCTGTATATGTCATTCTCTCTCTCTCTATCTCTATTTCTCTCTGTGTGTGTATCTATTCTTCACGAACCCCCTCCCCCTTACCCTTGTACCATAGAACCCCCCCTAACGCATACCTTACTTAGGCTATTTGTAGCCTAAGTATAGGGGGGACCTGCCTATTCATCCCTTCCTCGTTCTGTCTACTTATGCTTAGGCCGATTTTGGCCTAAGTATAGGGGGACCCTCCTCCTCAGTTCCGATATATCACCTTGTACTTAAACCGAGCCTTGGCTTCATGGCACTTGTGCTATGAGGACATAGCAAATTTTAAGTATAGGGGGGTATACCGTATATTAGTGTATATTACTTTAGCCTTAGCTCGCGTTTTTAAAACTTTTTAAAATTTTATTCGGGTTGGGTTTTGGTAAACTAGTGAACTGAGTAAAAACCTGTAAAAATTAAAATTTGAGGGATTAATTTTTGTAAATATTCCTATATTAAAAAAATTGAAAAAACTGAAAAACTTTCTTGTGAGGTTGACTCTGACTACTAGGTTTAGTAGGCATTTTCAGTGAGGGAACCTCGGTCTCCCTTAGCAAAGTGGGTGGTTTAGAGGACATCGCATACGGCCCCGTCCTCAAGTAACACAGGCCTCGGCCCGTACTTACACCCATACTGGCTGAAAGTGTATACTTTTATTTGAGCCTGTGCCAGTCATTGTCTCTCCGAGGAATTAAAAAAAATTAAAACCCATAAAAATCTGCAAAAGATAAAAAATCACACAAAAATTCACTAACCCATGGAGTTGGTGTATTCCTGACACATTCACACTCACGCAAGGCTTGAGGATTTTGAGGACATTGGATCTCTGGGATCTTGAGAGTCTGAGTTAACATGCCTTAGTCATTAGGGTTTTCATGACTTAAATATCCACACTCCTCTGGTTTGAAAGATTTGAGTGCTATATTGCACTCTTCACATCTACCTTCAAAAAATATGATCAGCACAGTCACTTCCGCAACTGCATAATTGATGAGCTGAGTTGAGATATCACTTGAGGAAGTAGGACCATAGATTTAAGTTTAGACCCGATCTAATGATATTCGAGGATGAGATAAAGTTAATGAAGGCTTTAGAAAACCTGAGTGTCAGCAAAAACCCTAGCCAGTATGTGAACATGATTCATATGCTATCTCTTGGATATTTACCTAAAAGTGCCAGGGTGATGAAATTTGAAGGAACTTGTTGATCAGTGTGCGCCAATCTCTTGGTAAAAGCAGTGGAGCTAGCCAACAAAAGAAATGAAATGTCAAAGAAAAGCTCTAAATCCAAAGTCAAATTCGAAATGAGCTTCCACCAATGGCGAGCGCTCCCAAATATTTTCAAAGTGTTCACTTGGACCAAGCGCTAATTAGGACCAAGGAGTCGGGTTGACACCACAAAAAGGGCCCTGCATCGTAAGCGATACAAGTCTGGGTGTCGAAGGTATCTTAGATACTCAGAAAAGACACACCTCGGTGTACTCCCAGAAAAACAAGTGCAGACGACTCCAACTCTCTTGACGGACACATTGATCAACAAAGTAATAATATACATGTGTGAGTAAAAGGCACTCGAGAGGTCCCTTGTTCCAATGTGGGGGTGAGAAAAATAGACACAATCCCATGTTCCTCCATCATCTGGCCGTCCATCTACACTTTCAAGTCTGACAAACTATAGAGACGGTTGACTGAAGCAAGAATAGACTTATTCCCTAGTATTGAGGATTAGGTCTAAGGGAGAGTCTTTGGGACTGGAACTTTGAGTGATGCATCGACTCGGCTCTCATGAAATGCAGTACACTAAATGTCATATCCTTATATTATATGTACAAAAAGAGAATCTGATAATCAGAGAAGTTGGATTCCTTCTGACTAAGGCTTGGATAAACCTGGAATTTTAGGATCACTTAGGTCAAGGGTCTTCGAAAGATCAAGCCTTGAAAATTTCACGCGCACTGTCAGGAATTAATCCTACTCCTTCATTCTTTAGATGCTCGAGGACGAGCATGGTTTAAG
The DNA here is from genome assembly GCA_037367405.1 of Ottelia alismoides. Taxonomy (NCBI): domain Eukaryota; kingdom Viridiplantae; phylum Streptophyta; class Magnoliopsida; order Alismatales; family Hydrocharitaceae; genus Ottelia; species Ottelia alismoides. The sequence continues at coordinate 235,585 of JAZKJV010010218.1, read as the reverse complement.
TATAGGGGTATGATGAATTTCAAATTCATCATGCTAAAAGCCACTTATTAAAACCCCTGTCTTAAATAAACCAATAAAATCACCTTTAATACTCTATTTTTATCATGTACCATATTGTGTATAAATTACCTATAATTATTTGTATTTAATTTCCCTTATTTTTCTTGCAATTATTTTACCCTCAAAAACCCCTAAAAATTAGGTAGAATAAGTGTCCATAGTTCACTGACCCTTAAAAAGATAAAAAAATACAAAAAATCTCAAAACCACAAACTTGGTGTTTTTATCCCCTTGAAAATACCCCCAAAAATAGTTTTTGTACATATGATCTCTTTTGGCTTTTTGACCAACATGAAAGTGGTAGATCTCATCGAGACGAGCAACTTTCATGTTTTGACTTTTTCCAAATTCGGCCTCTAACTATTTCTTTTCTATTTTTCTTTGTTTTTTATATTCGATTTATTCTGATTGGGCCACGTGGCGCCCTCTGGGCCGCCCACGTGGCCCGCTCTCCTTCCCGCCACCCGGCGCAACCCTTGACCGATGGATCACTCCAGATCCATCTTTATCTGAGTCGTTCACCCCGCTCCACTCCTCAGCCGTTGATCTGACTCCCAGATCTAATCATGACCGCCCACTAGCGCCTAAATCTCAGCCGCACGATCTCCTTCTCATCCAACATCTCTCAACGCGCCATCATCCCAACCGTTGGATCGTTAGATCCAACGATCCTCCACCATCTTCAACCTCTGTAACCCCCCTTCCCCAGCCGTTTCATCCTCGCTGACCCATCCCCCTTCCTTTTTTGGCCGGTACTCCAGCCACTCCTACACCACCTAACGACCGCCCCACGTAGCCCTATCCCCCGTCTTCCTCGCACCTACTTCAATTCGCCTCGCCATTACTTTATCACCCTGAAAACCTCCTTCGAAACCGTCCCCATCACCACCTGCACGCCTCCACCTCCGCCTTTAAATAGTCGCCCTCCGCCTCCATCAGCGCTCATCCACCAATTTGGGGCTTCGGCCCAGCCCTTGGCCCTCCGGTGACAGCGGAGGGGCCCTTGCAAGGGGGTGATAACGGCCGAAGTCCCGATGAGATCCATGGCTGCTCCGCCATGTACGCTCCACCTCCCTGGTGGCAGCTCAGCTCCTTGGACCGGTCGTCCAGGTCGAGCCATGACCGGAGAGTCGAACGACTCTCATCCCAGACCTCCTCCTCCACTGGGTTCCCCTCCCCGATGAGGTCTTCTTCCTCCTTCTTTTTCTTTCATTTTCCCCGAATTATTACGCCACCTACAACCACTGTCACCCTCATCCGTTCATCCCTTAAGCTCTGCCAGACCACTCCGATCATCGCCAACCCCCTCCGACATCACCTTCCCTTCTTCGCGACCCTAACCACCAAGCACCACCTCCTCCTCTGCTTCGTCGGAGATGGAGCCCAGGGCCACCGCTCCCGTCACCTTCCTGGCCCCCACTCACCTCACCTCACTCGCACACACGATGCACTCGCTTCGGCTAAACTAACAACTGCAGGGATTTTTGAATCGCCGGAGTTCGCATCGGAGCACCTTCGAGCTCCTCCCTTCCGGCAAAGCTCCACCAAGCGCCACCACCGATCAGCCACGGAGCTTCTCCGTGCATCCAAGACCTCCGCCAGACTTGCTGCTATCTTCGCCGACCCTTAGGCTACCCTCAGGAGCTCGGCGGAGCTCTTCGCGTGTCGCCGGAGCCCTGCCTCCTCCGGTGACTCGCAGCGGAGGAGATGCTACAGGTGCCGTCCGATCCTCCTGATCGGGCGGCCCAAATGATGCCACGTGGTCGACCCGAGCCTCGTCCCCGGCCTATAGGCTCGGGTCATCCGAGCCTCAAGACGAACCACAGACAGCCGCCACGCATCCCGAGCCTGAAGCCTTAACCTGAGTCTGGGCCCTCACGTGCAACGCACGTGAGGCCTGGGTTATTTGCAAAGAAGACCCTTGAAGAAATGGAAGTTGCAGTTTGGTCCTCCAGGCGCGTGCCTCACGTGCGCGCTTGGGGTAATTTACAGGGAGGCCCTCGATATTTTCTGAAATTACAAAAAGGCCCTTGCGCGCATGGAAAAATTACTCAAAGGCCCAGGCGGTTTTTGGTATTTACATTTAGGTCCTTCCAGGGACCTAAATGTAATAGTTTTCCTTTTATTTCCTCGTATTTTCATTACAATTATGCCCCTGCATTGTTTCTTCCATAACTTGATCATCGTAGGCCCAAATTGCATGATTTTGGTGTCATTTTGATCCTTGTTTCGTCCTCTACATTTTAACATACTTATTTGTCTCATTTGCTCCTGTTTTAATTAAAGTGAATTTTTATGTGGAAATTGAGACCCTGCTCTACTTGTCTTGCTTGATTTGATGACCGATTTTTAATAATGTGTTCAAATTGACTCTAATTTCTTCTATATTGCGTTGCTCACATTTTAGGGTCTAATTGTAGGTTTTTATTTGGCATACTTGTTCTTTTGCATATTTGTTCATGCATCATCTCCTTAACTTGCATAAAATTATCTAAAAAAATGCATACAACATAGCATAGCTTTGCATTGCCTTATAATTTGCATGAGGACCTGAAATTGAGATTAAATCACATTGAGCTTCATGAATCAAAATTCAATACACACTTTAGGCCGCCATATCCCTGTGTTCGACCTTGGTACACTTGCCAAGTATAAATATTCCACAGCATTCAAAGTCTGTGGTTTTTGCTGAACTGAATTCGTCTCCTGTACTACAGCATAATTCCACATTATTATAGAGGCGAATTTCGTGTTCATCAGTTGTCACAAGACATCACCTTCCGAGATACATGCTCTGTAGTTTGGTATTTGCTTTGCGTCATAGGATTAAAGCGAGTAGCTAATGAGGGCCGGTCACTCGAGTTGGTTCCTTGTCTTGGTTCTATAGAAGGGAGTTCCAGGATGTGGTTAGCGAAGGATGTGTTCTTACTAGTTTACCCTGTATTCGCAGAAAAACAAAAGGTGATCGTAGGCCCCGACTACAACTTGAATTAAAAATCGTATCTTATAATCACGTATCTCACTTGAATTATGCCTACCGTCGAGGACTCTCCCTGACGTGTAGTAGTTGCCAAATGAGTTGCTTCGATCAATCTCACAATATTAGTGTTAGATTACTTGAAAGAGAATCATGTTTGACATTAGATCAATAGAATTCAAATGTGATTAATTATGCAAGACAAGAGAACTATTAATGAAATAAGAATGATAATCTAGAAGGAAAGTGGGAAGGTTAGTAAAGAAAAGTGTTGGAAACTTGGCTAGTGTGCATCTACTTCATGTATGCCTATAGAGGCCTCCAATCCTAAGATACGATGTATCTTGGAGTCATAGTGCGAGACCCTCGTGGTTAAGACTACCGACTATTTCTATTACTAATAGTTGTGTTGGTAAGTCTTAAAAGAAAATATCAACTTAAAAATTAATAATAATCTGAGGGTAAGATTCCACTTGCAGCCTTTACTCTCGAGAGTGACACTCATGTTCATGTGCACTTGTTTCAGTTCAATAGGTATATTGCTTGCTCCCTTTATCTATTTACATGTTTTACCTATAATTTAAGTATATCCGTACTGGACAACTTTGCTCATAGCGTACCCTTTGTCGTGTAATCCAACAGGTTCGTATTACCTGCCGCAGTAGTAGGGTGTGGTTTTGAAGTTTTGGAATATTTAAGTTTCTGTTGCACTTTGAGTGTGCGTACTTCATGATTTTTTTGTGCTAGTTTTTATCACATGCTTTGCATACGAGAGATAATGTTTTGTACTTATACTTTAGATGGTCAGTTACTTTTTTGCACTATTTTCGACATATTACTTATGATAACAGTTTGGTGTGTGTGTGATGTGGTGTATGAAATGAAGGATGCTCATGCATTTACTTGCTTACTTCTTATTTTCCTACAACTTGTATGATTGTGCTTGTGCTGAATTCAAAGTTCATGAGACGGTTGGTAAGTATCATGATATGTGTGATGTGATATTAACTCATTTTTTTTATTAAATATTGGTATTTGAATTAGGGTTTAATGAGGCTATCCAAAGGAGAGCTAACGTGGTTACATCACCATTTCTTAAGGTATTTTCTGAAAATACCTGGAGGATTTAGCCCACTAGAGGACAACATGTTGTATTTCAAATTTCGTGTAAAACAGACTATCATAACCCATCCATCTAAGGTCGTTTCAACAATTCTGAGACCGTTAAAATTTGACAGTCTTGAACATGTTAAGTCTTGAACATGTTAAGAATGTATGTTTTACACAAAATTTGAATTAGAACATGATGTCATATAATGATCTAAATCCCTCCCGGTATTTTCGGAAAATACATTAAGAAAAAAAAATAATGGTAGGAATAGCCTAGTTAGCTCTCCAGGAGTAGCCCCACTGTCTGTGATTTTCAAAAATCAAAATTATCTATTTCTCATCCAGATTTTTAAACGGAAAAGAATAGTAATACCTATATCCATTCGTATAGATATCGGTCCGTTTGCATCCTCAGCGACAAGGAACCTATCTGAATGTGATTAATAGACTTCCAACGTCAAGATCACAATCACGTATTAATCCAAGTCATCAACACTCTAATTAAACCCATGATCCAATCCATCTCTCTCACAACAATGTTGCCATCTCCATAGTCAATCCTCCTCTTCAAGCAGTAGCGACACCACCGCCTCTTGGTTCGAATATTCCACTGGCGTGCGTAACAACATGCGCAATAGCCCATAAGCCTCTCCAACTCCAATGCCACCTCTTTCTTCTTTAGCCTCTCCGATACCTTCACACCCAAGCATCTCTTCACGATCTCCGCAACCGCCATCACTTGCACCATATTGCTAGGGCCATCAAATCATAAACCCGTGCGAACGAATTTGATTTCTCATTGATAAGGAGCTCGTGCGAGCCTTGACACTATGAAGTCTGCAGCCTTCGTAAGAGGATGCTCCAAGATTTCATGTCCCTGCAAAAATTATTAAATTTTGCAAAAGGGTTCAATTTCTGCGTGGATCTCTACTTGGAACTAGAAATCTGTACTTGAACATTACAAAGCTCAAATTAAATGCAAACGTTAAAGCATAATAAAAATCACTTACCTGTGAATTATTGGCATGCTAAGAACGAAGTGGAGGTACCCAATTGCCCCAGCTATCTACAGCACAGTGCATTTCTCGCGAGACATACTGACTATGGAGTTGATAGTACCAGATCCCTTTGTTATGTACTCAAAGATCAGCAATGGCATTGCTTATTGGTGCCTGCATTTATACTCACACAATACAACCAATTAAAATTTGCACCTTCTCAAGTTATAGATCATTCGTCCCTCCCTGGTGTCCTGGCGGGTCTGTCAGCGGTGCTGCTGCTGCAGTAGAAACAACCGGTCATGTAGTTGTGGCTTGCAAGGTTCCATATGATAGTCATCTAGTAATGGCCCGGTCTTCCACCAGGAGGGAGTTGTTGTAGCTCCTCGGTAATCTTTTGGCTTAGGAGAAGGTGGGGATATGTGGGTAGATGTTGGTGATCCTCTGGCAAAAGGGTTGCTGAGCCATAGATGTGGGGAGTCGAAGGAGGTGTCTTCACAGGTGAGGAAGAAGCCTTTCGTGAAGCCGCTGAGGGGGGCCAAGTGCACCTATATATGTTGAAGGACGAGAAAGGTTGTACCAAGAAAAGCTCTAAGTTCTCATTTGCAATGCGGATTGCATTAGGTTCAAAACTGAACTCCACTTGCTACCCAGTAATATATTTACATATATTAAATAGCAGATTATAAATGGCAGATTGTACTTCAAAACAAATGCTGTTATGTAGCCACATGCCTGGATATCATAGTACTCTTGGTGAGTGACTCGAGCTTGTATTTGATATTGATAAGAGAAGGTGCATTTTACTCAGAGAGAGGTAATTTTTTGAAAAAATAAAGCTTGCTACTTCAGCAACAAATGCCAAGGGAGGAAGGAACAGGCAGTGAGATAGGATCTGTAGTGAAGATGAGTTGAAAGCAGCAACTACCAACTTCAGTGAAACTACAGTTGTCGGTCGTGGTGGAAACAGTATGATTTATCAGCAAGAGGATCAACGTTTCACGACCAAAGTGTCAGATTTTGGAGCTTTGAGACTTGCTCCAATAGGTAAAGCAGGGATCGCAACAATGCTCAAAGGGACGTTAGGATACTTGGACTCTAAGTACATCCGATCATTTAACAGATGAGAGTGATGTATATAGCTTTAGAGGTGGTCCTCCTAGAGCTGATCATTGGAGAGAAGTCGACATCATTTTTTAGGGCCATCAATAAGAGAAATCTAAGAACTTGCTTACCTCTCATTTCCTTTCACCCTTAAATACTTCTTTATTATATTTGCAAATACCATTACTTGTTCTTTATTTGTCTCTTCCCGTTGTGGTCGAGGATATCATCTAACTCTCCTCCATCCATGTTACCAAAAATATATTGCAAGATCTGGCATATCGATGTCCCTTGAATGATATCAACTTTTTTCTAGTGAGAAGCTCTATGAGGACCATTCAGGCCAATATACATCACCCTCATATGTTCAACGACCAGTGTAGACATAATTCAGGATTCAAATATCCCAATGTCCCTTAGATCACTGTTGAAATCTTGGCATAACCAACTGGAGAGAATTACGAGGCTCTGAAAACCTTCCACTTTGGCCATGAAGTTGTTATAGTTTCTTGGGGATTAGATATTTATGTAACAAATAAGTCAAGTGAAACACTACGAGATGTATACTACTTGACCAATTTAGGTGCTAAAACTAAATTAGTATACTGAGATTATATTGTAGGTATGTGCAAGACCCATCTGTGTCTGCCGCAATGCCTAACCTTAATTGCCTTCCACGAAATCATCACTAACAACCTATAAGACATCTCTGTGGAAGAGTGCTCCATTAGAGGCTTACTCATAAACTCACAAATGCACTTTTGTCTCCAAGCAACATCCCACAATATCGACTGTGTTCCGTTGTATCACTTTGGTGAAAAGCACAAGCTTACTAATGAATCGATTTATCTAGGCTTCAATTAACCTTCAACCTCTTGATAATGACGACCCTTTTGTCGGGAAAGAAACCTTCTTAAATTATATTGTTTCCAACTTTCCACCACGACCAAGAACTCTACTCTCATTGATGTTGGTAATTGATGCTTTTAGATCGCCTTTACTCCAGATACTCGCCCCGTTGCCTTCTCCTCCCTCCGTTGGCATTTGTTTCCGGAACAGCAAACATCCATTTTTTTTTAAATACTTCTCTTTAAGTAGAATGTACTCGCTCTTCTTTTTCATCAAATATAAGAAAGAACCACTAACCAAGAGGACTGCATTAGTCGGGCATGTGGCTACATGCATTAGTTGACATTTGTTTCGAGGAAAATCCAATATTTATAATTGGTTGTTTAAGATATGTAAGTATATAATTGGAAATAAGAGGAGGTCCAATTTCAAGCCTAAAGCAACTTGTGGAGCTCAAGGGGACTTATCATTTTTAACACAACCTATCTTATCTTTCCTTGTATCACCATGTGTGCTCATTGGCCAAGAGCAAGTGTAATTTCCACGTGATGGTTTCTGCAATACAAAATTTCACAATTGAGTAAAAACTAGTTCCGTTTACATAAAGGGCCTCCAAATTACTAAAGAAAATGCATCATTTTATGTTACGACATTTTTGCAATGATCTTATATCTTTCCTAAATTGCCAACTAACCCTACATGTCAGAAATGTCACCTCAATGGCTATGATTAAGTCTGATTAACCTAATCCATAGCATTTTTATTATTCGCAACTTCTTCAAAATCTTGGTAAAACTAGCTTTGATGAATTTGCTTTATAAGTTGGTAAATAAAAGCATAATTTACTTATTGTAAGCAAGTTTATAATAAAGATTAAAATATTGTCTTTTCATCTAGTTTAAAATAGTTGATCGAACTTCCAATGAAACTTTGTTAGTTGAAAAGATTCAAAGATATTTATGTTGTTGAGCATTATAAAAATAATGTCTATCATTGTATGATTGCTAATAATAATTGTTAGAAAATAGGAAGCGGAAGCGGAATCGGAAATAAAGATAAATAAACATGGAAGAACAAGATTTTTACGTGGAACCTTACTCCCTAAGGAGCGGGATGAAACCACAGGAGAATGCCTCAAAGGGCTTGTGTGTCTATTGCACTTTCTCAATGGATACAAGAAGCCCGGGGCTTCTTATATAGCCTCCACAGAGCCTCCAAGTCCCACCACTGGTAGATGTAGGACTAGACATATGGATAGGGTAAATGAATCCTGAATCCATTTACCCATCTTCCTCATATATGACGCATACAACGAATACTCCAACACTCCCCCTCAAGCTGGAGCATGTAATGCTCAACTTGGACAAACATAAAGAAACTCAACTCATGCTACAAGACACTACGGACAATATCAACTCAACGCGCACAACTGTTGTTGTCGAGGACGTTGCTTCTCATGCCGTGTAGGTGAGGACAAACGAGCTGGAGTGTGAGTCTACTGAATCTCCTCGTCGGAGAGCATGTGCTCTTTACTGCTCCTGTTAGAGACACTGCAACTAGAAATGAGTCTCCTCGTCGGAGTACTCCGGCCTGCCACAACATACGGACAACTGCTCCATTTCTGAAAAGGGCCAAACTGAAGAAGGTCGTGGAAGTGCAATCCTCGTCGGAGTCCACGGTCGCTGGAGAATGGAGTCTGAAAAGTCTCCTCGTCGGAGAACTGTGTCTCTCCTATCTAGCATAGAGAGTGGTACTCTACTATGGAGTCCTTATGATACCACATGAAAACCCTTGCCCACATGGCATAAGGAATGGTCCTCTACTCTGGAGTCCCTATGGCTCACATGAAAACTATGGCCGACAAAACAAGAAGAATGATGGGGACCATGACAAAAGATGGCATACTTGTGCACATCTGAAAAAATCCCATCCATGTGTGTGTCTGAAACTGGAGACTCGGAAACAACCGTCGAGTCTGATCATCTACTGTAGAGTCTGGAAATCTGACTGATCTGGAATATCTGTATCTGGATCTGGAGAATCTGAATAGACCTGTGACTCTACATATACTCCCCCTTTCTCCAATACTTGTTGGAAAACATAGACGTCGACAATAACATGAGGAGAAAAAAACACTAAATAGCCAATTTCATCGTTTTTTTTCGGCTTCTCAAATCATCAATCAATTTTTTTAAAACATTTTTTTAAAACCATTTCAATTTTTTATCGAAACATTTTTTAAGTCGTTCCATCTTTTTTTCCAGCTTTTCACCATCATCATTTTTTTAAATCAATTTTTTCCGCTTACTCTTTTTTTATGCAATATTTTTTTAAACAAATCAGCCCCCTCAATTTTAGGTTCAATCAATTTTTTTTCAATCGCCACAACCCAACTTTAGGCTTAAACCATGCAACGACCCATCTCATCATCATTTTTTTTAAAACCCGCAACCCGTTATTTTCCTCAACACACGACCCATTTTAGGCGCTTCTTATTTAGGGTTCTCTTCAGGGAACCCTTTCTATCCCTTCCGCCGCCGCCAGGAGTAGGGGATGCTCCGCCTGCTCGTCGTGTCGCCGTCTAAAAATGGAGGAGGATCGCAGCCTCCTCTGCCCGGCGATGCCGCCTGAGAAGGAAAGGGGTTCGCGCCTTTGCGTGTGGGGCTGTGTGGCGCCGAGGATTGTCGCGTAAGGTTGCACGCCAATAGGGACTGGAGAGGAGTGCGCGGAGGGTTGCTGCCCGAGGACCTGGTGGTTCCACGCATGGTTTTAAAAGGCGGCGCCTCGAGGCGCAAAGGCGTACACCTCGAGGCGAGGCGGGGCCAAAACGCCCCGAGGCGCACGCCTCAGGTGCATCCTACGAGGCGTACGCCTCAGACTCGCCTGAGGCGCTTGAGGTGAGGCTGAGGCGTAAGCCTCAAAAATCGTTTTTTTTTAATTTCCCGGGTCACGTGCAAAGCACGTGACCTTTTTTAGTAAAAATTGAAGCGTCGGGGGGAAGGGGAGGTTCTGTTTGACAGAATCGAAACCCTCCCCCTCCCTTCCCCTAAGCCCCGCTTCTCGCTGCCCGCCACGATCGCCGCCCTCTGGAGTCGCCGCCCAGGCCCCTTCTCCATCGCCGACCCTCTCGCCGCCCAGTCGGAGCAGGTCTGCGCCGCCGCCACCTCCGAGTTTGATTTTTCTGATTTTTTTTTAATTTTTTTTTGTGTTTTCCAATTGTTGGGTTAAATTCTTACCTATGGCTATGAGTTATTAGTAAATATTGCAGTAGTTTCGGGTGTAAATGGATCCTAACATATCAAGATTTTTTTTATTCCAGTTGATATGATCATAGCAGTTCATATCCCTACGATATCCATATCCATTGTGCATATGAAATCTAATTATATCTATTTTTTTTGCAACATTATATGCTTTCTCTTTGACATCTCACCTAGGGCTAGGATGCAACTATGATGAAGGATTACATGTATGTGCATCTTGTACTGTTAGTATATATCAATATGTGTATGTTATTGTATAACTTGTAGATATGGGAAGGAAAGGCCAAAGTGGGGGGCGATCGGATCTCGGGAGATACCGTCGAGAACTTGAAATGGACGAGCATCACAAAGGGAAAGGATATGTATATGTTGAATGCAATTTTTGTTCGATGAAGATCACCGGTGGGGTGAAGCGGCTAAAAGACCATCTTGCAAAGACACGCAAGAATGTGAGAGCTTGTCCAAGCGTTCCTATTGAAGTTCAACAAGAGATGAAGATGTTCATGGACAACAAGGGTAATGAAAAGAGAAGACGGTTTGAAGAAATGGAAGAAGTTTGCCGAGTTGGGATGCAAGGGCCATCTGGAGGTGATGAAAATGAACCGGCACAAAGAGCACTGACAGATTCTAGTGGTACCAAGCAAGTTCGAGGACCGATGGTTTTTTTTATTGCACATAGAGGTAGGGGTGCAGGTAGTTCGCATCCTCCCTCTCAACAACTCACTTTAAATGCAAGCTGGAAAAAAGATGAGAGAAGGAGGATTTGCAGGAGCATTGGGAGATTTTTTTTGAGAATTCATTGGCATTCTACATAGCCAATAGTCCTTATCTGGCGATGATGACTGATGTATGTGGATATGTAAGGGGTTTCAAGCCACCAACCATGCATGAACTCCGAACTTGGATTTTGAAAGAAGAGAAGCAGGCCATTACCACTCTTGTTGATGAGGCGAAGGCTTCTTGGATTGCCACGGGTTGTTGCATCATGTCGAACGGTTGGACCGACACGAAAGGACGCACATTGATTAATTTTTTGGTGAATAATCCCAAAGGGACTTACTTCTTGAAGTCGATTGATGCATCCGATCAAGTTAAAGATGCTAGGATGCTTTTTAAAGTGTTGGATAAAGTTGTTGAGGAGGTCGGAGAGACGAATGTTGTCCAAGTGATAACGGACAATGCATCCGCTTACAAAGTTGCTGGACAAATGTTGATGGATAAAAGGAAGAATCTTTATTGGACACCTTGTGCAGCGCATTGTATAGATTTGATGTTAAAGGATATCCTCAAATTGCCACTTCATGCATCGGTGTTCAAAAAAGCAAAAAAATAATCAATTTTGTGTATGCACATGCTTGGATTTTGGCAATGGTGAGAAATATTGCAGGTTGTGATTTGGTGAAAACTGCCGTTACTAGATTTGCTACTGCATTTCTTACATTGCAAAGCTTGATTACAGCCAAGGATTCACTTGAATCCTTCTTCACATCCAGAGCATGGAAGAACAGTTCTTATGTGAATCGCCCATTGGGTCAAAGTGTGGTGAACACTGTTGTGAAGAGCAAGTCTTTTTGGCCTAGTGTTGCATATGTTCTCAACACCACGAAGCCTTTGGTCACCGTTTTGAGGTTGGTGGATTCTAAAAAATTTCCACCGATGGGATTTATTTATGAAGCCATGGACAGGGCCAAGGAGGAGATAGCTAGAAATCTTGAAAATGACGAGACCAAATATAAGATTATTTGGGATATTGTGGATAGCCGTTGGGATCGTCAACTTCACAGGCCTTTACATGCTGCTGCTTATTTCCTCAATCCCCACTTTCATTATGAACCGACATTCTCCAATCACTTAGAGGTGAAAATGGGATTGTTTTCATGCATGGAAAGATTGATCATTGATCCAGATGCGAGGATGAAAGCAAATTCACAACTTGATTCCTTCATGCATGCCAGAGGATTTTTTGGATGGACAAAAGCTGTTAATTCAAGGAAAACAAGAAGTCCTGGTGAGTATTGTAAATAAACTTTAAGAGTTTTCCATATACTACATAATTACTAAAATGTGTTATTGACCATTACCAGCGGATTGGTGGACGTTGTTTGGTAATGAAACACCTGAATTGGCGGCATTTGCTATTAGGGTGTTGAGCTTGACTTGTAGTGCTTCTGGGTGTGAACGTAATTGGAGCTCTTTTAATCAAGTAAGTGGTTAAAGCATTATTTAATTTTATGATAGTGTTTTTGTTTCATGTTAATCACTTAAACCTTACGTATGTCTATATAGGTCCACACTAAGAGAAGAAATCGTTTATCACAAGCGAAGCTCAATGATCTGGTTTACATCATGTTCAATTTGAAATTGAAACATAGAGAATTAAGGAAGAAAACAATAGAAGATCCATTATGTTTGGAAGACATTGACTCCGGTGATGAATGGATTTTAGAAGCTCAAGATGTCAAGGCGTATCAGGATCTTGATGCAAACATACCCCTTGACGATGATCCTCTTGAGGAGGAAGGAGGTGAAAGAGGTGGAGGAGCTCAAGTCGCTCGGCCTAAAAAGAAGGGGGAAAAATGACAAAGGTGCAATACAATATTATAAATTAAAAGAATGTTCGATGCTTTTTTCTGAATTGTGATTAACTTTCAAATGGTTGATTATGCATATTACTTTCTTGATTAGGTAAAGGAAAAACTTCAATTAATGTTGAGGAGGAGGAGAACTCCAATTCTGAGGATGGAAGCGATGATGAAGCTGAAGATGATGTGCACTTGAATTTTATGGATGATTCCGATGACGATCCAATGAGTAGTAGGAGCAGTGACGACGACGATGGCGACGACAACACTGCTGAGGGGCGAGAAGACTGAAGTTGATTCGTTGAATCAATATTGATGATTTGTGATTTTGATGTATCACATAATAGTGATGGAACATATGTTGCATTAATTTCATGCTTGTGTCAAACTTTATTTCCTACTTTATGTTTTCTTTTCTAATTTCACAATCGTATTTGAACTTTGGACAATCATAGTTGTAGTTTGTAGTTTGTATTGAACTTTAGGACAATATATTGCAATTTTTTGTGTTGTTAGTATTTATTCCAATTTATTTTGCTTTAATTTTAATTTTTCTTTCCAAAAAATTGAGGCTTACGCCTCGACCGCCTCGAGGCTTACACCTCGCCTCACATTTTGGGAAAACGCCTCGGACCGCCTCACGCTTTTTTAAACCTTGGTTCCACGCCATCGAAGGAGTGGAGGGCGCCTGGATCATGCTGCCGTGAGATGAGATATGCGATGCGAGGAAAGCATCTCACGCCAAGTAGGTAGCAGCAATGTTGCCTGCATCATATGCGCCGCCGGGCTCTGCTTGATGCGAAGATCTCGCCTTTGAGTGGGGAATCGGCTTGAGGAGAGGGCTCCACCTGGAGCCTTCACTACTGTCGCCGGCGAGTGGAAGCGCTGCCAGCCTGGAGCAAGAGCCTCGCAGGGGTTCACCGCCTGGCCTGGATCTAGGTGTGCGGGGGAACATCGCATGGAGAGGTGGTGCACCTAGGGGCTCACCATTGGTCTGGAACTTGGGCTGGATGGCGCCGGATTCACGAGTACTGTTGCGCCAATCTGGAGGGCTAGGGCACGCAGATGCCCAGCCTGGAACAGGCTGGAATCTTCTTGTGGCAAAAGATGCGGCAGGAGTCTAGGACATGAATAGAGATTAGGGTTCCAGATTGGAACCCTAGAACTTGGATCTTGGACTAAAAAAAACTCATAATAATATTCTTCTCGAACAATCTTCAAGAACAGAGATTGCAAGAACGATCGAATCTCGAATGGCCAAAAAAAACATAAAACTTCAGTAACGATTCCTCGAGAATCGAACCCGCTCTGATACCATGTTAGAATATAGGAAGCGGAAGCGGAATCAGAAATAAAGATAAATAAACATGGAAGAACAAGATTTTTACGTGGAACCCTACTCCCTAAGGAGCGGGATGAGACCACAGGAGAATGCCTCAGAGGGTTGGTGTGTCTATTGCACTTTCTCAATAGATACAAGAGGCATGAGGCTCCTTATATAGCCTCCACAGAGCCTCCAAGTCCCACCACTGGTAGATGTGGGACTAAACATATGGATGGGGTAAATGGATCCTGGAGAGATCCATTTACCCATCTCCCTCATAGATGACGCATACAACGAATACTCCAACAATAATGAAATTAAATTTTGGCATAGAAGAGTGGGTAATCTACACATAAGTACTTTAATAACTTGATTAAAAATAACTAAGTGGATTTCTTTTGAAAAGAGTTAACTGAAAAATACCTTATAATGCTTGCTCACTTGAAAAACTTCACAAAGTTCCTTTAGAATAAAAAACTCCATTTTAATGCCTAGACCACTAGAAATATTATCTTTTCGTCCAATCCAGAGTAGAAAGTTTTGTTGTAGATAATGCCTTAAATGGTAGATGGATTACTCACGCTTGGTTCACTATCATCTTCGTAAAACAACTCAAACAATAGAATCTTTTATAAACTTTTGTATAGTACATATTCACTGTCATCTTCATATAATTAAAAACTCAAGCAATAGAATCTTTTATAATCTTTTTATAGTACATATTGATGTTTTCAGTTCTTAGCATATCTATATTTAGTGGCAACAAGTCAAAACAAAGACTATTGTTAAGGGCATGTCGACTTGGAAAACTAGAACGATGGTGATCCCTAGCTGATACGAACTAAAACTCAAAAAGAGGAGAAATTGATGAAGGACTCAACATATATTTTCGAGTGAGAGATGATCAATGCTAGGGGTACGTGGAGGAAGGTTTAGTCAGTGTATGGGAAGTGCTTGCAAAAGTGGACTGCTCCAGCCTATCGAGACCTCCTTGCTCATGGGACCCAACCAATCACCTTACAAAGAAACGAAGTCAACAAATATGATAGTGCATTGTGTAAATCCTTTGTTATCTGACTAGTATACATCAAGTTCAGAGGAAAATTTGAGCATGTAGAACTCTACATGGTTGCATGCTGGGAGTAATATGAACTTCCCTTTAACCTCTTACAGGGGAAATGATGTCTGTTGTCTAACATAATCGTTGGTCTTGCGGAGGACGTGTTGTATATAGTGAAGTGCTTGCTTCCACAGAGAGGGTTGGAAGCAGATGAGTCATCTATCCATTCTGCATCATTTGGATAAGTAGAAAGATCAATGCTGATACCTGACGAGCTAGATGATGCAGTAGCGACGAGGTTAGATAATGCAACAATAGCCAATAGAGTATGTGAGGGAGAAACAACCATAACCCATATTTGTGACAACAAGTTCTCAAAAATTTTGATCATGTAAAAAAGGCATTTAATCGCTCCATTGTTCAATGTACTGAGGGCTGGTCGTCCATGCTTTTGCTAGAATGTGCCTTCTGTCTATACGAGTCTCTAAAAGTATGTATAGTGTGAATGAGACCTTCCACGACCTCCGCCTCTGCGTCTACTACCACATGCTCTACCTGTAATGAAGCTTCAACTGCCACGGGATGTAATCATTACTAAGGATGTCTTGAGATAATAGTAGGAATACAATCCTACTAAGACTACTATACATCTCCTCCATCGGTGATATAGTAACATAGTAAGAAATCGAATACAAACCGAATCACATATTAGATCTAGGACCGCGAGAGAAATCTTGACCATAAAGCATGTTTATCTATGTTTTCTCGCCCTCACATTTGCATGGAAGAAGGTAACTGCAAGGTTTTGTGAATATGTCGTTTAGGTTTGCGTAGTATGCGTTTAGAGGATGGACATCTTGTATCGTAAGGTAGAAAGCATGTTATAGTTGAAGAATCATGCTTTTTTTCTTGGATCAAGAATAGGTTGGGCTGAGGGGGGCGGATCCTCTGCTGTGAAATCCCCTGCATTACAGCAGGGGATTTCACAGCAGAGGATCCGCTCGCTGGGCTGAGAACATGGCATTTGAGTAGATTTCCCATCATGCAACTAAACTACAGAGATATATCTACAGTATCTTGGTCAAACCAAACATGCCCGAGTATTAATAATTGACCAACGAGGCAAATTACTATATTTTTTTCCATCCCATTTTTTTTCATTTGTACACAAATCATTTCATACAACTGTTTGAAATCCGCTACAGTTACTTTTAGAATTCCATGCAGATATATACCTTTGCATGTGGAATCTCTATATGTGCTCACCCAACCCCAAGAAACCAAACGACCCAGTACGCACTATTATCTAAAGCACTAATTACACATCTTCCTTTTTGTTCCTTCTATGTGATGCACATCCTTCTAGCCTTCTAGGATGACTATTATAAATTGCCAGTTACTAATTAAATTTGCTGCCATTAAACAAAAATAAAAACCAAGCTTTTGACAAGTCCAACATACCTCCATATGATACAACTGAGGTCAAACATATATACCTCCATCTCAAAAAGGGCAATCTCCCGTTCAACCCCTGAAAACCAGAATTGCATACATATCAGAACCTTTTTAAATTAACAATAACGGCTGAGACACTCTGACCAAAGTGGAATTAAACCAGCAGGAGCCACAGCAATGTTAGTACGATGATACTGCAATAGATTCTTAAGTAGAGAAACCATATCTCTTCATTTAAATTTAGAATCCAGATCATTTCTTATAAGTTCGAAGATACTTACATCTTGCATCAAAGATAACAAATCGTACAACTGCCAGCCCATCTCCAAAAATACGAATTCAAAATATTCCAGTGATCGCCTGAAAATCGCTCTAGTTTTAGTACAATCTTAAGAAATTCTACCTCGTAAATTTAGGGGGGGGGGGGGGGGGGGTTTCAATCTAACAAGTATCATGTCAGCAGATAACCTGAGATCCTTCCAAACTTAAGCTCGGTTTCGAATTTCGAAAGCACTTCCGCATCATGAAATATTCAATCAAAGAAGTTCCAAAACAGGACCGCCAAGAACAGTTGGTTGTTTTAAATGCCAAGGCCACAGGGAGCTACTGTCTTAATTTACCACCATTTCCTTTTTTTTTCAGTTTTGTTGTGGTTGTTAGGTCTCGGTTCTGGGATTACCGAACGTTTGTGCTACTGTTTATTTTTTATGAAATGAAATGCGATCATTTATTTAAAAAAAATATGTAGGACCATCAAAACCCACACGAACACACCTACAAAACAACACGACAGACCATTAGCCCCACTGGAAAAAACACCACGGCACATTAGCAACCAAACAACACCCAAGGCACCAGCATTGAAGCACGAGAACATCCCAGAGAACTGGGTAGTATTTTCTTTGGATAACGTGCGATTCAAAAAGGTTTATTACGTGTATATACACTCATCATCCTCGAGTGCTGCACAGGAAGATGTAAAACAAACCAAGAGAACCAGGTAGTTTTTTCTTGGGTATAAACAGGAAACCCTAATTACCTTGGAGAAGGATAACGATACTCAAACATCTTCCCACTGCAGGAGATGAGGATAAGGCCACGCTGCGCATCAAAGAGAACTGCGAGCTCTTGTGCCTTCTTCGGCAACCCTCCCTGCCACTTGAAAAAGGTCACCTGCCCGTTCAGGGATACTCGATCCTCTCGATCCAAAGAAACACGCAAGCTGTCATCAAAAGTAGGAAGAGAAGAACTTGGTATGAGTATAGGAGAGGGAATGGCGGAGAACCTAGAGCTGATGGTAGAGAGTGTGTGTGTGTGGAGCTCAGGAAGGACGTGACCTTTTAAAAGGAAAAACGTTGGTTTCTGCCTCGGCTCTCAAGCACTTCCTCTGTTGGTCTTAAACAAGCATGTGAACAGTAATGCAATGTGAATTTCAATGTTATCCGTAAGATCTCATCCTTAAGCTTAATCAACAAAATCCTCCCTCCACGACCTTCATCGCCCCCTTTCTTGTTTGATGTAAATGGGGATGACGTCAGCTGCACGCGAACTGCAACGCTGCTACGTAATAAAGGCCAAAGGACGAAGGAAGAGGATGATTATAGCAGAGGTGCCATAATGGCTCCCAAAAAATTGAGATTTTGATTTCGAAAATCCAATGTTACGATTACATCTTCAACTAATGTTCCATAAATCCTTCAAATCTCACTCAAATTCAAGATCATTTGTTATATTATCTTGATGATCAAAAGTTCGAAGAGAAGGGTGTGGATCCTGTATAGTAGATGTGTTGTAACAGCGGCACGATGCGCGTCTCCTCGCTGTTAAAGCGCTCTTCTGTACAATACAGCCCAACTACGAGACGAAAGGAAGCCATGATCCTATGATGTAATAGATATTATATCAGAGGTGTTGTAATCTTTTTCTTTGCGGTTTGCATTTTGAAAATCCAACCTTACGCATTATATCTTTTAAGGGATTTTATCACTTGTACCCCTCTGAGATATCGCAATATCAGTTATACCCCTATCTTTTTGGTAATATCAGTTGTGCCCCTAACTTCTTGCTCCGTCACCAGTTGTGCCCTTCCGTCAGATTGACCGTCAAAAAATTAAAATAACCATGGTTTATTCAAACCATGGTGTGGTTAAGAAGGGTATTATGGTCCATACCCTTCTTCATCTTCTTCCTCCTCCATTTGCTCTTCTTCCTTCTATTCATAATTTCTCTCTCTTACTAAAACCTATATGCATCCATCGAATCTCTAAAATTTTTACATTTCCACGGACATATCACTCGTTACGGATCAAACGATGAATTTTATTGAATTTTTGGATGACTTTTAATGAATCAATTAGTCAAAATTTATCAAAATTTAACAAAAAAAACTCAACTTTTTATGAATCTTGGGGGTGACCTGGGAAGAACATGTGGTACGGGAGGAGACACGAGGTAGGTCGTCGCGGCGCGGGGCGCAGGGACGGGGGAGGAGGGAGGGGGCGCATGGGTCGCGGCGTCGCGGGGGCGCGGGGCGCAGCAGCGGGGGGAGGCAGGGCGAGGGCGCAGGGGTGCGGGGCCTGGATCGCAGGGGCTCGGGGGAGGAGGGAGGGAGCGGGGTCGCGGCGGTGCGGGAGGGGCGCAGGGGGAGGAGGGAGGGGGCGCAGGGGTCGCGGCGACACGGGGGTCGCGGGGGCGCGGAGCGCAGGGGCGGGGGGAGGCAGGGCGAGGGCGGGCGTGGGGCCTGGGTCGCAGGGGCTCGGGGGAGGAGGGAGGGTGCGGGGTCGCGGCGGCGCGGGGGCGCGGGAGGGGCGGGGGGGAGGCAGGGCGAGGGCGGGTGTGGGGTCTGGGTCGCAGGGGCTCGGGGGAGGAGGGAGGGTGCGGGGTCGCGGAGGCGCGGGAGGGGCGTGGGGGGAGGCAGGGCGAGGGCGCGGGTCCTGAGGCGCAGGGGCGGTGGGAGGTCGTGGTTGCAGGGGGCGGGACTGGGAGGGGGTTGCGGGAGGTCGGCGCTGGGAGGGAGGTTGGGGCGGAGGGGGTGCGGGGTTGGGCGGCGCGGGGCAGGGGCGGGGGCTGCGGGCTGGGAGGAGGTGCGGAGAGCTCGAGGCGGAGCTGGGCGGCGCCAGGAGCGGGGGCAGGGGCAGAGAGGGAGGAGGAGGAGGTGGAGGTGGAGGAGGAGGAAGAAGAGGATGGGGAGGAGGAGGAAGAAGAAGATGATGAGGGTGTAAAATGACCTCAAAACTTTTGTTTTAAATTTAATTCCGCCTATGTCCTCACAGTTAACGTCCGTTTGCACTGTAGATGGACGGTAACTAACCCGAGGGGCACAAGTGAAAAAAAAACAAGAAGTGAGGAGCACAACTGATATTACCAAAAAGATAGGGGTATAACTGATATTGCGATATCTCGGAGGGGCACAAGTGATAAAATCCCATCTTTTAAATGCTCCACATATCCTCCACTTTCGCTCAAATCCGAGGTCATTTGCTATTTTATCTTAATGATCAAAAGTCTGGTTGACATTTAAGCAACTTAAATCACATTTTAAAAAGAACTGAATTTTAGACCATTAAGATAAAATAGCAAACGACCTCGGATTCGAACGAAATTTGGAATTATATGTGGAGCATTAGTAGAAGATATAATACATATGATTGGATTTTCAAAATGTAAATAGCAAAAAAAAATATAGAGATTACTACACCTTTGTTGTAATACCCATTACACCAGAGGATATTGTCTCGACGAAAGGAAGTATTGAAGGAAACACACTCCCTCCATCATATTTACCTACATAAAAAATGTGACGCACAAGTGGTTGATTCTATATGTAAAACTTTCACTCACATGTAATATTCCTTTTAACTATAGTGAGTAAAGTATGGTGGATCGATGTCAAAGTACACTTATTTCACATGGTGGAAGTCTAGCCAAGCCAACTTTCGAGGATACAATGTTAAATGAGCCATACACCAATTAATCAACTTTTGTGGATACCTTCAATGATTGTGATTTTTTTGCGGATACGAATATGATATATTTATGTACGGATGAAGTTATAATTTTTTTGTTGAATATATCCAAATCGATATCGGCCCACTATCGTTGCTTCTGAGATACAAGTGCCTCGATCTTTATAGTATCAACAGAAATCCCTGCACCAGAAATCACGTGGTCAAGAAACACCACCTCAAAAAAACAAAACTCGCATTCGTTGTACTTCGCATATACCTGTTGCTCTCACAGTGTCTATAGAATGATATGAAGATGTGACTCATGCATATACTCATCACGAGAATGCCACTACAAATCTATCCGTATATGGACAAAATATCATATTCATCATGTCCATGAAATTGATAGGTGCATTCATGAGCCCAAATGACATCACGACAAACTCGTAGTGTCCGTATCTCGTATGTAATGTGGACTTCGGTACCTCTGAATCCTTGATCCTCAACTGATGATATTCAGAATGCAGATTGATCTTGGAGAACATTGTTGCTCCCTGTAACTGATCAAAGAAATCATTAATACGCAGGAGTGGATAACGGTTCTTAACGGTTTGCTTGTTGAGTTGCTTGTAGTCAATGCACAATCTCATGGATCCATCCTTCTTCTTTACAAAGAGCATTGATGTCCTCCATGGTGATGTACTGGGAAGGATGAATTCCTTCTCAATCAAATTCTGCAGCTGCACCTTTAGCTCCCCGGGCTCAGCCGGTGCCATCCAATATAGGGAATATATATCGATTGAGTATCAGGTAGTAGCACAACCTCGAACTATATCTCCCGCTCTATGGTAATCTAGGAAGATCATCAAGAAACATATCAAGGAACTCTCGAACGACCCTAACAGCATCAACCATCTTGTCATGGGTGGTTGTGTGAGCTATGTAGGCAATATATCCTACACATCCTTGTCTAAGGTGCCATTGCGCTCTCAAAGCGGAGATGTACTCAACCTTTGTGTCTGACGTGCGTCCATCAAATTGGAAGGTTGGTATTCCTAGTAGATGGTAGACAACTATATCCCAAAGCAGTCTAAGCACGTGTGATGTTCTCTATCCAATTCATGCCTAGCATAAAATGAAAATCATCCAGTTATATCAATAATAGAAAAGCAGGCATGGGATGTCCATTGATATGTATTGCTACATCCTCGATGGCATATTTGATGACAAAAAGCTAGCCCCCTAGGTCCTTGATGTAGTATGGGATCAGGACATTCGTGATTGTCTTGCCTAGAGTAGGCAACAATAAATGGTGTGCACAAAACGATTGTGTGGTGCCAAAATCAAACAAAACATGGAATGGAAATCCTTCTATAAAAATCATACTCTGGTGATAGAACTAGAGGCATGGGCATGCTCCTAGGTAACAACATTCAACACCCCTAGTTGTGTCGGTGAAGAACTAGATCCTGCGGCACTATATATCGATTGTGGTGGGGGATGCTGGAATCTCCTATCTCTACAATGGAAACAGGATCCTCGAGACTGGAAAGAAGTGTTGGGTCTCGCACTCTGCTGAGGTGAACCTAAGCTGCTGGCAAGTAATGGGAACTGGTCTACGAAGTGACGAGGCCGCTGATAGTGAAAACAAGCCTTCTTTGGCAATGATCCTTCAGACACAATGCAACCACCCCATTGTCTCTAACTCTACGGGTGTATTGGGGGGCAAGCAAATGTGGTATTGCGATCAACCAAGGTTGTCCTAAGGTATGGGGTTGCGTGGAACTGCTAGATGTTGTTGTCATTGCAAATGGGTGGAAGCGATGATATTGATGAGAACAGAAAGAACCTCAATGTTCTAGCCTTCTAAAAATGATAAGATTGCAACTAAGTTTGTCCTACAAGTTGTCGGCTCTGAGTAGTCTCCCCACCTCGTCACCTTCGTCGTCACCTCCTTGATGGAGGTGAGGTCCAGTGTAGACAAGTGATCATGTACCTCCAGTCTCATGCCACATATGAACTTCTGCAAATTCTCATGTGGCTATGTTGTAGTGGTAGGAGAGTGGCATGCAAGCTCTGTATAGCAGATCATGTACTCCTGAGCGGTCATGGGGCCTTGCATAAGCTCTGCAAACTCTCTCATCTATTCATCTTCTTAGTGCTCGAGGCAGAATTCCTCACGAAACTCATCCACAAAGTCCTCTCAATTGGCAGGTCTAGTGAAATGCTCCTTGATGGCGTACTACCATCTCTCTACGTATCTAGCTAATGAAAACTCTGCAACGGTCAACCAACTATCTACTACACATGTATGATTCGCAACACTTTGGACACATGGTCCATCAACAGCTCTGCATCAACTGGTGTAGTAGTGTCAAAGAAACATGGCACCTGAGACCTTTGGTAAGCAGTATACGTAGTATACTGCCTCTGTAAAGCATCAACATCGCCCTCCCCTTTCGGCTCCAGAGAGAGCGAAGGGTGTATACTGTCCTCACCATCTTGGGATGGATGGTAGGTGGAGTTCTCCTTACGATGAAGTCTCTGCTCCATCTCTTCCGGACGGATTTGCATGCCCTGAATGACACCAATAAATCGTGCTAACAGTTGGGCCACATCAGAATCCACTTGAGGCGGCATAGTTCTACAAACAAGCCACGACATTAATAGTGATATTTAGAGAGACATGGATATGGTTATATCATGTTACTACCGTATTTTCCATGGACTCGTTTCAAGGTCAGAAGAACATAGACAATATCCCATGTTATGAATACCGATGAGAATCTTGTGTTTATGAGAAGGATGCAATATCTCTGCTCTGATACCAAAATGTCACTTCCATGGATCATTATACTCACTAACCGTTATGTAAATACCACATTCACATTCAACATACACACAATCATACAAATGTATATATCGTAGGAAAATAAGAAAGTAAGGAAGTAAATGCATGAGCATCAATCCATTTCATTCACCACATGATATATATACTAAAATGTTCTCATAAGCAACACGTTCAAAAATAGTACAAACAAGTAACTAACCATCTACATCATAAGTATAAAACACTATCTCTCATCTACATAGCATGTGACGAGAACTACCACAAAAAAATCATCAAGTACGCATCCTGGAAGTGCAACTAAAACTGAAATGCTCTAAAACATCAAAGCAACATCCTACTACTGCGGCAGGTCCTGCGAACATGTTGGATCACACGAAAAAGAGTATGTTATGAGAAAGTTGTCCAATACGGTTATACTTAGATGATAGGTAAAACAACATGTAACCAAGTAAAAGTAGTAAGTAGTGTATCTAGTGAACTGAAATAAGTGCACGTGAACATGAGTGTCACTCTCGGAAGTACATGCTACAAGTGGAATCTTACCCTCGGCTCGCTATTAGTTTTTTAGTTGATCTTTTCTTTTAAGTTCCAATATGATCTTGACCATGAGAGTCTCACACTTTAACTCCAAGATACATCGTATCTTAAGGTTGGGGGTCCTCCATAGGCATGTGTAAAGTAGATGCACACTAATTAATTTTCCAACATTTTCCTTTTCTAACTTCCCACTTTCCTTCTAGATTATCATTCTCATTTCATTGACAGTTCTCGTCTTCTACAATTAATCATATTTCAATTGTATCGATCTAATGTTCAACATGATTCTCTTTCAAGTAATCTAACACAGGTACAATGAGAATGATTGAAGTAACTCATTTGGCAACTATTATGTGTCGGCGGGAGTCTTCTACGGTTGGCACAATTCAAGAAAGATATGGGATTATGAGATATGATTTTCAACTCAAACTGTAGTCGGACCTACGATCACCTCCATTTTTCTATGGATACGGGGCAAACCGATAAGAACACCTCCTTCGCTAATCACATCCCAAAACACCTCTCACAAAATGAAGATGAGTAACCAGCTCAAGTGATCGACCCTCGTTAGCCACTCATGTTAATCTATGATTCAAAGCGAAGAACATACTACAAAGCACACATCTCGGAAGGCGATGTCTCATGGCAACACAACGAGAATCTTGAAGCGGTGTTGAGAATTATGTGTCACCCAATCAATGCAACAGAAGTCGCGATTGTTTAGTCTTCTATTCGGGGCTCCAATGGTGCTAACCATCAGTTGACGTCATCGATTCTTCGATCCAAGATGACATGGAAACTGCACACACACACCACAATCCTCAACACCAGAGAGTACCTCAACCGTGAAGAACACCAAAGCATATGGTACATAAGGAAAGGTTCCAACTGCAACAAAACATGATGTCATACAGATTCAAAGTACTTACATTGGAATAGATTTAACATTACTCAAGTCTTTCACTTAGTTATCCAATTTCATTCCTTATCCAATTAGCATCCAGATAATCTAGTGTAATTCATTGTTTAGCCATTTAGGAATTTATTGTAAAATGTCTCACTATAGTTAGGTAATTAATTTATTTAGATGACTAACATTTACTAAGATGATGACTCATTACATCGATCATACACTTCTATGGTCGATCAAAGCCGTGGATCGTGAGTTGGTGCTGCGATTTAGTGTCCAACATTTTGTTTCAGATTTCAAAATAAATTAGATACATAGATAGAGCATTCAACGAGGAGAAATCTGACTTATATTTATATTTTTTTCGTTATGGAAACTCTCAGAAAATGCAGTTGAATGCTGTGGGCGGTCCGATTTTGTGTCCGATTTTTCATCTTCAATTTCGAAACAAACTGCATGCTTGTATAGAGCATGAAACAAGGATTAAGTATCATATTTTTTAGATCTCTTAAAAATCGTGATGGAAGTTGGCGATACGATCTGAAATCTGACTTTGCATGCGTGATCCCGGATGCTCCAAACATCAGATCGACGTGAAAACTACAAATATGCCTTGTACGAAAGATGTGCAATCCAACAAGGTAGAAGATCAAAATCCATACCTTCAGAGGTCATTCTCTGGATATCTCCTCCACTTGAAATCTGTGATTTCAAGGTGCTTAGCGTGAAATACACGCTAGCACGCTATGGATCTCATTATCCTCTTCGAGACGACGCCTTCGAAACGATGATTGAAGGTTGGAAAAATCACAACGATGGAGCTCTGACGAGCTCTGGGGTAGAGCTCCGACGACGGGTGTGGATAAAGTGACTAAGTGGTTTAGTCACTTAGCCTTTATATAGGCTCGGGTTCACGGCTCAAAAGTCATAAATCATTATATTTCGCACGTAACTTTCGCATACAGTGTCTGTTTTCGACGTTCTTAAGCTTGTTGGAAAGGTCTCAAAGAATACTACAAGATAGAATTATGGATAATGGATCATATTGAAGATCGAGTTTTTATATTTTTAGTATTTCAAGATTTCATAATTATCTTATGAATAATAAATATATCCTAATACTTAATTTATAATAAATCTTTCTGTAAAAGCTTAATTCAATAGCTCATTAAATAAAAATTATATATTCTATAAATAAAACAAAAAAAGGACTGCTACAATAAACTAATGGTCTATCGTGACTATATATCATCTGTTATTAAATATATAATGACGATATTATTTTTTGCTAAAATTATTTTTATACTAGAAATTAATAATGAATGTCATATCCATTGCTATATCATTAGCAACAATTCATATAAAAATACATATGTAATGTTTTTTTTTTAAAAATAACTAATCATTTCTAAATTTTGAACTAAAAATTTATCGACGACTACAAATAATTAAACATGTATGAAGATCTATATTTTTTGTACTTGAAAATGACTCCAGAATGCAGTAGAATGTGTGTAACCATGTAATATATTTAGATATATATTCATAACACATTGTTCTATGTATATACACATAGACTCCACAATATGGATATCCATATTCGTATCCGCTAAAAATGTAACCATATTTGTATCCTTATCCTCAAAATTTTTGAAAAAGGTACTACATACATACATGCATACAAACATATAGAGGACTTATCTAGAGGACATATGCCCATTAACGTGTTGGTGAGCATCAATTATAGGCCATACACATGTATTAGCAATAACTATATTTCTAATTATAGGCTACCATGTATTTAACAATTACTATATTTCTTATTATACAACGTCCTTAAAAAGGAAAGACGGTTTTGGAAAGAAACGCTTCAAATAAATGATTTCGAGCATATGATTAAGATCTAACGCTATGATAGTAATAAATATACTTTGACCAAGTAAATGGTGGTTGTGAGATCGGTAATATCAAGATAATTATCAATAATTTATGTCCAAATTATTACCTTATACAGAATTTAGTAATATGTATAAAGTGGTCAAGTAATGTGTGTTGTGGGATCAATAATAACATAACAAATGGTTAGAAATATCATTGTGTATGTAATGCGCATTCGATTCATTTATATAATATTTTTCCTTTTTTGTCATCGAAGCATTCTATTAATTTCACTAATTCATTTGTCCTTATGTGCATGTGTTTAATATCTTCTTTTTCAAAGTACTATTTCCATATTAATCGTATAGGAGGATAATATGTTACGGATTATATATTACTTTCTTACTTGAGCAATGTTCGTGCCTTACTGACCATTACTTCGTTATTACTGCTCTCATAATAATCACTACTTGAGAATCGTACACGTATTACTGAACCAGTGATATATGACATAGATATATACATTACTGAACACAGAACAACAATTTACTTAAAAATTGTATATATATATTATTTGAGTACCGTCTCTAAATTATTGAATTCTATTGAAAATAATAATATTTATGAAGATTACTGACCATTTATTATGTCTTTACTAACTTTACAATAAGCACTTACTTGACCAGTATGTATTATTGAATTCTATACCATATAACAAAGGGTTTTTACAGTTGTGCCCCTCTGAGATATTCCAATATCAGTTATACCCTGATGAATCTCCATTTCATCACCTTTATTCTATCATTTTGGCCTTAAAAACTCCAGCAAATGCAGGTAAATAGCATTAATTTGTTCATAATAGCATTCATTATTTATTGTATTAAATGTACATAGAATAAGGTTTTTAATGCCAAAATATAGAATAAAGAGAAGAAAAGAAAAAGGAATAAAATATTGCAAATATTTTATGACCTAAATCCCGAGACGAAGGCCAGCATGGAATTGGTCGACAAGGAATAAAGTAGGGGGAGATAAGGGCCAATAATACAATAAATACCTCATTTATTCATCCTTCCTTAATGCATTTTTGACACCTATTTTGTATATAATTATTCATTCATCAAATAAAAATATTTTGTACATGAAAGTTGTAGATAATAATGTGAATAAAAATACAAAATTGAGTTTGTGTAAAAATAATACTCAGTGTACATTTTATACCCAGAATAAAAAGCCAAAATCTCAACTTCACATACCCATATCTTGCAAATAGAAAACTCCAAATCACCCAAACTCACATTTAATTGTATATAGCTTTCCAAGAACTATTTAATAAAATTGGTTTCATAATTTTTGGAGTTCAACTGTAAAAGTTAGGTTTTTGTCCTTCATTGTGCAATCTGCCTGATTAAAATATTCAATTTAATCATTGTTCATTATTTTTACAAAATTATATTTTTAGAATTTTGTAGATAATGTATATAATACATGTACATATTGAAATTAAAAGAAAACCAAAAAAATTTGTAAAATAAAATAAGTCTATGCAATACATAGGCAAAATACCTATGCTATCTATATGTATATAAATAAAAAGGGGTTTTATTCTTTATTCATCTATATTTTTATAATATGGTAAATATTACATATAAGTAATCAAAAATACAAATCCAAAATAAAAACCAAGAAAATACATTAAAAAAATAAAGTATATATAAAATATAGGTAAAATGCCTATAAGTACACCTAAATATACATATACCTGTTTATTTAAATATGAAAATAAACTCATAAAAATTAAATAAAAATACTATCACACTCACAAAAATAAATTATAAATTTATAAAATAAGACAATAAAATAATAAAATAAAATAAATAAAATAAAAATAAAATATACAAAATACAGGTAAATACATGCATAAATACATCGTCAAAATAAAACCATAATAAAATACTTCAAAAAAATTAAATAAAAATCATAAACAGATACTACATGAATTTCATCCACCCAAAAGCCTCGAATTTGATCCTGGGAGGTTCCTCGTGATAGAGGGAGCATTTCAGCGACTCGAATCGGCCGGAGGAGGGATAAGTTTTGATGCGGCGGAGCTCCGGCGTCCGTCCTGCTCCCTGGTGGCCCCCAGGTATAAGAGCTGATCTTTCTTGCATTTTAGGTAGATTTTAATTCCAGCTTTTCATTCACGTGCTTAGTTTAGTCTTTAGTTAATTAGCGTAGCGTGAAATCGACAAATTGAAGTTCGCCGGAGCTCCGCTCCGGCGACTTCTTCACTGTGATCTCGACCGTTTCCGACAGCCATTTTCACCTCACCTCGTTCCCCATCGCGTGCTCCATCTCCCTATCACTTTTGTTCAACCAAGGACCCCCAGTCCTTGCGAATCGGAGCTCCATCACCGCCTATCGTCGGAGCTCCTCCACCTCACCTCATTTTGCGCCAGAGCTTCAAAACCCAGGGTCGAGGAGATAGCCCTCGTTCCCACGATTCTTCCTATGCAGGTCAAGCGATGCACGGAGCCCTTCTGGGCTCGATTCAAACCAGGAAGAGGCTCCTGGAGGTCCCGACCTTCATCGACCTCGCCCGAGCTCCTTGGACCTCCAGGAGCCATGAGAAGACCGCCAGCAGACGCGGGACGCCTCCAGCTACGATCCGAACACCTCAGACACGAGGGAGAAGCCCGGAGGAGCCCAAGCTTCAAGATCGAAGCTCGCCTCCCGTGAGCTTCTCCCTGTTCTTCCAGGAGGTTCCATCGCCGTCCGATCAGGGTGGCGCCCCTAGATCACACCAGAACCGTCAGATGAAGCCCCGCACCGACCGTCAGATCAGCTCGGCTGATCTAATCTCACGCGTTCATCGGCGAAGCGGTACCGACCGTTGGATGCACGACGCGTGTCCAAGTGAACTGATCCCCGCCGTCCACTAGCACACACTTAGGGGTAATTTGCATATCTTCACCCAGCCTTTTTGTATTTATTATTTAGCCCTGTAAATAAAAGTCGAAGTTCATTTTATTGTGTAAATTTTGCACAGACCCCGTGTTCATTTCTGATATAACTTTTAGGTCCAGTCCACGTCACCTCACGTGTCATCCCACGTGAGGTGGCTAATTTGCATATGACCCCCTGTATGTTTGTACATTTATTTTTAGTCCATAAAATTAAATTCAAAGTGTATAATTTTTGTGAAAATTTGCATCGAGGACCCTGGATTTTCTGAAATTGCTTTTTGGTCCCTATGGGCGCGGATCACGTGTAGTCCCACGTGATGGGCATTTTGCATGAGGGTGCCTGGTGGATTTTGTATTTCATTTTAGCCCTTAAAATTGCAGACCACGTGTTATATTTTTGGTGTTTTTGCATTAAAGCCCCTGACTTTATTTTTATTTGCAAAAATGCCCCTGCGAGGCCATTTATTTGTGCTTACTTGTTCCATTTATTTCATGCGTCATCTTAACTTGAAAAATTCCACAAAATGAATATAAGCTCCTGTTAGCTTGCTCTTACATGCTATATTTTTAGTTTTCATTTTTGTTGCATTTTTGCATTTATTAAAAATAAAAAACATGCATTTTGTCTACTGTCTAGCTTAAAAAATACTAAAAAAATAGTAAACCACCTTGAAAAATTCCAAAAAAATTACCTAAGGTCTATTTTATCATATTTTAGCGTTAGTTTAAAAATCACTAAAAATGTCAAAAGAAAAACCTTAAAAATTCAAAAATACTCAAAAATTTCTAAAAAATATAAAAAATTATAGAAAACTCCAAAAAATACAAACTCAACTCCTGTAGGTTCTATATTTTATCCTATTTAGTTTAAAAATAGTTGGGAAAAATTTTGTGGCTGTTTTATATTTTTAATTCCCATTTTATTCCCAGCCAGTAGCTAACTCCCTGTTTTCCCTTATTTTGCTATTTAAAAATACCAAAAACATTTTGAAAAATACCCAAAAATCACAAAAATAGTAAAAAATCCAAAAAAATACCAAAAAGATTTTATTTCTGAATTTTTGACTATTTTTTGCATATTTTTATAAATACTCTATCTTCTCTTTTATTGCATAGCTTATATATTCCAATATAGAAAATAAAATATATATATATATATGTATGTATATATATCTATATATATTTATGTATAAAAATCTGAAAATATAAAATTAAAAAAAAAGATATACATATATATAACCTATCTACTTATATATGTATTATATTCTCTATACATACCCTTTATGGGGGTATATCTTTATATATCTCTATATTCTATAAATTATATATATATATATATAAATATACATAAATATATAATATTAAACAATAAAAAAATATCATAAAAAATAATAAAAAAAAGAGAAAAAGAAAAACCTACAAAAATAGGACTCACACAAGGATGACTCTGTTATACATGAACATCATAAGCTGCCTCACTTTTTTTGCATTGCTCTTTGTGGTTCGACCTCTACATACTTATTCACTGTGCATCTTGTGGTAGAGTAATAAATGTTAATTCACACTTTTGGGACTCAATTAATTTATTCTTTCATGTGGGTTAATTGCTGATTAACTGGTGTTCTGTGAGCGGTCGCCTCAGCGACATTATATTTTGACCCTCGCAAAATGCATGTTATCAGATGGCGCTGTTGACGGGGAGAAATGAGCATAGCCTATTAATTTTGTCATTCTTGTTTAAAAATTGATGAGCAGCTATTTATTTTGCAATTGATCACTATGCTTGATTGATTTATTTATTTATTATGATTAATTCCTTCCTGCTTTATTTTATTGATTGAGCTATACTAATTCAATCTCGTTGTGACTTTGATGCGAGGGCCCGCCACGCGAGGATGGTTTCTTAGGGAGCCAAGGCAGCCGAGCTTGGAGGAGGGTGGTCTTCACCTCATGACCATCTGGAGAGAGCACCAAGTATACAACGGGATGAGAGTTAGATAGGTCTAGAGCAATTAGAATTATTTTTGTAATTTATTGTGAGAAAGAGATAATTTTGGCATGTAATAATTAACATGACTCTACTCTTCACAATGAGGTCCAGTGCCCGGGTGATTGTTCACATGGGGGCCTCATCACGGTTTTCCGAGTTTCCACCACTTCCTTTTCTTTGTTTCCCGAAGTTTTGAGCTTTCCGCCTTTATTTTACTTTGTTTTGTGTGCTTGGAGCCCCTAGATATAGGTTGCTTGATTCGGTAGCTAGGTCCAAACATTAATAAGAATGCATGTTCCTATAGTCTACTTCGTATGGATCTAGTCAAACTTAAACAAGCCGTTCATCTGTCTCTTAGCCCTTGTGCCACAGCGAACCCCATAAAGCGCTATCTCCTAAACTCAAGTGTGTTGAGCAGAGGAGGGGTGAGCCAAGACCGGACCTTTCAGGCTAAAGATGAATAAGCGACTTATGGTTCTTCACGCTAATAGCAGCTAATGTTTAGGGCGATTTTGTGCCTTGTATACCGACATGTAGATAGGTTTAAAAATTTTGTTTTACATACCGCATGGAGAAAGCTGGGATGCACTGTAAGTCTTCTAACTCAGCATGCATCATTCGGTTCAATGGTGAGATTTCCATCATAGAACCACTTGCACAGCTTTTCCGCTATCTCCCTCTGATTTTGAGCACCTAGGACTTAAAAGAAAATCTACAAAAACGTTAGGCGCTGGTATGAAAACACTCAAAAAAAGTGAAAACCCAAAAATAAAACAAGGGGACTGCTAAATAAACTTTGACCTTAATTAAAATCCGTAATGGACTATCATTGTACCGGGTTCATAAAGCCCTCATTGTTTTCAGGTACCTTGGAGGGGGACCAAAACCCTACTATGCACTGAGGGAAGTGATCGCTAAGGAACTAATTCTAGAACTTCCCCTTAATAAAGACCATAGAAAACTTTCCTGACTTCAAAAGATTTGTGAGAAGTAAATTGATGCCTAAGAGGTCGGGCAATGAGAGAACTAGGACTGAGAGACACCTAGTATCTATGACCACCTCATCGGTAATTGGGAGAAAGACCACGAGCCGGAGTGAAGCGGTTGCCCAAAGTTGAGTGTGAAATTAGAGACACTATGTTCACCCATGCTCGATTGATGATGACTCATCAATTAACATTCTCCCGACCTCCGTATTAAGAAGTCAAGAGTGATCGTTCAACTGGTTGACCAATCCATCAAAAGATCGAGGGGGTTATTTCAATCATCGTACTTTCCAAGGTGATCCACTCAGAGTGGACTTTACCGTCATTGATAATGAGCACTAAGGAGAGTTCACCCAATCACCCATTATTTTTGGGAAGCTGTTGTTAGCCTTGGCTTAGGTGACTATAGATTGCGAGACTCACGCGATTGATTTCCTAGCACTGGATACACGCCATCCTCACATGACCTCTAAGGACAGATGACCTCTGAGGACACAAGTCAACCCAAGGTAACACGCATAGCCACCGATATCCACGACCATCGAGAAGTAGACGAGTCCTATCTCTCTACTACACATGAGACATTGACTGTCGAGCTGACCATTGGTCATGAGATGCCTCACACCCTGAGATCACCACAATCATTAAGGGAATTCCTAATCACATAGCACAATTTACCTTATCGGTTGATGGAGATCCCGTGTGTCACCAAAATATGAAAGTTGACATCGTCTACTACATGCCTCACCACCACTGTGATAGATTCTATAGAGGACTCACAAAAAGAAGCTATATCAGAGTCAGACCCACTCTTTTCCAATTGTCTTGATCATTTTGATGATCCAATTCACGTACCGACATGAGTACAACCTATTGATCCCTCAGACACATTACCTCCGACCTTCAACAAATGAGACAACCAGACTCCAATTGACCCTTTCGAAGAAAGCAGATGCCACATCCTCTAGTCGATTATCTAGTAAAAAGAAGAAGAGTATTAATTCCTCGAGGTGTTCCCATGAAACCTCAAGGCACATCACTCTGCTCTTCCTCTTAATGCTTCAGGTTCTAGAAAACTGATTAAGAAAGTTGCCTCGACATACCAGAGAACGGATTTTCTGAGGATTCCTCATCATGTCCAGATGAGTGATCGATATAAGTGAGCTCAGTTCTGCTATTCTTAAGACCTATTTAAGCAAGCGGCCATGTGTTGGCCCTCGTTGGACGATCCTTTCACCTCACTATTATTCCTTTGGGGACGATTCCGATAGCGACATGCATGTACATTCCTTACCTCCTCGTTTCTGCAAGAAGGTTTATCACAAACTTTCTTGATCCTTGTATATTCTCATTTCATCTTGTACAGATTTTTTTCTTTTTATTCCCTCCATCTCCTGTAATTCACATCACTCATTCCAGTTCTTTATCGTTTTGATTTTATGGCTATACTCAGGATGACCATATCCTAGGTATAGGGGGTGAGTGTCCTGAGTTGCTCTTTCTTTCTTTTTCATTTTTCTCTGTAAATTCCCCAACCCTGTCGATTCTCATACTTACTCATTCTATACCTAGGCTGACCAGGGCCTAAGTATAGGGGGGATCGATGCCTGCCCAGTATATCCATCCATCCATTCATTCTCCTCTTGACCTCGAATGCTCCATTTTTGCTCTCTTCTACACTTAGGCTGACCAGAATCTAAGTATAGGGGGCAAGTCAACTTCTATACTTCTATTCTTTTCACTCTCTTACTCTTAGCACAAGCTATGTCTCTTCCTTACTTTTTGTGCTATGAGGACATATCATATGCTATATATAAGGGGTGTGTGTGTATTACATATATTCTTTACCAATAGCTCGTACTTTCACTTATTTTATATGCACAATATTTAATAATATGTGATTGGTAACCATTTTGTAAAATTTGCAAAAAAATATAAAAAATATAAAATATGAGCAATATGTAAAATACATGTAAACTTGTATAATGTATATATTGTATATAATATGTAAATTTGTAAAAATATGTATAATTTTATATAAGTTTGTGTAAATAATACTCTCTTTGTAAAATGGTTGTAAAACATTTTGTAAATAGTACTTATATTGTAAAATTTGTTGTAATGGGTGTATAACAATTTTTTTGTCAAATAAAAATGGCTTCTCATCCATTCCTGTAAATAAAAATAATCAAAAATAAAAAACGTGCATTTCACGCATCTGCATTTCATTAATATATCATGTATATGCAAAGTGAAAAGTCGGCGGATTCAGAACTGAGTCGTGAGTAAAAATCGAGGATGGACTTGACCTGACCTTAATCCACTTACCTTTAGAGGAACTTCATTGAGAAGTAGGATTTTGGAAACTTCATGTTTTAGACTTAATTCTGAGTTTTACAATGCAATGTCTAGACTTTAGCTCTTAGTGTCTAACCCGATCGCCTCATTCTGAGTAGACTCTTGGATAGGGAACTAATTTGTACTCTACACCACACACTTAGCTCAACTCAGACGATGTGTTGGAAGACTGTGCGTCTTTTTTCTTTGGTTGCATGGTCATCTAAATACTTGAGTAACGAGTTTAAATAAAGCTTCAAATAAGGGAAGGATTACTATCAATTCTTTCTAAGACCTCAAAAAATGGGCATTCATCTATAAAATATGTATTTTATTTTTATTTTGTATTTTATTATTTTATATACATAATTTATATAATTATAACTTAATTAAATCTACAAGAATATATATTTATTTTATTTTTCTGATATAATATTTGCACTTAATTAATTATACTTATTTATTATACAAGTATATATTTGTGTAATTCATCTATGTATTTTTGTATACATATTTGTTTTGATTTATTTTTAATGTTTTATTTCATTCTAATTTTGTACATAAGTTATAAATAATATTTGCAAGATTATAAAAATATAAAATCATGAAGAATATAAAGAATAAATAAAATGATTATTTTATTAAGGTATAATGTACAATAGAGGTCCAACACCTAACTTTTACATCTTAACTCTAAATTAAATAATACCATCTTCATTAAATAGCTAATTAAAAGTCATATACAATTAAAGATGATTTTGGTGAATTTTGAGAGTTCATATGGATGAGATACATGTCTGGAAAGTTTGGATTTTGGATTTTTTTATTCTGAGTGTAGAAAGCTCAATATGCATTATTTTTTAGTGAAATAACTTATATATTTTTATATATATTTTGATCTATAACTTTCATGTCCAAAGTTTATTGATTTGCTGTATAAATAATAAAGAATAAAATATATCCCAAAACTCAATTATTGGATAAAATAAATTAGGATTTTACTATATTATTGGCCCTTATCTCCCCCCTACTTTATTCCTCGTCAACTCATTCATCCTGATGCCCAGGTCTTGGGGTTTAGAGTTATTCAATACACGCGGTACTTCATTTATTTTTCTTTTCTTTTCTTTATTATTTTATTTTGGTTTTAAATGCATTATTTTATACAATATTTACACAATAAATAATAGATGTTATTTTATGCAAAATAATTCTAATTGCATGCATTTAACTATGGTTTAAAGGCCAAAATGAAAGAATAAAGGTAATCATCTCCTGCATCAAGAAGTTGGTTGGAAACCAATCTTTAGAGAAAATTGATGTCTCTTTCTTATACCGGAGATCTGTTATGAATATCACATGTCTGAAGTCAGTTGTGTCCATCCAGCTGCATGGTATTCAATATGGCCACGGTACGTAACCCTAATTGTACAAGGGGCCTTAATAATAAAGTACATTCATGCAATTATTCATTTCATTTCAGATGTGGACATGATAAAACAATAACTTTTATTGAATTAATGGGTCATCGAGTGCTTACAGGTCCAACAGTCTCCCATTAGCCCTCAGATCCATTCATGTACAACTCTCAACCCCATATTAATTCTGCTAATCATCGACTATTTATCAAATAACTGGGTAAGCTAATTAGTCACTCTGTCACCAGCGACTATGCCAAGTTTTGTTACAAACTTGCATGCCCCAAGTGAACATTAACTACCTCGAATATAGTTGCCACATCTTATGCAACCAATGCTTTACTTTGTCTAAACAACAATAGTATCATGTTCTTTCTATTCTTAACTCGTAGAGCACTACCATCCAACAAAAAATAAGAACCCTTAAGTTGACTTCCTATCATCCATATCTGACTAGAATCCTAAAACAATGTACCGTAAGACTTGGAGATCATTATCTCCATAAATCAAGACGTAGTCTTGAGTTCTACTTAGATACTTGAAGTTGCTCTTCAATGTAGTTCAGTGTTTCTCTCCGTAGCAGGATTGGTAACGGCTTACCATTCCCACTACATGGTAGATATTTGGCTAGTACACATCATGACATCCATCAAGCTTCCCATAGTCGATGCATAAGGGCATCCGGCCATGGCTTTCTTTTCCTTAATAGTTTGATGAGTCATCCCTTTAGATAGGTGAATACCATGTCCTAAGGGAAGGAAGACTGTCTTGGAATTTTCCATATTGAATCTTTCCAAAATCTTCTTTATGCATCCTTGTTGTGATAGTCCCAAAATCCTCTTTTGTCTATTTCTGAACAATTTCAGACCCAAGATGTAAGAGGTTTCTCCAAGATCTTTCATCTCAAAGGTATTGGACAATCGAATCTTAACACTACTCATCATCCTTATATCATTCCCAATGATAAGGATGCCAGCTACATAAAGCATAATGAACACGATGACGCTCCCACTAAGCTTCTTGTACACACATGGTTCATCCGAATTCTACACAAAATCATAACTCTTTTTGGTTTCATCGAATTGGATGTTCCAACTACGAGAAGCATGTTTGAGCCCAAGATGGATTTCTTTAGCTTGCATAATTTTCTTCTTCAGTTATGAAGCTCGAGGGCTGCTCCATATAGATATCCTCTTCGAGGTATCCATTGAGAAATGCGATCTTGACATCCATCTGCCATATGTCATAGTCCAGGTGTGCAGCTATAGCCATCAATGTCCTGATGGATTTGAGCATGTCTACAGGAGAGCATTTCTCATCGTAATCTATGCCTTCTCTTTGTGTGTAACTCTTGGCTACAAGCCGTACTTTGAAGGTCTCTACCTTCCCATTGGGTCCCCTCTTTCTTTTGAAGATCCATTTGCACACAATGGGTTTGACCCCTTTAGGTGGATCTTCGAGGGTCCATACATCATTCTTAAGCATGGAGTTTATTTTAGACTTCATTGTTAGCATCCAGCTATCCATGTCACGATCACCCAAAGCTTTATCTACTGAAGTTGGATCATCATCAGACTCTTCCGATACATGGAATATGTACCTTTCAGGTTGTCTTACAACCCTAGAACTCCTTCTAGGAGGTACGGTCATGCCATTTTCAATTATCTCTTCAGTTTCTGATGTCACAAGATTCGATTTGTTCCTTAACTTCATTATTTTCTTGACTTCTAAGGAATTCATCTTCCAGAAACTTGATGTCTCTAGAAACAAATACCTTTTGAGTCTCAGGATCATAAAGTTGGCATCCAATATCGTTCTTTATGTATCCAATGAAGTAGCCCTCTCTAGTGCGAGATTCTAACTTGTTTACATCCACGTTTTTAGCATGACCAAACAACCCCAAATCCTCAAGTGTCGTACACTTGGCTTGGTACCATATCAAAGCTCATGGGTTTTTTAGGTATAAATTTAGATGGAATCTTATTTAGGACATAAGCTGCAGTCTCTACTGCATGTCCCCATAAACTGAGAGGTAAGTTTACTTTACTCATCATTGATCTTACCATGTTCAACATGGTTACATTGCGTCTCTCTGTAACTCCGTTGAGTTGAGGAGTACCTGGAGGAGTGAGATTGGGAATAATTCCTCTCTCTTTAAGGTATTCTGTGAATTCATCTAAGAGGTATTTTCCACCTCGGTCAGATCAAATCTGTTTTATCTTCTTTCTTGTTTGATTCTCAACCAAAGCCATGAATTCTTTGAACTTTTTAAAGGTTTCATGTTTGTGATGTAACAAGAAGACAAAATCATACTGCGAATGGTCATCAATAAAGGTCACATAGTATTGATGTCCATTTCGAGTCACGGTACGAAAGGGAGCACATACATCAATATGTATCATGTCCAATATACCTTTGCATCATTCACCTTTCTTAGAGAATGATGCCCTGGACATTTTTCCACGAATATAATGTTCGCAAGTTGGTAAATTATGAATTTCAAGGAAATCTAGAGATCCATCCTTTACCAGTCCATTGATGTTATCAACAGATACATGTCCAAGTCTTTGATGTCAGATCATAGCTAAATGATCTCCATCCTCTCTTGATCATTTTGGAGTTTTAATATTATTATTAATATTAATGTTATCACTGGTATTAACACTCACAACACATTCATGCATGTTTAATTCATAGAGTCCACCTGGTGTTAGAGAACCATCTGCTATAAAATTACCATAATAATAAATTACAGAAAAGAAAAGTATATCCATGTCTAATTAGCTTAGATATGGATAGTAAGTTCCTTCTAACATCAGGTACATAGAGACCATCTTTTATATATAGGACTCTCCCACTAGATAATGATAGTCTACATGTTCCAATGGTTATTGTTGCAACAGTTGCATCAAACCCATCTGGATGACTATCCCCCCTTCATCAAGATTTCTGGTGTCTTGAGACATATGCAACTGATTGCATACATCTATAGAAGCACCAAAGTCAACAATCCAACTTCTTTATCATCCTATGAGTAAGTTGGTTTCAATGATGAATGTAGATTCATTATTTGCCAGAGTTGTACACTGGTCCTTCTATAAGGACTTTACGTATTCTGGATGGTTACTCTTCCAGAACCCATGCTTATAACAGTGATGGTAGATATCCATATCTATGGGTCTAAAAGTGTTAAAGTATTAGAAGAATGATCAACAGTTTAACATTTCTTCTCTTGGATCGGACCCTTCCGAGATCCATGCTTTCACTCGTGCTTCCTTTTAACATGTGCAACCATTGCACCGCTAGAGGAAAATTCTCTATTCATAATATCCTCAGTAGATTTTAATGTAGAAAGAGCGCTATTCACATCTCTATACATCTCCTTCATATTCAGGAGGATGTCATGAGCGTATTCAATGATACGAGAATTCTGAAGCAATGATCCCCGTCCAACTTCTTGTTGAACTCACATGCATCCTTTGTCTGAGGGTCTCATACTTTATAGACGAGAGCACATATATTATATATTCTGTCTCAAGTATGAGTTCCAAATTATGGCTCCAAACTGAATAATTTGGACCAGTCAACCGATTGACCTTAAGAGGATTGTTAAGTAGGTTGAGAGATTTTATCTGAAATAAAAAGAAAAATAGAATATACTTTAATATATTGACTAAGAAAAATTAAACAATTTAATATTTTTAAATCAAGAGTTCTTATATTTTTTGTACTTTGAAATGATTCCTCTTATAAGCTTTCAAAGCATGAGGAATGCTAACCAAAGGCCTCACTACGAGATCTGAGTCTCCTTTCCATTTTTGTTGCACCCCAATAATATGAGAAAATACAATTACGATGAAAGAAGCGGGGAC
Organism: Ottelia alismoides; assembly: GCA_037367405.1. Classification (NCBI taxonomy): domain Eukaryota; kingdom Viridiplantae; phylum Streptophyta; class Magnoliopsida; order Alismatales; family Hydrocharitaceae; genus Ottelia; species Ottelia alismoides. The sequence goes on along the minus strand of JAZKJV010010218.1, from coordinate 195,111 downwards.
TCTTTCCACCTTACAAGTCCAACTTGTATTTTCAGTTCGGTCTTCAACACCCATATCCCCTACATATATGGAATTAGCATGTTGTTGATTAAACTAACCGTCAATGAGCGTTACGCTATGCACAATCCAATACCGCGTCAATAATATGGGGAACAACATTAGGTTCACTACACATATAACCCATCTATTTCGAGAAATGAAGAATCCGATCCATGTAAATTTGTATTCAGGAGTCATGACTACGCATGAATGTCTCCAAAAATACAATCCATGGCGACGGAGTTCTCCCAATGATGGGAGACCATGGATGTCATCAAATAACTTAATTCATATCATGTTTAAATTAATGGTTAATTATTTCAAATCATATTCTCATGATTAATCCGAGGGATGAAGTTAGGACACATGCTTATTGTCTTAGTTTTAATCCAATTAAAATAATGACACTTAAGCGGTCCTGACTAAGGTTTTGAGCTTTTTATGCACTTGATGTTGCCATATAGTATTACACCCTCACTTAGTACAATTTAATGCTCCAATTTTAGTTATTAAAGTACGTCATGACTCCTCATGCCATCTTTCATCGAAACGGATCTAACGAGGTTGGACAGACAATCTAAGGTATTATTTCAAGTAAAACTAAATTTGATGGTAGGGGTTGTGGTGTAAGATGGAACATGTTGCAAGTTTAGATGATAATTATGATGTTTGCAAAGTCAAAAAGGTAAATTGGCAAAGTTTCGAAGGTTCATGGTGCAAAAATCCCTAGATAATATTAGAACATTAGTTGGTTGGATTACTCATGATGTAAGTATACCAAATGTATTTATTTCATTACAATTATATCAAACATGGTGAAAGAATATATAAAATTATGTTATATGTAGTTGGTGTCGTGTTCGACAAAGGGTACATAGGTGGTGTGTCTTGTTCGACAAAAGGTACATGAGTGAATTACCATGCTCCTGATGTCGATACATGATTCTTTTGCGGATGTTGCAGATGAACATCGTTCACGGTTGCTTGTAGTTAAGATAGTTGATGGTGTTCTGATCACCGACCTTTGTGAGTGATGGGGAATTTTGAGACTTGCATTTATTGGATGGTGAGGAGGAATTTGGTTCGAATCTATCCAACGATGTCATCTCGCTTGAGGCGACAAATTTCGTGTTCGTGGCCTATTGTCGACGAAGGGGAAGCTTCTCCTTTCATTTGGAGGTAGCCTCGGTTGGAGATGTTGAATGGTGAGAGATGGAGAGATATGACGCATCTTCACGTGCTTGTTGTTGGCCTTCATTCCTTTCTGATTCATTGCCATGTATGGCATTCATTTTTGGGCTTCACGTACTTTGGAGATTTTACAATACTCTTGTAATTTGATGACATACATTTCATCTGCATGCATTGTCTTTGAAATGAATGAGATGTAAATATGGATTAAAGAGTGGAGAAATGCATGGAAACTACAATGGATTTTACATAATTAGAGCGACTAGGATTCATCATTAACCATGAAAGGATGTTGAAATGAATTCCTGAGTCGGTGGGAATGCACTTTATGCCAAGTTAATTGAACTCAATTAACATGGTAAAGTTACCGACCAATCTTCCTTCTCTTGCTGAGTCGAGGTGGCCCCATGAGTGTCACGGTTAGTATGCTCAGCATGATTATATGCATGCAGCGATCCATAACCCTTAATCTTTTCCGATTCCGCAGCAACCTCCTTCATACATGGCCTTTCTTCTCCCTTCACCCTTAAGCAGTTCTTTATAACATGAGAAAATGCCATTAGTTACTCTCTATTTCCATCTTTTCTAACTTTTGGATAAAGAATTTCCTCCACCCTTCCTTCATCTATGGTCACTAAGAAGTAACATTGTTAGATTTGGTATATCGATGGTCCTCGAAAAAGGTATTGACTTCTTTTCAGTGAGGAGCTCTACAAGGACCATCCTAAACTATACACATGGCTTTTATCATTAAAAGTCTGGAGTGACCGTACTCTGGATCCAAGTATCGTAGTGTCGACCCTTGGACTCTTGTTACAATCCCAGGTTCATCTACTGGAGCAAGTCGTGAGGCTCCAAAATTTGCCACTTTGGCTATGAAATTATCGTCCAAGAGTATGTTGTGGGATTTTATATCTCTGTAAGCAATAAATCAAATGAAACATTATATGTAAGCTAGTCGACCAATTTAGGTGTTCAAATTAATAGTAACAACGCTCTATACATGTGTATAATTGGCGTGCTGAGATCGGACACAAGCATGTGATCGCCCACCTTGTGTCTGCCGAAATGCTTAACGTTAACTCCAGTCTCCCACGAAGGCGATGCCTGACTGCCTACAGAATGGATGTGGTGGAATAATGTTCCATTAGAGATGTATTCATAAACTCAGCATCAACGCTTGTATTTCCAAGCAACATCCCATTATATTGACCACATTCCAGTGTATTACTTTCGTTAGGAGCACAATAATCATTTGTGATTCCGTCCATCTAATTGGCCTCCTCTACTTCCTTTGACTTCTTGACGGCTACGAGTTTATCACCAAGAACTCTGCTCTCATTGAAGTTGGCAGTTGCTGCTTTCAGCTTATCTACGTAGTTCTCGCTCTTTTGCCCTCGCCTCCCTGCCCATACATGTGTTGCTGAAGTAGAAAATACTTTTCTTTGAGTAGAGCTTACTTTCTAGACTCCCTTATAAAATTTGAAGGCAGAAAAGTCGCAGTGATGCAACTACGTGCATATTTAAAATTAATAATGAAACTAAACCTTGAGATTGGCCTAGAGAGGAAGGCTTTTTTTCATTCTTCTTTAGAGGAGTGCGTAGGGATGACCGTGCTCATAGACAAAGGTGGCCCGACGATTAGAACGTGGCATCGAACGGGTTAGAAGGATCAGACGACAGAGGCGTCTCTTTCCCAGGTATGCAGTCTCCGATAGCTTCTCGTGTGGGATCTCCCTCTGCGCCTTCAAAGATTGTCCAAAGCCGAAGAAGCTCCCTTTCCGACGAAGCAACTGCAAGGACATCAAAGCAATCAAGGACACGTGGGATTGATGGAACAACCTCGAGTGAGATCATAGTGAAATCCTTATCAGTGATGGAGGGAGGGGAGGGGGTTTCCTCCATTTATATAACCAATTATCCACTTTCCAATTTAAATATTTCAAAAAAAAAACTCGTATGTGTAAATGATCTATTAATAGATCATTGTATGTCTGCATCTCTTTCTTTGGTGCTCAATTGCTCCTCTCATTTTTTTCATGTGTGAGGTGAAAGAATTTTTAGGGAACATCTATTCCTTATTTCATTTTTTTTCAAAGCAACTTAACATGACAATTTCTATTCAAGACTTGGACATCTTTTCCATATTACAAGAGGGACAAATTTATTATTGAGTAGCACCCTTTTGAAGTTAATTTTGTGTGAAAAGATTGATTTTTATTTATAATTGTAGGCTGGAAAGCAATAGTTTATTTCTAAAACTTAACCCTATGATAATATATCTCTTTAAGATAAATGAGAACTTATTTGGAAGGCGTGATGTTGTGGATTGAAAATATATTAATTCACAACTATAAAATTACTTTACTTTTTTGGATGGTTTGAGGCTGTATATCATTCCTAAAAATGAACTTTATAACATAGAATATTTAGATGTTATATATTTTGGCATTAAACAAAAGAAAAAATATTTACTCAGTGAAATATGCCTCTCATAGTATGCGATTGATGTTGTTAAACAAAATCATGATTAGTAGAAATTTTGTGAATATATATATATACACGTACATAATCAATTTTCAATAATTCATACAATGATGATATTAAATTTTCACTCATAAGTATTTTTTCTCTTAGATAGATGATATCATATAATTACTTAAACGGTCAACCTATGTCAAATATCATGTACCAATAAGCACTAATCACCCATCTCTACTACGTATTCCCTAGAGAAGGTTTATGACTTTGGAGAAGGGGTTTTGGGGTAAAGGGAGAACGGGCAGATTATTTTGTCATTAAATTACTCGTTAAATTATTCATATATCACATTAGAGTTTATTTATTAAACCATCCATATACTGGAATAAAATAAAGATTCTACAACAAAATTAAAAGGGTTTTTAATAGTTGTGCCCCCCTCTGTGATATTGCAACATCAACTATGCCCCTTTCTTTTTGAGAATATCAATTGTACCCACCAGCTTCTTGCCGTTCTACCACTTGTGCTCCTTTGATACTCTGGCCATCAATAAGTTGAACTTAACCATGGTTTAATCAAACCATGGTGTAGTTAAGAGGGGCGTATCTAGAAGAAAAGTCCTCACATCCTCCTTCGCCCCTACGACACGACACCTTTTACGTGTGGACCTCCGATGATGACGGCGGGGCTCTGGTACGTGCTAGCGAGAGAGCACCGCGGGAAGGGGATCACCACAACGACGGTGAGGAAGACGATACGAGTAGCGGCAGAGGAGTGATTCTTCTGTTGCCTAAGGAGTGGAGGATAGGAGAAGGAGGTCGACCTAAGGAGGCTGGGGGTAGAGGAGAGGGGAGTGGGGACATAGGAGAGGGGGAGGCAGGGGTGGGTGGAGGCTGGGGGCGGAGGAGGGGACGAGGCGGAAGATGGGGGAGGCTAGGGCAGAGGAGGGGGGAGGTTGGGGCGGAGGAGAGGGGGAGATGGAGGAGGGGGAGGCTGGGGGTGGAGGAGAGGATGGGGTGGAAGAGGAGGGAGGTTGGGGCGGAGGAGGAGGCTGGGGGTGGAGGAGAGGGTGAGGTTGTTGGTGGAGGAGAGGGGGAGGTTGAGAAGGGGGAGGATGGGGGCGGAGGAGGGGGGCTAGGGGTGGAGGAGAGGGCGAGGCGGAGGTGGGGGAGGTCGGGGCCGAAGGAGGAGGGGAGGCGGAAATCGGTCGCGGGAGGAGGAGGTCGGCCTGGGGAGGAGGATGACGGGATGAAGGAGGAGGTCGGCCTGGAGAGGAGGAGGATGGGAGGGAGGAGGTCGGCCAGGAGGAGGTCAACCTAAGGGGAGGAGGAGGGAAAGGATGAGAAGGTCGACCTAGGGAAGAGGAGGGGATGGAGGAGGGAGAGGGTGAGGATGGTCAAGAAAGACCTCTCAACCACTTTTTTCTAATTTATTTATGTTTGTGTCCCCAAAGTTAACGTCCGTTTGCGTTGGTGATGAACGGTAACTAACCCGAGGGGTACGAGTGATAGAACAGTAAGAAATTGGAGGCACAACTAATATTCTCAAAAAGATGAAGGGCATAACTGATATTGCAATATCTCGGAAGGGTATAACTGATAAAAATCCAAATTAAAATATGAGAATTTACAATTATTTTTTATTTTAGAACATTAACGAATTATAAAAAAGAGACATGCGTGTTTTCTTTCATATATCTAGAAGCTTTGCAAAACTCTCAAAAACATCCGATGATATATTTTAAAAATATCTTGATTTTAGATCAAAAGGAACCCTCGCATCATTTTAACCAAAAAAGATCTAAATCCAAACATGTCCTTCTAATCTAAAAATGAAAGTGACATATAGTTGGTCTTGTGCAGTTACATATACCGCTCCTGCTTCTTCTGCATCATGATAATACTTGAGAGTTCTAATGAATTGCTACTTCATTATATTAAAAGTACGGATTATCCACTTTATTTCCTGTCAGAATCATAAAATCACAGTCTGTGTTGATTTTGACATGGAAGGTTGAAAACAGATATCACCGCTATTTGAGAAACCTTTGGCACATCTAGATGTGATGAAGATGTTGAGGACCTTACCTTTGACATGCCAACCAACACTGTGGGGAATCTTGTGTGGTCTTTCCTTCAGTTTGTTGTTCCTATGCCATCTATAGCTACCTGCCATATTTGTCAATTGTTGTTATATGCCGAAGGAGATTAAATCTTCCAACTTTACACAACCTGGGAAGTTGAGTAAAGGCCACCGGATGTGATGCCTTTTTCTTTACAGATCAAAAGCTAAGTAAAAAACTGATGGGTTGGAATCCATGACTGTGAATGTTGCACAGGAAAAAAAGAAGTTGCAAGTTATTGATCATGCCAAGTATGGATGAAGCTTATGTCAAAACATGATGCCGTGAAACCAAAATGAGTATGATGTTGGTGTTGATCACATTCAGATAATTCAGTGATCTTTAGGTGGTGTGTGATGTAAATGAGATTGCCTTTTAAAATAACGTCATTGTGAGTTTGTAGATTACTTTCCATCATCAACACCTCTGCTATACAAATTACATGAATCTTTCACAGGTAAAGGTAGCTTTCTTTTTCAGGGTTTTGGTTTTGGGGTGTAAATACAAATTATACCTAGAGTAGTACAGTGGTATACATGGAATATCCTTTAGGGCCCGTTCGGTAGGAGAATAAACAGGAATAAGGATGGGGAATAAGGGGAATAAGGGTCTATTCTCCGTTCGGCTGGAGGATAAGAATAAGGAGAATAAGGTGAAATAAAGGTAGGTAAGGTGTGATAAAGATAGGAATAAGAGTGAAATAAGATGAAATAATGAGGAATAGTCGTACCACGGGGAACCGTGTTGGGAGGAAAATGGGGGCTTATTCCCCTTATTCCATTCCCCCTTAACCTCCTACCGAACACGCCCTTAGTTTTTCGTGTTAGTTTTTAAAGCAAAACTGTAAAAATATTTACTCTGTCAAGGTATTAATACCTTCAGGAAATCTGTTGATGCTGCATTTGAAGTGAAAAAAATCTCCCAAGGGCACTCTATTCATAAAATAGCTATGTTAATCTGCACATATGCTTTAACAAACTATCATAATTGCATATGTACCCCTTTATCTGATGTTCCCATGACATGTTTTCTATGAACTTTCACCGCTTTTGCTCTCACGACTGGGCAGTAAAAAACAAAGCTTGGTATTGAATACTTTGCAGAAGTTGGGAATATATCTATATATACCTATTTAAAGCTGGAATTTCACCCAGCTTTTTGACACTTGGCTTCCTCAAGTCTTTTCCCTTTCCCCGCTTTAACGTCTTCCCTGTTTGGCTTCCACATTAATCCGTCACCATTCTCTCACTCTCTCTCTCATCCCTCCCTCCCTCTCTTTCTAAAAATAAAATATGCGCGATTGTGGAGTTTTTTTGTGACATATCCTTGACATTCATTGATATTACTTATTTTCGCTTATAGTTTATGCTTATTTATAATTATATCCTTATTCACTATATTAATAAATAATTATAAACTCTATAGTAAATAAAATTTGTTAATAAACAACAAAAAAAACACCTATAAATACATATTACTACACCTTATATTATATTGAAATAGTTATGAAAATTAAGCTCATTTTCTTTTAAAGTAAATAAAAAATAAAAATTATATATTAACAATTTGAAGCTGATAAGTTAAGGAAGTAAGATCACGACCCTACGAGAGGAGCTCCCGATGTCCATCACGTTTCACCATTTAGGGGGAGTAATTATTTATAGATTCCACCACCTTTTGATCACTGATCACTAACAACGTATAATATTCAAGCGAATTCTAGTAAACATGGGTTCACATGAATTTGAATGAATTAGATTTTGACTTAATCACATCCTATTTAATTTTAGTGAATTTTATTTTTTAAATCCAATCTATTAAATATTTGCACTGATGCTCATATATTTCACTACATTTCACAACGTATTAGTTTTTTGATTCTTACATATTCCCTTAAAATAACATGTTCTCATATTCACATCGTTTGACATTTAGATTATAGTTTGATTATTGTGTTATATTTGAAGAAAGGAATATCTGTTAAAATAGATGTTGTGTTTTTTTTATTTTAATCCTAAATTCATCTTTCTTATCATTTCTAATTAATGTGTTGTTGTATGTTAAAACAACAATAAAAAACATGAGTCAAGTGACCGTGGACGAAATAAGTACAGTGAAATAAGAAAAGGAGTTATCAATTTTAATATTTCATCTCTTTCACATTTTTTTTAAATGTAATCCGTGGTATCATATACGAATATATTACATGACACATGACATTTAAAAGAAAATCACAAGTATATGCAATGTATGGATGCCCATATATACTTTTGATAATGGTTCGATCCAATCCGTTATTTCACATATTTAAAAATTTCTAATCTAATACAATTTGTTAGAATGACAAATCAAATCATTCTAATATTTCATGTTAAAATCCTATACAAGAGTTCTACCGGTTAATAACCATCAAAAAATGCATACTCGTTTCTTTAGATGTGGGACTTTTTTTAAAAAAATATTTATTAGATAACTTCTAATTAAATAAATGGCAGAAAGTTTCATTTATTTTTTTAAAAGATATGTATAATTCAGCAGCACATATCAGCACCTTTGGGATGATTCCTCTCTATTGCATTTGCAAATTTCATCTATTACCTTTGGTTTATCCAAAACCCATTAATTTTAGTTTTTGTATTCGATATTAGGATTTAAGAACAACATATATATATATATGAATATTTGTTTTTAGCTGTATTTTGTACCTTTGGGTGCACATATATGAATGTGTGTCGTATAATATGAAAGAGTGCACATCGAAGATACATTTTGAAAAATCACTACATATATTCCATTTAATTCATAATAAAAGAATTACATTGTTGATCAAATATACAAGTAGATCATTGTCTATGGGATCCATCTCTTTATAAAACTCTGCACTCTTCCTCATCTTTATTATAAATCTGTAGTTTTTTTAGATGAAAATTATATATTAAAAAATATTACCTAATTCCGTACATTATATTTATTCCCTTTACTCCCTTCTCATTTTATTCATTTTTAACTTTAATTTAAAAATTACAAATTAATATTTAAATTTACATCATATAATCATTTTTTATCGTCACGAAGTGCGGGTTACATCCTAGTTTTTGTAAAAGCTAGAGTTTTGAAATTCTTGTTTAGAAAGAGTATATAAAATGGCAACATTTTCTCTATATAAACAACACAAAGCTAAGGTAACTTCAGAGTAAAACTAAGAAATTTTTTATAGGAAACTGAGAAATTAAAAATAATACATGTGTGGGAATCTACAAGGAAGGTTTTTATAAGGATATTTTTAAAAATACATATTAAAATATTTGTAATTAATTAAATAGGCAGTAGGATTTGGTATTTAAAAAAAAACGCTATCTATTAGCACATGAGGTGCCGATTTGGGAAGGGAGCCATTGTCAGGTAAGTATATGCAATACTAAACATTAAAATGAGCAGGAAGCAACACATTGTGTGAGAGCCCTAATTTTTTTTATCATATTGGATGCAGTGTTCTCGCACATAGCAGCGGAGATATGTTCCCTCTCAGGTAAGCACATACAATCCTCAAAATAAAGATCTCAATTGATTTAGACATTAATAATGCTTATTTGTTCAAATAGATACCTGCTTCATTTACGTGAATTGGAAGAGTGTGCTCAATTGGCTTGGGGTGATGCTGCTTTTACTCACATGTACGCAGAGTTGGACAAGGGTGCAAAGATAGGCACGCCTAGAATTTATGATTTTTCACAGTTCTATAGGTATGCATGGTTTATTATGATAGTATCATCAACATGCCTCGATTTATTTTGATTAACATGAATAACATGCAAGTTTGAGCATGGGAGCACACACACATAGGCAAGCTAGTTGTGAGACATCGTGCAGGGATCCAAGAAGGATCATTGGCCCTAAAATGGATCGCGTGAAGTTTCAAGGAGAACATACAGATCGTGTTCTCTTTAATGTATCCATTCCATCACTATGACCAGCAATACATGTCACAACAAGAACTGCATATCATACGAGCATCAGGTTTCGTCAGTTCTTTAGAATTAGTTAGTTCTCTTTTCCCCAACTTATATTAATAATTATATGATGCAAATCCCATTAGGTATGAGCTATGCGGGATATAGCGGAGAGGGTTCTCAACAACAACAACCAACGTTTGCTACTTCAAATTTAAAAATTTCTTTATTTGATTATCTCAATAATTCAACTTAAATTTATCTTTTTTACATACTCAGTATAATTAAAATCTTTTAGGAATGCCTTATGCGGATTTCATCAAACACGGAACTCAACAACAACAATCAACATTTGAGATTACAGGTTGCAATAATTTCTCTGTCTACTGATCACAATACTTCAATTTATTTATTTTTTCTTTTTAAATATTAATTATAATATAAATATTTTAGGTATGCATTATGCGGACCGGACATGGATCTCAACAACAACCAATATTTGAAACTTTAGGTATGCATTATTTTTATTATCAGGATACTTCATTTTAGTTTTTACTTTTTACAGTATTGAATACAACCCAAATTTATAGGTATGCATTATGAGGGATTTAGTGGACAAGAGTTGTCACAAAAGCAACCACCTTTTGGGACTTCAAGTTACATTAATTTCAATATATAATTTTCTCAACAATTCAATTTAATATTTATTTTTCTAAATATTTGATTAATAAATGTAATTATTTCGTTCTTATAGGATATATTGTAGCTTCGACCCGATCGTAGTTTGCAGGACCGTTGTATGATGGTCCTTCAAGTCAATTTGACTTTGGACCCTCTCAGCTCACACAACGAACTCAATACAATTCAGAAGGTCTTCAAGCCGAGATATTTGCCATGGTCCACCAAACTGAGACAACCGACAATGAGAGACGATTCCTTGGTATTCCCATGAGAATGCCGCAACAACCTCCATAGCCGCCTCGCTGACCATCGGTAGGAATAAGGATCATAGAGACTATACAGAGAGATCAAGTTATTCAACTAGCTAAACCTCCGAGGAAGTTCTCAGCTACGTCGCATCCTCTTGGCCATATACGGACGCATTCAAAAAAGAATATCAAGAAAAAGGAAAAAAGAACAACACATGAAGATACTCAAAAGAAAACGAGAGACAACGCCAAAGGAAACAACAAAAGAGGTGAAGGAGGAGGAGGAGGCCTAAAAAGAATTCTAAGGAAATGGATACCATAGAATATTGTAATGTATTTTAATTTATTTATTGCATATCGTAATTTTTCTATGATTTTAATATAATATACGCATTCCTTTTAAATGCGTCAATGTTGAAATCTGGAGTGTTGATATTATTAATATGTCATGACAAATGTCTTCATATTTAATTTCTATTGATTATTTAAATTATAATATACACTTCTATCCACGCGAATCGAATAATACTATGTCAATGATTCTTATCATTCTGATATGGGTATGAATTTGTTCATAAGAAATATTTATGAAATTACGATATTAAAATAATTGAAAATTGATTGGTTCAGAATGAGTATGCATATGCAAAATCATCCTTATCATTTTAAGAATGGGTATGCATATGCAGAATCTTTGAAAAGGAATTGATTTAGAAAATAAAAAATAGTTACATACTTTTAAACTAGCATAAGATTGATTCAGAAAATCAAAAATAAAAGATGACTTTTTTAAAATAATTATTAATATAATTTTAATTAATTAATTAGTCATCAGGTTTAGGAATTTTATATATCGGTACTATATATAGTTAAAGAGTATTGTCTGAACTAAGTTATTTGGGATAGATTATAGCATGGAGAGGGGGAGGGAAAGGGAAAATGAGGGAATGACTGTCTTACACAGTGACACTCCAAATCGACACATCAGATGCCGATAGATGGTATTTTTATATATATAAAAATTACTGCCTAATTAATTAATTAACAATATTTTAATAATTATTTAAAAAAAGTCCTTTATATAACAAACAATTGAGAGCTGGTTTCTTCTTTCATGGATATTCATCACCTTCTCAAACGCATATTTTTCAGCACGATATTTCGGAATTACTTTTGATCTGGATCTGGACAATGAAAATGCATAATTAAATAGCATTTTTGCCTCTAGTTGCTTCTTATGGAAGGCAATAATCGAAGGGACCCATCGCTCACCGCCTTCCCCATTTAACCTGGTATTGCGGAACGCCCTCCACCCCTACACACCCAGCTGTCGGATCTCTGTCCGGATCACCGATAGCGACTTCACGCTTCCCAACCTGTTGAAACGAATGAATGAGATGAGTTCCATTAACCCTAGAGCTCTCTTATATAGGAGAAAAGCTCTATGGGTAATTTACATAAAGAGGACAAACAAATACTAAATGATAAAATTACTCTAACATGATAAAATTACTCTAACACTCCCCCTCAGGCTGGAGCATATATATCCAACATGCTCAGCTTGGAACAACAAAGATGAAATGGACCCCTAGCAAGGGCCTTGGTGAACATGTCTGCAACCTGCTCTCCTGATGATACATGAGAAGTTGAAATAAGCCCCTTTTGAATTAAGTCCCGTGTATAATGGCAATCTACTTCAATGTGCTTCGTCCTCTCATGGAAGGCTGGATTATTGGCTATGAACAAAGCTGCTTGGTTATCACATTTCAGATGCATGGGAAGAGGAACATCAATAGTTAAATCAGTTAAAACTGATTTAACCCACATCATCTCAGCACTACCTTGGGCCATTGCCCTATATTCTGACTCTGCACTAGACCGAGCCACTACAGTTTGCTTCTTACTCTTCCAAGCTACTGGTGAGCTGCCAACAAATACAATAAAACCTGAAGTTGACTTTCTATCATTAGGACACCCAGCATAGTCTGCATCAGCATAACCTGTGACGGATATCGAGGTATCTCTTCTAAATAGAAGACCAGTGCCTGGAGACGACTTCAGATATCTCAAGATCATAAAAACAGCATTCATGTGAGCCTGCCTGGGTTGCTCCATGAATTGGCTTACCCTATTAACCGCAAAGGCTATATCCGGTCGGGTAATAGTGACATACAAGAGCTTTCCCACTATCCCTCTATATCGTCTCTTATCTACCTCCTCAGAGTCATCATCATACAGTTTGTTATTAGAATCCATAGGAGTAGCCGCTGGTCTACATCCTGCCATACCTGTCTCAGATAAGAGATCTGTAACATACTTCTTTTGTGTCATTACCATACCTTGCCTATTTCGTGCAAACTCCAGCCCCAAAAAGTAGCGAAGTGTACCCAAATCCTTCATAATGAACTGCTCGCCAAGAAACTCCTTGGCTGCTTGAATGCCCTGCTCATTGCTGCCTGTAATAACAATATCATCAACATACACTAAGATGATCACAGTACCTCGTTGGTCTCTCTTTACAAAGAGAGTATGATCTGTTGTAGATCTGACGAAGCCCTTCTGTTCAATCAACTCTGAGAGCTTCTGAAACCAAGCCCGTGGACTCTGCTTCAGGCCATATATGGCCTTATTAAGACGGCACACCATACTGGACTCCCCCTCAGCAGCAAACCCCGGCGGCTGCTGCATATAAACCTCTTCCTGTACCATACAAGAAGGCGTTCGTGACATCAAGCTGGAATAGGGGCCAGTCGCGGACAACAGCAACTGCAATGAGAATCCGTAAGGTAGAATGACGGGCTACTGGAGAAAACGTCTCCTGATAGTCCACCCCATATGTTTGGGTGAACCCACGAGCAACCAACCTGGCTTTGTATCTATCAACCGTACCATCTGCCCGATGCTTAACAGTAAAAACCCATTTGCTTCCGACAATGGACGCACCTGGTGGAGGATGCACAACACTCCACGTACCACGTGACTGCAACGCCGCCATTTCCTCTTCCATAGCTAAACGCCACGGGCTGCTCTGTAGGGCCTCCTGATAAGACCGTGGGATGTGTACTGCCGATAACCCAACAACAAACTTGCGAAAGTCCGGGGACAAACGCTCCAACGACGCCTGAGAGCAAAAATCCATCCCATATTTGGGATTCATCGTCCGAGCACGCTTCTGCCGTCTATGAGCAATAGGTATATGTAGGTCATCGACTGGAGGAGTGACAGTACCATCAGTACTCTGTACATCCATCTGCGCATTCAAATCACCTGTGCCATCAGTAGAACTCAAATGATCAGTACATACCTCGGGCATGCTGGATGATGGAGGAGGCACATGAGCAGAGGGCCGTCGCTGATAGACCTGAGGATAATAAACAGTAGCTGGTGGTGTCGGTGGTGGTGGTGGTGGAGTAGACTGTGGTGGTAGATTAGAGCATGGAACAGATGGAGGTGGAGGCGGCACATAGATGTCATCTCCTTCCTCTGAGTGAGTGAGTCTGTCACCTGTAGGAGAAAAATACATAATGGACTCAAAAAAGGTGACATCTGCACTGACGTAGTACCTTCGTTTAACCGGATCAAAACACCGATATCCCTTCTGGGTTTTGGAATAACCCACAAAAACACATTTGACAGCTCTAGGAGAGAGCTTGTCAAGATCAGGAGAAAAACAATGAACAAATGCAACAGACCCAAAAACACGCGGTGTTAGGGAGAAAAGATCCTTCTCGGGAAACGCAGTCAAGAACGGAATGTTCTCCCCTAACACTGTCGAAGGCATACGATTAAGAAGATAACAGGCAGTGAGAACCGCATCCCCCCAATAGGAGTGAGGGGCACGGCTCTGAATCAAAATGGTTCTAGTCATATCTAACAAATGACGATGCTTCCGTTCAGCCACCCCATTTTGTTGGGAGGTATACGCACACGACGTCTGACGCACAATCCCATGAGACATAAGAAATTTGGACAATTGGGTACTGCACAACTCTAGAGCATTGTCAGACCGTATGTACTTTACTTTAGCAGAGAAAATATTTTTTATTTCAATAAGAAAAGACTGAATAATATGACCAGCATCAGATTTATTTTTAAGAAGAAAGACCCAAGAAAGTCTAGAGAAATCATCGACAGCAACAAGATAAAACCTGTGCCCTTGAAGATCAGGGACACGACTGGGACCCCAAATATCAAAATGTAGCAGCTCAAATAGACCATGATGACTTGGACCTATACGACTCGGAAAAGATGACCTGTGATGTTTGCCAAGTTGGCATGTCTCACACTGAAAATTAGACTTGGGAGAAATCTGTGGAAGAATATGGACCATCTTTTGCGACAGAAGATGGCCAAATCGAAGATGCCAAGTGTAGGGTGACACCGATCCAGCCCTCATAGAAGAGATACCAGCATAAGGAGATTGCACCAGTCTATAAAGACCCCCTTGCTCATGGCCAGTCCCAATCACTCTGCCCGTTAATATGTCCTGAAACACAAGAGTAGATGGGTCAAATATAGCACGGCAATGTAAATCTTTGGTGAGTTGACTAATAGATAGCAAATTCATCGAGAACTTCGGTGCATAGAGAACATTGGACAGTCTCAAGGTAGGAGTCAACTGTACCTCCCCCTGACCAGTAATAGGAGAATATGTACCATCAGCTATCACCACCGATCGTTCAGATTGAGCAGAATGAAAGACACTAAACTGACCTCTGTCACCACAGAGATGGTGTGATGCACCTGAATCCATGATCCATTCTGATAGATCCGCCTTGTA
Source organism: Ottelia alismoides (assembly GCA_037367405.1). Lineage (NCBI taxonomy): Eukaryota > Viridiplantae > Streptophyta > Magnoliopsida > Alismatales > Hydrocharitaceae > Ottelia > Ottelia alismoides. The sequence goes on along the minus strand of JAZKJV010010218.1, from coordinate 179,618 downwards.
ACCCATAGTAAAGGCACATGAACCTTTGAAGGCACCCACAGATGAAAAATCTACCTTGTTGTCTAACATGACGACAACAGTAACCTGTAACTGGGGTTAAAAAATTGGAAGACAATGTCTATTTGTACATAGACTCAAACCAGCGGTCACGCGTACAGAACCTGTTCATTCAAGGAAGCATGGCTAGGGCATATAGTGCATACTCACATTCATGCAGCTTCAGACTGGAGGCTGGAGGCTTTGCGTCGCCAGGCGATTAGGGTGATTAGGACTGGCTAATCGCCACAGGACTTCAGGCTGGAGGGGGCTAATCGCCAGGGGACTTCACGGCACCAGATATGGCGATGAGGGGCTTTACAGCGCCAGATATGGCGATGAGGGCTTCATCTACGCCTGGGGGCCTGGAGCGGGACTGCGCGATCTGAAGGATGGAGGCGCTGATGGGAGTTGCCTTGGTCGGTCGCGCGGATGAGGATGTTATCGCCAGGACCTCACGCGCGATGAAGATGCTTCCTGCGCGATGACCGCGTAAGTGCGCTACAGGAAATGTCACGAGAAGAGGCCTAGCAAGGCGTCGCGTCGCGTGAAGAAGCGACGAGTCGCGTCGCACGAAGAAGCCCCGCGTGTCGCGTCACGCGTTGAGGCTCAGGCCTCGCGGGTTGATCGTGCAAAGAGACGACGCCTGAGTCTCGCGAATTGGTGACGACAAGGCGAGATCGCCTTGTGCACAGGCGATCGGAAGGGAGACCTCCTGGCTGCGCTGATGTCGACCGAGAGAGAGAGAGAGAGAGAGAGAGGCGGCAGGTGGGGTAGGGTTAGGGTTTCGAGAACTCCGGCCTAGGACCGTCGCTCTGATACCATGTTGAAACGAATGAATGAGATGAGTTCCATTAACCCTAGAGCTCTCTTATATAGGAGAAAAGCTCTATGGGTAATTTACATAAAGAGGACAAACAAATACTAAATGATAAAATTACTCTAACATGATAAAATTACTCTAACACAACCCATTAGGTCTGATGGTGGGCCCGTTACCTCTCAACAGGCCCAACGAAATTAAAGCCCATCGCAGCAGAGCCTCGCCTGCAACAACAAGGCATCTTATCAGATGCGAGAATAAAAGGAAAGAGTATCAGATGCTTTGCAGACGAGGCCACGGCGAGGGAGGTTGTGTCGCCAGTCAATGGGGGAGTAGAAGGCATGAAGATGGGGACTACCTGGTGGCCATTCATGACGGTGACCTGTAACCACCCGCCTGCAAGCTTTTCCCTTGTCTTCCCATCTATGGCAAGCCTGCCATCAACCACCGCCAGCCCTGGGGTGGAGGGTGGTTTTGTTAACATGGTAGATACTTGTCACTATCAGTAAGCTTTGTGTGGATGCGTGTTTCATGTGCACACAGTAGAGGATCCACTCTCGGAAACCATGACCTTGCAGAGGAAGCTGATCGGATATTGCGAGGTCTTCTCGTCTGCGTGAATTCATGTGCTCTACTTTTTCTGACAATCGACCTTATGGGAATTAAAAAGAGGAGAATCGCTTTTCAGGTGACGGCTTAAGAATGTGTTTAAACTTTGGTCCATAGACAGAAAATATTGGCTTGAAAATCGTCGTGGGGCGTCTTCTGTTGAGCAGATAGAGAAAATGATTTGATATTTAATTGCGTGCACTCGGATTGTAGTTTTGTGTCTTCGATATTTGATTGTGTGTTCTTTTAGGAGATTCTTGACACAAAGCTGTATTTGTTGAGGAATCATTTGACCTTCAGCTGTCAGTGACATGGCCATCTATCGTAATGTTTTCTGTACCCACCAATAGCCGATCACCTATCCTCTGCCTCGAGATATGAGTCCAATATCTCCAACATTCTCATCCGATGTTGCTCGTGCATTACAGTTTCTGTTGTAAATGTCATTTGCAACAGACAATTGATTTCCATATATTTAACATGTTTACTTTGAACATATAGTATGGAGGATCATGCTGAAGTGAACGGCCACATCAGAAAATGTTTTGAAAGCGAGAATGATATTGGAAACAGGAGTCATTTCCTCGATCTTAAGAAATATAATTTAAAGGCCAATAGATGTGATGAAGTTAACGACAACAGTCCATCTGCTTTGGTTAGATATAGTTAGCCATCAAAGATGTATGAATGCCGCCATCATTCGATCTCTTTATATCTTAAAGATGTATCTTATGCCGGTATCAAATATCTGAAAGTTTGGTTTTTTTATGGTTATGTTTATTTTCCAACGCCTTTATCCGAATTTGTTATGACAAAGCCTTGAGTTCAAGGTGTGATGCATATGAAACTAACAGTATGCCATATCCTCGTAGTCTTGCCATGAAAACTACTTAAAAATAAGACAAGTCTCTAGCTTGTGTCAGGTTTGTCCGAAGATATCCCATGAGTTTCAACTGAATGTAGAACAGACCCTTGAACTGATAACAGGTTGACTTGAAGACCTGCAATGACTACAATAAAATCAAATCCAAGATTTGATATGACAACTGTCTTAGGGGTGCCACAGCAAGCAATAGAGATACAACAAGTCCTGATGCACAGTAGCCTACGTGGCAACCGACAAGGTGCAGGTTCTATGTGGATACTGAGGTGTCACACCACATAGGATGTGTAAGATTTGAGGTATGAAAATTATTTGCTAGGTATAATTGTTATAAATGATGTGAGTTGTACAAGCCTTACAGCTCAGACGCAACTGTATAGGGATATCCCTGTATCCATCTGGTATTTATTTTTAAACAAATATGGATATGTATTTTTTATTTGACGGATGAGGATAATGATATGTGTTTTTATTTATTTTTGTAGATATGAATATAGGCATATATATATTTATATATCGAGAGAGAGAGAGAGAGAGAAAGGAAAGGGATTCTACACATGGAGTAAGTAACTTACCTACTTCATTCTCATTTTTTACTGCTTCTTTTTATTTTTTTTAAAATTCTTCCATGGATTTTCATAACTATATCCCTCTAATATGTCATTCAAATTTTGTCGGAAATAGAGACTCCTATTCGCTCCATTCACAACAGGTAATTTTAACAGTCTTAGATTTTTCGTAATCAACCTGTTCTGGATGGAGGGCATAAGATTCTATATTTCTGATGAAATTTGAATAACATATTAGAGGGATATAGTTATGAAAATCCATGGAAGTATTTTTCAAAAAAATAAAAAGAAGTGGCAAAAAATGAGAATGGAGTAGGTAAGTTATCTACTCCATGGAGTAGGATCCCTCTGATGTATGTATGTATGTACGTATGTATATCAGTGTGCGTGTGTGTTGTGTGTGTATGGGTTCATTGGGGCTGCCCCCACTTCATTTTCATGCAATTTTTTTATTTTTTTGCAAAATATCACCGTGTATATTCATCTATTATCCCTCCTATATGCCATTCGAATTTCGTCAGAAACAGAGACTCCTATACCTTCCATCTAGAACAGGTCGATTACAACAATATTTAGACCTTTAAATTTATTTGTTCTAGATGGAGGGCATAGGAGTCTGTTTCTGATGAAATTCGAATGATATATTGAAGGGACATATAGATGAATATAAATGGTGATATTTTTCAAAAAAAAAATTGTGCTGGAAAATGGGACGGGAGCAACCATGTTGGCTGCCCCAGGGGAGCAACCCCATTTTTTCCTGTACATATATAGAGAGAGAGGGAGGGAGGGAGGGAGGGAGAGAGAGAGGGAAAGAGAGAAAGAGGGGGGATTATCCAATGGGCCCTGTGCCCATTAGCGTCTTGGTGAGCACCCATTCTGGGTGTTGCACATGTATTAGCGATAACTATATTTCTAATTATAGGCTAACACATATTTAACGATTATTATATTTTCAATTATACAATACCCTTAAAAAAGGAAGACGGTTTTGGAAAGAAAATATTCAAATAAATTATTTCGTGTGTACGATTAAGATCTGAATGACATGATAGTAATAAATATACTCCAGTCAATTAAATGCTTGTTGCGTGATCGATAATATCAAGACAATGATCAGTAATTTACATACAAATAATTACCTTGTATAGAATTTAGTAATATGTATACAATGGTCAAGTAAATGTGTGTTGTGATCAGTAATAACATAATAAATGATTAGTAATACCATTGTCTATGTAATTCACATTGCATTCATTTCTGTAATTTTTTTACTTTTTCGTCAACGAAGCATTCTATTTATTTCGGTAATTCGTTTCCTTATGTGCATATATTTAATAACTTCCTTTTCAAAGTACTATTTGTATATTAATCATATAGAAGACAAATATGTTAATGACTATATGTTACTTTCTTACTTGAGCAATGTCTGTAACTTACTAACCATTTATTTTATTATTACCGATCTCATAGTAGTCACTACTTGATAATTGTACGTATATTACTGAACATGTGGTATAAGACATAGATATATACATTATTGAACACAAAATAAAAATTTACTTGAGCATTGTATATACATTACTTGAGTATTTTCTCAAAATTACTGAATTTTGTTCAAAGTAATAATATATATGAGAATTACTGACCATTTGTTTTGGTTTTACTAGCTTCACAACAAGCACTTACTTGACCAGTGTATATATATTACTGAATTCTTTACCATATAATAAAATGAATGTAAATTACAAACCGTTGTGTAGATATTACTGATCTCGCAACAACCATTTACTTAATTATTATATATAAATTACTGACCTAAGTATTTGGATCTCGATTTTCTGCAAGAAATCATTGATTTGAACGTTTTCATTGCAAAATAATCTTCCTTTTTTAAGGATACGATATAATTGGAGTAATACTTATTGTTAAATCATCTTGCATATTAATATCCTTCCAAAAATGGCATCATTCGAAATAGGTACCACTCATTTGGTAATACACGTGTGTGGCCTAAAATTGGTGCTCACCAAAACGCTAATGGACCATGTACCCATTGGTTAAAAATCATATATATATATATATATATGATTTTTAACCAATGGGCCTTATGCCCATTAGCGTTTTGGTGAGTACCAATTTTAGGCCACACACGTGTACTACCAATTGAGTAGTTACCTATTTCAAAGGATGTCATTTTTAGAAGGATATTAATAAGCAAGACGGTTTAACAAAAGTATTATTCCAAATATATCGTGTCCTTAAAAAAAAGGAAGAATGTTTTAGAAAGAAAATGTTCAAATCGACGATTTATTGTAGAAAATTGAGATCCAAATACTCAGGTTAGTAATATATATATATATATAAATATATATATATACAAAGGTAAGTAAATGATTGTTACGAGATCAGTAATACATAAACAATGATCATCAATTTACATTCATTTTATTATAGGGTTTTTATCAGTTGTGCCCCTCTGAGATATTCTAATATCAATTATGCCCATCCCTTTTTTGGGAATATCAGTTGTGCCTCTGACTTCTTGCCATTCTATCACTTGTGCCCCTTGAGTTACTTACCGTCCATCCTCAACGTAAACAGACGTTAATTTTGAGGACATATCGAGAATTAAATTTAAAAAAGCAGGTTGAAAAGTCCACCCCCTTCTTCATCCTTCCACGTCCTCTTCCTCTCCCTCTGCTTCCCTTCATCCTCCTCTGCCTCCTCTTCCTCCACCGCACCCCCCCCCCTCCCCCGCACCCCCTCCGTCCTGAGCTCTTCCTCGCGCCCCCGCATCTCCCCTCCATCCCCGCACCTCCTGCCGCCCTGGACCTCCCGCCGTCCTGGACCTCTCTCGCTCCGCACCTCCCCCTCCACCCGAAAGCTCTCCCCCACCTCCCTCTCTGCCCCCACACCTCCCTGTGCTCCCAGCTGGTTTGATAAATTTCATTCGGTCATTATCGGTTTGCAATAGGTGTTAATTTCCAGATTTTTCATCATTTGATTTCAAACGTAGCTTCATTCGCTTCTTGAATTCTCGGCACCCCTTTACGGAGGGAGAGAAATACAGGAAACCACAATTTTCAATGAATCTATTTTCAGATTTTTTGTTTGCTCAAGCGGATCTTGATGAGCAGAGATTAGATCCAAATAGAGAAGGAGCAAGAGGCTATAACACCCATGAACCATGATCTCGAGTGAACCAGAGGCTTGGGCGGGAAGGTTGAGAGAGAGGGCAGAACCTACGGACGTCCCTGCACCTCCCCTCCGCCCCCACCTCCTCCTCTACCGAACTCCTGAATTCGCACCTCCCCTCCGCCCTCATCTCCTCCAGCCGCCCCTTGCTCTCCCCCCTCTACCCCGAGCTCCTCTACCTGCACCTCCCCTTCATCCCGACACCTCTCCTCCTCCCCCAACTCCTCTCCCCGCCATGGCATGCCTCTCCGCCTCCACCAAGGGACGTCTTGCCGTTACCACCACGAGGAGGTTGTTGCTGCTTCGGAAGCTCCCAAGGAAAAGAGCGGTTGGTCACGGAGTGGAGGAAGAAGTGCTGGTGGAGGAGGAGCAAGGGGCTGAAACAGAGGCCTTTCATCATTTGTTTAGTTAACATAAATTTTTGATTAATTGATTCATGAAAAGGCACCGGAAAATTTAATAAAATTCATCGTTTGATCCTCAATGAGTGATATATCCGTAAAAATGCAAAAATTTTAGCAATTTGATGGATGCATGAAGGTGTAATTATAAGAGAAAATTATGAAGAGAAAAGAAGAAGAACAAATGGAGGAGGAAGAAAATGAAGAAGAAGTATGGACCATTATATCCCTCTTAACTGTACATGGTTTGAAAAAACCATGGTTAAGTCAACTCATTGACGGTTAAACTAACGGAGGGGCACAAGTGATAGAACGGCAAGAAGTCAGGGGTACAACTGATATTCCCAGAAAGGGAGGGGTATGATAACATGCATTTTGCGAGGGTCAAAATATAATGTCGCTGAGGCGACCGCTCACAGAACACCAGTTAATCAGCAATTAACCCACATGAAATAATAAATTAATTGAGTCCCAAAAGTGTGAATTAACATTTATTACTCTACCACAAGATGCACAGTGAATAAGTATGTAGAGGTCGAACCACAAAGAGCAATGCAAAAAAAGTGAGGCAGCCTATGATGTTCATGTATAACAGAGTCATCCTTGTGTGAGTCATATTTTTGTGGGTTTTTCTTTTTCTCTTTTTTTTTATTATTTTTTATGATATTTTTTTATTGTTTAATATTATATATTTATGTATATTTATATATGTATATATAATTTATAGAGTATAGAGATATATATAAAGATATACCCCCATAAAGGGTATGTATAGAGAATATAATACATATATAAGTAGATAGGTTATATATATATATATATATATATCTTTTTTTAAATTTTATATTTTCAGATTTTTATACATAAATATATATAGATATGTATACATACATATATATATCTATATATATCTATATTGTTTTTTATTTTCTATATTGGAATATATAAGCTATTTAATAAAAGAGAAGATAGAGTATTTATAAAAATATGCAAAAAATAGTCAAAAATTCAGAAATAAAATCTTTTCGGTATTTTTTTGGATTTTTTACTGTTTTTGTGATTTTTGGATATTTTTCAAAATGTTTTTGGTATTTTTAAATAGCAAAATAAGGGAAAACAGGGAGTTAGCTACTGGCTGGGAATAAAATGGGAATCAAAAATATAAAACAACCACAAAATTTTTCTCAACTATTTTTAAAATAAAGAGGATAAAATATAGAACCTACAGGAGTTGAGTTTGCATTTTTTAGAAATTTCTATAATTTTTTATATTTTTTAGAAGTTTTTGAGTATTTTCGAATTTTTTAGGTTTTTCTTTTGAGATTTTTAGTGTTTTTTGGAGTGACGCTAAAATATGATAAAGTAGACCATAGGTAATTTTTTTGGAATTTTTCGAGGTGGTTTACTATTTTTTTAGTATTTTCTAAGCTAGACAGTAGACAAAATGCATATTTTTTATTTTTAATAAATGCAAAAATGCAACAAAAATGAAAACTAAAAATAGCTGGCGTGCAAGAGCAAGCTAATAGGAGCTTATATTCATTTTTGTGGAATTTTTCAAGTTAAGATGATGCATGAAATAAATGGAACAAGTAAGCACAAATAAATGGCATGGCAGGGGCATTTTTGCAAATAAAAATAAAGTCAGGGGCTTTATGTAAAAACACCAAAAATACAACACATGGTCTGCAATTTTAAGGGCTAAAATGAAATACAAAATCCGCCAGGGACCCCCGCACAAAATGACCATCACGTGGGACTACACGTGATCCGCACCCACAGGGACCAAAAAGCAATTTCAGAAAATCCAGGGTCCTCGATGCAAATTTTCACAAAAATTATACACTTGGAATTTAATTTTATGGACTAAAAATAAGTGTACAAACATACAGGGGGTCATATGCAAATTAGCCACCTCACGTGGGACGACACGTGAGTTGACGTGGACCGGACCTAAAAGTTATATCAGAAATGAACAGGGGGGTCCATGCAAAATTTACACAATAAAATGAACTTCGACTTTTATTTATAGGGCTAAATAATAAATACAAAAAGGCTAGGGTGAAGATCTGCAAATTACCCCTAAACGCGCGCTGGTGGACGACGGGGATCAGTTCACTTGGACACGCGTCGCGCATCCAACGGTCGGTACCGCTTCGCCGATGAACGCGTGAGATTAGATCAGCCGAGCTGATCTAACGGTCGGTGCGGGGCTTCATCTGACGGTTCTGGTGTGATCTGGGGGCGCCACCCTGATCGGACATCGATGGAGCCTCCTGGAAGAACAGGGAAGAAGCTCGCGCGAGGCGAGCTTCGATCTTGAAGCTTGGGCTCCTCCAGGCTTCTCCCTCGCGTCTGAGGTGTTCGGATCATAGCTGGAGGCGTCCCGCGTCTGCTGGCGGTCTTCTCATGGCTCCTGGAGGTCCAAGGAGCTCGGGCGAGGTCGATGAAGGTCGGGACCTCCAGGAGCCTCTTCCTGGTTCGAATCGAGCCCAGAAGGGCTCCGTGTGTCGCTTGACCTGCATAGGAAGAACCGGGGGAACGAGGGCTATCTCCTCGACCCCGGGTTTTGAAGCTCTGGCGCAAAATGAGGTGAGGCGGAGGAGCTCCGACGATAGGCGGAGGTGGAGCTCCGATTCGCAAGGACTGGGGGTCCTTGGTTGAACAAAAGTGGTAGGGAGATGGAGCACGCAATGAGGAACGAGGTGAGGTAAAAATGGTGGTCGGAAACGGTCGAGATCACAGTGAAGAAGTCGCCGGAGCGGAGCTCCGGCGAACTTCGATTTGTCGATTTCACGCTACGCTAATTAACTAAGACTAAACTAAGCACGGGAATGAAAAGCTGGAATTAAAATCTACCTAAAATGCAAGAAAGATTAGCTCTTATACTTGGAGGCCACCAGGGAGCAGGACGGACGCCAGAGCTCCACCGCGTCAAAACTTATCCCTCCTCCGGCCGATTCGAGTCGCTGAAATACTCCCCCTGTCACGAGGAACCTCCCAGGATCAAATTCGAGGCTTTTGGGTGGATGAAATTGGCCAAATCTGAGGAGGGGCGCGGAGCTTCTTATTTATAAACACTGGAATGAACCCTTATTGACCGGCGTTTATTGAGTAATCCATTGAGCATCATATTGGTCTAAGATATCGGCGGGCATCAGTGATCATCAGGGATGATTTCTTGTGAATAACGCGAGCGCGATCGATGGATGAGATGGCCGTAAAAAAGGGAAGAAATTCGGGGAAAAGACAGTTCTGGAGCGCCAGGTCCCGGATGGGACAGTTGACCGGGCGGTCAACAAAGGCCGCGCCCTCATTGGTCCACATCGGCCGCAAACGAACAAAATAGGGAATTTTATTTGAAAATGATTTATTTGACCTAATAAATGATTTTATTATTTTTTTCTTATAAAATAAAAAATGTGTATTAATTCATGTAGTATTTGTTTATGATTTTTATTTAATTTTTTTGAAGTATTTTATTATGGTTTTATTTTGATGATGTATTTATGCATATATTTACCTGTATTTTGTATATTTTATTTTTATTTTGTTTATTTTATTTTATTATTTTATTGTCTTATTTTAAAAATTCATAATTTATTTTTGTGAGTGTGAGGGTATTTTTATTTAATTTTTATGACTTTATTTTCATATTTAAATAAATAGGTATATGTATATGTAGGTGTACTTATAGGCATTTTACCTGTATTTTATATATACTTTATTTTTTTAATGTATTTTCTTGGTTTTTATTTTGGATTTGTATTTTTGATGACTTATGTGTAATATTTACAATATTGTAAAAATATAGATGAATAAAGAGTAAAACCCCTTTTTATTTATATACATATAGATAGCATAGGTATTTTGCATATGTATTGCATAGACTTATTTTATTTTACAAATTCTTTTTGGTTTTCTTTTACTTTCAATATGTACATGTATTATATACATTATCTATAAAATTCTAAAAATATAATTTTGTAAAAATAATGAACAATGATTAAATTGAATATTTTAATCAGGCAGATTGCACAATGAAGGCCAAAAACCTAACTTTTACAGATGAACTCCAAAAATTATGAAACCAAATTTTATTAAATAGTTCTTGGAAAGCTATATACAATTAAAGGTGAGTTTGGGTGATTTGGAGTTTTTTATTTGCAAGATATGGGTATGTGAAGTTGAGATTTTGGCTTTTTATTCTGAGTATAAAATGTACACTGAGTATTATTTTTACACGAACTCAATTTTGTATTTTTATTCACATTATTATCTACAACTTTCATGTACAAAATATTTTTATTTGATGAATGAATAATTATATACAAAATAGGTGTCAAAAATGCATAAAGGAAGGATGAATAAATGAGGTATTTATTGTATTATTGGCCCTTATCTCCCCCTACTTTATTCCTTGTCGACCAATTCCATGCTGGCCTTGGTCTCGGGGTTTGGGTCATAAAATATTTGCAATATTTTATTCCTTTTTCTTTTCTTCTCTTTATTCTATATTTTGGCATTAAAAACCTTATTCTATGTACATTTAATACAATAAATAATGAATGCTATTATGAACAAATTAATGATATTTACATGCATTTGCTAAAGTTTTTATGGCCAAAATGATAGAATAAAGGTGATGAAATGGAGATTCATCACCCCCTATACTTGCCTTTGCTAGTCCCTAGCAAATACTTATGCAATAAGTACAAAAAGAATAAAGAAAAGAAAAAGAGAATTAAAGAATGATAGAGTGAATAAGGGTGCTTTCAGTGCAATGTATGTCTTTATAAAATCTGAACTTGGAGCTCCTGTCAGACCTTGGGTGTAGATGTGTGTGGAACCTAGTCGGGAACCAGCCTCAAAATACAACAGTCTTCGAGAGTCACAGAACTCGGTTCAACCCACCTCAATAGCCTGGTCAGAACTGGTCTACATCATACGCAAACCCTTATAACTATGAAGCTGACTTGTACAGTGTAAGTGATAGTGGCTCTCCCCAACTGAAACGACAAAGGAACTGACTTCTCCATAATGACAACCCAATGATTCCCCAATCCAACAGCTCTTTCCTCGAGGAGCAGGGTATTCCCTTCTAAGTTCAAGTGGCAACCAGCTCAAAAGGAGGAGGTGAAGAGAAGAATGGACGGTAGCCAGTGTAGCTACCTATCCTAGGATGCAAGACCAGTGTAGTCAAGTCATCCAGCTGCAGGCTCACATGTTTGACTTTGGAACTCAAGCTTGCTTATTGGCTTTACAACATATGTACATACTTTGCAGGCATTTTATTTTTGTACAAGCCTGACCATTTTTTTCTTTTTTTTCGACATACTATTCACAGCAGCATTTACATAAGGAGTTTTTCCTCTTGAGCCAGTAGACTATCCCTCTTTTGAAGCTTTATTGCAACCCACAATCTCCTGTCGTTAGACCTCATGGCTATTGAACCAGGTTGGGGTGCACTTCCCTCCCTAGACGAGGACGAATGTTTCCACCCGTGTGCGTCTCAGACTGGCAAATCCAACCCCCTCACCACTCCAACTGAGTTGAGCCAAGTGAAAGGTGCAAGTATCCAAGTTAGGTCACGGTCGGCAAGAGTCATGCGTATGTCTCGAAAAGTTCTAGTTAGTCAGTTGAGGTGACTTGAACCCAGCCCTGATTTCTTAAGAATTAAGTCTGCATAGACCTGAAGTACCTTAAACCTAGTTCCCGTAAGGTTCCGGTGCAGTTAGGTGCGGTAAGGTCTAACCAAGCTCCAATTTTAGACTTTATTGGATTGATTCAATCATCAAGCTCACTCAAAAAGAATATGAATGGTATGCTCATGCTATGCACAATGAATGATGCAATTTTTCACAAGTAATTTACAAGAATCGGAGAATCTTTTTACACAAAGAATTTTTGCAAATAAGAAGCTTGACATATACCAAAAGTACTTACACTTATTTAAACGGGCGAGCCGCTTTATTTACAAAAGGTATGGATTTTCAAAGACTTTACAGGTTTTAATGAAGTAATTTACTCATCTTGTACAGAAAGAATTTTATGTATTTTACGATTTACAAGTATTTGTAATGATGCTTTTATTCCTCAGGTCTAGTTTAAAAATAATTTTGCAAACTATAGTACACGATAATTTTCGCAATCATTTACACATATTTGAAAGCTATTTTTGCAAAGATTTTTCACACTATATATACATTTTCCACAATAGTTTTGACAAACATTTTTCAAAAATATTTGCACATAGGTTTTTCAAATCCTTTATTCCACACAAAGACAAAGTTTTTCAAACCAAACAATTTTATACATGCTGAAAACATTTCACGGTAAATTTTTCAAACAGTTCACACTATTTTTCAAATCATATTGTAAAGGTATTCAACCTGATTTATTAATCAGTATATACAAAGAAAAACCTTATTTGCTGTACAACATGGTTTTGGCTCTTATAAGCTTTATTTGGGATTATTGCTTATTTTTGAATGAGAGATTTTTGTGCAGACTCCTCAGACTTATTCAAGAATCATTTTCAAAAGATCTTTGAAAAACTATAGTCCAAACTAATTTGACAAACATGTTCACGCATTTGAAAATAATTTTACAAGGGTTTTTCACATAGGATAGATAGATTTTTCAAAGCAATTTGACAACCAAAATTTTCCAATCCTTTGCACCCTAATTTTCACACATTTTTATTTCACTCAAAGAAAAGAAATTTTACAAACGAAACTTATTTTGCAAAGGTTGAATACTTGTACACAATATTTTTCAAGCAATTTTCAAAAGATTTTTCAAAGAGAATATTTTGCACAAAACGCTTTTCCTGACTTATTAATCAGTACAAGTACAAAGAGTTCTGAGGAGCTCACAATCATCTTTTATTATTATAGAGTTACTTATTACCCTTTTTTTATATTGAGTTGATGTTTAATTTTTCAGTATGAGTTATGGCTTATAGTATATACATGGTATATACGACCCCCCTATACTTAGCTTGAGCTATGTCCTCATAGGTCGGAGAGAAAAGAGAAGACATAACTCGTACTGAGTATAGACAAGTCTAAAGAATATATGAATGAAAAATGAATGAATGGGAAGTTGACCGTCCCCCCCTATACTTAGGATCAAATAGTCCTAAGTATAGCAGACTGTACAAAAAGCAGGGAGGGTCAAGGGTGGGAATACACAGATCGTACTCAGATTGTCTTCCCTATACTTAGGGTAAGGTACTCCTAAGTATAGACAAGAAGAGGAGACAATGGAGAGGATCGAAATGAAATGAAAAACTCGGGGTGCACATCCCCCCTATACTTAGGACAAAGTACGTCCGAAGTATGGAAAACTGTCTACAAAGGCAGCACCTTTTTGATACAAAAAGAAGATACAAAAAGAAAAGAAGAAAAGAAGAAAAGAAGAAAATCAGATAAACAATATTTGGGGTGCATCGTCTGAATCTTCTGGTGCTGTCACTGTTGTGGATGTATCGTCATGGTGCACGAGCTGAATGGAGTCAACAACGGCCAAGAATGTATCTGGTTCGAGGTAAGGCTTCAGGAGTTGACCGTTGACGACGAATGGCTGTGCGTCAGGGGACAATTCTGATATGGAAATACTTCCATTGTCACGCACTTCACAAACTCTGAATGGCCCTGTCCACTTACTCTTTAATTTGCCCGGAAATATCCGCAACTTTGCATCAAATAACCACACCTTCTGTCCAACATCAAAGGTCTTTCGTCTGATGTGTTGGTCATGCCAGCGTTTCACCTTCTCTTTGTACATCAATGTGTTATCATATGCATAGTCTCGGAACTCCAAGAGTCTGTTCAGATCATCCTTTTTTTTCTAACCACTTTTGCGTGAGTCCAAATTGCAACTATTAACTGCCCATAAAGACTTGTGAATTAATTCGATGGGCAAATGGCACGGTTTCCCTATACAAGACGATAGGGCGACATGCCCAAGGGAGACTTGTAGGTGGTTCTGTAAGCCTATAGGACCGAGTCCAAGAGTTGGGACCAGTCCTTTCTGTTTGGCCTGACAAGTTTCTGCAGGATAGTCTTGATTTCTCTGTTTGATAATTCTGCCATGCCATTGGTCTGAGGATGGTAAGGAGATGCGACACGATGGTCGATGCCGTACTCCTTCGTCAATTTCTTGACCTCTTTATTAATGAAATGGCTACCCCCGTCTGATATGAGAATTTTCGGTATCCCGAACCGCGAGATGATGTTCTTCTTCAGGAACTGACATACTGTTCGGTTGTCGGCGGCTCGAGCAGAGATAGCCTCAACCCAACGACTCACGTAATCGACGGTAAGAAGGATGTGCTCAAAACCTTGACTGTTAGGGAAATGTCCCATGAAGTCAATGCCCCATGCATCAAAAACGTCTGCTATCTGAATGATTTTCAAGGGCATCGAATCTTTTGCAATGAGTGTACCTTTCAATCTCTGACAGTCAATACATCGCTTGACAAATTCTGCTGCATCCTTAAATAATGTGGGCCACCAGAAGCCACACTGAAGTACTTTGGCTGCCGTACGATCTCCAGAGTGATGTCCGCCAGATTCGAGCGAGTGACAATGCTCGAGGACACTAAAATGCTCCTCCTGGGGGATGCACCTGCGCCAAATACAATCCGCTCCTTCCCTGAATAAAAGAGGATCCTCCCATTGATAGTTACGGATGGTCGACATAAATTTGTTCTTCTGATTCTTCATCCAATCCGAAGGTGTTACCCCAGAGGCGAGGTAATTGACTATATCAGCATACCAAGGAAGGGAATCCACTGCTAAGATTGATTCGTCAGGAAAGGTTTCTGTAATGGGTGCACTGTTCAGAGGAGACTCGTGTTGCTCAATTCTGGAGAGATGGTCTGCTACCACATTTTGAACTCCAGGCTTGTCCTTGATTTCCAGATCAAATTCCTAGAGGAGAAGGATCCATCGAATCAATCTCGACTTGGCATCCTTCTTCTGCTGGAGGTACCGGATAGCAGAGTGGTCGGTAAAAATTGTGACTTTTGATCCAAGCAAATAGGATCTGAACTTCTCAAGGGCGAAAACCACAGCCAACAACTCTTTCTCTGTCACTGTATAATTTCTCTGTGTTTCATCTAATGTTCCGCTGGCGTAGTGAATGGCATAGGGTGCTTTCTCTTTCCTTTGCCCAAGAACAGCCCCGACTGCAAAGTCGGACGCATTGGTCATTATCTCAAAGGGAAGAGTCCAGTCTGGAGGCTGTAGGATCGGAGCCTGAGTAATAAGCTCCTTCAGCTGGTTGAAAGCAAGGAGAACCTGCTGATCTACATTGAACTCAGTTTCCTTGCACAAAAGTTCTGTCAAAGGTCGGGCAATGCGGCTGAAATCCTTGATGAATCGTCTGCAGAATCCCACATGCCCCAGGAATGACCTGATATTTTTCACAGTCTGAGGTGGTTGTAGATTTGCAATAACATCCACCTTTGTCGGGTCAACTTCTATGCCACGTTTGGAAACGACGTGGCCCAGCACGATGCCTTCGGTGACCATGAAGTGGCTCTTTTCCCATGAAAGCACTAAATTGACTTCCTGACACTTCTGAAGCACTCTGTCTAGGTGCTCAAGACAAGAATCAAAACTATCACCATAGACAGAGAAGTCGTCCATAAACACCTCGAGAAAATTGCCTACCATCTCGGCGAAGACTGCTAACATGCATCTTTGGAAGGTTGCAGGTGCATTGCATAATCCAAAGGGTATTCTCTTGAAGGCGTAGGTACCGAATGGGCAAGTGAAGGTAGTCTTCTCTTGATCTTCAGGGGCGATAGCCACTTGGTTGTACCCGGAATACCCATCTAAAAAGAAGAAGAACTCCTTGCCTGCTAGTCTCTCCAAGACTTGATCAATGAATGGCAAGGGGAAGTGGTCCTTCTTAGTTGCTACATTAAGACGGCGATAGTCAACACACACCCACCAGGATGTTGGTACCCGAGTAGATATTTCCTCTCCTTTGTCATTTGTAACCACGGTAAGCCCGGATTTCTTTGGAAGTACATGCAGTGGGCTTATCCATTTTGAATCGGAGATGGGATAAATGAAGCCTGCATCACACCATTTCGTTATCTCTTTCATGACGACGTCCTGGAGGTTAGGGTTCAACCTTCTTTGGAATTCGCGGGACGGCTTGGCATCTTCTTCCAGATAGATGTGGTGTGAACACAAAGCTGGATTTATCCCTCGGAGATCTGATACGCACCAACCAAGTACCTTGCGGTTCTTTTCTAGAACCTCAAGAAGGCGAGATTCCTGATCCGGATTCAGCCTGCTGCTGATGATGACCGGATACATTTGTTCTTCACCCGCAAAGAAAGCATACTTCAGGCCTGCAGGAAGTGGCTTGAGTTCTGGTGTTGATCTTTCCAACTTGTTGGTCACTTCAGACACTATGCTGGTGGTGGGATGTACTTCCTTAAAGGGGCTACCATCCTCATCATTCTGCTGAGATCCTAGTAATGTGCCGAACGGTTCTACGCTAGGCTGATCGTGTTCGGTCTGGAGTGAATGATCAAAGAGATGCGCCTGCATCTGAGAATCTGTCTCCCAAGAATCATCGGAGCCTAGGATAACTGTGCTTTCCAAGTCCTCCTCAAGAGTGAGGATTTCTTGGGTCCATGAATCGTTCAATGACAAGAATGAATCTCTGATTTCTGCAATAAAGTCACAGTCTGCTTCGGAGGCTGCATGGCTCTCATCAGTCGTGGCGTTCGGCTCTCTGCTCATGTTTATAGTGATTTGCTTGGTGTTCGAGCTAAAAGTGATTTTGCCAGACCCGTAATCAACCACGGCACCTGAAGTACGTAGAAATGGTCGACCAAGGATGTTAGGGGTATGGAGCAGAGGTGCTGGTGAGTCCATATCAAGGACTACAAAATCAGCTGGAAATTGCATCTCCTGCACTTTAACTACAACGTCTTCCAAAAGACCCCGGGGCCGATTAATGGATCGGTCAGTGAATTGAAGGATCATTCGTGTCTGCTTGAGCGGACCCAGCCCAAATTCTTGCATGATTGATGATGGCAAAAGGTTGACGGAAGACCCACTATCGAGAAGAGTGCGCTCGAAGGCCTGGTCAAAAATCTCACAACTGATAAGAGGTGCTCCTGTGTCCTGCTTCTTTTGTAGGAGGTTGCTGATAGCTGCCACAGTGGCCATGGATAGCGCGTGCTTTTCTACATCCCTGCGTCTGTTCTTCTGTGCTGGGTGACGCTTGTTGGTACATGCCTCCTTTAGTCCTCTCTTCACAGCTGGCATGTACTCCACGGCCTTCAACAAGGGAATCTCAATAGTCAACTTGTCTAATATTTCCACAACTCCTGGATCAGACAATGCCTTTTTTCGTTTTGCAATTTTTTTGGATTTTTCTATTGCATGAGGAAAAGGAATATGTACATCTCTAGCAGGAAAAAAAGAGTTCTTATTTACATCAACATCATTGCCCATAGAATGTTGTACATCCGGACTACAAAAAGGAGTACAAACTGTATTATGGCATACTGGTGCTGAGGGGCAAGCAAAAAGTATAGCGTCGGCTCTGTCGACTGGCGAGGGATCGACTGCTGCTGGCGGCTCCTCCAAGGCTGGCGCGGCTTCGCTTCGGCTGCAAGCTTCTTTTTGTTGTTTTTGATTTTGCTGATTTTTTTGTATTTTTGGCTGGGACTGATGCTGGAAATGCATGACGGCTGGACTGGCTTCTCCTTCTTCTTCCTCCTCACCCGCCCCTGTAGCTGGCGCGGCTGATGCGGAAGATGACGATCCACCTGTTTCTTTATTCACCCCATTCTTGGTGGCAGGCGGGGGCAAGGCCCTACCGCTCCTGAGAGTAACAACATTAGAATAAACAGTAATATCATTGTCAGACACGGACAGGACATCACATTCTACCTGCTCTTTCTTCTTGAAATTATTGGGGTTGGCTTCGACCTGAGCTGGAATGGTAGTTCTAGTGGTGGTCAGGTCGTCAAGCCGCTTGGTCATTTCCGCCAGCCCTTTGACAAGTTGGGCCACACAGTCCATAGTAGGGTTCGCAGGGGGTACCTCGGTGGGTTCAGCGTGCAGACCACGTTGCTGTTGCATGATGGGTGCGGAGGTTGTTGCTGGTGATGCTGGGGTGGTGCAGGAAGTTGAAGTTGCTGATAAGAGGGGGGAGGATACTGCTGATACTGTTGAGGTGGGGCAGCCGCATACTGAAGAAACGACTGTGGATGGCGGTATTGCGGCTGTTGGTATGGCTGATTCTACCTCCATTGGTTTGCATACTGGGGAGGCTGATGATACTGCTGATGAGGTTGAGAGGACTGTCCAAAACGACCACCCTGAGGTTGGTGGTATTGTCGGTTGGCAAATGGCTGACCCTGGGGTTGTCCCATAGGACGGGTCGGCTATGCATCATTGATCCATACCCCGTTCACTTCCTGAATCAGGGGTAGTGATGGGAAAACTGGATCAGGTCCTGAAAAAATCTCTGGTTGGTACACAACCATCTGCTGCTGCTGCGGCTGGCCCTGGTCGGGCGCCTGCACGTAATACACGTGCTGGACTGCCGGTGGCTGCTGGCTCGGCTGAGGCTGATGCTGCGGTTGCTGCTCGTCAATCTTCTCAGCTGGAGCTTCTGATGGTGTCGCCGACTGAACAGAGTTGATGGTGCCCACCAACAGTTCAAGGTACTTGTTGATCTGATTAAGCTTGTCTAAATTCTGAGTCCTCTTCTCGATCACAGCAAGTTTTTCGAGGTCCTGTGATCACTTCTCAATGATGTCAACTTTCGAGAGATGGCCCCCGATGATACTGAGGTTGGAGCTCTCATCTCTCTGCCTCTTTGGACGCTGCCATGTGTACTTTTTTCTGGAGGATCTGGGGTTGCTTCTGATATGCCTTGGATGAAGAGAGGGTGGCCTCTCCTTCGGCCATTTCTTCGAATATCTGCCAGACTACGTCTTCATCCTTGTTGAAGTGTGAACCCCCACACGCTGCGTCAACGAGCCTTTGGCTCTCGATGTTCAGTCCCCCAAAGAATTGCTGGACCAAGCTGGTCTTCGGAATTTCATGATGGAGACACTTCTCCTGCAGGACAGTAAATCTCTCCCATGCTTCATGTACTGACTCATGGGGTCCTTGGGAGAAATTACTGATTCGGGCTCGCATCTGGTTGAGCCGACCGAGAAGGTAATACTTATGCAGAAAAGCTGACTTCAGCTCCTCCCAGGTCGTCACGACCTTCCCCAGATGGTTGACCCAATAGAGGGCCTTGTCTTGTAAGCTGAAGGGGAACGCCAACATCTTGACAATGTCCAGAGGGACATTAGGATAGTGAGTGGTGCGGCAAATGCGTGAGAATTGCTGCAGGTGAATGTACGGCTCTTCACTGGTATTTCCATGGAATGCAGGGAGAAGAGCAATGAACTGGGGTTTCAGCTCAAAGTGAGCGTGTACCGGTGGAATGAGGATCCACTCGGTCATCTGGCTGCGGATTGTATGTCTCTTTAAGTGTAGGCTTGGGTGGTGGTGGAAATTCTGGATCTTCATTGTTAGGCCCACCACCTCCTCCACCTCCACCTCCTCCACCTATGCCTCCTCCTCTCTCATCTCGGTTCATCATATCGTTCAACATATCCTGAAATGTTGTCCGTGTGAGGGCCTACTCGGTCAGCTGTTGTTGGATGGCCTGGATAGACGTCAGTAGTCGTGCATTGACTTGATTCTAGTCTGGCATCTGTCCTTTTGGTTGGGGTGGCTGCTGACCCTTGCCCTTTCCTTGAGGAACCATATCTGGGTCTGAGTCGGATGAAATGAACTCCGGAATAGTCTTCAGGGCTTGCACTGTCTTCTATCTGCATAATGAGATAGTCCAAATCATACCACTTGCAATAGTATTCAGCTGTCATGATGAAGCTGGAATTCAAGTCAACCCCAGCATGTTGTGAACGGAAAAGGATGTAGACTGTAATCGACTTCCATTCACAACGGCGAAAGCGGGACAAAAGTGACCCCAGTTTATTGGATGGTCAAGAGAAAGGTAGAAAACGAGTAGTCTGGAGATCGATCCGCAAAGTTCGGATCGGGTTCTCGGGAATCGCCTAGAATTTATTGGCGGAGTTGAGTTCATGGAATCGATGTGGGTGTCGGCGAGGTCCCGACGGAAACCATCCATGGATCAACTTCGCGAAGCACAAGAGAAGATCGGGTGTTGGAAGAAAGATACGATGGTCAACGAGGAATAAAAAGAGTGTAAAACAGTAGAGAGGCTCGGCTGAGCGGGGTGGTCAAAGGGAGAAACAACAAAATGTGCGCAAAGGCGCGTGACTCGATCTTTGAACCTTAATCTAGATCCATACAAACGCAACGCAAAATTGGGTTCACCAACTCACGCCATGTGAAGCAGTGAAGGTTCGACTATTTATTATCTTTTCATTTTTAGAGTTGTGATTTCAGGCATATCTTGTAACAAGTCCTTAGTACGCTATCCTGTAGGAGAGAGAGTACTGCCAGAAGAGTATCCCATACTTGTCCTCCTCCTGTGTAACCTGTAGTCTGTACTTTTTGGAGTCCTTGTAACCCTTCCTGCATCCCTACTCAGCCAAAGAAATAGAGAGAGGAAGCCGATAGGCGAAACCAATACTTCGGTTCTCGCTCGCAATGGAATCACCCGTGAGCGTGCAAGAACCTACTCGGACGCAGGACAATGAGACAGACACCCCCGTGAAGGAGTGGCCTATGCTCAATACTTCGGACAGGGTCGATGCTTTACACAACAGAGAGTCATCATTGGTGACCAAGTCCTACTCGCCTACATATGATAGAAGCGCCATTACTTCGGAAATCCAGGCGACACAAGGCAGTTGCAGACTGGGTTTTTGGCTTTAATCCTTAGGGGGTCGCACTCGCTATTTTTGGTCTTTTTAATATGTGAAGGAGGAATGAGAAAATATTCAGAGTCTAAAATAGAGGACAAGCAGTTAGTAGAAGAGGGGGTAGAATAGACTGTAGTTGTATAGAGTGTGTGGATTTCCTAGTGTCCTTTAGATTTTCAACATCAAATCCGCTCATTTCATTCTCCACTTTCATACTGGAGCTGACAACAAATGAAATTAATAGGTCATTGATATTTCTCAACTTATCCTCAATTAATTCATATCTCTTAACAATTCTAGCAATGTCATACTCCAAGAATTTTTCATGACAATCATGGGAGAAGTCTGCTCAGTTGGGGGATATTGCTGAGAACTTGGAGCCTCATACTCATTATACTTAGACTCTGGCACGTAATGCTAGGTCGAGTATGAACCGATCATATGACAGATATTGGTCCGAGCCTCATGTGGTGGAGTCAATAGACAGGAGGCTTGTAGATCTAGCTCATGAGTCCAATACCCTATATGTATAGGCTCTTCAAATGTGTTTAATGAGGGATAGTCAATGCGGACTTGATCATTAAGGTCAATCGAGTCTAGAAGAGTATAAAGTGCATGCCTCTCCATTCGATTTGTTCTATCGACCAAGTTGTATCCTAAGGTCAAGTTAGTGTGTGTGTGTGTGTGTAAATTGTTGACCTATCCCAATATTAATATGACGATTAAATGAGGTTTGTTGGGGTAAATAACTCTACCAGTCATCCATCTCAATAGTGGCTTTCTCTTCGAATAGTTCTTTGATTACGTCAAGCGCTCGTGAATATGGTGAATCAACCCAAGATGGAAGTGGATCCGGAGTGTAAGAATATAGGACAGGTGAGAAGTATGAAGAAGTGGAGATGTCAGTCGAAGTTTTGACTTCATATTCGGAGTGAGGTGGTGAGAAGAAAGATGTCTAAGGAGGAACCGTCTCAAAGAGAGGGTTCTTCTGGAATGAATAAGAGGAGACTAGAAAATCAGTCAGAGGACCGACTTTGTAGTTGGAATGGGGGTGGAGGGCACATGGAGGAGTGAAATAGTGAAGATGGTCGGTAATCAGTTAAGGAGAAGTTACATGCAGAGTTCAGGTAGAAAGACCGATAAGCAGACATCTTCGAAAAGAAATGGAAGTGGATCGAGGCAAAAACATGCAAATGCATATAAGGATAACACGCACAGACATACAAACAAATGCAATAGCAAACCATGTTTTCATCAACTTAATACGGTGATGGTCACAAAGGTTCGACCGTTATCTTTTTTATTTTAGCTAAGTGATAAAACAATCTTGCTACACAAGCACACAAGGTGAGTCGCCTTACGCCCAGTGTACGCTCCCACTATATACTAATCAAAGAGACTATCTGTTCTGGCTGCTAGGTTATATCACACCTCTAAGGATAATAGTGAGAAGATGTATACTGAAATGTCTCTCTAAGGTCAAAGATAAGCGCTTGCAGCTCCCAAACCCACAACAGTCTGACATGGAGACTTAGGGTGCAAGTCTAAGTATTTGGGCTCTAACATTAGTGTGTACATCCTCATCTCTGTTTGGAGGTAGGTACCTGTGTACAATGACAGGGTTGCACACTCAAAAATAATTGTTAATTTTAGTTAATTTTTGGTCAAATATGTATTAACAATCCTGATTTTAGTAGTTGTGGTCACCTGCTTAAATCCAGATACCAAATCGTGCCTATCGTCCCGTCCCAATTTCCTTTATCCCAAGTGATAAAACAATGAGAGAAAGGAGACGAGAAAGCTGATGTAAAATAGAAAACAATGATGTGTGCTCAAGTAAGAAGACTTACAATGATCCTTTCCATCTTCATGCGGGATACATCATAGAATTGGAAAAAAATAACTAAATTAATATGCAGGTCAGAAAAATCACACCTATTACAAAGTTCTATTAGTGGGAAAGAATTGATTTCTGTTTGACTCAGTAGAATTATTTAGGTGCACATTATTTAGAAGTGTGGTGTGGTCCTATGAGTTACGAGCACAACCATATATCAAACCTATGAAGCTCTAATGGATGTGGGTGTAGGTCTATCCTACGTCAAGCACAACCACACAACCACGAGGACCCTAACCACACTCGGTCAAAACATGCTCTAAAGTCCAAGTCCCTATACACACGTGAGATTCCAAACAGATACCGCTGGAAACAAGGCAATTATTACCAAATTACAAAAATCAAATAAAATAAAGAAATTAAACACCTAAGGACTCTACACTCTCTCACGTCTAGACTCGATCTTAATTTTTATGCTCTTCTCAGCCGACTCGACCCATGTAGAACCCGCTTTCGATGCACCTAAGTTGCTCAGCTCCAATGTAGCTGCTCCGGTCCACTAGGCCATCACATAAAAATATAAGATTTATGTCAAAGAAAAATATACAAAAATAAAATAAATAAATGAAATAAATAAAAAAATGTTGAAAAGGAAGTGGGGTAATTTACAAGAAAGCCCATGGGTCAGACTACTCGGGAGATGAAAAATCTATCTTCTAAATTTTCTAAAAATCAACCTAAGTGTCTCCCTGGGAGCAGTGCCATCTGAATAAATGCATAATTAACCTTGCTTAATTCATGAGTTAATTAATGTGTTGTTTCGTTGTAGGCGAGTAAATTGTAATTTCTCAAAAAGCTGTGTAATTAAATTAATCAATGTACGAAAGGTTATATTTTTTACTTGGGCAGCTCAAACTCATGGAGGCCATTGTCTCCTTAGGTTAATTTTCAGACAATTTAGCTACTAGGTTTTGAAGGAGATTTTTTTAGATTTTTTAATGTGAATAATGATGTGGTGCAAATGTAGGCTGACAATATGAAGGTCAAATTAGACTAAAATGAAAAATTCAAATTAATATGCAAATGAGCTCAAGAAAGCTATTTTCCCAATTTTGAATGCAATGATTAGTCCAAAACACATTTTTTATATTTTTATGGCAAAAGATGCATGCATGAAAATTGGAACATATTTACTAGTTATATCATCTGCAATCGCCTGAATCTCTAGACGTTCTTCAAACCAATCATATACTTTATTGAGATAGGTAAAACAAGGAGACTCCCCCTCTGAGAACCGTATATGAAAATTGCATCTCGTACGGCTCAAGCAGAAACAAACAAATACTGATTTCAACGGATATGTAATATAAAATTGGAAACTTATTAGATACTTGATTATATCTGTCCCAAAAATATGAAAAAATAAAAATCCGGAATCTTTTCTTTGCGATGATAATGCCAATATCAAGTCGGCTCATTTGTCTTTCTTTATATTATTATAGGCCTCTTGAGTCTTCTTTTCCCCTATCTATTATGGAAATCATACTAATTTTTGTTTTCATTTACAAATATATTGCTATATTGTTGCATAATGGATTTTTCAAGATCATTCTTATCAATAGATTTTTTATGCACTTTCCATTAATTTGGTATTTATTCTTATTGACCAATGAGATACCCATGATTTGATACATAATCAATTTTTCATCCCATTTTATAGATAGACGAACTGGTTCGATAATCAATATTCCATTTTTTATCAATTTTGTAAGAGCTAGATCTTTCTGAATCACCATATTTTTCAAGAATTTTTATGCAAATTTTCATGCAAATGAAATGCAAAATTATAAAAATTGGATAGTAGGTTAGAAATGATGAAATTAACCTACTATATAATTTTGGAACTTTTGGATGCGAAATGAATTTTCCATGAATTTAACAATGCGGACAGTGTGATTTTTAGTAAATTAATTTTAATAATGAGCAAAGCTAATTATTTTCAAGAAATAAAATTATCCTGATATATTCAACAAAGATCTATCCGAAAAAATTCTAATAGCTAAAAATACTATGCTCATAGATAATTAAAATTCATTTACAGAAATTACAACATAATTTATTTTAAGGAAAATATGCAAGTGAATGCCTTTCTTTTTTGATATATGTTAGAGACTAATTAACCCTACGTGCAACAATTTTTGTTGAATTTTTAGAGCTAAGAATAATTGTATATAAATTTCATAATCTCAAGGTAAAATTGACAATTTTCTCATTTAAATTTTTTTATTAAATAATCCAAAGCTCATAAAAAGATAAATAAATAACCGTGGTGATATATAATTAACTAATGACAACATGTAATTTTTATATATAAAAGATGATGTTAAATGAAAGTCCAAACAATTGCTTAAACAAAGGGGTCTAAATGCAAAATGAAAATACCATTATAATACAAAACTAGCTCAGAAGTAAGTTTCTTTAATTACCGAAACCTGCAAGGGTTTATATGTAATATTTCCAGTGGAACGTGTGGCTGGCGTGAGCGCATACTCGGATGGAAATTTCCAGGAACGATGGGGGTTGGAGCACAATTGTTCTACGCCTCACGTGTGGTGCATATGGAAGGCTGAGCTTTGAGCAGTGCCTTGGGATCGGGGCTCCACGTGGCGACGTTAGGAGGTTCGGGTGGCTGATGAATATGTGATTCATCATACTAAAAGATGAAAATAGAGCATTGTTCTTGAGTAATTAGTTGCAGCAGTAAGCACAGGAGGTTGGCGAGGGCTAGGGTTCATCATTTATTATGCATTTTTACCATTCATGCACTTAGAATTAATATCTGCATTTTAACACTCATAATTGCATTCATAATCATCTTCACATTTGCACCTAACTTCATGCATTTTTAACAAATTCATGTCAGCTCCAATTTACCTCAAATCACCTTCATTGTATACATATTACTAACAAGATTAAAGGAAAATACAAAAAATTACTAACTCAAATAATTGGCTCATGAGACAAAACTCCAATTTCAGAATAGACAGACTAAAACATTGATATCTTCCTCATACAGTATCCGATTTAGGTCTACTTACTTTTAAAGTAATACTATTCAAAGACCTTCAAAACAAGATCAGTTTCATAAAAATCGAAGCTCGTATGTGAAAGTCGGGTTTTGGGCCTCTTTTGCGTATTTTGTGTTTTTGTAGTTTTTGACATGATATTTTATGTACATAATTGACATTTTTTCTTTTATTTCTTTTTCATTTTTATTCTTTGACGAAAGTTTTAATAAAATCAACAAAAAACCAAATTCATAATAAGACTGAAATCAATGACCAAGTCTGAGTACCTCTTGTTGTACAAATATCTCACTTTATCAGCTTTATTTTATTTACATATTTACTTATTTACTAAAAATACAAAAAAAATCATTGTGTAAATATTTATCTTTGATTATATAGTTATTTTCCTTGATTTTTCTCTTAATTAAAAATCACAAAAATTACAAAACCCAAAAATCAAGATATTTTGTATATACAGTACCCCAAAAATATCATTTTGTATAGATGATCTATTTTGTTCTTGGTCCCTTCATGAAATTGTAGATCTCATCGAGGCGAGCAAGTTTCTGAAAAAAGCTTTTCAATCCGAGGTCATTTGTTCCTTCTTTTGGTTTTTTATTTTCTTTTAATTCTTGAATTTTCTGGAGCTGACACATGGCAGTTGTTGGAGCTGCCATGTGTCCGTTAGTTTTGGCCTCTTTTCATTTCGTTTCTGAACTTTGCCAATTTTTCATTTGTCTCATTTATTTAATTTAAAAATTAAAAAAATACCTCTTTGGAAACCTAACTTCGAGATCGATTAAAAGCCAACCTAAGGAGACAGTTGCTTCTTTGAGTTCGACCTTGGACTTACCAAGTAAAAAAAAGTTGATCGCTTGTTTTAATTGAATAATAATTAAAATTAGTGGTCATTTTTTATTAACCCTTAATTGCCCGTCTACAACAAACGAACATCTTTTAATCGTTAATTTGATTAAATTAAGAGGGTGATTTCGTGGTTTTTCAGTGGCCCGAGGTTAGCAACGTGGATGGAGGCACATAGTGGCTACGTGGGTGGCTCCGAGATGGATGAGGAGCAAGGAGGGGCAATCGACAGTGCATGTAGACTCCGGGTTCAAAGATAAAGACCAGCTCCTCTTCGTCTTATCTTGTTGCTTCTATTGAAGTGCTGGAGAGTCTACTCGTGCGATGAAGATGGCAGTAATTGGTTTAGGAATTGCAATAAGGTGGAATGGAGCGAGGTTGGAGGTGGCTCCGGTGGCTGGAAGCGATGGACGAGAGCTGGTGGATGTGGGCTCGGGTGGTTACAGAAGAGCTTCTGAGGAAGGTCCTAGGAAGGGGGATCAAGGTTTATGGGGTTGATACCTCATCCTCAATCGACACATGATCGATGTGCGAGCTCCGCTACAGTTGTGTGGAGGCAGACAGAAGAGAGGAACCTTAGCTCTGTTACGGTATGTGACGGATGGACGTACATCTGAAGGGTACGAGATGATGTACGACTATGGAGTCCAGCAATTGATAGCAAAGTGATAATGATTCTCAGAGTGCTCCGAGACCTACAAGGGGACAACTCCACTCAAGAAACAGAGCTCCGTGATGGTATGTAAGAACAAAAGATGGATGGCATGCTCTGGGTGTGCGATGGGAAATGGAGCACGATGCTCCAGCTATCGTAATGGCTAGAGATGATGGATTGTATGTAAGGTAAAAAGAAGGTGAAGGGGTCCGAGATGAGGCGATACCGATGGCACATGATTTCTAAGCAGTTTGATGTGAACATGGTAGAAGATGACTTTTAAGAAGAATAAATAGAGAAATAAGGGAGAAATCAAAAGATAGGGGAATAAGAAAGAAAAGTGCTCGAGAGGTCTACCTGGAGAACGAGAGGTGAAAGGGGTACCTGGGGATCGACCGGAGGCGTAGCTCGGTTGTAGTCTTTGCTCAAATCCCTGACAAGCAACAAGCTCAGCGACTTCGTGGAGATGGTTGCGATGGTGGATGAACGGCCATCGGATCTCGCCTTAGGATAACCGGTCATCACTTGAGGAGTCTCTCTCTATCATCGGAGTGGGGCTCCGAGCTTGGGCTTTATATAGGAAAATAGTGGATAGATCTTGAAGGTGTGTGGCGATGGGCATTTTAAGGATGGTTAGTGTGTGGTCGGTGAAGGTGGAGGGGAGGGGTTCGCAGAGCGAGAGGGGACTCGATCGAGAGGAGGTGGAGGAGAGAGGTGAGAGGAAGGAGGAAGTCAATGGGTTTCGTTGACCAGTCGAGGAAGGCGGAGAAGATGGAGGTAAGGGAATGGGTCTCGGATGTTCGATCAGCCGAGATGAGGCCACGTGGCAGTTAAAAAAGGAAATCAATATAAGAAATAAAATAAAAAATAAAAAATAGGGGCCTATTCGGGATCGTTGGATGAAGAACGCTTCATGCAACGGTCCACAAGATGTGTGGTTAAGTGGATTAAGGGAGCGATGCGTGGCAGCTCCAGGAGCTGCGATGTGTTGCTACCAGAAAATCCAGGAACTAAAATAAAAAATTCAAAATAAAATAGAAAATTAAGTCAAATCAAAAAATGTTCTTCATGAAAGTTCTTCATCTCGACGAGATCTACAACTTTTAAAACAAAGAAGTCATATGTACAAAGTGTATTTTTGGTGGTCCTCTGTACATAGAATACCTCATTTTTAGGTTTTACTGTATTTTACAATTTTTATATAAGATAAAATTAAAAATAAAATCAAATAAAATATAAAATATACATTAACCTAATTTTTTGGTATTTTTAATAATTAAGAAAATAAATAAATAAAAGAAGAGGGACCTATATACAAACTATATATAAATACTCAGAGTGGTTCATCTTCTTTGATTTTTAGTTCAATTTCAACTTGGATTTTTGTACATTTTATTAAAACATAAATCAAAGAAAATTAATCAGAAAGAAATAAAACAAAAATATTTATTTTTTTACATAAAATATTAAGGTTAAATTAGTCAATATATACAATATGCAATGAGGTCCCAAAAATCAAATTTCACATATGAACTCTGATTCTTTTGAATTTGATCTTGTTTTGTAGATAATTAAATGTACATTAATTCAAAAGTGAGTAGGGTTCATAGGAGATTGTATGCGAGGGATATTTGACTTTGCGGCTTTCTATCTCACAACTAGGGTTTTTGACTTTATTTGTCAATTGTACATGTTAGTATTTTTCTAGTATTTTTCATATAATATGGTTATTAATATATACACAATGGAGTTGATTTTACTTTATTTGGATTTAGTATAAAATAATTAAAAATAGGGGAAGTTGTATTAATATACATGTGAAAATGTATACAGGATTTTTGGCTTCTCGTTTGTGCAATGATGAATGCTAAAATATAGATATTATTTACACATGCATGAATGCTAATAATATAATCTGAATGATTAAATGCAATTAAACTCATGGGAACAGAGCTCTATTCTCAGTTTTTAGAGTGATGAATCACATATTCATCACTAAGTCGAGCGGTCATGTTTAATGACATCCTAAAGATCCTCGTAGAAATTGATCAAGAAGCTATCAAAACTAGAAGATTTATCTCTCTTGAGATCGAATACAACTTTCCTAACCTTACCAAGGGAGAAATGTCCTATAATAACCTTTTTTTTCCAAAATCGGAACCTATGACATCTAAGTCATAAGGTAGGTGATATCATTGTCTTTATCATAAAGTTCAACGTAATAGTTCAATATGTGACCAAGAATCATTTTGGGATACTTTGAAAGAGATCTATTAATATAGAGAGAAATGTTGTTCTTTATTTCCCTACTCTTAGAAGCCTGTGTACTTCGACATCTTGTCTCTAGAACTTAATGTCCAATTCCCTCGCTCATTAGTCAATCTATCTTCTCCTGCATGGTCAACTCTTGGTGGGTCAATATCTTTTAATTAATCATCAAAGAAGGGATGCATATGTAAGAACTTGGAATTGGAGTCTCCAAACTTTATCCAATCTTGTTTAAGCCCATAGACGTATATAATCAGTGAACTCATCTTCATTTTGAATAGACTGTGCTTGCATGTCCTTAGAGTTCTGCCATAAGCTTTATATCAATTGGAATGTACTTTGCCTTTGCTTGCAGATCGAACAGTAGATTATTAAAAAATATCTCTTTTCTTGGAGAAATTGGACATCGATGTAAACTTCTAAGTTTGACCTCACATGTAAGTTTGCATGCAAACATTTAGAAACAATAGTTCCAAGTATTAAATAATGATAAGGTTATTGAACCCATCACGAGTTTTCCATACACTAATATTTGAATGAAGGTTTAGACGAAGATCCCATACAAGGAAAAGTAGGATAATTTTTTTTGTCAGAGATGGTTCATGCACACAAGTCCTATTAGGGACGGTGCAAATATATCTGAAATCTATGTAGTTGAGCAGAAGAATCGATCCAATCTTGCCCAGGGCAGTAGGGTTCTGCAGTCCGTCCAAATGTACATAATATTTCAGGCCTTGATCTCTGTCAAAATAGCATGAGTCAACCACTCAGGCATAGCTTCAACAAATGTACAATTAAGTGTTTTAAAGGGCCGATTAGCACATAGGGAAGTGATGTTAAGGATATTTTATTTTAAGATTGGCAAGCAAATATGACCAAAATAAGAATAAAGAAATTTCAGATTGAAAGATCCAGCTTGGGAAATGGAGGCACGTCAAAAGACATTGTCGTGGAGACAGATTCCGTCACTCCAATGCACGAGCTTGATGGCGGTCTGGCTCCCAAATTCAATCACCTCCCAGCTTGATGTTGCCTCCCAGTTCTAGCAAGAGAACAGCGTTGAACGTCCGTTGGCCGCCGTCGTCGTAGAAAAATAAAGCACAAAATCCGCCTACGCGAATTTGCAATGAGCGCACAAGTGATGGATAGCAGATGGAGGTGGAGAACAAAAGAGTGTTGATGCTTCTTGTTGTGTCTTTCAAAGGCTAAGAGTACAGTCCTTTATATAGACCGATTGTCCATTAACAAGGAGTTAAAAAAGAGAGCCATTTTTCTCCCATCAAGAAATTAAATGATAACGAGTTCCTATGGTCTTGTTGGTTGCAACCAACATTACTGAGGTGATCCGTTTAATGCAAAAGCGGCTATATGAACCTGGATACAAAAGAGAGAAGGTGTTTGTTCAACTGTTTTTCATTTCCGAGATCATTACTAGGTTAGGTACTTGTACGCAAATTGGAAATTGCGTAGACATAAAACAAAACTTGGAAAAAATATCTATCTAAAATTAAACTCGCATGCACGATCACTGACACGGACATGGGTACGGGAGCGGGTTGTGCCGAGCGTGGCGTGGCTGGCGAGGTGAGGCGTACGCGCGCGCGCGCGCGTGTGTGTGTGTGTGTGTGTGTGTGTGTTTTATGCAAACATACCTCAACGACCTTCAAATTCACATGCCTCTGAAAAGCCCACATGGGCTTGGGGAACACCCACACTTATAAACACATGCTCTTCCTCTAAAATAGTGCATTTGTTACTAAAGAAGTAAAGAGTTTTGAAATACAAAGAAACTCCAACATTCTCCCACATATTTCATAAACCTTTTAAAGAATAAGAAAAGAAAAAAATTAAAGAATGATAAAGAAAGAAAAAATAAATAAAAGAAAAGATTAACATAAGACAAAATACGACTGAACTATGTTTTTCAGCATAGGTAGTTTGTGGCTTTGAACCTTGCCTAGCAATGATTCATCTACATCCGGAGAGACGTTGTGAAGTACGTCTTGAACCAGACTCTCTGATTCGGATTTCAATAAATCGTGCAAACATAGATGAGGGTATGAGGACATTCATATCGGTATGTGCATTACGTCCTTCGTAAGAATATGTTTCATGAGTGATCTAGCGAGAATACCCAACTCACATAAACCATGACCTAAGGTTACAATCACATAGTAGGAATCTTCAAGGGTGTACTGTCCGGTCCTACAGCCTGCCATATATGGCTTGACTCCATTCAAAGAAAAACTCTTCCTCTACCAAGACAGCACCGAAGTACTACGCACCATAGGGATAGATCATTAGTAAAACTCCTAAGTTTGTGCTTCCATCGAATACTGACATAGCTTAATTGTCCCTTTGAACCATTCCTCATGGGATCTCCAGTTTTGGATTGGTTGGGTTACCGCTATGGTGTTCAACTAATGGGTAAAAGACCCATCCCCCTCGACGCACTGAGTACTAGCTTTCTAGCTAGACTCTTTGTGAGGGGATCAGTAATATTCTCTACAGATTTCACAAATTGTAGAGATATTACACCTTGGGTAATGAAGTCTCTCACCTCTTCATACCTTAATCTCATAAAACATTTTCCAAGGTTACCCTTAGATTGTTTAGCTTTATCTATGGCAAATCTACTATCACAGTGAATAGAGATAGGGGAAACAACTTTGAAATGATGGATAGATCAAGTAGTAGATTTCTTAACCGGTCAGCCTGACAACAAGCTAAATCCAAAGCTATAAATTCAGCCTCCATTGTGGATCTTTCTCTAACAGTTTGTGTGGAGGATTTCCAAGAGACTGCAACACCACCAAGATGAAACACATAACCACTACTAGACTTGGTTTCATCAGAGTTTTCTAATTTGCATCCGTATAACCTTTCAATATAGCTTGAAAACCAATGTATTGAAGATTGTATCCACAGTACCCTTAAGGTATCTAAAGACTCTAACCAAAGCCTTCCAATGGTCAGCATTAGGACAACTAGTGTACCTACTCAACCTACTGATGGCATAAGCTATGTCAGATCTAGAACAATTAGCTAGATACATTAAGCTTCCTATGACTTGAGCATATCTAGACTGATCCATAGGACTACTAGTGTGTGCCTTAAGATGTAGGGAAGGATCATACGGTGTACTAACATGCACACTATGGTACATATCAAACCTATGCAAAGCCTTTTCTACATAGTGAGACTGGTTTAGAGTGTAGCCCAAAGTAGATCTACTCAATTTTATGTCAAGTATAACATCAGCTATTCCTAGATCTTTCATATCAAAGTTTTTATCAAGAAAGGATTTAGTCTCAGAGATAATAGCTGAATTTGATCCAAATATTAAGATATCATAAACATACAAGCACATGATTATAATACCATTCTCAGAGGTCTTAGGATAAATGCATCTATCAGATTCATTAGCAGTGAAGTCGACAGATAAAACAATCTTATCAAATTTATCATTCCACTGCTTAGGTGCTTGTTTCAAATCATATAAAGATTTTATTAATCTACAAACCTCGTGCTCTTGTCCAGGAACTACGAATCCTTCAGGTTGATCCATATAAATCTCTTCCTCACGGTCACCATTTAGAAAAGCAGTCTTGACATCCATTTGATGGATTTCAAGATTATGAATCGCAAGTAAGGCGACAAGAACACGAATAGAGGTAATTTTTATTACAGGAGCATAAGTGTCAAAGTAATCAACACCTTCTTTCTATTTGTATCTTTTGGCTACAAGTCTAGCCTTAAACTTATCTATGGAACCATCTGCCCACAGCTTCTTTCTAAAAACCCATTTACATCCAATGGTCTTGTACCTTGGGGGAAGGTCAGTTAAAATCCAAGTATGATTGCTCATTATAGATTCTATTTCATTATCAATTACTTCCTTCCAGAAATTATGATCTATGGATTTCATAGCTTCATCATAGGTCTTGGAATCTTCTTATACTAAGAGAGTATAGAAGTCAGGACCAAAGTGCTTATCAACTCTAGTCTATTTACCTTGACCGAGGTCATTAGGGGGCTCGACCACTTCTTGTTTTAAGGATTCTGCTTCTTCAATAATTTGTGGTATATCTTGAGGGGATTCAATATTTTCAGAATTTGAAGTTCCTTCACCAACTTATCTAGGGAGGGAAGATTTGAGAGGAAAAATATTTTCATAGTATACTGCATCTATGGGTCTAATCTCTAGTATTGAATTGACCCTAATTTCTTGGATATCAAATTTTATAACTAGAAATCTATTGGCATTACTATTTTCTATATATCCTATGAAAACAGAGTCCACCGTTTTTAGGACCTAACTTCCTCTTCTTATTTTCAGGAATCTTAACTTTGGCCAAGCATCCCCATACTTTAA
Source organism: Ottelia alismoides (assembly GCA_037367405.1). Lineage (NCBI taxonomy): Eukaryota > Viridiplantae > Streptophyta > Magnoliopsida > Alismatales > Hydrocharitaceae > Ottelia > Ottelia alismoides. The sequence goes on along the minus strand of JAZKJV010010218.1, from coordinate 145,133 downwards.
GGTATTTTAGATCCGATTTCTTATTAAACCAAAGATCATAAGGAGTTTTTTCTATATGTTTGAAAGATATGCAGTTAAGCACATAATTTGCGGTTAAAAGAGCCTCTCCCCGCAATCGTAGGTTAAGACCAGATTCAGCTAACATGGCATTGACCATATCGATAAGTATCCTATTCTTCCTTTCAGCCATACCATTAGACTGATGGTTATAAGGGGTAGTGGTTTCATGTATAAGGCCATGTTCCTCACAGAACTGGTTTAATTCATTTGAATTATACTCACCCCCTCTATCGGATCTAATCTTTTTTATGTTCTTATCGATTTGATTTTCTATTTGGGTTTTGTAGATTTTAAAACTTTTCTATTTGCTAATATTTAGATCTTAGCAAATAAACATAATAGCACTTTGAAAAGTCATCTATAAAGGTCACAAAATAGCGTATGTTATCACGAGTGAGAACATGATTTAGATCACATACATCAGTATAGACTAGTTCAAGTAGTATAGAATTTCTTTCTATTGATCTAAAGGGTTTCTTAGGAAATTTAGCTTGCACACAAATTTGACATCTTTCATTATTCATTATCTCAGTTTTGGGAATTAAGTCCATGTGAATCATATGCTTCATTGTATTTTTGTTCATGTGTCCTAAGCGTGCATGCCAAAGATCGGATGACACGATAGTAGAAAGAGTTCTAATGCAATTCTCATTAATATGTGAAGAACCATTACACGACTCAACACTAAGCTTGATAAGACCATTACAAGTATAACCGACACCTATAAAAGATCCAAAATGAGAGATTACAACTTTATTTCCCTGACTTAATAAGGAGTAGCCAGAAGACATAATTACGACTTCACTAATAAGGTTCTTCTTAAATTCAAGAACATGTAAGACATCATGTAGCTTCAAGACATTCCCTAATGTGAGCTTCAAATCCACACGTGCGAATCCTACGATGTGTTTCACGGAGACATCATTATCCCATGAGATGACACGGTTGCTATCGGCCTGATAGGTGGAAAAAGAAGATCATAACAGATGTGAGGTACAGCTCCAGAATCCAATCACCAATTATCATGGGAGGCATAACTAATATTGGGAATGGTAGAGTTGATTTCTAACCTTTCAGAAGCGCTGGCCCCCACAGAAGTCATATTGACTTCAGTATTCCTAGGAGCTTGCTTTTTTATCCCTTGCGGTTCTTGTATACGGTTGCAAGGTGATCGGGCTTGCCACATACATAGTAGATGTGTTGGCCCGTAAAATCAGTGTTATTATTCTGATCAGGTTGCTTGCCTTTCTTGAAAGGTTGTTTGGATTTGGGGTGGAATTTATGGGGTTTCTTTTTGAAATTGACATGATCTACAAGATTGATAGGAGGATTGTACTTAGAGTCTTTTGCTCTGTAATGATCTTCAGTTTGAAGAGACTTTACGAGAGGAGACATGTTCATCTTTTCTTGTCTATGACAGAGAGATTTAGCAAAATCTTTCCAAGAAGAAGGGAGTTTTTCGATTAGAGCTGCTACTTGCACATTTTCCTCGAGCTTATAGCCACTAGCAATAGACTTATAGACAAGATTTTGATATTCAAGAACTTGTGTAGAGACAGGCTTATTTTCTACCATCTTATAGTCAAGCCACTAGATAAAGGCATATCGTTCTAATCCTGCATCTTGCATACCAAACTTATCATCTAAAGCTTTCAAAGTTCGAGAGCGGTAGGGTGCATATGGTATATGTCATAAAGCTTGTCAGATAAACTAGAGAGAATCTTACTATGACAAAGGTAATCTATTTCTTTAGGTATTTTTGGATGAGACGAGATAGGGGAAGAAAGTGGATCGCTGCAAGTAGAGCCTATTGAGAATAGGGAAGAGTTAACATGATCTATAAGAGTGACCAGAGTTTCGGATTCCTCGGGAGGAGTTATAGCAGAGACTAATCCTAGAGAGGTGAGCCAAAATCTAATTTTTGGTTGCCATCTACGGAAATGTAATCATACAAATTTTTCGGGTCTAAGATTAGCAATGTCTTTCGAAGTCATCATTGCTCTAGGATCCATTTTAGCAGACGTTTAATTAACAAATACAGAATCAAACAATAGATAGAAAAGTTCCGGATTTGTCTTCACAATATTGGAAAAATTATATTTTTCTAGCACTGTTTGTAAGGATATTTTATTTTAAGATTGTCAAGCAAATATGACTAAAATAAGAATAAAGAAATTTCAGATTGAAAGATCCAGCTTGGGAAATGGAGGCACGTCGAAAGAAGCTGTCGTGAAGACAAATTCCGCGGCTCCTGCACACGAGCTTGATGGCGGTCTGGCTCCCAAATTCAATCACCTCCCAGCTGGATGCTGCCTCCCGGTGCTAGCAAGAGAGCAGCGTTGAACGTCCGTTGGCCCTCGTCATCGTAGAAAAACAAAGCACAAAATCTGCCTACTCAAATTCGCAATGAGTGCACAAGTGGTGGATAGCAGATGGAGGTGGAGAACAAACGAGTGTTGATGCTTCTTGTTGTGGCTTTCAAATGCTAAGAGTATAGTCCTTTATATAGATCGACTGCTCATTAAGAAGGAGTCAAAAAAGAGAACCTGGATACAAAAAAGGGGAGGTGTTTGTTCAACTGTTTTTCATTTCCGAGATCATTACTGGGTTAGGTACTTGTGCGCAAATTGGAAATTGTGTAGATTTAAAACAAAACTTGGAGAAAGATATTTTTCTAAAATTAAACTCGCTCGCACGATCACGGGTCGGGCGTGGCGAGGCGAGCGTGCGCGTGTGTGTTGTATGCAAACAGGCCCCAACAACCTTCAAATTCATATTCCCCTGAAAAGCCCGCATGGGCTTGGAGAACACCCACACTTATAAACACATACTCTTCCTCTAGAGTAATCCATGTGGTACTAAAGAGGTAGAGAGGTTTTGAAATACAAATGAACTCCAACAATGTTAAAGTCCCTCATGAAGAAATAATTAGGGTAGGTTTTACATATAGAGACCAATACAGTGATGAAGTCGGATTTGCACAAGTACCGGTGGGGCCATAAACATTGGCACTTACACAATCGAAATTGCTCACGCTAAAGTGGCTCATGATTCCCCTTAGAATAAGCGAGAGGAATTAATCATAACCTTGGAAGAGCTCCATAAGGTGAGAAGCCCCCCGCTTCTGGTAAGGAATGTTTACAAACGATTCCAGATTGAAGGGAGGTTGTCGATTAATAACTTAGGCAGACAAGAGGATTTAGTCCCTTGAACAAAGTTAATATCCAAGTGATGACTGTAACAAGTGTAGGAGCCTATTTGTCGAAGATCGACCATTCAGAGCCTCAACATTCTAAGATATTATATTGGCATTCATCAAGGAAACGAGATCGGATTTTCAAAAGAGTACTGATAAGAGCCTCATGTTCACGATAAACCCAGTTCATTCCTCGTAGAAATCTTGAATTCAATATTTCATAGGGAGTCAGCATTAAAATTAGACCAGAAATCATTTGAGATGTGGGGGATACCTGGAGTGTTTGAAATCAGTGGAGATCCACTGTCAACAAGTCATCCCCTGAAGTTTGGTGCCATCAAATTGTTGTCTGTACTTGCAGTTAGACTCCATCCTACTGATCACAGTTAGGAATACCTGGGAGGCTATTGAAGGAAATGTTCCCTCTTTTTTTCTAGAGTATGAGATGCGCAATCCCATCTACTGCTTCACGAGAACGTCAGTAGAGGCCATAACTTCGCTCGTATCCCAAACCACAAACTGCGAGAGAAAGAGAAAGCCTTGTTTTCTTGAGGAGGACTCCCTACCAGTACAATGGATTTACTTATGCTTAGGGACTAGAAGTTACCATGCTTAGAATCTTTATCTGGAGAGGGGGTGAGGACTCCCTTCGGTCACTCAAAAAAAATTTAGAGTAGAGGTCCTTACAATCTGGCACTAGAGAAACATCAGACAGATGGTTGTGGAGTGGAACTCTAATAATCTTTAAGGGTTTATGGAAATCAACGTCATGAAAATTGAGATGTCAAAATCCAGAAGTTTTCCAACATCCCTCACCAAAAGAGCGAGGAGCATAGGGATACACAGATGGATCATAATCTTGTAGGATTGAATCCACATGTGAGAAACATCCTTAACTGACATCAAAGTCTGATTTCCATGTCATCAACTATAACTTCGTCCCCAAAGGCAAAGTAAAGCAGTATGGGCATATGTCCAGAGAGGATCGTCTGCTGTAGCCCCTGCTGCAGCAGACTATGTTGTAGGGACTACAACTGTCCGATCACCTATTCCTCACCTTGAGATGCACGTCCACTATCCCCGACCTTTTAGGAGGATCGTCAGATCCTCATCCAACGTTCCTCGTGCATTACAAACCTGTTGTAAATGGCATTTACAATAGACAATCGGTTCCCGGCATATGTCATCGGGGTCAACAGATTCACCCAAATCTATCATGTATTTTGAGAGTTGAGAATGTAAAGGATTTAAATTTTGCACCATCGGAGCTATAGAGCAGACCCTCTGTGGTACTGTAGAGATTTGTAGTAGAACTGTGGCTCATCCCAACCGCTCGATTTTAATCAAGCGGTTCGCACGAATTCAATGGTTTTGTGGGCCCTTACCGTGAGAATTCGTGTGAACCGTTGGATCTTGATCCACGATTCTACTGCAAACCTCTGCATGATCCGCTCTCTCGGAGCTATTACTTAGTAGGTTTAGATCTTCTCTTGAGGAGGAGAGAGTTTTTGAGGTGAACAGAACCACAAAATATTCGATGGAGTGTTCTAGAATTTTGATCTCTAATAACACTTGAAGGATATGGGAAAATCCTTAAGTGCATCATGGAAGCATGAAGATCGCACGTATGCGATCGAGAGCGACTAGTTGTACTAGTGGCTCATAGCAGCGGAATTTAAAAAAATTAAAACTATGAAACCACATGATCCAAGAACACTTCTTGGATTGTTTCATCTAAACCACAAACAAGTATTAGGTTTACCTCTTGAAGCATGGTTGTGATCGACTATTTAAGTAAAGAGACCTCCTGTCTCAAGTCTGATCCGACGAAGGAGATGCTTGCGAGCGCGTTGATGAAATACGTGCTCCTCGCAATCCATGTTGATGATCTAAGCGATGAATTCTTCTGATCTTGTCAGACGAGATCGGACTCTTCTTCACGAGTGAGGAGCATCGAAGGACAGGGAGTTTCGCAAGCAAAAAATCCGATAGTATAACGATGATGTGGCGACAATGGCGACTCTCTCTAGGACTCCATGGTGGACGGCCACAATGAGAGAGATAAAGAGAGCTTGGCATGTAGAGAAAGAGAGAGAGAGAGAGCAATTAGTTGTTTCTTTAAGAGCAAGGGGTGCCTCTTCTTATGTAGTATTTTGAGAGTCCATGGATCTCAATCAATGGACAACATAAAATAAATGGATGATATTGATTTGTGTTTCTTTCAATGACCATGATCTTATTGTAAAAACACAATAACAATTAATTTAATTAAATAATATATATATTGAATAATCAATATAGATTAATTTCAATTAAATCAATTATTTTTGGAGATAATTGGGAAGGGGATAATCATCCAACCACAACAGGGGGGGACGGTCACCCACTCCAATTAGGAGTCAATGGCCGTCCACCACCTTTGTTGGTGGATGGTAATCTCTTTCCAATCAGATTACATTATCTCATTCCAACATTATCTTACAATAATAATTCTCAAGTATCTTAAGAACATTACAATCATGCCATAGTAAATTTGTGAATCACATTCACAAAGCAAAATAAAATATAAATTACATTTTCAAATTGTCCAATGTGAATCCAATTCACATCAACATTTAAATTTTAAATGTTATTTACAAGCAGCTCTCTCTTATATATTATAAATCACATTTATAATATATATGATTAATAAGGATAACGATATCCACATTATTCATATCTATGATAATTAAGTCACATTTAATCATCTTGGATCTCCATTCTCATTTGCCCAAGTAATATGAATCACATTCACATTATTCACATCTCTGATAACTAAATCACATTTAATTATCTCAGATAACTCTCCTTATAATATGAATCAAATTCATATTGTTCATGATAATTAAATCACATTTAATTATCAATTTTCTCGATGCTCGGATACATATATCAACAATGAAATTATTCATGAACTCTTTCAAGGATAATGCAGTTTCTTTGTGGATACTTGGAGATAATGACATGGAGATTGTACGTTCCACGTATAGTGACTTTGATATTGAGATCAAATCTCAAATCTAGATCTTGTGGACCTTCCATAGATGTTTGATTAAATCAAAACTGTAAATCTAATCTTTTTCATTGCATCTGAATCACATTCAGATCACTGTCCAACATTTGGACCAAGATTAGATTACTTCTATATTTAGAGGAGCCATTAAAATCCAAACCCATTTCATCACTCTCTAGGAATGGAAGCATCATGGTTATACAATCGTTTATGATCACATCACCCTTAGGTATTCCTAATGCATGTACATACTGCACACTGAAAGACCTATAATAACCCCAAAGTTTTAGATCTATTTAGGTTGTTTCCTTCAGGGTTTTATCATTAAGCTTCTCATTTGATCATTGGGAGTTGGTATCGATCATATGCTTTCCACAAGCATATATCATACCCAAGTGTTGATCATATACTTTCCAAAAGCATATATCAAACGTACAAATTTAGTCAAGCTTCCAAAGCGAGATGACCGTGCACAGAATTTGATTCCCAATATCTCATGAGTGAGCTCATGTCTTCCAGTTCGGTAGATGAACCTGTATGATCTCTTCGAGAGACCATATTACTCATATGCCCTTGTATGTACACCAATGCGCCGGTGTATAGACCTTGACTAGGCCATCAACCTATTGGTCTGCCAAATGTACATAGACAGACATATAGTAACACATCTGTCTCCGATCAGAGGATGCTTGCCTATATTGTGACAGCATACAACATAGGTCTTTGGTTATCTCGATCTCGTTAAGTTAACTCTTTGACCTAACTAATTTGACACCTCTAAATCTCTATTCCTATGTAGAGGACCTGCATCAAGAGGTCGGTCAGATATCAGTCATAAGAGAAACGATTGCCATCTCCTACTCAGGCTGGAGATCATCTCTTAATAATCATTTGACGGTGCTTGATGAGTCCTCAATCTAACTCTTTAGATATTCATCCAAGTACCAACCTTTATGATTCAATAATTGAGTCAACAGTTGAATGATCATCAAGATGGGCATGGTACATAACCCTGATTGTGCTAAGAGACCTATTATGCAAATTAGTTATTCTTCATTTCTGATCATAGAATGATATTTGCAATAACATGTATTGCATGATGGCTCGTTGTGGGCTCGCATGTCCAACAATCTCCCACTAGCCCAAAAGAGCCATTATCGGGCTAATCTTCCAAACCCACGCTCATGTGAAAATCATAGGCTATTTAGAAAAATATCTAGGTAAGTTGATATGTCACTCTGTTCCCGAGAGACTATGCCAAGTACTTTTACGGCACTTGCATATCTCCTAGTAATAGTCCTCACACATCCAATGCGAATGTTGCATCTTATGCAACCAATACTCAATCTCGTTAATTATAGTGTCTTTAACACTACAATTCAATAATCGTTATAACCTGTATGTAATTTCTATCATCCTTATCAGAATGCCCTTATTCCTGGAGATCTCTGTCTCCTAAGACTAAGACTCGGTCTTATGTCTTTTAAGGCATCTGCAGTAAAGACCTTTTAGATCACTATATGTAAAGTCTTAAGTTCTTGAAGATAAGACTTTGAGATCACTATCTCAAAAAAGTCTTGTCATCTTTGAAGATATTATTATTACTGCAATTAAGTGTTTTATCTCCATAGTAGGATTGGTAACATTTTACTTCTCCCACTGCATGGCAAACATGTGACTTTTGTACACATCTAGCATATACACCCGGCTTCTCGTAACTGATGCACAAGGGAAAGCAGTTTAGCATTCACTTCCTCAACTCCTTGAGGTAATATCCCTTCAGATGGGTTAGTACCATATCTTAAGGTAAAGAAGCCTTTCTTGGAATTTTCCAGAAAATGGAACATGTGTACCACTAAGTGACAGTCCCAATACCCTCTTTGCTTTGCTTCTGAACAACTTCAGAACTAAGATCTAAGAGGTATCCTTTAGATCATATCTCAAGATATGGAATTGCCAGATTATAAAACACTTTATATAATTCCAAATGATCAGGATATCATCTACATCTAGCACAATGAACACAATGGCACTCCCACCGAGCTTCACGTGGTTCATCAAGATTCTATAAAATCATAACATTTATAATTTATCAAATATAATGTTCCAACTATAAGAAGCTTATTTGGGTCCATGGATGGAGTTCCTTTAGCTTGCACATCTTGTCTTCCTCAACAATGAAGCCATGGGGCTACTTTATATTAATATCCTCGAGGTATTCATAGAGAAACGCAATATTGACTTCCATCTTGTAGATGTCTAAGTCAAAATGTGTAGCTACAGTTAGCAATAATCTGATGAGTTTAAGCATGGTCGTTAGAAAGCAAGTCGCATCACAAGTGATGTCTTCTTTCTGTGTATATCTTGAGGATATGAGCCATGCTTTGAAGGTCTATACCTTCTCATTAGTTTCCCTCTATTTCTTGAAGATCCATTTACACCTTAACGGGTCTTACCCATATAGGTGGATCCTCGAGGGTTCGTATACAACACTTGTTTATGAAGTCCACTTTAGACTTTATTGCTAACATACATCTTTCCATGCCCTGATCTTCAGAAGCTTCATCACATGAAGTAAGATCATTGTCGGACTTAACTGACACATGTAATCCATCCTCAAACTCATTTTAAGAGGTATGGGTGTTTCATCTTTAATTGTCCTTTTAGTTTCCGATTCAGGAGCCTCATTATCTTTTTAAGATTCAATGAGTCCTTTATTTCATTTTCATCTTGATTCTCAAGAAAAGTCATCATCTAAGAATCGTATCCTTAGAGATGAAATCTTTTAAGAATCTCAAGGTCATAAAGTAGGTATCCAATACCATCCTTTATTTTCCTAATGAAGTAGCACTCTCTGGTGTAAGGTGCCAGCTTACTAGCATCCATGACAAAGTTATGGACCAAGCAACCCTAAATCCTCAAGTATCCAACACTAGTCTAGGTTCCAAACCACAGCTTATGAGGATGTTCATGTTTAAATTTGCATGGAACCTTATTAAGGATATATATTGTAGTCTCTACTACATATATACATGGAAACTAAGAGATAATTATAGTAATATTCATCATTGATCAAATCATGTCATACATGACCCAAATGTATCTCCCTACAACTCTACTAAGTTTAGGTTTATCAGGAGGAGTGAGACAGGAATGGTATTCATATCTCCATAAGGTGTTCTTTAAATTTATCTAATAGGTACAACCTATCTAGGTTAGATCAAATTCATTTCATCTTCCTTCAAACTTTGGTTCTAAATTAAAATTGTGAAATCTTTGAACATTTTAAAGGTTTCTAAGGTGAAGGGAAGGAATCACATATCACAAAAATCATCAATTGATATCATATATCATTAATCTTTCGAGAAGCAAAGAGCCCGATCCATATGCGCTTGTATGCATGAGCTGTCACTTCGAACATGCGTCTCCTACATACAATCCCCGATGATGGAATCCTTCACCTTGACGGGAGATCATGGATGTCACTTATGTGATCTTCCATATCATGTTCATATTCTAATTAATTATTATGAACCATATTAGCTCTCATTATCTAAGCGAAAGAAGTAGATGGGGCTAACGAGCATCAAGTAATTCCAGACTCATAATTAATTCTTCCAAGGGAAATACTACTATATTCATAATAGAGAGTTTAATTTTGATTGGATCTAATTTATTTATTCATATTAAATCAATTATCAATCCAATCAATCAACCAACCAACAATTTTGATTGTTACTTGAAGGATGGTATAATCTCAAAATACGTATTATTCGAATTTTAATAGTTATAAAAATACATAATTATCGCTTCAAGCATTATCCTTTCCTTACTCGCTGTCATGGCCAGTATTGACAGAAGTGGGACAGATCGCTCACAGAGCAACTTGCTACCCCAACGCTCCCTGACTAGACACATATCCGCCTCAGGTCAAGATAACGCGAATTGGTCATTTTGTATTTGAGATGATAATCAATCTTTTAACCGAAGTTATACCATATAATACTTATCAAAACCATTTTAATTAATATTTATAAGGAGACTTGTTAAACAAATCCTCAATCCTATTCAAGCAACTATATTTGTTGGGATAAATGTAACCAATTGTGATCTATATCATATCTAATCAATTTTGGTTAAGGTAGTGTCATTTAAGAAAATAACCACATTTAAATATTTCACAAACTATTTATCAATAATTATTTTAGGAAATTAACAACTAATTTCCATTAATTGGTTAAATGACAATCACAATGTTCTTGATTAGGAAAGTAATTTCCAGTGACCCTCACTTATAAAAATTAGCATATCTCAATCAATTTAAATCCAAATTACTCAAAATAAGTTTCCAAAGTTTGCTAATTTGATTCATAACAGAAATCAAGATTCAAGCATTTCTAAACATTAACCGTAATTAACTCTTTAATTACGTCAAGATTTGTCATCCCCGAAACAATAGATACATGTTCGTTAAAATGATCAAAACTTGAGCAATCATATTCTAAACCACGCAAACTCAAGTCGCACGATTTCCTTATTTAATAAAGAACATAATTCAAGTAATAATTTCATGTTTAAACACTTTTAAATATGGTGAAAAATCACACAAAACATGGTTGCGTGAACAAAATGTGATAAAACATTACAGAACCAAAAATGCCCCAGTCATCTTAGGTTTATGGATCATACTCAAAACCTCCAACCTGGTTCTGATACCACTTTAAGGATATGGAAAAATCCTTAAGCGCATCACAGAAGAGTGAGGATCACATCGTATGTGATCGGAGTGACTAGTCGTACTAGTTGCTCGGGGCAACTGAATTTAAAAAATTGAAACAATGAAACCACATGATCCAAAGAGCATTTCTCGGATCATTTCATTTAAACCACAAGCAAGTATTAGGTTTACCTCTTGAAGAGTGGTTGTGATTGAGTCTCTAAATGAAGAGACCTCTTGTCTCAAGTCCGATCCGATGGAGGAGACGCTTGCGAGCGCGATGATGAAACGCGTGCTCCCCGCAATCCATATTGATGATCTAAGCGACGAGTTCTTCTGATCTTGACACACGAGATCTGATGTCTTCTTCACGAGCAAGGCACACCGAAGGATACAGAGATCCACGAGTAAATAATCCGACAACAAAACGACGATGCTGCGATGATTGTGACTCTCTCTAGGGCTCCATGGTGGACGACCACAATGAGAGAGACAAAGAGAGCTTGGCGTGTAGAGAGAGATAGAGATAGCAATTAGTTGTTTGTTTTGAAGAGCAAGGGGTACCTCTTCTTATATAATATTTTGGGAGTCCATGGATCTCAATCCCTAGACAACCCAAAATCAATGGATGAGATTGATTTGTGTTTCTTTCAATGGCCATGATCTTGTTGTAAAAATACAACAACAATTAATTTATTTTAATATATTGAATAATCAATATAGATTAATTTTAATTAAATCAAGGGATTTTTACCCAGCAGACCCTATAATCTTTTCAAATTACCTCTACGACCTTTGAAACATCGTAATTCCTCCCCCAGCCTTGTAAAATTGCTAACCCTTACCCTACAGACCCTGCGGTTAAACCCCGTTTAAATTAACTGGATTCCGTTATGTTCATGTAAATTATACCCATTTTGTTTATTAAATTTACAATGTGTGCCACTCCATCATCCGAGACCTCCCCCCTCCCCCGCGCCCTCGGCGATGCTGCTCCCCCTCCCCCCGCACCCCGACGATTGCTGCTCCCTGCCCCCCTCCCCCCTCTGCCCGCCGACGATGGAGCCCCCCTACTCTGCGGCTGCTGCTTGCCCCCCTCCCCCCGACGATGGAGCCCCACCCCTCCTCCGCTGCTTCGCCCCCCTCCCGCTGACGATGTAGTTCCCCCTCCCCCCGATGATGGAGCCCCCCCTCCCCCGATGCTGCTTCACCCTGCCCCCCCCCCTTTCCCGCTGATGATGGAGCTCCCCCTCCCCCCCCTTTCCCGCCGACGATGGAGCCCCCCCGCTGGAGGCCCTCTGCCTGACTGCCGCTGCTTCGCCCCCCGCAAGAGCAGGATTTTATCCTATTCTTTTTTTTTATTTTAGCTAATCCTAACCGTTCGATGCCATATTGGTTAGGTTAACTCAAGACTAACCCGGGTATTTAACTCAGATATAGTTAAAATTGACGGCATGGATTATTGGGTAAGACGGAGCATGTTTACGAGGTCGGGGGAGGAATTACGATGTTTCAAAGGTCGTAGATGTAATTTGAAAAGATTATAGGGTCTGCGGGTAAAAATCCCTTAAATCAATTATCCTTGGAGATAATTGGGAAGGGGATAATCATCCAACCACATAGGGGGGGGGGACGACCACCCACTCCAATTAGGAGTTGGTGGTCGTCCACCACCTTTGTCGGCGGATGGTAATCTCCCTCCAATGAGATTACATTATCTCATTCCAACATTGTATCACAATAATAATTCTCAATTATCTTGAGAATATTGCAATCATGCCATTGGAAATTTGTGAATCACATTCACAACCCAAAATAAAATGTAAATTGCATTTTCAACTAATTGTCTAATGTGAATCCAATTCACATCAACATTTAAATTTTAATGTTATTTACAAATAGCTCTCTCTTATATATTATAAATCACATTTATAATATATATGATTAATATAGATAGTGCTATCCACATTATTCATACCCATGATAATTAAATCACATTTAACCATCTTGGATCCCCATTCTCATGTGCCCAAATTATATGAATCACATTCACATTATTCACATCTTTAGTAATCAAATCACATCTAATTATCTCAGATAACTCCTTATAATATGAATCAAATTCATATTATTCATGATAACTAAATCATATTTAATTATCAATTTTCTCAATGCTCGGATACATATATCAACAATGAAATTATCAATGATCTCTCTTAAGGATAACACGCTTTCTCCGCGGATACTTACAAATAAGGACAAGACGATTGTACGTTCCATGTATAGTGACTTGGATATTGATATCTAATCTCAAATCCAGATCTTGCAGACTTCTCATAGATATTTGATTAATTCAAAACCGTAAATCCAATCTTTTTGTTGCATCTGAATTACATTCAGATCACAGTCCAACAACTGGAATAAGATCAGATTACTTCTCTATTGAAAGGAGTCGCTAAAATTTAAACATGTTTCATCACTCCCTAGGAATGGAAGCGTCATGGTTATACAATCATTTATGATCACATCACCCTCATGTATTCCTTATACATGTACATCCTGCATACTTGAAGACCTAGAATAAACCCGTTTTTTAGATCTATTTAGACTGTTTCCTTAAAGGTTTTATCATAAAGTTTCTCATTTGATCATTGGGAGTTGATATCGATCATATGCTTTCCAAAAGCATATATCATACCCAGGTGTTGATCATATACTTTCCAAAAGCATATATCAAACATATAAATTCAGTCAAGCTTCCAAAGCGAGATGATCGTGCACGGAATTTGATTTCCAATATCTCATGAGTGAGCTCGTGTCTTTCAGTTTGGTAGATGAACATGTATGATCCCTTTGAGAGATCGTATTACTCGTATGCCCTTGTATGCACACCAGCGTGTCGGTGTATATACCTTGATTAGGTCATCAACCTATTGTTCTGTCAAATGTACATACTCAGACATATAGTAACACATTTGTCTCCTATCAGAGGATGCACGCCTATATCATGATAGCATATGACATAGGTCTTTGGTTATCTCGATCTTGTTGAGTTAACTCTTTGGCCTAACTAATCTGCTACCTCTGAATCTCTATTCCTATGCAGAGGACCTGCATCAAGAGGTCGGTCTGATATCGACCATAAGAGAACGGATTGCCGTCTCCTACTCAGGTTGGAGATCATCTCTTAATAATCATTTGGTCGTGCTTGATGAGTCCTGAATCTAACTCTTTAGATATTCATCCAAGCACCAATCTCTATGATTCAATAATTGGATCAACAGCTATATGATCATAAAGATGGTCATGGTGCATAATCCTAATTATACTAAGGGACCTATTATGCAAATTACTTATTCTTCATTTCAGATCAAGGAATGATATTTGTAATAACATTTATTGCATAATTGCTCACTGTGGGATCGCATGTCCAAATCAAACATCCAACTTCCATGGCCTTTTGACTTTAAGATCTATAGATACAAATATATAATGAATTTTAAAACATATTTAAATATTTTTCTTAAGAATGTTATGAAAACTTTACATAAATATCTAACATAATCCAAGATAGTGGTTAATCTATATAAAAGTTTGAAGATTTTGGTGCAATTTATACAGCCGTGCTCGAAAGAAGGAACTCTTACCTTAATCCCCAAATTCTCTAGCATATTTAACTAAATACATTACTCAGAACTTGAAGTTTAAAGGTGAGTTTGGTCGATTTTGAGTTTTCTAAAATAGTTATGAACTCATGAAGTTGCCGGTTATAGTATTTCCGATTTGTATTTTCTCACCTGATTTAACCCTGTAGTTTTTGTTCTAAATTTCATAAATATCAATTTTATCATTTGAAATCTAATGAATAAAACTCAGAATAATATTTATACGGTTGTTCTGAATAATTGGCTAAAGTTTGTATAATAGATTATTATTGTTCTAGATGCCATTTTTCTTATAAAGTTAGTTATTGTATGACTTTCTCTATACAATCCTATCTTTCTCTACTTGTTAGTTCATAAACAACGCCAATGCTCTCTCCTTTTTATTTCTTCCTTTGTTCTTTTATTTGTTTTATGTATTGATATTGCATTTTTATCATTTTAATTATTTTAGCATTGAATGTGAATTGATGCATATTCACATGTGTTCTACAGAGGAATTTATGTGCTTTACATCGGATTTTAGACAAAATGAAAGATTAAATAAGATCAATCTTGGATCCATCACCCCATGTAGTAGACATTTTACTGCAGAACAAGTGCAATACTTAAAAAGGAAAAAGGAAAGCACTTAAAAAAAGTTTGTTTCTTAAACTATTGTCCTCATCATCGAAGTTGTATTTATAGGTCATCCTCCTTTAAATATAAGAATTTTTAGCATAAGTTTCTGGATTTTAATGCCATGATAAGGGATTTATGGAACTCTGATCCAACTCTCTAGCAAGAAAGCTAAGAGACATCAAAAGGAAAATTAATCATCGAAATCATTCCAAATTTCTCTGCTATTAGAGACAACTGAATCACCTTCTCATTGAAACTCATGATCTTATAAAATAATCGAGATTGTTGGGTGGATATGGTTGCTAGGCTTAGCTCCCTCCACCATTTTATCTTAGAAAATGAAAAGAACTACTTGGCCTTCCTCAATTTGCAAATGGAAGGAGGATGAGAAAAAAGTTGATGAAATCAATTCCAAATTCACGCATATTCAAGCTTCTAAAAAGAAAGACACCAATTGTCCCTCCGAGTTATAAATTAATGAGGATATTTCCAATGATTGAAGGAAAATTTCTGATCATGCTATATTTCACTTCCTGATGGAGGTTCTTTTCACCTTTTTCTCACGGTACTACTTCACTATCTGTCACCCATGAGTATTTAGCCTTGCAAGGTAGTCCTTACTGATTCACACGTGATTAATCCACATGCCCTATGTTACTCAAGTGAGAGCGTAAACCAGTGATGCTTTTGGCTACTAGACTATCAACATATATGGTGAAGCATTCCTCTGGAAATACAATCGTGTTTCATGCCCACAGAGCCGAAAATTGAGTTAGAAACCGCAAAAAATACTTCAATATGCAATTTTGTTTGGCATTCTTAGCATTCATGCATCTTTATATAAGAAACATTAATTAGTATATACAAATAATCAATAGAATTAAGAATACGAGAATATTAAAAATAAAGAATAAAGAGAGAAAAAAGTACTCATACATATAAAATGATGGATCAAAACCTCGACCTTTTATGTAGACAAATATTGATTTTTATTTTTTTTACTTTTATAAATATATTATTTAAATTAACTAATTGTAAAAAATTAAAATCTTAACAATATAAAAAGCAATAAAAAAGAGAAGTATACACTATACAAATATATGTGTATCTATATGTAGCTACTAAATCAAAAATTATGATTCAAAAAAATTAGATAATATATATTAAATATTTTATTAATATAATACAGTATAATATGTACATAATATATTATGAAATAAAGAAAAATATAAAATTGAAAATACATGCATTTTATATCTATAAAATATCTACCAAAAATTATATACATATCTTTGGAAAATTTTCTTCGTCGAATTGTAGATTTTCTCATGAACTACTATTTTATGTTTTACTTTTTTCAATTTGAGCCATCTTCTATTTTATATGTATTTTCCTTTGTCTTTTCTATTCTATGAATTTTATTAGAGCTACATGTGTCCTAGGTCATTCCTTAACCGGCATGCACCACTTGGTGCAACATGATTGATTCCAGTCCCTCCTTGTCTTGCGCATTGACAAGGTTCATGCCTGGTCAATGACCGCAATTGATGGGCCTCAACCATGGGACATAAGCGTCCATGTCATCACCATCGGAGGTCAAGACTTTTCCGTTGCTTCCCAACACATACCCATCTCGTATCTCTATTTTCCCATTCTCTCCATGCCACCGCCAACCATCAAATCACCACCAACTCTTCCTCATAAACCATACACGTTCGCCATAACTAGATCTGGCCCAATCATCTCATCCTTCTCCTCAAAATCTCGACCCAATCTCTTCTCGTTCTCTTCATTGTTGAACATCGAGTATGAGAGCCTTGGCTGGAGCAACCTTGCACTTGATTAACCATAGCAAGGGGATGTCTCCAGCTTCTTGGAACTCTTGTGACAACAACCAATTAATTGAGGGCACGACGAGCCTCGCAACCCCTTGGCATGATCCAGGTACATCCACTCCCACCTACAAAAGCACCATGTTGCTCAAGATTTACCACCGTTTGCCTAGTGGTTTGAAGGCATGATGAGAATTTAAGCTAACATTCCCATGTATATGTAGTTCAATTCATCTGTGTTCTTTCTTCGTTTGTTATTCCATGTAATATCTTCTCCTTGTTCATCTTCTTCTTGTCTTTGATTTCATTTTATTTCATGTCTTTGATTTCATTTTATTTCCAGTGCCTTGGTTTCCCTCATCAGCACACCTTTGGTAATACTCACTTGCTAAAACATACTTCACCTCAACTTCTCTAATCTTATAGTTTATTGTTATATATCTCACGCAACCTTCACTTTAAAGCTCTATCAACCACCAATATTTACAATAAGCCCCCTGAATTTATAGATGAATACTATTGACGTATTTTTAAATTTAGAAATTTAAAAATATCCATGTGATTAGAAACTTGTGCTTTACATTTTGAACTTTGGCTTATATTTTTTGACAAGAAATGAAGCATTTAGAAATTATTGAGTGAAATTTACCTTTTTTGCTTGATTTAATTCTAGAAAAATTGTGAAATCGATTTTGTAGATGAAATTGCCTTGATTCTACATTGAATCTATTGTGGCCAAAGGATTTTCCAAGATATTGCATTTTACGTCTCATGTTAATTTTGCAAGTTTTGAACATATTGATTTACTTAAGGTGCAAATTACATTATTTTAAAAAGGAAAAAAAGTACTTCGGGTCAAGATACAATGAGGAGCATATTTGGGAATTTGTGGACTTCACTTACTATTTTTCTAAAAATCAAAATGTTATTTCGGCCTATTTTCAGGAAAAAATTCATGAAAAAATCGAACATACCAAAAGATAGGTTACTTGTATTTTATCATGTTTTATAAATACCAACAATTCATTAAAAAATGATTAGTACCCTAAAATTAAAAAAATATTGAAAAACTTCTAACCCCCTAAAAAATCATATAACCTCAACCCCTAAATATTGCATTTTATTCATTTTATTTTATCTACCTAAGAAAAATATAGGTTGAATTTTAGGACAAATTTAACAGCTTAAAATCACATTTTCTAAGTCAGCATTCTGCTTTATTTTTCTTCCTTTTTGTAAAAATACACATTTCTATTTGTTTCTACATTTATTTAAATTTAAAAATAACAAAAATATTTGAATATATTTTAGAGATACAAAGAGATATTTCCCACATTTTATACCATTTTTATTTTTCTTAGCTTGATTGCTTGCATTTTTAGCTTATTGTTCTCTCATGTATTCTATTTCTCTTTCCCGACCATTGTGCTTCTCTTTTGTCTGCATATATACCTGTTTGTGTGCTTATTTTCTATCTTGCATATATGTTTTGTTTGAGTGAAATCAACATAAGAAACTTAAAATCGTCTAAATTGAATCTTTTTAGAACGTGCTCCCTGAGTTCGACCTGAGCACACTTACCTAGTCAATAAAACGTGTAAAAATTGTTTGCTATTATTTTGAGCAGGTACTGCAACTCACCACTTTATAAAAATGTTAAATAATATGAAATACGTTGCTCATATGTGAACTTAGCATTCTACTCAAAATGTTTATCAAAATGACGTTATTGTTGTGGAGTCATGATCTGAGATTATTTTTATATACCTAGTTAATGTTTGTGTGATCAATTTTCTATTTCATTTTGTGAATATATTTGTTTTTATCTTGTATATATGTATTGATGATCTTTTTACTTCTTGTACAGGGCATGAAAGACCAATTGATTTCTTAGGAAGTCGTCCGGCTCGTGGGACCAAAAGCCAACTTCTACTAGAGAAGCGATACATGGAGGAGAGATGATCACATGATCAGTTTAGATAGCATTAGTATAGTGTAGTGTAGATTCCAATACAAGGTTGGGTTATTCTCCCATTTACAACACATGAGTATATATATTTTAATTATTAGCATCCTTTTTGATATCCCATTGAGAACAAGGATGTATCCCTTGGTGCCTCCAATTTAACAACTTAGGTGCCAAATTATACATAAAATTTTTAAAATAAATATGCTACCTATTTATCTAGTTGGAATTATTTTAATATTTTTTATCTTTTTAAAAGTATTGATTGGAATTAAACATCTCTCGACTAATTTATTGAGCTTTGTACAAGGAGCACGGATCCTCTATAGTATTACAGAGGCCAACTGCAAAGAGGAGCACCGCCCAAGTCATTGGATCAATATCAAGTGATTTACACGAAATCCAGATATTTCTGAACCCTTATAGTGTGAACTGCTCGATCTTAATCGAGTGGCTCAGACCACGCTCCTCTTTACAACCGGCCTATGCAGGGGATCGAGTAGAATCCCCAAAGAAACCCCCTCCAGCAAAAAAATCTCCAAAATGGGGACGTTGCGAAAATAATTCCCACAATGGGCATATATCGGCAAACCATTTGCCGCTCCATGTTCCGCGCGCGACAAATGGTTTGCCGTCCGTGGCAAATGGTTTGCCGCGCCCATTGGGCGGCCAGATCGGGAATCCTAGTCCCCCTCCCGTCCATTCATCTAGCGCGGCAAACGGTTTGCCGTGTCCGAACAAACTATTTGCCGATATATCCCTATTCTGAGAAATATTTTCGCGCCGTCTTCATTATGGTAAAATTTTTTACCCTCCTCCCCCTTAGGTGAACGTCCGTAGGGGATCCATGCTCGTGTACTGGAAGGTAAAATGTAGGGATCAGCGTACAAGTCAGTGCAAGTGGACAAAAAGGGGAAACAGCTCCCGTAGTCCGCCCCGGTCCTTGTGGATAACAAGCACCGAGCAATGTCCCCTTTTGCTGCGCCATGGTCTCCATCACCTTTTGCTGCGCCATGGTCTCCATCAGTCTTGATGTTTCGTTCTTTATGCCAAAGTATTTGAGTTTCTAATCATCCCCTGTCGTATACCCTATTTTCCTAAACAAGACAGAAAGAGATCCGATTTTGAATATGTTCAAGGCAAATTAGCAACATAAAGTAGTGGTTTCCTGCAGAAAAAAACATACTTTGCAGCGAAAAATACCAACTTTTTCCTGTAAATTGTTGCTTATTTTTTCGGTTCTTGGCGTTTGTTATAGGTTCATTGTATGTGCTCATGATCATAAAGGGTCTGTTCAAGAGGTATGAGAGGTGGAACCCTGTGCACCCCACAATGGGTGCCTTCTGGGGGATGGGGATTGGAGTTGGGTGTGGTGTGGGATGGGGCCCGGGTTTCGGCCCTGAGGTTATAGGTTATGTTGGTGCAGGTTGCGGTATTGGCTTCAGCGTGGGGTTTACGATTGCCGGTGTGGGCGTCGGGCTGCCGGTCAACACGCCCTTCAGGATTCCTCATGATGGTGAACACCTGGACTGGTATCTTGTTTTTTTTATGTTTGATAGTTTTTGTTATATTAGTTGATGCACATTACTGCATCGTGGGAGACATTTCTTGAATCTGAAGACACCTTAGGTGTTTGGCTTAAGGTTGTGGCCTTTTGTGCTGAGATGAATTAGTAATCGTAGTATGACAGGCCTTGTTTTTCTTTCTTTTTTTGATGATTCTAACCTGGTGATTACACGTTTATGGTTGTGCTTTGTGGTTGAGTATATTAAGGTAGCTGAACACTTTATTCTTCCTTTCTCAGGCTTGGACTAGGTAGAATGTAACCTCCCTGGCCAGGATTTGAGTTATTAATGGAGGAAACCAATCCTAACAACTAGGTGAACTCAAGCGTAACGGACCAATTGGCAACCACCCAAAATGCTTAAGCCAAAGTTGTCAAGTAGTTCCCACATCTTAGAACTTATCTCAATTTTTGCGAGTATATCATGTGTATTTTTGGGGCACTACATAGAGCATGGAAGATGTCTGTAATTTCACGAATGCCTAGACTTCACGCATGCTAAACACATAATCACTCTAATAAATGTGATATAGAAGACATCAATTTAAATACATGAATAGCAATAAGGTTATTTACCCACTTAAATGGGCTGGTGGTAGTGCAGTGTGCCTACCACCCAAAAGATTAAGGTTCAAATCCCCCCTTGTGGGGGTTGTGATAGGTAGTCGACAGCCAGCGTAAAAAATAATCGAATCTTTCAACATGGATATGAGCAAGAATCCATGTAGCCGACCCTACTTATAGTGGGAGAAGGCTTCACCATTAATAGCAATTAGGTTATTTCCATTGCAATGCAGTGAAAATCCCTTGTCAAAATGCATGCATTAAATTGAGTGTGAAAATGAGGAGAAGTGCAAACTTATCTGCATCTGAAATGGATCTTTTCAAATATTTATAAATACAAATCCGGTATATAAGGAGGTTATACACATGTACGTATCTGTATACACCCGCAAACTTGTTTGGGGGTGGATTGCACACAAAATATTCCTACACTGATTATGACAACAAGGCAAGTGGTTTCAAGAGGGTTTTCTTGGGAAATGTTTTTCAAAAAATTACAAACTTATTTTATCAAGAAGAACTAAAAAGTTACCTACCGATCAACTTTGCCAATAAAACTTGCATGTAATGAGTTACCAAAACAGTCTAAGTTATTTTCAGCTATTTACTATTGAACTTCATAGAAAACCTGATGTAAGGTGCTACTGCTAAAAAGGGCATTGTGGGATTTTAGTGGGTGTCGTCAATAGGGGAATTAAGGAGCAGAAGAAGATTACCGGACCTTTTCTTTTTTAAAATAGACATCACTTGGGTAATGCCTTTAGGAATATCTTGATTAGTGAGCCAGTCTTTTTGCCCTCTAGTTACACAACTTGTATACTATCTAATATTTTTTTCTTAATGCGATTTCTATTACATCCTTTTATTCGCAATTTGATTTTTTTGCTCTGCAGCTTTGTTAACAAGCACTGATACATTTAATTCTGCAAAAACTACTGCTTTTGCAGTCTTGAAATATGTGTCTGGAGATCGGTGGAACTCTATCGCTGAGCATGCATCTTTTTTGAAGAATGAGACTTCTCTGAATGTTACCAATATCAGAGCTAGCTTAGACCAAGCCAAATCAGTCCAATGGTCTAAAGTACATAAAATAGCAGGATCCTGTAGTTTTATATGGAAGGGTACAAAACAAGTTATGCTTTCAATTTACTGGATGCATTCGGAATATAATTTCGTACTTTAGAACATGGTTCCTGTTGAGTTATTGTGTTTTGGGCAATTAGATCTTTGAGGTGAATTCATTTATTTTATTGCCTATATGTTGTACCACTTTCCATTCTTTCTAAATCTTGAGTTATCATACATGTGGGATTCTTTGACCTATAGCCTAAGGGTTGTGGGATCTTAAGGTTTGTCCATATGGGATAAATTGAATCCTAGCCTACAAGTTAGAAACCACTCCCCTAATCATTTGCTTGACTAGCAAGACCCATGTTTACCTCTCTGGCTAAAAAAGAAGGTTGTGCCCAGCATGTCGAGGCCATAATGACCTCCACTAATTATGTGGAGGTGCAACACATAAATGAAGGACAACGATTACCAAGAAATGACGAGAACTTCACCCTTTCCTCCTCTTCACCCTTTACTCCTCTTGGCCCATGCTTGCAGTATACTCAAGTAATGATGCAAGAGATGTGGCATGATTTGGAAGGACAATGGAAGCCTCTTCTCTTATCCTACCTCCATTGTCGCTTGCTCAATATGGCCTCAATCCTTCTACGAAGCAAGTCGTGTGGAAACCCCTGAAGCAAAAAAAGATATGCATCTGTGGGAGTGCTTGATTAAAATCAAGCTAGCATGAATCTTGGCACAACAGATCCCTACATGCTAACTCCCTTAAGATGCCTCTACCCTTTTCGCCTTATCGTAATATAAAAAGGCCTATGCCTTCATTCTAGAAGGTTGGTTCCCGTCGATCTCGAATTGGTTATGCTAGTTCTTCTACCTTGTAGTTAAGAGAGATATTGCAGATTCTTGTGATCCTTAAAGAACTTAAACTCTCTTTTCCTTAAGAGGATTGTGGGTGTTTAAAGGTTTCCATACCATGTAGTGCAAAGTTGAGACCTCACTCTCTTAGGATGTATACCCATTCCATGATTTAAACATGGTAAAAACTCATGCATTCTATTTTATGCTTGGCATTTTATTTATCCCAAATATCTTCTTTATATGGTGATCATCGGTCTCCTATTCATAAAGTCCGCATCATTTGATGTAGTCTATGTAGAGATAGTTCGTAGTATTATTATCTCTTTATGTATCTTTTTGCTATTTCGTTATCTTTGATAGACCTCTCTGTAATTTACCCTTAAGGTCTCTCCCTATATAAGAGAGCCTAGGGTTTTCTGAATGATTATCGAAGTCTCTTTTCCCAACATGGTATCAAAGCCGCCCTAGGGCTCTCCACCCGCCGCCTCCCTCTCCCCACCCGTCGCCCTTCTCTCTCCTTTCTCTCCTCGGCGCGTCATCCGCCGCCGCCTCTCTCTCTCTCCAGGGCCCCCGCGCCTTGTCGGCGATCCCAGTCACCGCTAGCGCCCCCGCGCCTAGGCCCAGCCCCACCGCTAGCGCCTCCCCGGCCACCGCTAGCGCCGCCAGTCACCGCTAGCGGCATCCAGCCCGCTGCCAGCGACCTCCCGGCGATCCCAGTCGCCGCCTGCAGTCCCAGACTGCCGCTGTAGGTCCCAGCAACCGCCAGCGGGCCCCAGGCGGTCTATCCCAGCCACCGCCAGACGCCGCCAGTCGCCTTGGGTCCTCTCCCAGGCGGTCCCAGCCACCGCCGTAGGTCCCGGTGGTCCCAGCCAGTCGTGCAGACATCTAGGCGACCCCAGGCGGCACCCAACAAGCCGGTTCAAGGGCTGTAAGCCTTCCCTAAGGCGTGCCCTAGTCCTCCCTTCGACCGATATATGGGTTTGAGTGCGTAACGTCTACATACACACTCAAATCCGATGCAGTTGGTGTAGACATTTATCACAGTGTCTATATATTCTTGTTCTTCTCTAAGCGGCATTATGTCAGAATCCAAAGCCGATATGCCCTCCACCGGCGCATTCAAAGGTCCTGCGCCAATAGTGAAGATGGACGGGTCTAACTATGAGCTCTGGGCGATGCAGTTCATGATCCTCATGAAGTCTAATGGTAAGAAACACATTCTTACCGAGGATGAGCCCGCGGAGAAGACAGGGATCTATGCCTCATGGGAGGCTGACGATGCCTACGCAAAGGTTTGGTTGTCTGGTACTTTGACGATGGAGATTGTTAACGACATCCTCCATCAGCCCACTGGCAAGGCAATGTGGGACATTCTTGCCGCTACTTATTCGCAGGTGCGAAATGAGACAAAGATGTTGCAGCTTCAGCATGACATTTTCACAATGAAGCAGAGCGGCAGACCTCTTCATTCCCTATACACATCTCTAAGAGGGATGCTTGAGAAGCTATATAGTACCATTCCTCTCAATGCTACTCCTGAACAACAGAAGACGTTTCGGAACACCACCATGGTGGGTGTTCTATTTGCGGCTCTTGATCCTGAGTATGATGCCGCCCGGTCCCAGATTCTAGCTGATGCAGTTATTCCTCCAGTGGAGGATGTTTATAGAAGGCTCAGTCGCATTCCAGTCTCCTCCAGCTCTTCTACTCCACCCCCATCAGCGATGGCAGTCTCGCGTGGGAGAGGTGGACCGCATTCTGGCCGTGGTCGTGGACGTGGCCGTGGACCCCAGGGAAGGGGTGGTCGCTTCAGTCAGACATGCTCCTATTGTCACCGCACAGGACACTCAGAGGAGACATGCTATTCTAAGCATGGATTCCCAGCCTCGGCACGTGTTGCAGAGCACTGTCAGTCTCCATTATCCTCTACTGCAGATAGTCGATTTGACGAACTTGTGGCCCGTCTCCGAGATATTATGCTACAGTCATCTGCTGATTCGTCTGGTGGCTCTTCAGATATTGCTGCCACTGCCTCTGCCAGTTCATCCGCCGCTGCGAGCACCTCAGGTAGATCTACTGCATTCACAACATCTCATGATATATCTGACTGGGTTATAGATTCCGGAGCCACACATCATCTCTGCTGAGATAGAGGTAGATTACAGGCCTATAGGGACATTCCTCCCGGCCGTTCAGTGCAGATAGCAGATGGTACTCATTCGCCCCTGGTTGGACAGGGGGAGGTTTTTCTATCCTCTACTATGCAGCTACAGAACGTCCTACATGCTCCTGAGTTCTCAATGAATTTGCTATCTATTAGTCAGATTACGAAGGATTTGAATTGTCGTGCTATATTTGACCCGTCTTCTCTCATTTTTCAGGACATACTCACGGGCAAGGTGATTGGCTGTGGCTCTGAGCAGAATGGTTTATATCGACTGGTTCGGGATTCCTATGCTGGCGTCTCCTCTCTTTCTGCTGGGCCAGTTTCTCCGTACATTTGGCACCTCCGGTTTGGTCACCTTCCGCTCCAGAAAATGCGCCATCTTCTGCCCCAGATCCCTCCTAGTTCGTCCTTCCGATGCGAAGCGTGTCAGTTGGGAAAGCATCATAGGTCGAGCTTCCCACGTCGTCCGAGTCGGAGCAGTAGCTCCCCTTTTGAGTTGTTACATATAGATATATGGGGTCCGAGTCGTGTTCCCGATCATCAGGGGCACATGTTTTATCTTGTGGTAGTGGATGATTTCTCGCGTGTGTCATGGGTTTTTCTTTTGAAAAATAAATCTGAAGCAGGAGATGTGATCAAGAATTTGCTTAATGAAGTGCACAACATTTTTTCTACCTCTGTCAAATATGTTCGGACGGATAATGCCCTTGAATTTTGTACACGCTCACTTTCTCTATTCCTTTCATCAAAGGGTATTATTCATCAAACCACTTGTGCGTATACCTCACAACAAAATGGTGTGGCGGAAAGAAAGAATCGCCATCTCTTGGATATTACTCGAACACTGCTGATTCAGAGTTGTGCTCCTATTTCATTCTGGGGCGATGCTGTTCTTACTGCATGTTATCTGGTTAACCGAATGCCATCCTCAGTTCTTGGTGATAAGATACCTATCTCTCTTATCTTCCCAGACAAGGAGTTATTTTCACTGACTCCACGTGTTTTTGGTACTGTAACTTTCGTTCATCGTCTATCTCCCGGACTTGACAAACTCTCTCCTAGAGCAGTCAAGTGCGTCTTTGTTGGTTATTCCAGAACTTAGAAGGGCTACCGGTGTTATGATCCTGCGACTAAGAGGTATTTCGTGAGTGCTGATGTCACTTTCTTTGAGTCGGTCATGTATTTTTCTCCTGCAGGTGAAAGAATGGTACCATCCACTACCACTGATGATATCTATGTTCCTCCACCACCTACATTCAGTACCCCTGAGTTGTCTCATGTGCCCGTCTCCATGCCAACACCACCACCACCTCCACCTCCACCCATTCCACGACCTATCGTATCACCGTTATCTAAATTCTATACACGCCGGTCAGGTCCTGCTCAGACTACACAACAACCAATCATCACGCCTCAGGTATGTTCAGATGGCATTACTACTGACAGGTCAGGTTTGGTACATGTGCAGGATTCTTCAGTACAGGCAGACACTAGCCCATCCAGTACAGCAGATGATGATCTTGATGTTCCGATTGCCATTCGGAAGCAGAGGAGGCAATGTGCCTCTTATCCATTTGCGTCACAGGTTTCTTTTCAGCGTCTCACTGGTGATTTTCAGAGGTTTGCCACAGCCTTGTTTTCCGTGGATATACCACGGACATACCAGGACGCTTTGAAGAATGATTGCTGGAGATTAGCAATGGAAGAGGAGATGAGGGCCTTACAGTCTCGTGGCACATGGTCTTTGGTCCCTGCACCTTCTGATGCATCGGTTGTGAGCTGTAAATGGGTCTTCACAGTCAAATATCATGCAGATGACACATTGGATAGGTACAAAGCACGCTTGGTCGCCCGTGGTTTTACACAAACCTATGGTGTGGATTACATGGATACATTCTCTCCAGTGGCAAGACACTCTACTCTTCGTATTCTCTTATCAGTTGCTGTGGTCCGTGATTGGAGTATATCTCAACTAGATGTCAAGAATGCCTTTTTGTACGGGGACTTACAGGAGGAAGTCTACATGCAGCAGCCACCTGGGTTCACTGTTGAGGGGAGAAGCAGATGGTCTGTAGACTTCACAAGGCGATATACGACCTCAAACAGAGTCCGAGAGCATAGTTCCAGAAGTTGTCCAACCTGATTGAGCAACAAGGATTCAAGAGGTCAAATGCCGATCACTCATTGTTTGTGCAGAAGACATCGGCAGGTACGGTTGTCATTATGGTCTATGTGGATGATATTCTTATTATAGGAGACGATGTTCAGGGCATAGAAAGGGCGAAGGCATTCCTAGGCCGTCAGTTCGTTACAAAGGATCTTGGAACTCTAAGATATTTTCTAGGGTTGGAATTTGCAAGGAATGCACAAGGCTTGGTGATGACACAACGGAAGTATATTACAGACTTCCAGATTGAGACTGGCATGGATGGGTGCAAACCATCAAGTATTCCCATGGACCCTAGCATGAAGCTGTATGATGGTGATACGGATGAAGTAGATAAGAGGAGATATAGAGAAATGGTGGGAAAGCTCCTCTACATTACCATTACTCGTCCAGACATTGCATTTGCAGTTAGCAGGGTGAGCCAATTTATGGAGCAGCCAAGAAAGGTTCACATGGATGCTATACACATGATACTGAGGTATCTTAAATCTTCTCCAGGGTTAGGGCTGCTATTCAGAAAGGGCACAGACTTATCCATCTCAGCGTGTGCTGATGCAGATTATGTAGGATGTCCTAAGGATCGAAAATCAACCTCAGGGTTTGCAGTCTTTGTTGGAGGCTCTTTGGTTTCTTGGAAAAGCAAGAAACAAACTGTTGTGGCAAGGTCCAGTGCCGAATCCGAATATAGGGCCATGGCTCAAGCCAACACGGAAATGATGTGGGTTCGTTCAGTACTAGAAGATCTACATGTAGCGGTGCCCCTACCTATGAAGCTTCAGTGTGATAATCAGGCAGCATTGTTCATTGCCAATAATCCAGCTTTCCATGAAAGGACCAAGCATATTGAAGTTGACTGCCATTATACTAGGGACCTGATCCAGAGAGGATTGATATCTACTGCACATGTGAGCTCAGGAGATCAGACTGCAGATGTGTTCACCAAGCCACTGCTCAGAGGACCTTTTCAGAGATGTTCATCCAAGCTGAGCATGATAGACATCTATGCTCCACCTTGAGGGGGAGTGTAGAGATAGTTCGTAGTATTATTATCTCTTTATGTATCTTTTTGTTATTTCGTTATCTTTGATAGACCTCTCTGTAATTTACCCTTAAGGTCTCTCCCTATATAAGAGAGCCTAGGGTTTTCTGAATGATTATCGAAGTCTCTTTTCCCAACAGTCTATAGGAAGTAAACTACAAGATTTGCTTTCCCCACATGCTGTCCCATGATGCCCCACTCCTTATACAAACAACGATCATGCCATCATATGGGCTCCAATAGACGGTATTGAAGCACTCATAATTACTTCCCAAGTTGCTTTTAAAGTGCATACCTTAATAATCCCATGTCCTTGTATTCAAGGTTGCAAAAGTAGTCAGTACTCGGTCGTCCGGATCATTTACTAAGCATTAATCGGTAGTCAGACGACTAGTCAAATTTAGTCAGGCATTACTCGATTTTTGAATTCTTTTTACTAATGTTTATCTATAAATTATTTTTATACATACACTCTTATATATTTACATAGATATGTAAATTTTTCGTATACTTTTATAATGAAATAAAATAAATAGTTGAATTTAAATAAAACATTAAGCATCATAGATTACGGTTGCTTTAAAAAAACTACAACAAAGCCTTTTCCCACAATTAAGTAGGGTCGACTACAAGGATTTTTTGTCTCCATTCAGATATGTTTTGGGCCATTCTCGGGCATAAATCCAAATAACTAAGATCCCTTCGGATAGTCTCATTCCAACACTTCGTGGGCCTTCCTCGCCCTCTTTTAACTGACTCAACATCCCACAACTCACATCTTCTAATTGATACATCAACTGACCTCTTTTGCAAATGATCAAACCATTTTAAGCGGTTTCTCTCATCTTATCCTTTATCGGAGCTACACCAACTTTCCTTCTGATCGCATCATTCCGAATCTGATCTTTTCGTTTATGACCACATCCACATTAGCATTTTCATTTCTGTTATTGTCATTATCTGCCGTATCTATGGTTCACATGCCAACATTTTGATCCATAGAGCATATCAGGTCTCATGGCTGCTTTGTAATACTTTTCTTTGACTTTCAAAGGGATTTTCTTATCACAAAGAACAATAGAGACTTCGCTCCACTTTAGCCAATATGTATTTATTCTAGGAGTAACATCTCCATCAATTTCCTCATCTTGTTGCAAAATAGATCACGAGTATCTAAAAGAGTCTTTCTTCTGAATGGTATCGTCTCCAATCTTCACCTCGAGTCCTTCACCCTTGTTTCCATCAAATGTACATTCCATATATTCAGTCTTAGCCCTACTTATACTAAATCCTTTAGTCCCTAAGGCATGTCTCTAAATCTCTAGCTTCTCATTTACTCCATCTCTTGTCTCATCAATTAACACAATATCATCGGCGAACAACATACCTCAAGATATCTCATCCTGAATGTAACTAGTCAACTTAGCCATAACCAAGTAAAAAGGAATGGACTCAAAGATGAACCTTGACGCATAAACGATGGTCTTCTCAGACTTGATCCTTATACAAGATGAAGCCCCATCATACATATCCACCTCCAATGTGATAATCGGACTGCTCTTTTTATTGCCAAGAGGAACTTATCAGAGATGTTGACGCTCCAGCTTGAGGGGGAGTGTTGAGATATTGGCTATCTTTATTATTGTTTTGTTATTTTCTATTTCTTTTGTACTATTCATGTAATTTGCCCAATAGGTTCCTCTCCTATATAAGAGAACCCTAGGACCTCTCATAATACATCTCATTCTTTTCCACCAACACCTATTTTATGTAGGTTGTTGATATCCGGGATGCTACTCTACCCGACTCAACATCTCTCAATCATCGACAATAAATTCCCCTTAGTCCCAACCTGGTTCTTCTATTAATGCTGTGCAAAGTACTCTTTTTCAGATTCTGCGGGGAGACCGTGCGGCGGTGGACTCTACGGCAGTGGATTCTGTGGAGGTGCGACGGTGGACTCTGCGGAGCGCAATGGAGGAGGGCGGCGAAAAAAGTGGTGCAACGGTGGGGCGCAACAACTCTGCGGAAGTGAAATCGACGTGCAGAGAGGAAGCGGGGAAGCGAAGCGAGGAAGCGGCACGTGGAGATGAAGCGGGAGGCGGAGCGAGGAAGCGGTGGGCCGCAGTGGCTCCCGGGTGGGTGTGGTGCACGGGGATGGAGCGACGAAGCAAATAGTAGCTTCTGCGAATGCGAATACGGGACGAGAGGTTGAAGCGGGGATGCGAAGAGAGGAAGCGGAGGGCTGTAGGGGGCCTCGTGGAAGAGGCAGAAGTGATTCGGCCAACGAGGGGTGGACGATCATGCTTTCAAAGAAACGTGGTCACGGGAGGGCTGACCATCGCAGGCTCTCCGGTAAAGCATCACGGCCTTTTGCGAACTCGTTTGGTCGGGGCTGCTACAGATGTGGGTCTTATCGGTACTAGGCACGTGAGTGCAGGGAACCCATAAGATGTTTCCGATGCAGGGGTTTCTCCCATAGAAGCAACGCATGTCCGACGCTGTGAAGGTCGACCTGCCATGGGGAGATGCTTGTTGATGAGGGAGGCGGGGCCGAGGCATTGTTTCTGGGATCCTCGGACGTCGGCATTATCTCGACAGAGCGGTTTGAAGGAGATGTTGTGAGGCTCAGCCCGTGGCGTGTTCTAGTCAGGGGACTCTTGAATGTTTAGGCAAACGAACTGATACGATGGCCGAACGAGGGGTGGTGCATGCTGAAATGGCGCCGACCACGCGCTACTGATGAATGGTCAGAAAGTTCGAAGCTGGAACGAATACGGGTTAGGGGTATCCCGTTCACTACGCGATTCCTGACGGAGATCCATCTTCTTTTGAGGGGCATTTTCACGGTGGAGGAGGTAGAATCCTCTGGTTGCAATCCAAGTGAACCTGTTGATGCGGTTATTCAGGTCAAGAGCTTTGAACCGGAGAAGCTCGGAGGATGGACAACTAACTGAAATGGGATGAAGGTGTTCCTGGTGCTTGAGAAGGCGGAGCGAACCCCGGTGGACTCCGCCCCAACTTGGTCACGTAAAAATCACGTGATGACAATGAAGGTGGGGGCTGGCCCTGCCACTGCGACTTCGCAGGCGGCGGAGGGTTCGACTGGGATCACCGCGGCTCAACCCAACGGGTGGCCCGCGGAAGGCCAACGGTCGGCTCGGAGGTCGCAACGGATCACTTTTGGAACTTTCGCCGAAATGGGGAAGCAGGAATGTCAAAGGGCAGCGCCGGTTCATGTCGCATCTGGAAAAGGGTATAAGACCCCTCTCTCTACGCCTAGGGACAAGGAGCTGGGTCCTAGTGACGTGCCCACCCTTTTGGAGAACTGGATCCAAGATCCGAATGCTTTTTATAGGCTGGGAGTTGGCAGGGTGGACCCTCTCACGGAGGAAGACCCGAATGGAGATCCGAACAGGGAGATCCACAAAGGCGATTCTGTTTTGGCGGAGTTACATTTCCGTGCCGAGGGGAGAGGCGGCCCGCACTGGCAAAGACCAACTCCTCTGTTCCACTTGGAGGGCTCGAGCTACATCTGCAGTGCGGGCACCCGATGGGGAGTCTCTCCCAGAGGGATGAATCCTTGGAGGTTTCAGAGGTCGACGAGACCAGATTGTGGAGCGGCACGGCAGAGGGCCTCTTGGACCCTGTCCGAGGAGTGGCGAGGGGATCTCCGCCTTTGGCGAGGGTGATGCAGCATGATTCATCCCTTGGCGAGGAGGGCGAGGGTATCCGGCCTTGGCGATGAGAGGACGAGAGAGTGACTGGGTATTGGATTTTGAAGGGAGCGAGCCCTGCGATCTGGCAGACGAGGCACCGGCTAGGAGGCCGAGCAACGCATAGCAGGAGGAGAGTGGCGTCAGGTTCGGAAATGTGTACCAGCGATGTGGCAACACCAGATCTGCGAGGAGGAAGAAGAGGGCGGATGTTCTGGACACATCACTTGATGAGGCTATTTTACAACTCCAACGGAGGGGAACCCCTGATACGGGGGCCGTGGATGCGGCACGAAACCGCTACAACATCCTAGACATGTAAATTGCAGAGAGGCTGGGGCTGGTGCC
The DNA here is from genome assembly GCA_037367405.1 of Ottelia alismoides. Taxonomy (NCBI): domain Eukaryota; kingdom Viridiplantae; phylum Streptophyta; class Magnoliopsida; order Alismatales; family Hydrocharitaceae; genus Ottelia; species Ottelia alismoides. The sequence goes on along the minus strand of JAZKJV010010218.1, from coordinate 112,533 downwards.
ACCTAAGAGGTCCAACCAGGTGTTTATCAAATGAAGCTTCTGTCCTGGAATGTGCAGGGGTTGGGTCGACCCGAAAAACGCCTATGCGTCTGTAACCTGATCTTGGAAGCAGGCGTGAACATTTTCCTGCTGTAGGAGACGAAGATCTCTGGAAGTATAGAAGCTTTAAGACAGGGCCTGGATATTAACGACATGTTTGATCTCGCCGTCTTGGAGGCCCAAGGTACGTCAGGTGGTTTACTCATCGGTTGGAAGGACGATTTGACCTTCTAGAGGAGTCAAGATGTTTGACGTGTCTAACTGTGCGCCTGAAGAGAAGAGCGGATGAATGCATTTTCGTCACAACGAACATATACGGCCTGACGGTCGGCGAGAGGGGCACTTTGGCGGGAGACCTGGAAGGCCTTGGGCTTGACAGTGCTACAGAAATATGGCTTGCCGGGGGGACCTGAATGTTACTCTCTTGCTTGGCGATCGTCCCTAGAGGACTGGAGGGAGAGACGCGGGGTCGGAGGACTTGAGAGATATGGTACATCGCTTGGGTTTGTCGATCGTGGATGCCGCGGGCTGCTCATATACATGGCAAAATATGAGATCTAGGTCATGTCTTGACAGGTTCATGCTGTCACCCCATGCAGCGGAGGCTTTCCCGATGTCGTATGCATGGGCGCTGCTAAGTTCACACTATGACCATACACCAATCCTGTGGACATCGGGGGATCAGAGGAGCAACATATTTCATTTTCGTTTCGAGCGGAGCTGGCTCTTGGAGGAGGGCTTCAGAGACACTGTTATCGGATTGTGGAGGGGCCTGGCTTCCTGAGGGCTCGGCGGTATCTAGGTTCGCAGAGAACTTGAAGCTGTTAAGATCATACCTGATAAATTTCGGAAGAGAAATCAAAGCAAGGCGAAGGGCGAAGAGGGAGGTGGCTCAGGCTGGGGTAACACAGCTAGACGCTTTGGATGATGAGAGGGAACTGAACTAGGAGGAATTGGAGGAGAGATTAAGGCTACTAGAGGAGATCTTGATGGAAGATAGGAAGAAAGAGGCGGAATGGAGACAAAGATCTAGACAGAAATGGCTCAAGGAGGGGGATACAAACACCCGTTTTTTCCATTCTGTGGCCAACGGAAGTCGGAGAAGAAACTTTCTGCATGAGATTGACATTGGCGGGGTCGCGATCTCGGGGGAGGCACAGCTTGGCTCGGTCCCGCGAGATCACTTCCTGGGGACTTCGCGCAGGAGAAGGGGGGATGGGTGGGGATGGACAGGAAGAGGGCTGGAGTCCATCACAGACGCCCAGGCTGAGGCTCCGGGGGCTCCTTTCTCTCTGGATGAGGTAAAGGTTGCGGTTTGGGGTTTGAACGTGGATGGCTCACCTAGTCTGGACGGCTTTCCGATGTTGTTTTACCGAGAGTTTTGGGAGTTACTGAAGGTGGAAATTTTGGAAGTGCTTACTGAATTCCGGGAAGAAAATAGAGGCTTTGAGAAGATTAACCATGCCATGTTGTTCTTGCTTCCTAAAAGGAAAATCCGACGAGGGTTGAAGATCTCAGGCCGATCGCGCTTTCCAATGCCCTGTATTTGATCCTGGCTAAGGTTCTGCCGAATCGGTTGAAGGTGGTCCTGGACTCCATAATTCTTCAAGGTCCGTCGGCTTTCATCTCTGGACGTCAAATGACGGATGGCTTGATCACGGTGACAGAGATCGATCTCCAATGGAAGCGCTCCAACAAAAGGGGGCTTCTCTAGAAGATCGACTATGCCAAAGCATATGACAGCGTAGATTGGGTTTTTTTGTGGGCCTCCATGCAAAGGCGGGGATTCCCGGACTTATGGGTGGTGTGGATGAAGCGATGTATTACCACCTTCTCCTACTCGATCTTGGTAAATGGAAAATCGGAAGGGGACTTCTCTCAATCGCAACTGAGTGTCAGGCAAGGGTGCCCTTTGGCCCCGTTGTTCTTTGTGCTGGTTGCAGATGCTTTGGTTGTACTGTTCAGACAGGCGGAGGATTTTGACTGGTGCATTGGGTTCAAGATGGAGGATATTTCTATTCCTCTTCTACAATATGCAGATGACATGAGCCTAAAAAAAAATATGCAGATGACACGATTCTCCTCCTTGAGGGCTCGAAGGAACATATCAGAAACGTGGCTCAGCTTGTAGACATTTTCAGCAGCCTCTCTGGTTTGGAGATTAACAGACAAAAGTCAGCGGTTATTCCTTTCGGGATGGAGGAGGCTGATGGCGAAAGACTGTTTGGTCTGACTGGTTGCCCATTAGGGAGATTTCCACTCCAATATTTGGGTCTCCCATTGGTGGTTGGAAAATTGAAGAACTCTCATTGGGAAGTGGTACTTCAGAGGATGGAGCAAAGGCTGGGTGGTTGGAAGGCTGTCACTTTATCGAGGGGGGGATTGATTCTTCTTAAGCATGTTCTTTCAGCCATCCCTATTTTCTTCTTTTCTGTCCGATTGATGCCGGTAGGGATACGGAAAAAAGTGGAGGCTCCAATGAGAAGGTTCTTCTGGTCTGATGGTAAGAATCAGGGCTCGGGAGTGCATCTTGTGAAGTGGGGAGAAGTGACGAATGGGCGTAAGGATGGGGGTCTGGGGGTGCGAGATGTAGAGGTTATGAACAAGGCACTTTTGGCAAAATGGGTGATAATGATTTGGGGTCCCTCTGGCTCGCTGGCTGCCAGGCTGGTGAGGAAGATTTATGGAGTTGGAGGGGAGGCTGGTGGCCAGGAGGGCCCGCTTCGAATCTTCTCTCTAGACCGGGGTCCGGGCAGTATTGCCTCTGGTTTCTCACAGGCTTCGCCCTAAGGTGGGTGACAGTCACATTTTCAGATTCTGGCGTGACGACTGGACAAGGGGAAGGAACGCTTGGAGATAGGTACCTAAGGTTATTTGCTCTGGCGGCTTTCAGGGAAAGCTCTATCGCGCAGATGGCTAAGTCGGGTACACTGACACCAACTTCCCTTTCCCCTTTATCAGACCAACGGCTTGAGGAGTTAACCAGAATGCAGGGCGAGTTGCCATCGTCGGACGATTTGGAAGAGGGCATGGACCACTTTACTTGGGAGGGCAAGCGGTTCTCGGTTAAACACGTGTATGAGGAACTGACGTCACAAGATGATGCCCAAGATTCGGAGCTATGTCTGGATATGAGGATAGTTTGGGCAGCCAAGCTGCTGTACAAGATAGCCATTTTCCTGTAGTGCTTGAGAAGAGACCGCATGTGTGATTAAGTGAGGAGGGGGAGGATGTTGGGAACTAGCGACACTCTATGCGACAGATGCCATATGAGGGAGGAGGATCTGGACCACCTGTTCTTCAAGTGCCCGGCGTCGGTCCAGGTTTGGCAGGATTTGGGGATCCAGTGGGTGGCGTCAAACGGAACGGAGGCCTTCTGGAGATCCATTCGAACGATGGGGGGTTCTTCTTCGGTCGACTGCTCTGAACCTTTTGCTGCGCTCTGGTTGGAAGGAATGATGTGATTTTCAAAAATCAAAGCTTTTACTCTGAAAATGTTGTAGCACACTGTAAAGCCTTGTATAACTCCTGGATTACCAGGTAATGTAACTCTATCTTTTTAATGAAGCTTTTTAGCAGTGACTCCCGGCGGGAGATCACCCTCTTTTTCAATAAAAAAGTACTCTTCAGCTACCAGTTGGAATATGCACTGTAAATGTTGATATATTGGTATCGTCCATCAGGAAGTTCACTGATGCACTAATGCTTATGGTTGCCCTTAGTAGCTATTGGAAGCTATGCATATTGGATGGAAACATCCTAAATCGAAACTTCTACTTCCCGTGGTACTAAAAAAATTATTCATTACCCTCTCGTGATGCTGCTTGTGGGTCTTTACTGAGGTATCTCTTCGATGGCAGGAACGAAGCCAGGATTTTACAGTTGGAGGGGCCAAATATGTATTTGTATTTTTCCACTAAAGCTCGAGTTCACAAACATAGTCAAATTGTGATTTTCTTTGAAGATGTTTTTTGAAAAATAATATCAAATAAATATTTCAAACTTATATTCATATATATATATATATAATATAAGTAATTTCAATTGCATTTGAGTAATGGATAGATAATTAAACATAAAGAAAAAACAAAAAAGAAGCAAAAAATCGAAAGCATAAAAAATACATAATTATATATATATATATATACAGAAAAGGGAAGTTGTTCTGTGTAACAGCCAAGTTGGTTGTTACACGGAGCAATTTCCCCTAATTTTTTTATTTTTTTCAAAAATTCTACCATGTATATTCATCTATATATCCCTCCTACGTGTCATTCGAATTTTGTGAGAAACAGAGATTCATATGCCCTCCATCTAGAACAGGTAATTTTAACGGTCTGAAATTTGCTGTAATCGACCTGTTCTAGATGGAGGGCATAGGAGTTTCTGTTTCTCACGAAATTTGAATGGTATATAGGAGGGATATATATATATATATATATGAACATACATGATTTTATTTTTGAAAAAAATAAAAGGGGGGGGCTGTCTTGTGTAACAACCAACTTGGTTGTTACTCAAAACAACCTCCCCGCCCTCATTCATATATATATATATAGGGGTTGATGGGGCTGCCCCGCCCCATTTTTGGGCAATTTTTTTTTTGAAAAATATCGCCATGTATATTCATCCCTATATCCCTCCTATATGTCATTCGAATTTCGTCAGAAACAGAGACTCCTACGGCCTCCATCCAGACAAGGTCGATTTAAAAAATCCTGCGACCATTAAAAAAATTACGCCTGGATGGAGGTCGTAGGAGTCTCGGTTCTGACGAAATTCGAATGACATATAGGAGGGATATATGGATGAATATACATGGTGATATTTTTCCAAAAAAATAAAAAAAATTATAAAAAATGGGGTGGGGGCAGCCATGTTGGCTGCCCCTAAGGGACGGCCCCATTTTTCCCACATATATATAGGGTGAAATGGGGCTGTCCCCATGGGGGGAGCTAACTTGGCTCCCCCTGCGGCATTTCGCCCGCTTTTTTTATTTTTTATTTGAAAATTTCTTCTGTGGATTTCATCAATATATACATATATTATGTCATTCAAATTTCGCGTGAAACAAAGATTCCTACGACCTCCGTCCAGAATGGTCGTTTTTAGCAATTATGTTACCGTTAAAAAATGACTATCAGGATGGAGGTCGTAAGAGTCTCTGTTTCGTTCGAAATTTTAATAGCATAATATAGGGATATAGTGATGAATATTCACGGAAGAAATTTTCAAAAAAATAAATAAAAAAATAGGCGAAATGTCGCGGAGGCAGCCAAGTTAGCTCCCCCCAAGGGGCAACCCCATTTAACCCATATATATATATATATAGGGGACCTTTCAAATGAGGTGAGGGCTTTTCTGAAATTGTAAAAGCCACTGCGAATTTAGTAAAAACCAAGGTTGCAAAAGTCGGTAGTCGGTACTCGGTCGGCCGGGTCACTGACTAAGGATTAATCGGTAGTCGGGCGACTAATCGGATTTAGTCAGTCTTTAATCGGCTTTGAATTATATGATTATTTTAAATATATAACTCATTTTTATACATATATTTACATAGATTTGTACATTTTTTATACTATCATAATAAAATAAAAGAAGTGTTTGAATTTAAATAAAACATTAAGCATATTATAATAAGTTTGCTTATAAAAAAAGCAAAATCTAAAAAAATATGATATCTCCAAGCAAAAAAATTGGTCGACTAGTGTGCTTAGTCGGAATTAGTCGGTACTCGGTCGACCACCCTACTGACTAGACTAGTCGGACCTACTAGTCGGCCCAGTCGGGCGACTTTTACAACACTGGTAAAAACTATGTAACAGTTTTGTAAAAGTATAAACTGCACATTATAAAAAATGAATTTTGTAAAATATAGCATCTAAATTTAAATCAACATTTCCATCCATTATAATAATATTTTCATAATTTTATTTCACTATACATGTTTGTTAATATTTATTGTTATATGTATGAAACAAGAAATTGTCAAATATATTAGAAAGATGCCTAAATTGAGGGTAGCTCACTATATATATGGTGAGACCCTACCTCATTTGAAGTTTCTCATATATATATATATATATATAGGGAAAAAGGAGTATGCTCCCTGGGAGTAGCCAACGGGGCTACTCCCACCCATATTTTCCCCTCATTTTTTTTATTTTTTTGGAAAATAAAAATTTGTATATTCATCACTATACCCCTCTAACATTCTGTTAAAATTTCGTCAGAAACAGAGACTCCTAAGCCCTCCATCCAGACGTCATTTTTTTAACGGTCGCAGGATTTTTTAAATCGACCATGTTTGGATGGAGGCCGTAGGAGTCTCTGTTTCTGGCGAAATTTTAATAGAATGTTAGAGGGATATAGTGATGAATATACACATTTTTATTTTCCAAAAAATAAAAATTTTTGAGGGAAAATAGGGGTGGGAGCAGCCTCCTTTACCTCATATATATATATATATATATATATATATAAGTGCTTGCCAATAAGTACCAGCTTACAAAATTACAAATTAGTTTGCACATACATTCAAATAACTTTGTTTCTATGTAACCTTTATGATAGTTTATACTACAAAAAGTTCTATATACACACAAACACTTTACTAAAGAAAGGGTAGAAATAAAAAAATAGAGGTGCATGTTATATAATTTTAGTTGCACCATATAATAAGGATAAATAATAAGTTTACTAATAAAATATCATCATAGTAATTGCAACTAATGCTAGTGGTTTTTAAACAGTTATATGTTGCCATATTTCTAGCAACAATTCATATAATGACTATGTTGCATTTTTCGTCAGAATTTTTAGTGATTCTTATAAAATTTGATGATAGTGGCGAAAGATTACCATTGTTTTATAAACCTTGCTAAGAGAATACCAATGATTTTATCTTCTGTCACTAGTTTCAAGTACACATCATGATTTTACAATGGACAATATTCATCGTTATATAGTTTAGAACGACCATTACAACAAAATGGATTTATAGTGACACATTTGAAAAAAAAACATATCACAATATCATGTTATATATATAACAATGATACTATTCATTGCAAAAATACCTTTTATACTTGAAATTAACAACGAATGTTATATTCAATATTATGTCATTGAATAACAGAGTTTATCCATTACTATTTCTTAAATTTTAAGATAATCAATGCTAATTTTTTAGTTCAAATTTACTGAGGATTAATTAGAATTTTGAAAATAGAAACGGGCAAGCATTGATGATATAGTACTAGATGTGACATTCGTCACTAATTTCAAGCATAAAAAATAATTAGCAATGAATAATATCATCATTACCTATTTAACAATAGACAATATAGTGATGTTTTCTAAAGCATAACTATAGACAGAACTTGTTGTAGTTGGATTATGTAGTTACAAATTTAAAAATAGGTGTCACAATTGGCTCATTTTGGTGTAATAGATCTATTTTGATTCATATTCATTGATAAGAAGTGAGATCAACGTCTTTATGGGACTAAAAGATACTCTTCACATTTAATAAGTTTATTAGATCTTAATGTCTCATTCTAATTTAGTTAGTCTCAAAATTTTAGAGGGGCCGATAATATAGAATGTATTCAATGGATGTAAAAAAGTATGTAATTAGAATAACTTAAATGTAGGATATTTCTTTGGTTGGGGGGCGGGCAGGTAGAATAACTTAAATGTAGGATATTTCATTGGTTTGGGGGGGCCGGGCCCCTTTCCGCCCTCCTCTATCTCCGTCACTGTTCGATGGTATAATTGATTGTCCCAAGGCCAGACTAGTTGCTAATGTTTTTACCTTGACTTATGGTGGTTGAATATTTCGAGATACATTTTATCTCATCTGTTGTTGTCAACAACATAATAATTTTTTATATACTGATTTTACCGAGGAGATTTGCACATTGTTGTAAAAATCCCTCGACTGGCTCGACTAGTAGGTCCGACTAGTCTAGTCGGTGGGGTGGCCGATCGAGTACTGACTAATTCCGACTAAGGTCAACTAATCGATCGATTTTTGCTTGGAGATACCATTTATTTTTTATTTTTTAAAGCAAACTTATTCTAATATGCTTAATGTTTTATTTAAATTCAATTTCTTCTTTTGTTTCATTATGATAATATAAAAATGTACAAATCTATGTAAATATATAAGAATATATATACAAAAATGATTGGAAAATTCAAAACCGATTAAAGTCCGACTAAATCCGATTAGTCGTCCGACTGTCGATTAATCCTTAGTCAGTGACCCAACCGATTGAGTACCGACTACCGATTTTTGCAACCTTGGATTTGCATGACCCAACCACCTTGTATGTGGTTGACTTGAGGGGAAGTATGTTTGCGAACTAAATAAGGCAATATGGCTTGAAGAAAACTTTTAAGGACCGATGTGAGAGGTTTAGCACTGAGATTGCCAAGATTGACTTGGTCTACATTTGGCTGCTTTGTCTTTATGAGGAGATGTCAATCTGACTCAATTATTCTAGTTTTCTATGTTGCTGATATGGTACTGACACGTGACAATTAATTTGGATTACATGAGATCCGTGAATTTTTGCAGAAGACCTTTGTGACGAAGGATCTTGGACAGCTAACAGCTATGCAGAAGACCTTTGTGACGAAGGATCTTGGACAGCTAACAGCTATGCTACTTTGTTGATATTGAGGTTGATAAGTCATTTGATTACATGGTAGTATCTCAAAGGAAGTATATACTGTAGATTTGGAAGTCAATGGTCTTCTTGGTACCAAACTCTCTTTTATCCTTAATTTCTTATCGAGCCCACAATTAAGAACAAGGGTACTGATTATCCAGTATACACCATCCGAGGACACGATGATACATAAACATAGTGGTAAATTTTTATTTATTACTATAAGCAGACATCTATTTTGTCATGAGCCATATAAGCTGGCTCATGGATAAGTCGGTCATATTCATTGCCATAGCTCAGGACGTAGATATAATCCTTTTTTTTAGGCTCTCGTAGATATAATCCTGAAGCGCTTAAAAGGGTCTCCTTGCAAGAAACTATTCTATAAATGCAACTGCATCTTGATCTTTGTCCCTATTTGATGCCGATTATGCTTACTGATGACGGAGGATCAACCGTCACTTATTCAACATTCTTTTTTAAAAAAACTGTTTTATATGGAGTAAAATACATACAGTTTTTGCTAGGTCAAGTGCCCAGACGAAGCATCAAGCCATGGTTCAGATTGCTTGCGGAATGAAGTAGTTGATTTTTTTTCTGATTGCTATCGATATTTTGGTCAAACCAACAGTAATAGACGTGCACTTAAATGACATTCAATCCTGTCTTCCGTGATAGAACTGTTAGTAATATATAAAATGTTCGTTTCTTATTTTATCATTGTAACCTCCACTAGAGGCACTTATGTATTTTTCCCTTTGAGCTCTCTAGGGTTTTGTCCTATATAAAGATATCTAGACCTTTAGAATAAAGCATGCTCTTTCATTCTCTTATCCTTCTCAACATGGTATCAGAGCAACGGTCCTAGACCAGTATTCTGACCTAATTCTCTCCCCTCCCCACCAGCCAGCCCCGTGCCGCCCAAACAAGACTTTGAGCCGCCGAACCAACAGCCCCGTGCCGCCTCGTGCGGCCCCTCCTCGCGTGTGAGGCACCTCTTCCCTGTGTGCTTCGTCCAGCTTTCCTCGATCATACGTGAGGCCCCTTCCTCGCGTCTCTTCCCGCGCATGAGATACTCGATTGCGCCTCGCGCCTCTCCTCGCGTAAGACCCTCGATCGCGCCGCGCGTGAGATACTCGATCGCGCCTCGCGCGTGAAACAAGCCCTCGATTGCGCGTGAAGACCCTCCTCCCTCCAGCCTACTGTAAGGCCCCGCTGCCCTAGCTGCAGGCACCCCGCCTGCCGCAGGCCTCGCTGCCCTAGTGGCCTAGTGGCGTGGACCTTCCCTGCCGCAGACCCTCCCTGCTGCAGGCTCCGCCGCCCTAGCAGCCTCCAACCTGCCGCAACCCTTGCCGCCCTAGCAACCTCCAATCTGCGTGTAGCCCCATCGGCTTTCTGCCACTCCTGCGCACCGCTCCAGCAGTCCGCGCTCGCTGATCGACTCCAGCCCGGCCGCACCAAACCAGCCGTGCGCTCTTTCTACTACTGCCGGGCCATTGAATCGATGTCTTGCTAGGTCTACATGATGCGTGAAACTAGGACTATCTAGGTTACTTTTTCTTGACCTTTGCGACCACCATGGCATCTTCGGAACCCAAACCCCTGTACCCTATTCCTTCTATGATGCTACAGGGCACTTCTATCAAATTCAAGGGCTCCGAGAACTATGTTTTATGGTCTAGATCCTTTAAAGTGTTTATCGGTAGTCAGCGAAAGATCTATGTTCTTACTAAAGATCTGCCCAAGGAGACGAAAAAAGACTACGAAGCTTGGTACGTTGACAACTGTCAGGTGATTATTTGGTTGACCAATAATGTCGACTCGAATATAGCCTCCAACCTTCTTTACAAGGAAACTGCAAAATCGATGTGGGAGAGCCTTGAGAATACCTACTCCCAAAAGACAACAAAATCCATGCTCTCAGACATCTACCCAAGGATCTGATCAACAAATTTGGATGATACATCTCTAGTTGAGTACTACAGACTCCTCACAGGCCTGTTTGAGGAGCTCCTTATTTTCAGCCTGCTTGCTGTGATAAACAGGTTGGCGAACGAGCAGAACTGCAAGTATATTGTTTTATATTAGGACTCCATCCGCGATACAAGTATGTAAAAGACCGGTTTCTGATTGCTGCTGCACTACCTACTCTTGAGACCATATATGGCCAACTGCAAGAACTTGATTTTCCCTCTCCTCAGTTATCTACAGAGACTACTGCCCATATTGCTAGAGGACGACCCAACTACCAGGGAGGACGCAGTCGTGACTCTGGCCGTGGACGTGGCCGGGAGACTGGACGTGGACGTGACCTCGGATGCAGGACGAGATCCTGCCACCTCTCGCTATTCGACACACACTCACTGCGGATGCTGGGATCATCCCTCTGAACGGTGTTGGGCAAAGTTTGGCATGCCTGCTAATGCCAGCAGAGACTTCCTCGTACGAGGGTTCATGTGATACTATATAAACCTTGCCAGATCAGCCATCTGGTAATAGCCAGACATCCTTCACTGCATCTGAGTATGCTCGTTAGCTGTTACAGAATTCTGCCAGTGACACTAGTACCTCTGCTCCAACTGCGAATCTAGCGACCACTTCAGGTATACTTGCCAATGTTGCCTCTGCGTCTAATCCTGCATGGATCATTAATTCTGGTGCATCTACTCATCTGACGGGAGAAGGTAGTCTTCTCACCTCTGCATACCCTTCCTCCATTGTGAGGACTGTTCGGGTTGCTAATGGAGCGCATTCCCCTATCACTACTGTGGGACTATGGAGTTCTTCTCCAATCTCCGCCTTACTGATGTGCATTGTGCTTCTAATTTTCTGCTTAGCCTCTTATCTGTTCACATGTTATGCCAGAAACTTAATTGTCGTGTGATATTTGATAAATTATGTTGTTATTTCTAGGACATCCGGACGAAACAGATTTTGGTGGGGGACATGAAAATAACGGCCTATATTATCTTGATATCCCCTCTAACTCTACTTTTGTTGGTGCTGCATCTATATCTATTGATCATGTTCTTTGGCATCTTCTCCTTGGTCATCCATCTGCCAAAAGCTCTCTCTTTAATGTTCTCCGAACTTTCTACGCTCAAGCCTTTTGAGTGCGAGGCGTGACAGTTCAGGAAACATCATCGAGTGTTCTTCCCTGCTCATTCAGATCCTCACTGCAAAGTTCCTTTTTCATTAGTCCAATGTGATATTTGGGGACCTGTTCGGTCTGTACTCTGAGTGGACATAAGTACTTCATTGTTTTTGTAGATGTTTGTAGTCGTTCATCATGGATCTATCTGTTAAAAGAATGATCGGAGATTAATAATATTATCAAGAATTTCTTTCATTATGTCAAGAATGTTTTCACCTCCGGTATTTAGTTTTTTTCGCTCAGATAACACGTTAGAATTTACTCAACATGATCTAACCACTTTCTTTGCATCCCGGGGCACCATTCAGCAAACATCAAGTCCTTACACTTCACAATAAAATGGGGTCATAGAAAGAAAACTCAGACACCTACTAAATATTGCCCGATCCCTCCTCACCCAGATGAAAGTTCCCAAAACCTATTGGGGGGATGCTGTTTTTACCGTTGTCCATCTTATCAACAGGGTTCCATCTGTATCCCTAAATAGATCTGCCCCATTCTCATTGCTCTACTAAAAAGGGTTACCTTTTCCACTAGCCTTACGAATTTTTGGATGTATTGCATTTGTTCATAACTTTCATCCTATTGACAAACTCTCTCCTCGTGCAATTAAATATGTTTTTCTTGATCATTCTCTTACTCAAAAAGGTTACAGGTGCTATGATCCAACCGGACATCGCTATTATATATCTGCAGATGTAATATTTTTTGAGCAGACAAGTTTCTTCACACAACCTATTACCGATATTCCTCTTGATCTCCTACCTCCACCCATTGTCTATAAGCGAAAACAAAAATCCAATCCACTAGATATTCCCTTGCCTATGCCATTATTGCAGGATTATATGCCTACTTCAAGTGTCCCCTCCACTACTGTCCCTGATGATCCTAAGGAGCTTCCCATTGCTCTATGCAGAAGTAAGAGGCAGTGTACACTTCATCGTATGTCTCATTTCACTTCTACTGCTAGCTTATCAACAATTGACAGAAGATATGCATATGCTTCTATGACCATTTCTATTCCGAGAGACCATCACAGTGATTTGCAAGATTCAGGTTGGTGCCATGCCATGAATGAAGAAATGAAGGCTCTTACTTCAAGAGGGACATGGGATCTAGTGTAATGCCCTAAAGGGACTAGACCTGTAGCATGCAGATGTATCTTCACGATCAAACAAACACCTGGCGGGTCAATTGAAAGATTGAAAGCTCGCCTTGTGGCTAAAGGCTTTACAAAGATATATGACGTAGATTACTTTGAGACATTCTCACAAGTTGTACGAATGGGCTATATCAGAACTATCCTTTCTGTAGCCATTAACAAATCATGGCCTATCTTTCAACTAGATGTGAAAAATACCTTTATATATGAAGATCTTAATGAAGAAGTCTACATGATGCAACCTCTGAGGTATGAGGTCGAGGGGGAGTATGTATGTCGACTTCGCAAGGCAATATATGGTCTGAAACAAAGCCCAAGGGCATGGTTTGACAGACTCACTACATAAATCAACACTCTTGGCTTTCAGAGAACAACCTCTGACTATTCTGCGTTTGTCAGAAGACGAACAAGCAGTACTGTTATACTGGCTGTCTATGTAGATGATATGGTTATCACATGTGACGATGATAAAGGGATTCTATAAACCAAGACCTTTCTCCAGAAAGTGTTTGTCACTAAGGACCTTGGTCAGTTACGTTATTTCTTGGGCATAGAAGTACTACACACTACAGAAGGTCTTCATCTCTCTCAGAGAAAATAATGCCTGGACATCCTTGCTGAAGCTGGGTTACTTGGGTGCAAGCCTTCAGGTATTCCGGCAAACCCGAAGAAACACTCCACGTCCTCTGATCCTATCTTCGTAGATGTTACTCAATATAGGAGCCTGATTGGAAAACTTCTCTACCTCACTGTTACCAGACCGGATATCTCATATGCAGTAAGCAGAGCTAGCCAACACATGGAGCAACCTTGTTACAGTCACTGGCAGGACATTCTTCAGATACTTCGATACTTGAAGGAATCTCCAGGATGCAGTCTCTTTTACAGGGTAAATGATCACACTAACATTATTGCATATGCTGATGCTGATTATGCAAGTTCACCAGAGGATCGACGCTCCAACACAGGATATGTTATGATGGTTGGAGGAAATTTTGTCACTTAGAGAAGAAAGAAACTGACGGTTATATCCAAGTCTAGTGCAGAAGCAGAATACAAGGCAATGACTCAAGCAACTTGTGAGATCACGTGGCTATTAACTTTTCTACAAGAACTTGGCATTGCGGTCACCATGCCTATTCCACTATACTATGACAACAAATCCGCTACTTACATTGCCACGAATCCTGTGTTCCATGAAAGAACCAAGCACATAGAGATTGACTGCCATTTTGTTCGGGATGCTATCAAAAATGGGAAGATTACTACTTCGCACATTACCACCGATCTTCAACTTGCAGATATTTTCACTAAAGCATTACCCAAGAAGCGCCTTCTATGGATAATTTCCAAGTTGGGCATGATCGATAAATATGCTCCAACTTGAGGGGGAGTGTTAGTAATATAGAAAATGTTCGGTTCTTATTTTATCATTGCATCCCCTACTAGGGGCACTTATGTATTTTTCCCTTTGAGCTCTCTAGGGTTTTGTCCTATATAAGGACCCCTAGACCTCTAGAATAAAGTATGATCTTTCATTCTCTTATCCCTCTCAACAAGAACAAAACATACGGATGGATAGTCACTTCGTTTGGGTCATAATTTTTTGTTCATCTGGGAAAATTACTACACCTCTAAGTTGCAGATATATTTATCAGGACGTTTCCACTAAATGTCATATATGTATTTCTAACAAGCTGAGCTTGATTATGTCTATGCTCTATCTTGGGGAGAGCGTATAATATGTTCCTTTTCTTTATTGTAATCCTTTGTATTTTTTTCACCTTGTAGAGACTTATATTATGATGTTATGTACCGTTTATTAATTTCTGTTGTATTTCTGGACTTCTATGTATTTTACCCATGGGGTCTCTCTCTATATAAGAGAGCCTAGGGTTCCTTGGAATAATAGATTATTTACTTTTTCCAACATGGTATCAGAGCCCAGGGTTCAACCCTAACCCTAGGCTGGTTACATGAGTCTCATGAAGTCAAACGGTAAGAAGTATATACTTACCGAGGATGAGCCGGAAGAGAAGACTGGGATCTATGCCTCTTGGGAGGCTGATGATTCTTATGCCAAAGTTTGGCTGTTAGGCACACTGTCGATGGAGATTGCCAATGATGTCCTCCATCAGCCCACTGCCAAGGCAATGTGGGATATTCTGGCTGCTACGTATTCCCAAGTGCGGAACGAGGCTAAGATGTTACAGCTCCAGCATGATATATTCACGATGAAGCAGAATGGTCGGCCACTTCACTCATTGTACACATCCCTGAGAGGGATGTTCGAGAAACTATACAGTACCATACCACTCACGACGACTCCAGAGCAGCAGAAGACATTTCGGAATGCTACAATGGTGGGTGTACTTCTTGCAGCCCTCGATCCTGAGTACGAGGCAACTCGCTCTCAGATATTTGGCCGATGCAGTCATTCCTCCAATGGAGGACGTTTACCGGAGGCTCAATCGCATATCAGTTTCTCCCAGCACATCTACTCCACCCCCATCGGCGATGGCAGTATCGCGTGGGAGAGGTGGTCAGCCTTCTGGTTGTGGACGTGGACCCCGTGGAAGGGGAGGTCGCTTTCGTCAGCCATGTTCGTTCTGCCATCGCACAAGTCACTCCGAGGATACATGCTACTCTAAGCATGGACTTTCAGCATCAGCGCGTATAGCCGAGCATGTACTGCCCCAGTCAGCATCCACTACAGATAACCAATTCGAAGAGCTTGTGGCGTGCCTACGTGATATTATGCCACAGTCGTCTAATGATTCTCCAGGTGGACCTTCAGATGTTGCTGCTACAGCTTCTGCCAGTTCGTCTGCTGCGGCTAGTACCTCAGGTAGTGCTACTGCCTTTACATTTTGTCATGATATATCTGATTGGATTATAGATTCTGGCGCCACCCATCATCTCTGCCGCGATAGAGAGAGACTTGAGTCCGACAGGGACATCCCACATGGCCGCTCAGTGCTGATAGCAGATGGTACTCATTCCCCCCTTGTTGGACAGGGGGAGGTTTCCTTATCACCTTCTATGCATCTACAGAATGTTCTCCATGCTCCTGAGTTCTCCATGAATTTGTTGTCCATTAGTCAGATTACGAAGGATTTGCACTGTCGTGCTATATTTGACCCCTCATCTCTTATTTTTCAGGACATACTTACAGGCAGGGTGATTGGCTGTGGCTCTGAGCAGAATGGTCTGTATTGGCTGGTCCGGAAATCTTATGCTGGCGTCTCTTCTTATTCCGTCGGACCAGTATCACCGTACATCTGACATCTTCGCTTTGGCCATCTCCCGCTCCAGAAAATGCGACATCTCTTGCCTCAGATCTCTCCCAGTTCATCATTTCGCTGTGAAGCGTATTAGTTGGGAAAGCATCATCGATCTAGCTTTCCTTGTCGTCAGAGTCGGAGAAGTAGCTCCTCGTTTGAGTTATTTCACATTGATATTTGGGGTCCGAGTCGTACCTGATCATCAGGGACACATGTTTTATTTAGTTGTGGTGGATGACTTTTCTCGTGTATCTTGGGTCTTTCTTTTAAATAATAAATCTGAAGCAGTGGATGTTATTAAAAATTTGATTAATGAAGTGCAGAATGTTTTTCTTCTACTGTCAAATATGTTCGTACAGATAATGCTTTGGAATTCTGTGTCCGGTCTCTCTCTTAGTTTCTTTCTTCTAAGGGTATTATTCACCAAACCACCTGTGCTTACACATCTCAACAGAATGGTGTGGCAGAAAGAAAGCATCGTCACCTTCTTGACATCACTCGAACCCTCCTTATTCAGAGTTGTGCTCCTATCACTTTCTGGGGGGATGCTGTCCTTACAGCCTGCTACCTGGTCAATCCTATGCTATGATCTGTCCTTGGTGAGAAAATTCCTCTTTCTATCATTTTTCCTGATAAGGAATTATTCTCACTTACTCCTCGTGTCTTTGGTACTGTTGCATTTGTTCATCTCCTGTCCCCTGGACTTGACAAACTCTCTCCTAGAGCTGTCAAGTATGTCTTTGTAGGTTACTCTCGGACTCAAAAGGGCTATCGCTGTTATGACCCTATAAACAAGAAATATTTTGTCAGTGCTGATGTCGTATTTTTTGAGTTTGTTATGTACTTTTCCCCTGCAGGTGACAGGCTGGTCTCGTCCACTACCAACGATGATGTCTATGTTCCTCCTCCTAGTTTGAGTTCACCTGAGTCCACTCCAGCTCCAGTTGCTACGCCACCACCACCACCGCCACCTTCACCACCGGCACCTCCACAACCTACTATTCCACCTTTACCGAAATTCTATACGCGTCGGTTTGATCCTGCTCAGGTTACACGTCAAGCATCCATCACGCCTCAGGTATGTTCAGATGGCATTACTACTGACAGGTCAGATATGGTACACGTGCATGATTCTTCATTGCAGGAGGAGACTACACCATCCAGTACAGTGGACGATGACCTTGATATTTCCATTGCTATCCGGAAGCAGAAAATGACTTGTGCGTCTTATCCTTTTGCTTCCCAGGTGTCCTTTCATCGTCTCACAGGAGAGTTTCAGAGATTTGCTGCGGCTTTGTCTTCCGTGGACATACCACGGACCTACGAAGAAGCTATGAAGATTGATTGCTGGCGACTGGCTATTGAAGACGAGATGCGTGCCTTACAGTCTCGTGGCAGATGGAGCTTGGTTCATGCTCCCCCTGACGCATCCATTGTTAGCTGCAGGTGGGTATTCATAGTTAAATACCATGCTGATGGCGGTCTCGATCGATACAAGGCACGGTTGGTCGCGAGAGGTTTCACACAAACCTATGACGTGGACTATATGGATACATTTTCTCTAGTCGCTCGTCACTCTACTCTTCGCATTCTTTTATCAGTTGTTGTCGTACGTGACTGGACTATATCTCAACTTGATGTCAAGAATGCCTTCTTTTTTTGAAAGTCTGCTGGTCAGGGGGCAGTGCTCGGTGGCACCCTCCCCATCAAGAATGCCTTCTTGTATGGAGATTTGCAGGAGGAAGTCTACATGCAGCAGCCACCAGGGTTCACTACTGAGGGGGAGAAGCATATGGTGTGTAGACTTCACAAGGCAATTTATGGCCTTAAACAGAGCCCAATGACGTGGTTCCAGAAGCTTTTCTATCTGATTGAACAACAGGGGTTCAAAAGATCAAATGCGGATCACTCGTTGTTCATTCAGAAGTCTGCTGCAGGTATGGTGGTCATCATGGTCTATGTTGATGATATTCTGGTTACAGGAGATGATGTTCAGGGAATAGAAAGGGCAAAAGCATTCCTGGGCTGTCAGTTCGTCACGAAGGATCTTGGAACCCTAAGATACTTTCTGGGGTTGGAATTTGCCAGGAATGCACAGGGTCTGGTGATGACCCAAAGATACAGATTTTTTGGTTGAAACAAGCATGGTTGGATGCAGACCATCGAGTACTCCTATGGATCCAAGCATGAAGTTGTATGATGACGACACTGCAGAAGTAGACAAGAGGAGATATAGAGAGATGGTGGGTAAGCTCCTTTACCATAACTCAACCCGATATTGCCTTTGCAGTAAGCCAGGTGAGTCAATTTATGGAGCAGCCAAGACAAGTTCATATGGATGCCATATACATGATACTGAGGTATCTAAAGTCTTCTCCAGGCTCAGGGTTGCTATTTCGAAAGGGCACAGATTTATCTATTTCAGCATGTGCTGACGCAGATTATGCAGGGTGCCTTAAGGATCGAAAGTCGACTTCAGGATTTGCCGTGTTTGTTGGGAGCTCTCTGGTTTCTTAGAAAAGCAAGAAACAAACCGTTGTGGCACGGTCCAGTGCTGAATCTGAATATAGGGCCATGGCGCAAGCAAGCACGGAGATGATGTGGATTCGATCTGTACTAGAGGATCTACATATAGCCATACCTTTCCCATGCAGCTTCTGTGTGACAATCAGGCAGCGTTGTTTATTGCCAACAATCCAGCATTCTATGAAAGAACAAAGCATATCGAAGTTGACTGCCACTACACGAGAGACTTGATCCAGAGAGGCTTGATATCTACATCTCACGTGAGCTCAGGGGATCATACTGCTGACATATTCACCAAGTCGTTGCTCAGAGGATCCTTCTAGAGATGTTCTTCCAAGCTGAGCATGATAGACATCTATGCTCCACCTTGAGGGGGAGTGTAGAGACTTATATTATGATGTTATGTACCGTTTATTAATTTCTGTTTTATTTCTGGACTTCTATGTATTTTACCCATGGGGTCTCTCTCTATATAAGAGAGCCTAGGGTTCCTTGGAATAATAGATTATTTACTTTTTCCAACACACCTAATCCTCTCTATAAGGGAGGTTAGGGTTTTAATAGTAAAGCAACTACTCATTTACTCTACATACATACTATCTGCATTCCAAACCAAAGCTGCTTCTGCATGTATTGCTAATGGGAATTTTGAAAATGAAGAAATGAATGATTTGATTTTTGGTTTATGCAAGAGACATGAGCTGATACGACTAACTGTAGTCTTGAGATTTCTAGTTTGAGACATCCACTTTTACTTTCTTTAAGAGGAACTCTCAATGGATAAGTGGAGGATTCTCAAATTCAATTTTCTTCATTGATAACAATAACACAGGACATTGTGTTATGTTGAGTGTTAGAAAATAGGAAGCAGAAGCGGAAATGATAAACGGAGCGTAAGAACAGAAAGATAAACTTGGAACACAAGAATTTTACGTGGAACCCTACTCCGTGAGGAGCGGGATGAAACCACGGGAGAAGCCCTCAAAGGGGGGGATATTCTATTGCTTTTCTCAATGAGTATAGGAGGTGTGGCGATCCTTATATAGGTGCTCAAGGGAGAATATTCTATAGGATATTCTCTATAGAATATTCTCTTAACAAATAGCCATACGGAATATTCTCTAACACTCCCCCTTAAGCTGGAGCTGAGAAAGCTGCAGCTTGCAAAAAGAAAGTATACAACACATCTTCACATGATACATCATAAGAAGAATACAAGTCCGTTGTTGGTAGAAGACCTCGCACGAGGACAAGTCTGCGGCTTTCAGGACATCGGAACGTATCTCTGTCATGCCTATAGAACCGCTGCGATATCAGGTCACCGGAACGTATCTCTGTCGTGCCTGGAGAAGAATCGCTGCAGAAGAAGTCCAGTGCGGAATAGTAGTCGGGTCGCAAAAGAAGATGTATGCGCCCTGAAGAAATTGATGCTCGGTGAAGACATATGATCTGTAAAAAACTAGAGTGATGGTCTGTTTTGCAGATGTCATGAAGAATATAGCTCTGACTCCCCCTTTCTCCCATACTTGATAGAATAAGAATCATGAATCAAGTTGGGAGAAATAAAAAATGCATTTTTCTCTCTCTCCTGTTTTTTAATCTCTCTCTCTCTCTCTTTTTTAACATCATTTTGGCTCACTTGGGCCCAATTTCTTTCCCCTTTAATGCTTCCCCCTTTTTTTTACGCCCTCTTTTTTTTCTCAAAACAAATTCCTCCCCCTTTTTATGGCCCCTCTGCAATATTTTTTTATAAACATGGGCCTTACAATAAATAACCTTCCTTAGGGTTTCCACGGGGGACCCTCTTCTACAACGCCTGCCGCCCTCCTCGAGCAGCAGTAGTGCGCCGCCTAATCTGGGACAAGGGCTTGCCGCCTGCGCGCCCTAAAGGTGGAGGATGGCGCGCGTTGGGTTGGCGCGGCCGCCTGGAGAAGAGATGCAAGGACGCGCACAGTCCCTGAGCGCCACCAGAGAAGAGGAGTTGCTGCCTTGTTGCGCCGCCAGTGTTTGGAGGAATGCGCCTGGTGAATCGCAGAGAATCGTGCGGCGATTCTGTTATGTGCGCCGCTTGGGAGATGGGGGGCATCGTGCGGCGCAATGGATGCCGCCTGGAGCGGCATGGAGATGTGCCTAGACCGCCGAGCTCAACACGACGCGAGATAGGAGGAGGAGTCGCGCGTTCTGTTGGAGTGTTCCGCCTGGGGCCTGCTCCATGATGTGCGCCGCCTGCGCACGATCGAGAGGAGAGAGGGCTGTGCGGGCCGTCGTCGTTAGGGTTCGGGCTGCACATGATGGAAGGGGGGACGCCGCCTGCAATGGGATCTGCGAGTCTGGGGTGCCGCCAACAGAGAGGAGATGCATCCGGGATGTGCGCAGCGCGTAGGGCAAGCACTGGTGCCCCTAGCGCGTAGGCTATTGATGGCAGGAACCTCCGCGAGATTGAGTCGATGATGACGCACGTTGTAGGGTTCCGCCTGGCTAGGCATAATAAGTTGTGAACAAATAATCTTCACGATCAAACTATAGACTCCTCTTGCCGATCTTCAAGAATATAACTTTAAGAACAATGAATCGAATCTCGGAAATAAAACTGAATCATGAAATCCTCGAGGATCAAACCCGCTCTGATACCATGTTAGAAAATAGGAAGTAGAAGCGGAAATGATATACAGAGCGTAAGGACAGAAAGATAAACTTGGAACACAAGAATTTTACGTGGAACCCTACTCCGTGAGGAGCGGGATGAAACCACGGGAGAAGCCCTCAAAGGGGCGGATATTCTATTGCTTTTCTCAATGAGTATAGGAGGTGTGGCGATCCTTATATAGGTGCTCAAGGGAGAATATTCTATAGGATATTCTCTATAGAATATTCTCTTAACAAATAGCCATACATTGAGGTTCATTAATTTTTTTTGAAAAGCCGAAGGATGATTATTGGAGGAGGATGGTAACCATCCCATTCATTATCAAACTATAAAACATCTCAAAAGATGCATGGAAGGTCACCAAATACAAGATGTAAGCTTGACATGCCTGTTGTGGCCCAGGATGCCAAAGTTTTTCAATCTATAGCAAAACTCTACCTTCTTGACATGTGGTTTCCCCTTCCTGAAAACAGCATCATTTTGCTGCATCCAATTTTATGGTACCTTTCCCTATCATATTGATTGTCAACAATATTGCTAGGCATGTAGCATTATATTGCTTACATTTATTTTATGTTAAACTTTCCACTGGTATTTTCTTCCATAAGTCTGAACTTTAGGGAATGGTTTTCCACTACAATGAGGTCATCATGCGCCTAAAATATGTCTAATACGCAGGTAGTCAAATGTAACGGGTGATTTCATCATAATCAAGGCAGTCATACTACATCGGCATCGATCATGAGAAAGAAGTTGACTCTGTATCACCTGTATTTTAGAAGTTCACTTCAATAAGAGGCCAAGATAGATAGTCCAGACATTTTGATGGAAATTAAAGTGCATGGAAACAAGTACAAAATGGGTCACGGGAGTTAAAATTTTGGTTTGGAATTTCGCATTTTTTTTAATTTCTTGAGGTTTATGTTTTTCTGCCTAAGTTTATTTGTTTACAGCCATGTATGTGAAACAGCATTTGCAAGGACAGTTCTATGATAAAAATAAATCTTTTGAGCATAGACATTTTGGAGTTATATATGTTCTCAAGAGTATACGGACCGAGGAATCTTGCAGTACTCATAATATACTAGCCCTTATAATGCCATATCACAACCTTTTTTTATGCTTACAACTAGAAGAGTAAAGCTGGCCGACATGTATTTAAATGTACACCTCGGATGGGTAATATTCTGCCTATTTTTGTTGAGTGTAAAGGTCCCTTGCCCTGCTTGGATCAAAACTTCCACCATTGTGGCTCCTCTAGGGGCGTTAGATGAACACCTGTGGAAGGACATATCGATATCGGTATCGATATCGGTACCATGTCGTTACCGATATATCGCTGATATATCGACGCCATATCGCCGATACCGGGATTTGGCTAGCCTTTTTTGCATGTCGATACCCGATATCGGACATATCGGTGACCTGTCGATATCGATATATCGCCGATATATCGACGATATATCGCCGATATATCGACGATATATCGCCGATATATCGACGATATATCGGGATACGACCTTCCATGCTGTTACCACAGTGAGCTGTGCCGGGGATGCGAGGAGCATGGTTAAAATGTATCAATGATGTAGGGATATGCTAACTGTGTTGTCAGTCGTGATGTGTGCATTAAAAATTATTTATATTTTTAAAATTACTAAAAATACAAAATCGACTAAATCCAACTACATTTAATTAGTTTTCCTACTAACCGATCTAATACCAGCTTTTGCAAGCTTGAGGTAATGTATGGGGACTTTGGCAGAAGCTGCAAATGATGACATCTAGTTCAAAAGATCACTTGAAGATCTTGGTCTACAACAGGATCATGCCATTGTATATTGTTACGATTTTAGCACTATCTACCTAGCTAAGGATCAATCATGACAAGACCTATCAAATTGATGTCAGGTTTCACTCCATCCATTCTGAAAAGAGGATCTAAGTGAAAAAGTTGGCATGGTTAATTGCTTGAATGCTATTTTCTCCGAGACAGTTCTTTGAAGCAAATTCAAGCATTATTTTTGGACTTGCTCAATGTTGATTGTTGGCAATAGCTTTCGGGAGGGAAAGATGTGTGGGTGGAGTCTAGTAGTTGTTCTCCTACATGGAGGTTCGGTTCAGTGTGGAGTTCAATTCAATTTGGAGTTTGTATAAATGCCTTAAATCTTAATCCATCGTATTTGCTTTAGGATTTTGGTCATGTTTGCTTTGGACTTTGGATCATGTTTGCTTTGGGATTTGGGTCCTTTTTGTTTTGAGATTTGGATCTTATTTGTTTTAGGGTTCATCTGTATGAGGGTACTGTATAGATCCCCTTAGATTACCATTTTATGTGCATAATTCTTCCACCATATATAGAGAGACGTTGCCGAGGATATAGCCCAGTTAAGGTCGAACTTATACATTTATCTAGTAGTTGTTTTGTGCTTGCTTATATGTGTATTGATTTGCATTCTACTTCCATTGCGTGCAACAAAAAGAAAGAACACAACAAAAACAAATCCTTTTCCCACTTTAAGTAGTGTCGGCTACAGGGATTTTTTTCCTCCATTCAGATCTATCTTGGGTCATTCTCGGGCTTATATCCAAAAAATTAGATCCCTCCGTATAGTCTCATTCCAATACTCCTTAGGCCTTCCACGCCCTCTTTTAGTCGGCTCAACATTCCAGAACTCATATCTCCTCACCGATGCATCAGCTGACCTTCTTTGCAAATAGCCAAACCACCTTATGCAATTTTCTCGCATCTTATCTTCGATCGGAGCTACACCCACTTTCATTCTGATGGCATCATTCCAAATCCAATCTTTACGTGTGTGTCCACACATCCACCTTAGCATTTGCATTTCTGCTACTGCCATTTTTCTGCACATGTCTATGGTTCACAGGCCAACATTCAGATCCATAGAGCATATCAAGTCTCACATCTGCTTTGTAAAATTTTCCTTTGATTTTCAAAGGAATTTTCTTATCACAGAGAATGGTAGAGGCTCATCTAACTTTAGTGAACCCGCATTTATTCTATTTGTAACATCTCCGTCAATTTCTCCATCATGTTGCAAAATAGATCCCAAGTATCTAACATAATCTCTCTTCTGAATGTTATTGTTAGAAAATAAGCGGAAGCGGAATCGGAAATAAAGATAAAGAAATTGAAGAACACAAGATTTTTAACATGGAACCCTATTCGTAAGGAGAGGGATGAACCACGGGAGAAGCCCTCAAAGGGGCATATGCTTCATTGTTTTTTCTCAATGGATACAAGAGGTCTGGGGCTCCTTATATAGCCTCCACAGAACCTCCAAGTCCCAACACTGGTAGATGTGAGACTAATCTCACAGATGGGGTAAATGGATCCTGGAGAGATCCATTTATCCTCCTACAACTCATATGGCGCACAACCAAATACTCCAATACTCCCCCTCAATCTGGAGCATGCAATGCTCAGCTTGGACAAACAGAAAGAAACTGAACTCACAATACATGACACTACAAACAATATCAACTCAACGCGCACAACCGTCGGCTGCTGTCGAGGACGTTGCTTCTCATGCCGTGCATGTGAGGAGGACGAACGGGCTGGAGTGTGAGTCAACCAGAGGACTCAGAATCTGACCATCGAGTCTGAAACTGTGCCTGGAGTCTCCTCGTCGGAGAACTGGGTCTCTCCCATCTGGCTCAAAGAATGATACTCTACTCTGGAGTACCTATGATACCACATGAAAACCCTTGCCCACATGGCATAGGGAATGGTCCTCTGCATTGGAGCCCCTATGGCTCACATGAAAACTCTGACCGACACAACAAGAAGAATGATGGGGACCACAAAACTGAAGATCGCATACTCGTGCGTCTTGAACTGCAGACTCGGAATCAATCGTCGAGTCTGAATATCTGAACTGTAGAGTCTGGAAATCTGATCGGTCTGGATCTGACATCTGAATTTGGAATCTGAAATCTGGAGAAGACATGTAACATAATACTCCCCCTTTCTCCCATACTTAGTCGGAATACATGACGTCGACTATGTTGGGAGAAGACAAGATAATTGGGGAGAACAAAACATGAATATGCGACTTTTCATCATTTTTTAATAGCCGCCTTGATTTTTTTAACATAAGCCAAGCCGTTCATCATTTTTTATCGGCTTTTCAAATCATTTCTTTTTTTAAACACATCCTCCCTCTCTCTTTTTGAATTGCGTACGGCTTTTGTATATACGTGTCTTTTCTCTCTCTCTCTCTCTCCCTTTTTTTAACAGAATAAATGTGACCCAATTAGCCAACAAACTTCCCCTCTTTTTTTTTCATACAACCACCTTGGGTTTACAATAAAAACACCCCCTCCTTTTTTTAAAAGGCCGTACCCCCTCTTTAGGGTTCCCACGGGAATCCTTCACAAAAGGGTACCGCCCCCATCGGGGCTTCTTGCTTTTGTCGCCGCCGACTTGGAGGGCTCGCGACAACGCCATGGCGTTGAGAGAGTCCACCATGGAGTCGGGAATCGAGGGGGCCTCCGCCAAGGCGATAAGGGTTCCCCAATGGGATATCGCCCCCCCATTCCCTGCGCAAAGAGTGAAGAAGCGCTGCTTGGTTGGTGGGCTGCTCGTGAGAGGCGACCTGGAGACGAACTCCTCCGCGAGATCTGAAGTGGTGCTCGCCTGAGTGTGGAGGGAGAGGGCGGCGCGTGCCTGGAACTCTGCTGGACGAGTTCTCGCGCCGCCTGCGCGAGAGGATGGTGCTACTGCGGGAGGAGATGCGGCCTTGCGTCGCCTGGAGAATGGAGGGAGCCGCCAGGAGGCCTGGTGCGAAGGGGATCTGGAGCTACCGCTCCACTTGCATCTGGAGGAGAGGTTGAGCGCCTTCCCAGGATTGGGATTCAAGGGAAGAACAGAACACGATTTTTGCGGGATTAGGGTTTCAAAAAAAGGAAATCCTAAAAACTCGAACTTAAACCATACATCGATAATCTTCAAAGAATATATCTTTAAGAACATCACAAACGAATCTCGAATAAAAATCAACGAGTCATAAAGTCCTCGAAAACCGAACTGCTCTGATACCAAGTTAGAAAATAGGAAGCGAAAGCGGAATCAGAAATAAGGATAAAGAAATCGAAGAACACAAGATTTTTAACATGGGACCTTACTCCCTAAGGAGCGGGATGAAACTACGGGAGAAGCCCTCAAAGGGGCATATGCTTCATTGCTTTTTCTCAATGGATACAAGAGGTCTGGGGCTCCTTATATAGCCTCCACAGAGCCTCCAAGTCCCAACACTGGTAGATGTGGGACTAAACTCATGGATGGGGTAAATGGATCCCGGAGAGATTCATTTACCCTCCTACAACTCATACGGTGCATAACCAAATACTCCAACAGTTATCATCACCAATCTTAACATCGATTCCTTCACCATTGCTTCCATCAAAAGTACATCCCATATATTCAGTCTTAGCCCTACTTATACGAAATCCTTTAGTCTCCAAAGCATGTCTCTAGACCTCAAGCTTCTCATTTACTCCATCTCTAGTTTCATCAATCAACACAATATCATCGAATAACATACACCAAGGTATCTCATCCTGAATGTGACTTGTCAACTCGTCCATAGTCAAAGTAAAAAGGAATGGATGCAAAGTTGAACCTTGATGCAGACCAGTGTTGATGTCAAAATAGTCAGTCTTCCTATATTGTATCCTTACACAAGATGAAGCCATATCATACATATCTTTTATGAGGTTAATGTATAGGATAGGTACTTGTCTCTTCTCCAAAATTCTCCACAACATCTCCCGTGGGACAGAGTCATAAATCTTCTCTAAATCAATAAAAATTATATGGATGTTCTTCCTTTTAGCTTTGTAAATCTCCATTGTTCTCCTCAATAAGTTGATGACTTCAATAGTTGAACGACCTGTCATGAATCCGAATTGATTTTCTTTTACTTTGGAAACTTGCCTCAACCTTCTTTCGATCATACGTTCCCAACTTTTCATAATCTGACTCATTAGCTTGATACCTTTGTAATTTGAACAATTTTAAATAGCTCCTTTGTTCTTATAAAGAGGCACCACGATGCTTCTCCTCCATTCAGGCATTTTCCTGCTTCGCCAAATAACATTGAATAAATCTGTAAGCCAAGTCAAACCACTCTCACCTAAAACTCTCCAAACTTCTACAGGAATGTCATCGGGTCCTACACCTTTCCCATGTTTCATAACCTTCATAGCCTCCTCTACTTTCTTCATTTGTATTCATCTGTAGCTTACACGATTCAAGTAACTTTCACTACTAGCTAGATTTCCCAAAATGATTTCTCTATTTCCTTCTCCAATGAAAAGCTTATGGAAATATTGCTTCCATCTAGTCTCTATATCCTTCTAAGTAACAAGCATGGTTTTAAAAGGCGCCGCCTCGAGGCGCAAAGGCGTACGCCTCGAGGCGAGGCGTGCCCAAAACGCCCCGAGGCGCACGCCTCAGGTGAATCCAAGGAGGCATACACCTCAGCCTCGCCTGAGGCGCTCGAGGCGTGAGGCGCTCGAGGCGAGGCTGAGGCGTAAGCCTCAAAATGGGGTTTTTTTTTAATTTTCCCGGGTCACGTGCAAAGCACGTGACCTTTTTTTAAAATACATTCGAACCGTCGGGGGAAGGGGAAGGTTCTGTTCGACAGAATCGAAACCCTCCCCCTCCCTTCCCCTGAGCCCCGCAGCTCCTTGCCCCGGCCCCGCCTCGCCGCCAAGCTGCCATCGCCGCCCTCCGGAGTCGCCGCCCAGGCCTCCTCTCCATCGCCGACCCTCTCGCCGTCTAGCCGGAGTAGGTCTGCGCCGCCGCCACCTCCGAGTTTGTTTTTTTGATTTTTTTTCAATTTTTTTTGTGTTTTCCAATTGTTGGGTTAAATTCTTACATATGGCTGTGAGTTATTAGTAGATATTGCAGTAGTTTCGGGTGTAAATGGATCCTAAGTTCCTAACATCATGCTTTCTCTTTGACATAACACCTATGATGTATGCGCATTTTTTTGCTAGGCTATTTTTTTGCAACTATGATGAAGGATTACATGTATGTGCATCTTGTACTGTTAGTATATATCAATATGTGTATGTTATTGTATAACTTGTAGATATGGGAAGGAAAGGCCAAAGTGGGGGGCGATCGGATCCCGGATGGAGATACTGTCGAGAACTTGAAATGGACGAGCATCACAAAGGGAAAGGATATGTATATGTTGAATGCAATTTTTGTTCGATGAAGATCACCGGTGGGGTGAAGCGGCTAAAAGGCCATCTTGCAAAGACACACAAGAATGTGAGAGCTTGTCCAAGCGTTCCTATTGAAGTTCAACAAGAGATGAAGATGTTCATGGACAACAAGGGTAATGAAAAGAGAAGACGGTTTGAAGAAATGGAAGAAGTTTGCCGAGTTGGGATGCAAGGGCCATCTGGAGGTGACGAAAATGAACCGGCACAAAGAGCACCGACAGATTCTAGTGGTATCAAGCTAGCTCGAGGACCGATGGATTTTTTCATTGCACATGGAGGTAGGGTTGCAGGTAGTTCGGATCCTCCCTCTCAACAAGTCACTTTGAATGCAAGCTGGAAAAAAGATGAGAGAAGGAGGATTTGCATGAGCATTGGGAGATTTTTTTTTGAGAATTCATTGGCATTCAACATAGCCAATAGTCCTTCTTATCTGGCGATGATGACTGATGTATGTGGATATGGAAGGGGTTTCAAGCCACCAACCATGCATGAACTCCGAACTTGGATTTTGAAAGAAGAGAAGCAGGCCATTACCACTCTTGTTGATGAGGCGAAGGCTTCTTGGATTGCCACGGGTTGTAGCATCATGTCGGACGGTTGGACCGACACGAAAGGACGCACATTGATTAATTTTTTGGTGAATAATCCCAAAGGCACTTACTTCTTGAAGTCAATGGATGCATCCGATCAAGTTAAAGATGCTAGGATGCTTTTTAAAGTGCTGGATGAAGTTGTTGAGGAGGTCGGAGAGACGAATGTTGTCCAAGTCATAACGGACAATGCATCCGCTTACAAAGCTGCTGGACAAATGTTGATGGATAAAAGGAAGAATCTTTATTGGACACCTTGTGCAACGCATTGTATAGATTTGATGTTGGAGGATATCCTCAAATTGCCACTTCATGCATCGGTGTTCAAAAAAGCAAAAAAAATTATCAATTTTGTGTATGCTCATGCGTGGGTTTTGGCAATGGTGAGAAAAATTGCAGGTTGTGATTTGGTGATACCTGCCGTTACAAGATTTGCCACTGCATTTCTTACATTGCAAAGCTTGATTAGAGCCAAGGATTCACTTGAATCCTTCTTCTCTTCCAGAGCATGGAAGAACAGTTCTTATGTGAATCGCCCATTGGGCCAAAGTGTGGTGAACATTGTTGTGAAGAGCAAGTCTTTTTGGCCTGGTGTTGCATATGTTCTCAACACCACGAAGCCTTTGGTCACCGTTTTGAGGTTGGTGGATTCTGAAAAATTTCCACCGATGGGATTTATTTATGAAGCCATGGACAGGGCCAAGGAGGAGATAGCTAGAAATCTTGAAAATGACGAGACCAAATATAAGGTTATTTGGGATATTGTGGATAGCCGTTGGGATCGTCAACTTCACAGGCCTTTACATGCTGCTGCTTATTTCCTCAATCCCCACTTTCATTATGAACCGACATTCTCCAACCACTTAGAGGTGAAAATGGGATTGTTTTCATGCATGGAAAGATTGATCATTGATCCAGATGCGAGGATGAAAGCAGATTCACAACTTGATTCCTTCATGCATGCAAGAGGTTTTTTTGGATGGGCAAATGCTGTTAATTCAAGGAAAACAAGAAGTCCTGGTGAGTATTGTAAATAAATTTTAAGAGTTTTCCATATACTACATAATTACTAAAATGTGTGGTTGACCTTTACCAGCGGATTGGTGGACGTTGTTTGGTGATGAAACACCTGAATTGGCAGCATTTGCTATTAGGGTGTTGAGCTTGACTTGTAGTGCTTCTGGGTGTGAGCGTAATTGGAGCTCCTTTAATCAAGTAAGTGGTTAAAGCATTATTTAATTTTATGATAGTGTTTTTGTTTCATGTTAATCACTTAAACCGTACGTATGTCTATATAGGTCCACACTAAGAGAAGAAATCGTTTGTCACAAACGAAGCTCAATGATCTGGTTTACATCATGTTCAATTTGAAATTGAAACATAGAGAATTAAGGAAGAAAACAATAGAAGATCCATTATGTTTGGAAGACATTGACTTCGGTGATGAATGGATTTCAGAAGCACATGATGTCGAGGCGTATCAGGATCTTGATGCAAACATACCCCTTGACGATGATCCTCTTGAGGAGGAAGGAGGTCAAAGAGGTGGAGGAGCTCAAGTCGCTCGGCCTAAAAAGAAGGGGGAAAGAAATGACAAAGGTGCAATACAATATTATAAATTAAAAGAATGTTCGATGCTTTTTTGTGAATTGTGTTTCAAATGGTTGACTATGCAATATGCATATTACTTTCTTGATTAGGTAAAGGAAAAGCTCCAATTAATGTTGACGAGGAGGAGTACTCCAATTCTGAGGATGGAAGCGAGGATGAAGCTGAAGATGATGTGCACTTGAATTTTATGGATGACTCCGATGACGATCCAATGAGTAGCAGTGACGATGACGATGGCGGCGGCAACACTGCTGAGGGGCGAGATGACTGAAGTTGATTCGTTGAATCAATTTTGATGATTTGTGATTTTGATGTATCACACAATAGTGATGGAACATTGTTGCATTAATTTCATGCTTGTGTGAAACTTTATTTCCTACTTTATGTTTTCTTTTCTACTTTCACAATCGTATTTGAACTTTGGACAATCATAGTTGTAGTTTGTAGTTTGTATTGAACTTTAGGACAATATATTGCAATTTTTTGTGTTGTTAGTATTTATTCCAATTTATTTTGCTTTAATTTTAATTTTTCTTTCCAAAAAATTGAGGCTTACGCCTCGACCGCCTCGAGGCTTACGCCTCGCCTCACATTTTGGGAAAACGCCTCGGACCGCCTCACACTTTTTTAAACCTTGGTAACAAGCACGTGACCTTCCTCGTCCTTAATGCATCTCACTTGAGAAAGATCTTTGGTCTTTCTTTCTCTTGCTTTAGTCATCCTTCTAACCATGGTTGCAAAAGTCGATAGTTGGTACTCGGTCGGCCGGTCACTGACTAAGGATTAATCGATAGTCGGACGACTAATCGGATTTGGTCGGACTTTAATCGGTGATGCAAAAAGGATTTTTGCACGCTGATGAAAATTTAATTTGTTTGTGGATTTTTGGTGGAGAGGAAAATGGAGGGGTTGAGAGGAGAAAAATTCGTCGGAGAACGAGGGATCTTGGAGAAGAGAAGCGCGAAGATCGCGTAAGGGAGAAGGGAGACGAGAGAGGGAGGTAAAAATCTCAATTTTAATTGTAATATGACATGCCTCTTACAATAGACTACCATCCCCTTTATATAGGAGGGGAAGAATTACAAAGATAGAAATAAAATTCAAATTGACTCTAATTAATTTGAATCAAAATTCAAATCTACCTTATCCTAATTCGACTCTAATTCGAAATTCAAAATTGAAATTTAAAACCGACTAACTAATTTGGGATCACATGTGATCTTTTTTATTTAAATAAAATTACAATGACTCGAATAATGTAAATAAAATTAGACTCTAATTAACGGATAAAAATAGAAAAATGAGGCCCTATTTGTTGACTTCATGCTGCATCAACCGGCCTTGAATTTTTTGATTATTTTAAATATATAACTCATTTCATACATATATTTACATAGATTTTGTACATTTTGATACTATCATAATGAAATAAAAGAAGTAATTGAATTTAAATAAAACATTAAGCATATCATAATAAGTTTGCTTTTAAAAAAAAGACAAACATTAAAAACCCAAGCAAAAATCGATCGACTAGTGATCCTTGTCGGAATTAGTCAGTACTTGTTCGGCCACCCCACTGACTAGACTAGTCGGCCCAGTCGGGTGACTTTTACCACACCGCTTCTAACCCTCCTTAGAATCGAGATTTTTGTACAAAACATCATAAGCTTTTGACTTAGCTTCGCTTACTGCCTTCTTTACTTCCTTCTTAGATATTTTGTAGTTTGTGACACTTTCATATGTTCTATCCTTGGACATAGCTTTAAAACAAGCTCTTTTATTTTTGAGCTTCTCATGTACTCCTCCACTCCACCACCAAGCCTCCTTTTGGACTGGAGCTCCTCCCTTTGACTCACCTAGCATCTCTTTGGCTACCCTTCAGATACAAGATGTTACTGCCTCCAACATCTCATTAGCACTTCCGTTACAATCCCAAGACAAGTCTTCTAAAACCTTCTCCTTGAAGCTTGATTGCTTCAATTGAAGATTCTACCATCTCGTTCTAGTGATCTTAGAAACCCTCATTTTCTTTACTAGCCTTTTTATTTGCACATCTATGACTAACAAGCGATGTTGGGTGGTCATGCTCTCTCCTGGGATTACTTTGCAGTCTTTGCAACACGACCGATCTCTTCTTCTCAACGCAAAGTAGTCTATCTGTGTTCTAGTCGAGGCACTCTTATAAGTAATTAAATGCTCCTCCCTCTTCTTGAAGAGAGTATTTGCAATGAAAGATCATAAGCTGTTACAAAATCCAGAGATACTTTTCCCTTTTCATTCTATCCCCGAAGCCATGTCCTCCATGAATACTAGTATACCCTTAAGCATCCTTTCCCACATGTCTATTAAGATCTCCACCTAGGCAAATCAACTCTCTTTGTAGGATTCCTTGCATAACCTTATCCAAGTCCTCTCAAAAGTCTTGTTTAACACTATCATCTAAACCAATTTGTGGTGCATAAACTGAGATGATATTCGTAATTTCTTCTTCGAGCACCACTTTTAGCAATATAATCCGATCCCTAGATCGTTGCACCTCAACCACACTGTAACATCTGAAACCAATTAAAGCCGAACTCGACCCGATTAGAGTTCGTTTAACCCAATAAAGTTATCTGACAATCTTAAATAACTTAAATCGATCAATTGACCGTGAATCAAAAGTCGTTCGAGCGAAATCGACCAAAAAAAGGTCGCACTGTAATGCGTGTCACGGAAAAGCCGTGACGTAAATTCGAATACCACGAAACAAACCGAGACAGTCATAAAATCCGATTCGACGAAACAAGACCAACAGAATCAACCGTTCTTCAATCATAGTTTGTTTGATATTTTTAAATCACAAATTTAACCATAAATCAAAATCTTACCTCGAAAATTTCGGACATGGAAACCCGATGTAAAACAAATCAATATTATACTCATAGTGGTCGTCGTTCAGAGACGATCAAAACGAGATATTGCTCATTGAAATCCGTCATTTGAGGCGCGAATACGAATTTTTTTAACATCTCAAATAAATGAATAAAAAGATAAAATAAAGAATTCTTAAAATTTAAAATTCTGTAAATTGTTGCTGTTAAAAAAAGTGATTTATGACATCAGCAGGCTGCTGATGTCAGCCTGCTGATGTCATGGACGTAGTTAGAGCCCTTCTCTCATTCTTTTCTCTTTAAAATCCGCAGCCGATGGAGGTTCTTTCTCCTCCATTTCTTCTACCTTCTTGGCAGCTATTGCAGCCATACTGCTGCTATAATTGCTAGGCTTTCGGCCACTGAAGCTTCTGCCCAAAAGCCATCTATTTCTGTTGCTGGAGCAAGTTTTGATCAGTAGCAATTGCTCTTTTTTATTTGGATAATGTTGCAACCCGTCATTGCTTCATACCAATTTTGACTTCCTAAATTGGAGATATTTAGAAGGTGCAATCCTTAGATTTCTTCTTTGTTGCCATGCATGAGTAAACAACAAACCCTCCCTCTCTTGCCACTTTCCAAAGATCTTCTCCATATTTTTGTTTGGAAATCTGGAAATATTCTATTGAAGGGAAATATATCGAGGTAATAATATCAATTTCTTTTTCGTATAATACATGCCAAGGATCTTAACCATCTGAAGATGTCACACAATAATCAGGAAATTTAGTCATGATATTTCTCTCAAATCTGATCTTGTTTGTCTTGATACAATAACTTGAGTACTCCAGAAATGAGTGCCTGGAAATGATAGAGTATATATTTTCATGTGAATTCCTTTCATATACTATTCCTCAGATAATACATATTAAGAGTTACTGCTATCTATCTCTAATTAAAAGATGATTTTTTTATATAAATTTTGAATTACATACAATTTTTGTTACTGTTTCTAATTAAGAATTTACTATTATCTCTTCATAATCAGAAGAAAATGATTGAATGCATGAAGTTGGACTTAATCTTGTCTGATTTTCTAATTATTCTGCTTATGTTAAGACAATTTTGTTATGAACTTGGCATAATATGTTACTGTTTTTTTACTTCTGAAATAACATGATCACCTCATTGACTATATCTTAACTTTTTAGTTTATATATATACATAATTTGTACTTACTACTTAACTGCATAGTGAACCAAGATATTGCTGGACTATTGAGCTACTGTGATTGTTGTAGCTTAGCACTAACAGTTGTTTTACTGTTGATCACCTATTCATAAACCACCATGAAAACACATGTATCAATATGTTAATGATAGCAGTAAATGAACTATAATTTGTGCATTTAAAAAGGTACAATAACAGAAAAAAGGTAAGATTATCTAGTAATTATTATGATGGCCGAAAGGTGGTTGAATATTGTCAAAGACTAACCAACTGTATTAACATTTCAACAACAACAACAACAAAGCCTTTTCCCACAATTAAGTAGGGTCGGCTACATGGATTTTTCGCCTCCATTCAGATCTATCTTGGGTCAATCTCGGACTTATATCCAAAAAACTAAGATCCCTTCGTATAGTCTCTTTCCAACACTTCTTGGGCCGTCCTCGCCCCCTCTTAGCCGGCTCAACATCCCAACACTCGCATCTCCTAACCGGTGCATCAGTTGACCTTCTTTGCAAATGACCAAATCATCTTAAGCGGTTTTCTCGCATCTTATCCTCGATCGGAGCTACACCAACTTTCTTTCTGATTGCATCATTCCGAATCCGATCTTTACGTGTATGTCCACACATCCATCTTAGCATTTTCATTTCTGCTACAGCCATTCTCTGCACATGTCTATGGTTCACAGGCCAACATTCAGAACCATAAAGCATAGCAGGTCTAACGGCTGCTTTGTAAAACTTTCCTTTAATTTTTAAAGGAATTTTCTTATCACAGAGAACAGCGGAGGCTCCTCTCCACTTTAGCCAGCCTGCATTTATTCTATTAGTAATATCCATCAATTTTCCCATCATGTTGCAAAATAGATCCCAGATATCTAAAAGAATCTCTCTTCTGAATGTTATCGTCGCCAATCTTAACCTCGATTCCTTCACCATTGCTTCCATCAAATGTGCATTCCATATATTCCGTCTTAGCCCTACTTATACGAAAACCTTTAGTCTCTAATGCATGTCTCCAAACCTCAAGCTTCTCATTTACTCCATCTCTAGTCTCGTCAATAAGCACAATATCATCAGCAAATAACATACACCAAGGTAACTCATCCTGAATGTGACTTGTCAACTCGTCCATAATCAAAGTAAAAAGAAATGGACTTAAAGCTGAACCTTGATGTAAACCAATGTTGATATCAAAATAGTCAGTCTTCCCCGTCGGGGCCCTTACACAAGATAAAGCCCTATCATACATATCCTTTATGAGATTAATGTATAGGACAGGTACTTGTCTCTTCTCCAAAACTCTCCACAGTATCTCTCGTGGGACGGAATCATAAGCCTTCTCCAAATCAATAAAGATCATATGAAGATTCTTCCTTTTAGCTCTATAAATCTCCATTGTTCTCCTCAGCAAATGGATGGCTTCAATAGTTGAGCGACCTGGCATGAATCCGAATTGATTTTCTTTTACTTGGGAAACTTGCCTCAACCTTCTTTCGATCACACGCTCCCAAATTTTCATAGTGTGACTCATCATCTTGATACCTCTGTAATTTGAACAATTTTGAATGTCTCCTTTGTTCTTATAAAGAGGCACCACGATACTCCTCCTCCAATCTTCAGGCATTTTCTTGCTTCGCCAAATAACATTGAATAGATTCGTAAGCCAAGTCAAACCACGCTCACCTAAAACTTTCCATCTACGGGGTTAACAAAACTGTATTAACATTTAAAGTAATAAAATACAGTGTAATAGAAGGCCTTGCACATCTCACTATGTGAAAGGATTTATATGCAACATGTTTCTTCATCTACGGGGTTATTATTCAAGAATAACATATATGAATATTTGAGGTGTCTATAGGTTCAACAAGATATTCTTAAAGCAATATCTTAGATTTAAGTGAATCCATCTATAGATTCAGGTGATTATTACATTAATTCCACCTCTAGTATAAACTATTGTTGATAAGTTACTAACAACATACTTAGACATGTTAAGTTGACCATAGAAGAAATTATGAAACAAGTGAAAATGCTAAGAATCACTATTCTGTATTGGTTCCAAGAATTTTTCATCTCTCATTAAAGGACTAGCCAACAATTCTTAATAGATATCTGATAGGTAGTATGGGTTTTTCGTCATTGATTTTTAATAAATTGTATAACTATATAAATAGTAGTCCGGGCATCATGACTTGAAGGAAGATTAAGTATACGCATTATGACCATAGGGGATTGATGCAGCACGAAGTCAACAAATAGGGCCTCGTTGTTCTATTTTTATCCGTTAATTAGAGTCTAATTTTATTTACGTTATTTGAGTTGTTGCAATTTATTTAAATAAAAAAGATCACATGTGATCCCAAATTAGCTAGTCGATTTTAAATTTGAATATTGAATTTCGAATTAGAGTCAAATTAGGATAAGGTAGATTTGTTTTGATTCAAATCAATTAGAGTCAATTTGAATTTTATTTCTATCTTTGTAATTCCTCCCCTCCTATATAAAGGGGATGATAGTCTATTGTAAGAGGCATGCCATATTACAATTAAAATTGAGATTTTTATCTCTCTCTCTCGTCCCTCTTCTCCCTCATGCGATCTTCACGTTTCTCTTCTCCAAGATCCCTCGTTCTCCGACGAGTTTTTCTCCTCTCTACCCCTCCATTTTCTTCTCCACCAAAAATCCACAAACAAATTAAATTTTCATCGATGTGCAAAAATCCTTTTTGCATCAATTGGTATCAGAGAATGACATCTAGATCGTCCTCACGATCTGGCGATCCCTCCCGTCGTTCACGCGGAAAGTCCAAAGGATCTCGCTCCAACGACCGCGCATGGCGTGCCGAGGTTAGACAAGCATTATCTAATATGCTCCAAGTTTGTGCCGATATGCAAGCTTTAGCGTCCCAGATGAGAGATCCACAGAATATCGAGGCATTGACACGCCGACTAGAAGAGAATGCCGCCAAATCGAAGTCTCCCACCACCGAAGCCGGTGTCCAGATTTTCGATGAAGAAAAACTCGTCGTATACAAAAATCTGCTTGCTTTCCATGTATTTTCAGACTAGCAAATTCATCAGAAATCGATCTACAGCCTACCCGTCACCCCCTCGCGGACCCCTCCTCCACCCTCGCACATCTGGGCCCCCCTCTCGCTGCATTCGCATCCCTAGATCTAGCCCCAGCTCCTCCTGTTACCCCCGTACCCCATGCAGGATACCCTCCAGTCCCAAACTCCCCTCCTGTCGCAACCCTCGCCTTCCCCGCACCCTCAGCGACCCAGCTGACCCCAACTCCCTTTCCCAACCTCCTCTGCGTCCTCCCGATGCCACCGCACAACCCCCTCGTCGACAACGCCAGAACCCCCTCCCTCCACCGAAATGACCACGACACCTTCTCCTGCATCCTTTTTCCCTCCCTTTCAATCTCTGTCGTGTCGACCTGCATCGTCGTTGTCTCTAGCCAGCACCTTCCCCTTCCAACGTCGCCACCACCCTTCCCACCCCATAGTCCTTGCTCCAGCCACCGCCCGCAGCAAACGCCAGCACGTTACCAACCATCGCTACACCGCCCGAGTCACACACCGAACCCACAGCCGCCCGTCGCCTTTGCGCGCAACCCTCGTCTCCACCATTCTCCCACTGCACACCACCATATTAGTCCAAGGGCGGGACCTCGATCATGTTTCGGAGCGGGGCACTGTCCTCGTGCGACCACGCACCACTGCCACCTTGCGGGAAATCAAACACTAACCAGGGCTTTGTTACAAATGGGAGTTAATGGAGAATCCTGAAATGATTGGGATATTGATTTAACTGGGGTTTTTTACAAAAAACTCCCTCCAAAGTTCTTTACAAAAGGGGTGAAACTTAAGTAGAATGAAGGGGAACGAAAATTGCAGAGACGCCCTCCAATTGGGAAAAAATACAAACGTAACGTTGAAAATAATCTGATTGGGGGAATTTGAAGCTACAATTTCAAGATCGAATTCTCCAACGACGCATCGAAGATCAAGCAATTCGTCGGGAAACGAATTTTTCAAGCGAAGGAGAACTTATACAGCACAGAGTCAATAAATAGGGCCTCATTTTTCTATTTTTATCCGTTAATTAGAGTCTAATTTTATTTACATTATTCGAGTCGTTGCAATTTTATTTAAATAAAAAAGATCACATGTGATCCCAAATTAGTTAGTCGGTTTTAAACTTGAATTTTGAATTTCGAATTAGAGTCAAATTAGGATAAGGTAGATTTGAATTTTGATTCAAATCAATTAGAATCAATTTTGAATTTTATTTCTATCTTTGTAATTCCTCGCCTCCTATATAAAGGAGATGGTAGTCTATTGTAAGAGACATGTCATATTACAATTAAAATTGAGATTTTTATCTCTCTCGTCCCTCTTCTCCATCACACGATCTTCGCGCTTCTCTTCTCCGAGATCTCTCGTTCTCCGACGAGTTTTTCTCCTCTCAACCCCCCAATTTTCTTCACCAAAAATCCACAAACAAATTAAATTTTCATTGGCGTGCAAAATTCCTATTCGCATCAGGGATCATCTGATCGGTGTAATCCTTAGGCTTGTTGATAAAGGTTGCCATGAGTATGTGATTTACATCAGTAATCGATTGAAATTATTGGGAATCAATGATCAAGTGAAACTGTGAGGAATCAGTGATGATTGATAACTAAATATGCCGGTCATGGTGACCCTCACACCTGACCGAGCGAGGGGGCGGTGACCCTCAACTGGGTGGAGGAAAGGAAGTCCAGCTAGGGCAGCGAATGCCAAGTGCGCGGGTCTACGATTCCAGTCTTTTCACGATTTTTACGCGAACTCACAATGTTTTTACGCCTCGTTGGGATCTCGACTTTTGACTAGTTCCGCTGACCCTCTATTTTAGGATACCCATGCGGGGGATTCTCGGTTTTAATTTTTCGTAAGAGCTCGTTAGCCCGTACTAGTCGGACCGATTTCTATAATGACTTATCCGGAGAGTCTCTCACCCGTCTCTGGGGCGTAGTTTTGTAGTAGACATTTTCCTCTATTGGACCGCACTTCTAATAAGAGGGCGAGACGGAAGAGTCTCCTTAGATAACTAGCTCACTGCTTGAGTTTTGGTTACTTTTCGCTAACAGGCTTGGCGATGCTACATCCGAATCACCCATGTCTACATCTGAATCATCTAGGGTCACATTTGAATTAGTTACAGTTGAAATTGGAAGAGTTACTGTTGAAATCAGAAGAAATCATAATGGATCCTGACTAAAAGATGAAATCAATTACAAATTGATTATAATTAAGTTAGTAAACGTGTTGGGAACTTAGTTAGGATGCATTACGGAGGCACCTCAACCCTAAGGCATTATTCACACCTTAAAGTAATAAGTTGAGGTTATACATAGACCAAGATCACAAGCTATCCACTAGACTTGAAAAGATAGATAGAATTGAGAACCAGATTAGAATGTCATCTTTTCCACCATTAAGAAATGAAGAGTCTAATCAAGCATCACCTCATCAGTTTCTTATTAAAATCCATAGTATGATCTAAATAATAAGATTATAACATCTATTTATGGGTCATTAACTAATATATGAATATATATATATAGGGAAATGGAGAAATCATATATACAACATTGACCACGTTATAAAAATGACATATGAAAGAGAATGGGTAAAACATAGGGCATCTCTTTTGAGTATTAAGTAGTTGTGAATTTTAAATTGTTTATTCCTTACTACTTGTTTCTTTTGCAACCACTTTAAATGCCTACTTATTTTAATAAGTTTTTGGGAAGTACCGGCATTCGCTGATGTCTCGTATACCTTTCATATGTGGCAGGCAAACAACATGTATCTCACTAGCTGGTTGATGATTCCTGCCACCCGGATATATACCAGACAATACAGTTAATTTTGTCACAGTTTTTGTTCAGTTATTATGTAATATGCTTTTCCTTCTCTTCTGAATATTTTGGGAATATATGTATGAATCTGTCAGCCTCTTTTGTGCATGTTTATATACATGGAAAATTTAATGAAATAAAATGTTGGTGGCACTTGTCCTTGTTGGTTTCGTGGTTGTTATACTGATTTGAATGTCATATGCAAATAACAAACGCGGAAAATTTCTCTTAAATTTCACTGTTTAATGCGATCTTTAACGAATGTAATGCCGCAAATGCAACGCAAATGGGTGCCCGGATCCGAGGTCATCACATACAATCCTTCAAATCCTTATGAACAATCACTCCAACACCATTTCTGCCATTATCTTTACCTGAATACCAAAGTTTGAAGCCAGTCTTCTCGTTTTCCCTTTCTTTCTCTCCAACCCATTTTATCTCTTGTAGACATAATATCTGAATCTTCTTTCTTTCCATCGCATCAACTATCTCCATCAGTTTGCCAGTCAAAGTGCCAATATTCCAACTACCTATCCGCAACTTTCTTTGCAACCTCTTTTGGACTAATTTCTTTACGCGCATGCATCCATCATGCAAGAACCCTTGCAAATTTTGGACTGTATCCGGGTGGCGATGTAGCAGAACTAGCTTATTTACTCGCATGTGTTCCTCTTGCGAGAACCCTTGCAAATTTTGAACTACATCCGGGCAACGATGTAGCTATCCTTGCCAACTTCTCATTGCATTTGGGCGATGCAATGTGTCGTAAGTAGGGAATGCCGCAACGAAATCTAGATGTTTGCTTAAATCTATGATTAAAAGATCCGAACGAATTTGAGATAAATTCCTATATCCGAACGGTTTTGAGACAAATTCCTAAATAGTGTTTTAAAAGAAGACTATTTAGGAATATATCTCTTATGCATTGGTTGTCGGCTACCTAACGCGCAACCCTCCTCAATTTAGCCGGGCTTGGGACCGACCATGGCT
Organism: Ottelia alismoides; assembly: GCA_037367405.1. NCBI lineage: Eukaryota > Viridiplantae > Streptophyta > Magnoliopsida > Alismatales > Hydrocharitaceae > Ottelia > Ottelia alismoides. The sequence continues at coordinate 70,586 of JAZKJV010010218.1, read as the reverse complement.
GAGTTAACAAAAAAATGGCTATACACAATGTCAATTCAACATCAAAATTATTGACACAACTAATCGTGTTGTTGATTCTTTATGGATAGCTAAAATGATCATAAAAATTGCTAGTCATGCTAATGCGTGTACATGTAGAGGTGCCGATTGAGTCGAGCTCACCTTGGCTCAAGATTGAGCTTGACAATGGATTTGAAGCTCGAGTTTAGAAGTGATGGTTCGAGCTCAGATTATATATCTCAAGCTCTTTGAGCTCAAGACAACTCACAAGCTTTTTTATGAGCCCACTCAACCATGGTGCACTTAAGCAAATGAGTGTGTAAATTATATTAGCGGGCCAGTAACTCTAAGGTCATAGCTCATTCTTACAACACCTTGTCTGTTCACACGTACTTTGCAATCGACCGTCTCAGCTCATTTACCCTACAAAACTATAAACCAATTATTATTAAACCCACCTAAAAAGAGAGAAGCTATTATGGCGAAGACCTCAAAAAGAGATAAGCTACTTACCGAAATCATAATGATTCACGCTTTCCGCACTCCCAGTGATCATTCCCAAGTGGTAGTGAAACGAGTTATAGCGAGTATAAGAGACACGTAAATTTCATTAGGGGGTGGTAGTCTTGGGCATAATTCATTCAAAGAATGGGTGCCTATCATGGTGAAACTCTCAACATGATATTTTTGAAGATTGACAATGATTATAGGACACAAGTTGGAAACCAAGTGGTAACTGCTAGAATGCGAAGGCAAACAAGTGCTTTAAAAGCAGCGATTTCATTATCTAATATTGGAGTTTTGGGTCTGCAGTGGAAGTAGAGCTATATGAAGTATCCAAATAAAAGCTAGCCTGGGAAAGTATGCTAATACTAAGTCACTCCTCAAGGTTGCTCGCCCTTGAGGTATACCTCTTGGCTATCTTTTTAATTTAATGAACTAATTCCCCAAAAAATCGACAAATCATAAAAAGTACATAAAATATTAGAAAATTTACCGTGCCTTTTAGACTCGTCATTTTATCATAATATGGCTGCGAGTAAAGCTTAGCCCGAGTCTTTCAAGTGGTAGGGCTCATCAGACCAGAGCTGCAGGCATCACAGGAACGGTGCTGGTCAAAGGCACAAAGGAAACTGATTGAATTGATAAAACATCCTATAATTTCTAAGCAGTATGAGTAAGGAAGCAAAGTGTTCATCCTTAAGTCAAGATATCACCCCATTAACCAACTAGGAACTGATTGAAGCAATATTCCCAGTCATTAAGAGCACATGTATTACCCCACTTTGACTTGTTCCATCCCTCTCATTTAATTCATGCTCAACCTGAGGTTATTACCTACCTCTTGCTTGCCGATGATGTACCAAAATGCTTTAGTAGGGCTGGCTATCGAGCCTAACGAGCCGAGCTATCGAGTCCGAGCTTCTTATCGAGCTTGGTCTGGGCTCGAGCCTATGCAGGATCGTTAAGAAAATAGGTGTTTTTTTGGTGAAAAAGTGTTTTGCCTGGGCTTGAACCCGAGACCTCCTTTTTAATGATCGTCCACCTTACCAGTAGGCCACCATCCGAGTTGTATATAAAAGTTAAATTATAGTATATATTGTAACATTCTGCTTGTTAATAAAAAAGAAAAAAATACTAAATATCTAACTATAACCTTGTAGAAAATCCAAGTCTACAACATAGTCCACCCAACATTGTTGTTACATAAACAACATAAACACATAATCCACCATTAACAATGCTGTAAAACTCGTACAAATAAAAATAAAAATCATTGTAGTTTCACAAATAGAATATATATATATATATATTCCTTATCGAGCCCGTTATTGAGTTATCGAGCTGAGTAGGGCTCGGCTCGGGCTCGGCTCGATAAGCTATCGAGCCCAAAAATCTGGCTCGGGCTCGGCTCAATAGCTTAATGAGCCAAGCTCACGAGCCCTTATCGAGCCGAGCCCGAGCCTGGCTCATCGAGCCGTGACTCAATAGCCAGCCCTATGCTTTAGGCTTGTTTTGGTCATATAATGCATATTGACTAGGTCCATGGTGACATGGTCAGTGAAATAGCATCTTTACAGCTAAGAAAAATCTTGACACTTGACTATGTCTTCCATAAAAAAAGCCCAGGAGCAGGGGAGATCCATCTGTTCATATTGTAAAAAATAAATCAATGAACTTGTACTGTATTAATCATTTTGATGATGTGAAGAAATTATTATTATGATTTCAATTGTAGTCTATGAAAGGAAGTTCAACAAATGAATATTTGGATTTAGTTATGCTTTTTTAAATGTTAAAAAGGAAGAGTAAAATGCAGCTCTATATCCATGAATATGTTAATAATTCTTAAATAATAAAATATGCTTAATATATATATATATATATATATATATATGAAAATTGTTATCTTGAGCTATCGAGTAAAGCTAAAAAGCATAGCAGAGTTGGGCTCGAGCTCGACTTGATGAGGGTATCGAACTCGAAGCCTAGCTCAAGATCAGATTGATTGTTCATAAAGCCAAGCTTGTGAGCCAGTTAAAGAGATGGGTCTATTGAGCTCGACACTTTTAGAGTAGAAAGAAATGGGCTTTGACACGATGAATCTCAATTTCTTAATTGACAGAATGTCAGTTATGGGCTTTGGAGATACTTGGCTCGCTTGGATTCATAACTGCTTGGAACAACTTCCTTTTCTGTTCCGGTAATGGCATCTCACATGGCTTCTTTAAAGGCTCTGGGGGTCTTTGCCAAGGGGAAGCCTTGGGTCCACTACTTTTTATGGTGGTGATGGAATCCCTCTCGTGCTTGGTAGATCTTGCAGTGTTTGAAGGTGATTTTTTGCCCATGGGATGAGGAACCAACAGAGCCTTTACTCATTTGATTTACGCGGACCATATCTTATTCTTCTCTAAATGCAATTCAAAATCTTTGCATGCTGTTGATTCTATTATGGAGGCCTTTGGGGCTATGTCAGGGCTCAATGGACGTTGCAAAAAAGTGCACATTTTTCCTTAGAAAGGTGAGAAGGAAATTCCGTTGGAATCTAACTTCTTGGCTACTGGGGGGAAACCCTATTGACAACATATCTGGATATCTCATTTTTTCACAACTTTGGAAGTCGTTTGACATGGTAACTGCTTGAGGATAAGATCTGCAGCACCAAGCTTTGCGGATGGAAGACTAAAGCTCTCTATGGCGGATCACATCTTTGTGCTCGGACTTTCTTTGGGATTACAAAAAGGGCATGAATTATTAGCTTGGAAAATAGTTAGCCTCCCTAAGGAGGAAGGTGGCCTCGGCATCAGATTGTTAACTGACGTATCTAATGCGTCTACAATTGTTTGAGTTTGGAGATTCCTTGGGGCAAAAATAATCTCTTTGGGCAGGTTATCTATGTTCCAAACATTTGAGATCAGAGTTTTCCTGGGATGCATCCACACCGCGTTATGCATCTGTTATGTGGATTACTATGCTAAAGTCGAGAGCTACCATCATCCAAGTTCTGGGAAATCTAGTTCCTCCCTACTGTTGGACCTTTTCTTTGGTTATTCTTATGGCTCGTCCTATGACCTTGTTTGAGCTAGCGCTCCCGCGGTAGACTGGTGTAAAGAAGTTTGGTGCTCCAGGGCTGCCCCTAAACATAAATGATATCTTTTCCGGGTGGTCAAGAACAAAATCCCAACATGGGAAAGTCTGGCTTGGTTCGGTTTTTGCTCAGAAGAATGATGCTTGTTTTGTGCCCACTCTCTTGAAACAAGAGATCAATTTGGGTCTGTCTGTATACTGCCGAGGTTTGGACTATGACTTGCTCCGCAGTGAATTTGTGCGTTGCATCTTGCATACAATTGAATGGGTGAATACGCTTCACGATTCGGCGACACAGATGGGATTGCGAATGAGGACTGCAACTGTTGTGGCAGTCTGGTGGAACTGGGGGAGAAAAACCTGCATTGGCCTAATACATCACGTGCAGTAAACTACTAAGCACAGATAATAGAAGATTTCATAATTATTACAGTTTGAACTAATGCTCTCTCCCAGAACCTTTTTGTAAAATCCCCATCTCTTTCGGGGATTTTGTTTGGAGATACTTTTTTTCACTTACTTTTATTTATGTAATTTTCTGTATCTCTGTCACAACTCACAAATGCTGCTCTTTAAAGAGGAAACTCAGGATTTTAATTTTTGATGTAATTTACCGACAGGGAACAATGAAAAGTATAGAAAGTCCTCCGTCGTTTACTGCATGTCGTCAGAGGGATCAAATTGACCTTGAGCATATTGAAAGGGAAGTAGTATCTACATCAAAAGTTTTCTGAAAAATTACCCAGATTTAGAGACAACAACCTCCAAAATGCAATATATACTTTCAAAAAATGACAAGATTTGAACGTAAGCAAGTGTTATCTTAATATTATAATAGTTATACGAACATATAATGAGATGCTATAAAAGTAGTCAAGATATTATAAAAATACATTAATCATAAACACATCCCTCAGTTGTGATAAGACTTTAAACCTGCTAAAAGTGGTCTGAGTTTATGTCAATACAACTTTTAGCAGGATGTTCTAAATTTATGACAAGAAAGTTATCAGCAAAATATTATGGCAGAATCTTTTTTAACAGGAGACTAATTTATTTGGCTGGAAGGTTTTTTTTGCAGAATCATATGCTTATGTCATAAATTTGAATCTATAAATTTATAGCACATTTTCCAATAATTTATGGAAGGATTTTGAATATACTTTACTTGACGGGTTGTGTAAATTTATGGTAGGATTTTGAATATGTTTTAAACTTAAGGTATAATTTATCAGTTTATGGCAGGATCTTAAACCCGCTCTAAAATCATATATCATTACTTCTAAATCTTTGACATGATTTTGAGCCTGCTCTATATACTTCTGGAAATACTTAAAATTCTGGCAGGTCTTTGAACATGCCCTAAATTTATGATATTATTTTATACCATGTAACTAAAAAATATGGTAGGAGGGAGAAATATAACATTGATGGTGGTGTGTGTGTGTCCGGGAAGAGACTTCTTTCTGAATTATACATCTTGATTTATCTTACACTTTTTTACCAAAAAAATCAAAATACATCTGTCTATCGCTGTACGAATGGCCAGGATGGAGTTTTCGCACTTACTAAAAAAGTGTTCAATTGATCTGGACTCTTATATACGAAATGGTTAAAATTATCTTAGATTTCTACTGATTTACTTGAATTGATTGATAGGTTGAGTAAATGTTGATATATACTCTTTTTACCTCATGCACATGTTCTCCATTAGTATTTTTAAAATTTTATAATGTCACCGATTTTTCTACAAATACTAGTCATTTCTTCAGCTGCTTTCAATTTAAAATTTATAACCCTCTACTTTCAATTTTTTTGAAAGGTGTAAAGAAAATATAGTAGAAGTAAAACTAGTTTATCAAATCAAGATCTATTTTTTCGTTATCCATTAAATTCAAAGCAAAATACTTAATATCATACAGTTAATCCACTAATTTAATTACAAGAAAGGGTCTCACTATGCCTCGATTTCCAATTAGAGGACTCAAATACAGGCCTTATGCCCCTTTAGTTTTTTTGTTTTCTATTAATTAGCTTATGGAGGCATATATTTGAGTTCTTTAATTGGGAATCGAGACATAGTGATCGTTTAACTATCTCTATCTCGCTCCATGTTCTTCATCGTCTCCCTTTGTTACATGACAAGCTTGAATTTCATGAGGATTCCCAAAATTATCAATTCTGAACTTGCATGATCTCTTTAATTTTATAAGTTACTCTTTAAAGGTTCCAAAATAAAATACGTATTTAAGAATCTGATGAAATGATACTATCTAAACACTGATAATTATATGATGATAGGTATCTAATTCGATATTCGTGTCCTTAATTTTCTCATCAACTTAGAATTTATAAGTTCGCACCATTGAGATTTCCCTTGTAGGATATAGAATATATTTATGAATCTAAAACATAAATTATGAAAGAATGGATTAAATTTTGATGTATATGATAATACTCTATAAGATGTGATATGTAGTAGTTGCATCTCTTTCCCTCCATTTCCATGATAATCCATCCTCGTACATCAACAATTGTTTAATAATATAGGCAAATTTCTTGATCGCTACAGATTTTTTATTTAATAAATTCCTTCTTTTCTTTGATTGAAAACAATAAAGGAATGCTTAATAATGTGGATTTAATGGAGTTTGAAATCAACTCTTTTAAAGGAAATGGATATACTTGCTCGTAAGGGTATAAATATCAGTTTCGGATATCGTATCGATACCCTATCGATATGATATTTTGTCGATGACATTTCGCCTATATCAACTAGCATTTGTGAAGAAATGATCGGAAATTGTCTTCATATCACCATTTCGCTTGAAATTTTAGTTCCTTGTCGAAATCGAAATTTCACCGAAATTTTACAAAATCTAAAACCATGCTTGCTCGTCAACCTCACAAGACATTTCGAAATTTAGCCATCAAGCTTCCAATTAAATACATTGGGTTCCAAGCGAGTGAGAACCTACAACATTCCCTACCTTTTGATAGTAAGAAATCTCAACAACAAAACTCCTTCCTGGCTAGGCTCACTCCAAATTCATCTACTCTCTTTTTTAAGAAACGATATGCTTTTTTTTGCTCGAATTAAATAAATATCGAAGGGAAAGTGAGATATTTTCATGTCAACATTCAAGACGTCGTTTGGGGATGTGAGGGCTTGCAACACTACAAAATAGTCTCGCATCAAAAACTCACAAAGTGTAAGGGTGTGTTATAAGAGTAGGAGATTTTCACCTGATAACTTAGACTTAAGCATTTTGGTAGTTGATAACGGGTTTGTTCGTGCCTGAATCCAACAAGTTGTCAGTGTAATTATCTTCGATAATGAATCGGGGATCTAAGCCTACGATATTACAAATGGTATCTAATATTCTGAGATTTTGTCGAAGTCTTGTCAATCCACAAGGCGGATCAATAGTTGTCGAAACGACCTCAGACGAAATCTCAAAAAATCAACAATTAACCCACAATAATAATCAAGCAATGAAAATAAAAGTGTGGAGTTAAAATATATTTTATTTAACTCTACAAATAATGTGTATAGTGCAAGTAGTGTAGAGTGTCGAACACAGCGAGCACAAAGGATAGATCGGGCAATGAAATGCACAAAAATAACTGTGTGAGCTTCCTTGCCTATTTTTTATGTGGGTTTTATATTTTATATTTGTATATTTTATATTTTTGTATTTTCGTATTTTGTTTTTAATTTTATATTTCTATATTTTCTTTTTATATTTTTAGATTTTGTATTTTTTTCTCTTTTAATTATCTTAGATAAGAATATATAAGATTATATATACAATAATAGATAATAAAGATATTAATATAAATAAAAATAAATAAAAATTGAATAATTAAATATATTTTGGTTTTTAAAAATTTTTTTACTAATTTCATAATTTTTTTGGTGAATTTTGCTAAATTTTATATATTTTTAAAGTCAAAAATATCCCAAATCAGGGATTAAATAAGTAGCCAAATTTGAAATGAAGATTAAAAATAACAAATGATATCTAAAATTCTTCAAATTAATTTTAATATATAGATAATAATTTAAAGAAAATTATAAAAAAGGAAATAATATTTTTGAATTTTTAGAAATTTCATATAGAGGATTTTGGGGTTTCGATTTTAAGAGTTTTCTTTTCCTATTTTTTTATGGATTTTTGGTCTAAGGTTAAAAATACTTAAATAAATAAATATTTTTTTATGAATATAAATAAATAAATATTTTTTTAGGAATATCCAAAATGTTTTATATTTTATGGGTTTTTTTAAGTCAAAGAGGGAATAAATGTGCTCTAAATGATTTTTAATAAATATTTAAAAATTCCTAAATTGCAAAAATAACAATATGATGTGGCACTAGAAGCAATCAAGAACCTATACTTATTTTTTGGTGATTTTTATAGCATAATAGCTATATTAAATAAATGCAACAAACATACAAAAATTCATGTACAAGTAGGGACATATATGTAATTTAAATAAAAGTCAAGGGCCTTGTCGTATTTTTTACAAAAAATATAATGGGAATAAAAAGTTTCTTGGCTAAATCAAAACACAATAATTTCTAGGGGCCCTCTTACAAAATGCCCACCTCACATGGAACGACACGTGAGGTGAGCCGGCGTGGTCTAGAATGCAAATAAAAAGTGTTTAGGGGTCGTTTTGCAATTTTCACAAAAATAAATAAAGGCAGAAGAAAGTTTCTTGACTAATTATTAAATACAAAAATGAGATGGATAGGAAATGCGAAATACCCAACTAAAGGGCCTGATCGGATGACTCTGGGATGTCACTTACCACGTGTCGAACAGAGGACGATCGATACCTCCTCGCGGATCTACGCCCATGATTAGAACACATATCAGATCAGATGGTCGGCGGAGGAACGAATCCAACGGTGGTTGGAGCGTAGGAAAGACAAGGCAAAGATCGACGACGGAGGGGGTCGAAAGACGAACTAGGAAGAAGCTCCACAGATGCGAGCTTCCTCCTACAAGATCAGCCTCCTCTGTCGCCCTGCAAAGCTCCAAAATACCCTAACCGCTTTCTGGAAGAATCCTCGAACGATCGGCGGCTTCAAATGGAAGTGAGGACTGTTGGTGCGCCGTCGCGAGGTGGAAGAAGTTCGGTCACCCAGGTATCTCCAATGAATCGCAAAATCGACAGTTGAAGGGTCCTTTGGCCCGCAAGTACCTTCAAAAACGCCCCAGCAAACAACAATGAAGGTTCTGCAGGGCTTATTGATGTAGGTGGATGGGTGGTGGAGTGTGGAAGTCATACCTCTGGAGAGCGGAGGAGATGAGGCACGAATATCCAGATCCATGATGGACCTGGTTGTATGGAGGTGCGGTGGGCATAACAGAAGCATAGGGAAAGGATTCGAGTTGGTCAGCGGGTCACGGCACTTGTCGGAGATGGTGGAAAGGGTTCACCAGAGCTGTGCTCCAGCGAACTATGTTTTAGGATTTTAAAGCTAAAACACGCGATTAAATGATGAAATAATTGTAGGAAATTATCCAAAGGATTACAATAAGCTAAAAAAGATAAGAAAATTACCTCGAATCGATCGAGGGGCCAACGAGATGGGACCTCATGACAGTGCTCTATTGGAGGTATGTGGAACGACCAAACGCCCGTTTGAGATTGCTTTCAAGGAGCTGGAGAAGTTCATGTCACGACCCTCGATTCAGATATCACCGGGGGATCCAAAACAAGGCCAAAAGGAGGTTCAAATTCGTAGGTGAAGGTCAGGTGTGGTTTTGTACAGGGTGGAAACGACTGGGAAGATCGAGGTCAATTGCATCATGCAGTGATCCACAACCCTAGGCAATGATCGGGCGTGATAGGCGGATAATCTATGTAGAAAAGCCATGAAGGAATCTTCCCCAAAAATCACAAGATGCGAGACGTGAAAATCGACAAAAAATGGGGTTAAACGATGTTCTAACATGGGTTATTGGATGTCAGAGAAGTTGACTGTCAGTCAACCCTTGACACGCCCCGGTTGGTCCATGTGGACCAACTAGGAAAAATCCAGCTCAAAAATAATTAGAAATTGAATAACAAATAGGAAATGATTTATTAAAATAAAATTATAAAATAAAAAGTTTTTTTATTTTCTATATTATTTTTATTTATTTTTGAGTTGTTTTATTATGAGTTAATTTTTAGGGTTTCCTTTATAGGTATATTTACCTATATTTTGAGTCTTTTAATTTTTTATTTTGTATTTTTAATTTTATTATTTAATTTTATTATTTTATAAAATTATAACTTATTTTTGTATACATAAATATATTTTTATTATATTTTTATGATGTAATATATACACTTAAATAAATAGGTCTATTAATATATAGGTATAAGTATATGTATTTCATCTCGTTATTGTATATACATATTTTATTTTAATGCTTTATTTATGGTTTTATTCTAGTTTTAATATGTATATATGTTATAAATAATATTTACACAATTATAAAAATATAAAAATATAAAAATAATAAAGAATAAAATGAACATTTTATTCGAGCGTATTGAACAATATGGGTCCAAAATCTAACTTTCACACCTTAACTCCAAAAAATATGAAACCACCTTCATTAAATAGCTTATTAAAAGCTATATAGAATTAAAGATGATTTTGATACATTTTGAGTTTTGCTTTGAGAGATATGGGTCTGGGAAGTTGGGATTTTGGCTTTTTATTTAGAGTATAAAAAGTACATTATGTATTATTTTTGTATGAAATCAATTTAGTATTTTTTGATATATTATTATCTACAATTTTCATATAAAAGGTTTCTTTATTTGAGGTATAAAAAGTAGAAAATAAAATAGGACCCAAAAATGAATAAATGTTGGATTAAATAATGGAAATTATTGGGGATTTTTGGCCCTTATCTCCCCTTACTTTATTCCTTGTCAACCTAGTCATCAAGATGCCTAGATCTTGGGATTTAAGATCATAAAATACCTTTGGCATTTTATTCTTTTTCTTTTATTTTCTTTTCTTTATTATATAATTTTGGCATTAAAAATAATATTTTATACAGGTGTTAAACAACCAAGAATGAATGTTAATTTGTATAAATTAATGGTATGCATATGCTATATATACAATTAATGGTATGCATTAGCTAGGATTTTTAAGGCCAAAATGATAGAATAAAGGTGATGTAATGGAGATTCATCACTGCCCCTATACTTGCCTTTGCTAGTCCCTAGCAAACACTTATGCAATAAGTGCAGAAATAAAAAACAAAGAAAAAAATAAAGAAAGTGGATTGAATTTAATTGTCAAACTTGTCTTCATAAAATCATTGTAAGCCGAACCTTTGGAATTCAGGTGCGGTTGGAACCTTATCGGAAATCGGATTTGAAATACAACAGCCTTCGAGAATACCGAAACCCCGCTCAAGTCTCCTCAATAGCCAGGTCAGAATATTTCAACTCATACGCAAACCATAATGACTATGTGTCTCACTTGTATAGTGTATGTGCTAATGGATCCCCTCAATTGAAATGTCAAAGAGACTGACTTCTCCAGCATGAAACCCAATGATTTCCTAATCCAACAACTCTTTCCTCGAGGAGCGGGGTATTCCCTTCTAAGTTCAAGTGGCAACCAACTCAAGAGGAGGGGTGAAGAAAAGAATGGACGGTAGCCAGTGTAGCTACCTATCATAGGATGCATGACTAGTGTAGTCAAGTCACCCAGCTGCAGGCTCACAAGATATGACTTTGAAGCTCAAGCTTTCTTATTGTCTATACAAATATGTACATTCCGACATGCATTTTATTTTCAATCAAGCATGCCCACTTTTTTAGAGTTTTTGCCTTTTGCCTTTTTTTATTTTTTTGGAATACTATATACAACAACATTTACATAAGGAGTTTTTACTCTTGAACCAGTAGACTATCCCTCTTTTGAAGCATTATTTCAACCCACACTCTCATGTCTTTAGACGTCTCTGCTACTGAACGGATTGGGGTGCACTTCCCTCCCCAGACGAGAATAAATGTTTCCACTTGTGTGCTTCTCATACCGGCAAATCCAATCCCCTCACCACTCCAACCGAGTTGAGCCAAGTGAAAGGTATATGTGTCCAATTTAGGTCATTATCAACAAGAGTCGTGTGTGCTGATGAATCCATGATTCATCATACTAAAAGATGAAAATAGAGCTTTTTTCTCGAGTAATTAGCTGCATTTCATCATCTATTCTGCATTTCTATCATTCACGCATTTAAAATTAATATTTGAATTTTAACACCCATAATTGCATTCATAATCATCTTCACATTTGCACCCAACTTCATGCATTTTTAAATAATCTATTCTAACTCTAATTGACCTCAAACTACCTTCATTATGTACATATTACTAACAATATTCAATGAAAAATTAAAAAAATTACTAACTCAAATAATTGGCCCGTGACACAAAACTCTAATTCCAGACCAGAAAGACTAAAACGCTCATATCTTCCTCATACAATGACTGATTTAGTTCTACTCACTTTTAAAGTAATATATATTCAAAGACCTTCAAAACAAGACCAATTTCATAAAAATCGGAGCACGTATGTGAAAGCTGGGTTTGTGCCTCTTTTGCGCGTTTTGAGTTTTCCCTGATTTTGACTTGATATTTTATGTACATAATCAACTCTTTTTTGCTTATTTCTTTTTCCTCTATATTCTTTGATGAAATTCTTAATAAAATCCACAAAAATCTAAATTCAAATTAAGACTGAAATCAAAGAAACTGACCGAATCTGAGTGTCCTTTGCGAGTTTGTACTAATTTCTCACTTTTTCTTCTTTATTTTATTTCAATATTTTCTTATACTAAAAATCCAAAAAAAATAAAATATTTGTAAATATTTATCTTTGATTTTAATGTTGTTTTTTCGATTTTTTTCTTAATTAAAAATCACCAAAAAATTAAAAACCTGAAAATCAAGGTATTTTAAGTACATAGAGTACCTCAAAAATATCGTTTTGCATAGATGACTTCTTTTGCTCTTAGTCTCTTCATGAAAGTTGTAGATCTCATCGAGATAAGCAATTTTTGTGTTGAGAATGTTTTGATACGAGGTTATTTGCTATTTCTTTCCCATTTGTATTTTTATTTAATTTTTGGATATTTTGGAGTTGACATGTGGCGGCTCCTTGATCCACCACGTGTCAGCTATTTTTAAACCCCCTTTATTTTGGTTTTTATAAAAAAAATAAAAAAATAAAGTATAATTTTCCCTCTCTCCTCACGTGCCATGCACGTGAGGGCACTCTTCCCCTTCCCCTTTATCCCCTCCAGTCAACATCCGGTTCCAACTTCCCCCTCTTCGCACGGAACCTCCGCCCTCCTTATCTTCTGCTCCGATGGTTGCGCTACCACCAAGTCCCATAACTACATCCCACTATCTTCTCCTTCATCGCCCCAACTCCCTATATAATCCCACTCCTGACAGCCATAGAGCTCATCCACCAATATTCCTATCAAGAGAGAGAAAGCTCGGGGTGAAGGTGGTGACAGTCCTCCGACCCTGGCAAGAATCCTCCTTAGAGGCGCGATCTATTTGAGCTTCAGGACCCAGTCACTGGTCCCTTGAAGCAAAGACATGAAGTGGACCTAATTCCCTCATCTCAGCCGTCACTCCATATCTCCCTTCCTCTTCTTTTTCCTTTTTCACTTCCTCCATTTTTTACCTATTTCCCCTGTTTCACCTAGCGCACACCACCGCACCTCGGATTGCCCCCCATTTCATCATCGTCCATGCCTCACGGCAGGTGCTCCTCGCCAACCACTCCACCAATGGCCTGCAGCCTCCGTGAGCCACCTTCGACCTCCAGACTGGCACTTCATCCAACCGCCAATCCTCGCACGCGGCCCTAGTAGTTGTGCATGTACCACCGTCGACGACTGCAACTCACTCCGAGCCTTCACTTCGCCATCCCCATCTGCCTGCGAAAGAGAGCAACACCACTCCGCCCGCTGCGTCCACCCTCAACCGTAGGCAGTGCCAGCAAGCAACCGACCCCCAGGTGCATGCGCCCCACGGTCGGTCAACTCCAGCAGCTAGCTTTCCACCGCGGCCTGCTCCGCCTTCCTCCCCACTAACCTGTGGCCGTCGTCCCGCGTTCTTCCTCGGCTCTAGGCCCTCCGAGTCCAGCCAACGACCATCCCCGTGTGCCTCCTGCAGCTCCCAGCCCCTGTGCTCCTTCACCAACCGTCGCATGGCCAGACACTCCCGCGCAACCGCCTGTGTCCGCCAGCCACCGGAGCAGCTGCTTGCGCCCGCCGCCCTCGATCCATCCGCCGCCGCATCTCTTCCCCCGTGCACAGACTGCTTCTCTAGGTTCAAGGCTTCCAAGGCGGTCATGTGCTCTACACGTGACACCTGGGAAAATTGTGACTTGTTCCCCCAGGTTTGTAGATTCCCAAGCGTAGCCCCGCTTCATATTAGGCATGCGCTTTGCACATGCCTTGACAGTATTTTTGCATCGATATCCATGTTGATTCAATAATTCACATTGAGTCCCCCATCCAAAAGCTCACGTGCAAGACACGTGATTTCAGGGGAAAATTGCAGAAAACCATGCTCATGTCGTAGTAATTGCATTTAAGTTTCTTCATGCGCATTTCTTTCTATCTTTTTACTTTCTATATTTGCATTTAGAACCTGGTGTTCTCCATTCATTTTAAACCTCATTTTTGCATCATTTTATTTTTCAAAAATTAACACTTTGTTCTACAACTAATCCTCTACAATGTGGCATGTTCTTTATATTTTTATGCTTTGTGGTTAATTAATAATTATTATTCCTGCATAATATTTACTTATTTTGCCAGTTTGAGCTTATAAATTCATATTTAATTAACCATTTCTCGAAAAATTGTCAAAAAAATCACGGATCGTAGAATTAGTTGGTAGTAACATTGTGCCCAAAAAGAATTGCATTTGCATGCATAGTAGAAAAAAATCATTTTGCGCATTTCATTGATTAATTTTTAATAAGTATTAAATCCAATAATTTTAGAATTTAAGATTTTTTTGAGATACATCACCTAGTGACCTATTTAAGATAATTTTATTTCCTGAAAAAAGTAGATTTAATATTTATTATAATTTATTATTAATAGTCTGGTTGTTTGCATTATTTTATTCACAGAAAATTCATTTTGCATCTAAAAATTCCAAAAACATTACAGTGCATATTTTTCATTGCATTTCACATTCTGGCCAAGTTTGAGGATTCTTGGAATTCATTTGATCGAAATTTACATTTAGTCCCCAAACTTTGTCAAATTTGCATTTGCCTCATTTATCGCATCTAAAAATATCCAAAAAAACCCTCTCCGAAAATCTAAATTCGAGATCGACTTTTAACCAACCTAAGGAGACAACTGCTTCTCTGAATTTGACCTTGGAACTTACCATGTAAAAAAATTGACCGCTTGCTTTATTTTGACATTAATTGAAATAGCAGTTTTTGATCAATCGTGAAATTGCATGCTTACAATGAACACCTTTTAATCAATAATTCCATCGATTAAAAAGGGTACAATCGTGTTTCTTCAATGGCACCATTGTCGGGGAAGCACATCTTAGGTTGTCTTTAAAAAAATCAAGTTTTAGGTTTTTCCATCCCCAGGTAGTCTGACCCCCGGGTTTTCTTATAATTATTTCTCTATTTTCCCTTCTTTTTCATTTTTTCTTTTATTTTTGTATATTTTTCTTTTAACCTCTCTCTTATATTAATCTTCTATTTTCATGCGAGGTACCCGGTGAACTTGGAGCGGCTTTCTTGGAGGCCGACGTAACTCGGAGCGACCGACCGCTCGAAGAATTTAATTTTTGAATAGAGAGATTTTTTAATTAATTGCTAATTTCCAGTGGTTCCCGTGTGTAAAAAAAACCGAACATTTTTCTATGGTGTGTCGGCTTGTTTCATCCTCTGGTGATGGTGGGGTCCGATTTGAGTGGCAAAAATTAGGATATGCACACTGTACTGTAAATTCAAATTTATTTGTGCCCTTTGTAATTTAATACCATACTTTCACTAAATTATACACACTAGATCACCTCTCATTTAGCCAAATTAAATTGTTCTATCACTCGCTAATAGAAATTCATGATCTATGTGTGATTCCCCATGCATGTATTAGATTTATTTTTCTAGGAAAATTTCAATTATGTCTAGCATATTGCACGAAGATTGAGAGGAGGCACTGTAAGTATTTCGAACTCAGCATTCATCATCGTGTTTCCCGTTGCACGGCTTTTTCAATTCTTCCTTGGTTTTCATTCATATAGGAATAAAGGAAATTGGAATCCATGTGTAGACGTGCATTGTTCCACTCAAATTCAAGTGATAACCAAATTAAAACTAGGGGACTGGTAACATTATTGTTTAAATAAAATTGGATAAAATTGAAAATCATTATTTTCGGGAGAGCAACCCTGTCACTGTTTGATTTCAGGATGAGTGAGGGTATAGAGAGTGTGTGTAGACACTAAGTTAGAGCCCAACTCCCCGCCTTACATATCAGCATACCCCACTCTTCGCAAATATCACAGGCTGAAGTATTCGAAGTTTAACTGACCAGCACCAAGTTGCCTTCGCTTGCTTTGGCAAAGTAGATATGGGCACCAGCGGTGCGACACGATAAGTTGCTTAGTAATCCGCTGGGGTGAAGTGACAAGCCTTTTCAGCCTCTGCCTACTTCGGTAGGTAGATAGGGGTGGGTCCCTGAACTTTATCAGTATTAACCGAGTAAGCTGGTGATAGGAGCCACGAGAAGAAGGGCGTTGGTATTTTAGGCGACATGTTAAATAGGGGAGATGCAATCAGCATTGAGCCAACTTCCCTATAGGCCATCGCATAATCCTTGCTAACTTCGCTTGAAAATCACACTTAAGACCAACCAGATTAATCGAACCCAGTTCGGGGCCTTCACTGAGTTGAGTATGTGAAATCGGGGTTTGCATTTGTGTATTGAATTGTGTGATGGTGCACTTGCACATACAGATTGTGGTTTCGCAAATCTTTCTTCCATTCCATTCGAAGATGACAGAATATTGGCATTCATACCCAGACTCCATGGGTCGCACTCACATGATAAACTCCCAATCTTCGTGTCCACTTTCTTTTCAGAGTAATCCACTTTTTGAGGTAGTTTCTCCCCAGCCACCATTCTTTTCACCCACCCTCCTGCCCTTAGTTGAAACTTCAAGATACAAATCGCTCACAGAACCGATCATGTTCTATGAAGACACAATGGAGCGAGTGGACTCGAGGATGAATACTGATGTAACTGATTTTGATAGAGGAACACGATTCTCGGTTACGTATGAAATTCAATGTTTGAACCATCCTCTACTCAGGATGATCCACAACCCGAGTATGACCACTTTTCTTTTGACCACAAAGATGACTTCCAAAGTCAAGGAAATAGGACTCGTGACCAAACCCTAATTATAGAGACTGACTACATCTCGGTCCAGGAAAAAAATGCTAATGTTGCGGCATACATAGTCACTCATCTCCGAGTCATGAGACGATAATGGATGACATAGCTCGGATCAATAAGAGGACCGAGGTTTTGAGTGAACAATTTGATAATGTCATCCAAATAGTCAAAGACATGATAATCAACCAAGAGGAGTCAAGAAAATCGCAGAGCGAACCCAAAAAAATCATGTACCTGACACTCACATACAAACACCACAGACCACTAACCTTCCTACTGACTTAAGTGAAAATTACAAAAAAATAAAAATTCAGAAAATTTTAAAAAATTGGACAACATCAATATGGAAGTATTTTACAAAAGTCTGATCTTAGAGCTTCCATTAATCAAGTCCATAGAGTATGTTCTCGATCATCAGAGATTTGTGAAGAGTCGACTATCACCTAAGAAGACGGGAAAGAAAAGTTCTCGAACAGAATATCATTTAATCACTATGGCCAGTTTGATGGTGCTGACCCAAACAAATAAGGTCCAGAAAGTTAAACGGTTGACTAAGGAGACCTGTGAAATCGAGAATACAGAATTTAATAATGCTCGGATTGACGATGATTCTACCTTGTATATTCTCCCGAAGTCCGTGTTTGACAGACTCGAACTCGGACCGCTCAGAAAGACTCGAGTGATCGTTCAGTTTCCTTATCGATCCACAAAAAGACCGAGAGGAATCATTTCAGTCGCCATTAATTTCCAAGGTATCGCACATAGAGTGGACTTCATTGTCCTGAACATTGAACACCGAGGAGATTTATCTGAGTCTCTCATTATTTTGGGAAAGCTGTTTCTAGCTTCCGCTATAGCGACTATTAATTGCGAGACTCAAGATATCATATTCCCGAACCCAAGCCAAATTGATCAAGTTCTCGATGACACAACAAACCCTGAGACAACCGAACCAAAAACCGTCCGTCATGACATTGAAGAATCTGCATATGTTCAGACCTCTCCACTTATCACAGATACAAACGAAGCAGAGACATATTATGAAATGGTTAATGAGCCTATGAAGGTGAATGTTATCAAACAAGACAAATCCAATTCAACATACCCGGACAAGATTATGTCGGATCTCCCTGAGTCCACACATGCAAAGCCAACAGAGAGTAAATACACAGAATGTGTGCTAACCTTACAAAAATATTACTATTTGTATGGAGACTCATCTGATTGGGAACTCATGGGCACCACCTCACAAACAATACCTCCTGAACCGCTAAAAATGCCACTTTCAACATTTCAGATCACTCATCAAGTTCGGAGAATAAGAGCATTATGAGAGAGTTTAGTTCGAAGAATCTACAACCTGATCAGAACAAGAAGTCATATGTTGACCCACGTCATGCCCCTCCCTATTATTCGTCTAAGGCCGACTCCCCTGGTCTCATTCAACACACGGGAACAATACGTTATGACCAGACCGACACTTGTTCATCTGAATATTCAGAGGAACAAAAGATTGACCCGAAAACCGAGCGAGCTCTGAGAAAAAAGCTCAAAAATAAGAATAGTTGGAGTGATGTGACGTTTGATTATTATTCCGATGATAGCTCCGACGGTGGCTGGGAATCGTCTGATTCATCTCCTTCCAATCAATATTCCATTCCACCACATTTCCTGAAAAAGATTGACCGTAAACCGCCTTGATCATCGGCCAACCTTTCCCCCACCCCATCGGTTCCCTTGTATATTTTCTTCCTAGACTCAGGCCAAGGCCTAAGTATAGGGGGGATCAATGCCATATGTATTTATTCATCATTCTACTCCTCATTCGATCTGTATGTTCTCTAGATCTCATAGGTTCTCACACTCGCTCATGTCCTATTCTTAGGCTGACCAAAGCCTAAGTATAGGAGGGACCGATGTCTACTATGTATATATCCATCCATCTCTCCTCTTGACCTCGGTCGCTCTGCTTTTTTATTATCTTCTATACTTAGGCTATCCATAGCCTAAGTATAGGGGGCGGTCGACTTCTATTTTCTTTTTATTCTTTTTCATTCTCTTACTCTTAGTACGAGCTATGTCTTCTTGTCTCTTCTTGTGCTCTGAGGACATAGCACACGCTAAGTATAAGGGAGCTTGTATGTATTACATATATATACTTTATCCATAGCTCCTACTTTCACGTATTTTTGTATATATTTATGCAATAATTAAGGGATGGGAAAAAGTGTAAAAAAATAATAAATGAATGAAAAATGAAAAATCTATCTTGCATAGCATTCTTGCATTCATACAAAAAAATCATATTGCACCTCATACACATCTGCATTTCATTTTGCATATATGCAAAGTGGAAAGTTACTGGGTTCTGAATCGAGATATGAGTAGAAGTGGAGAGTGATCTTTACTTAGCCTTAATCTACCTAATTTCCAGAGGAACTTCAACGAGAAAGAGGATTTTAGAAGCTTCAGGTCTTTAGACTTAATTCATTGAGTTCAGCATGACAATGTACAGCCTTTGACTCTTGTGTCTAACCTGGTCGCCTGATTCTGGGTATACCTTTTGAGTAGGGAATAGACATGTTCTCTCGTACTATTCACTTAGCTCAACTCAAACGGGATGTTGGAAGACTGTGTGAGTCTCTTTTCTGGTAGCGTGGACATCTAAAGACCGGAGTATGGGTTGAAATAAAGCTTCAAAAAAGGGATGGATAGTTGGGCATAATTTTTTCTAAGACCCTAAAACATGTACGGGAAAAAAGATTCCATATCCGTAGGGGCACAAAAAATCCATGCGGAGTCACCAAAAATCCATACAAAAAAGAAGCCAAATTACCAAATAAATATCTGACCAAAAAGGTCCAAGCTTCAAGAAAACCTGTAGATCTTAGCGGAGACTTGGCTAAACTGGCCGGCTTCACAAGGAGAGGTGACTACACTGATCACCTTCCAGTTCTTTTCTCGTTCTTCTAATTTCTCCCTGTTTCGATTGTAAACACAGCGTGATGGACCTTAGAAGGAAATACCTGACTCCCTGAGGACGAGTTACTAGGATGAGGTTTGCATGGTAGTCCGGCATTCTTGATGGGTAGAGATAAAACCTTTCACACACATGAGACAGTTGTTCAATGTTCATGGGATATGCTTTGGGAGAAGGATAGATCTAAGATTACTTCTAAGCCGAATCTGTTAGAATGATATAAAGAACTTGAGGGCTGTTGATTTTAAAACCCTAAGTCTCACAAAAGTTCCACCACACTATTAATCCAAAGGCCAGGTCTAGCTCCATTTTCACCTTTCGTTCATGACTTTGGTATGGAACCCAAACTCATTTCACTTTTGCATTTCATTTTAGTTGCTCGAGGATGAGCAAGGTTTAAGCATATGAGGTTGATGAATCCACAATTCATCATACTAGAAGATGAAAATAGAGCTTTGTTCCCGAGTAATTAGCTGCATTTCATCATTTATTCTGTATTTTTATCATTCATGCATTTAAAATTAATATTTGTATTTTAACGCTCATAATTGCATTCATAATCATCTTCACATTTGCATCCAACTTCATGCATTTTTAACTAATTCATGCTAACTCCAATTGACCTCAAACTACCTTCATTGTGTACATATTACTAACAATATTAAATAAAAAATACAAAAATTTACTAACTCAAATAATTGGCCCGTGACACAAAACTCCAATTTCAGACCAGACAGACTAAAACGCTCATATCTTCCTCATATAGTGTCTGATTTAGGTCTACTCACTTTTAAAGTAATACATATTCAAAGACCTTCAAGACAAGACCAATTTTATATCAAAGCTCGTATGTGAAAGCTGGGTTTTGGGCCTCTTTTGTGCGTTTTGAGTTTTCCCTGATTTTGACTTGATATTTTATGTACATAATCAACTCTTTTTTCTTATTTCTTTTTCCTCTATATTCTTTGATAAAATTCTTAATAAAATCCACAAAAATCCAAATTCAAATTAAGACTGAAATCAAAGAAACTGACTGAGTCCGAGTGTCCTTTGCGAGTATGTACAAATTTCTCTGTTTTTATATTTATTTTATTCCCATATTTTCTTATTTACTAAAAATTCAAAAAATAGATTCTTGTGTATATATTTATCTTTGATTTTATTGTTATTTTTCTCGATTTTTCTCTTAATTAAAAATCACCCAAAAAATTACAAAATGCGAAAATCAAGGTATTTTATGTACATAGAGTACTTCAAAAATAGCATTTTTCATAGATTACTTATTTTGCTCTTAGTATCTTCATGAAACTTTTAGATCTCATCGAGATGAGCAATTTTTGTGTTGAGGTCATTTGTTATTTCTTTCCCATTTATCTTTTTATTTAATTTTCAGATTTTTTTGGAGTTGACACATGGCAGCTCCTGGAGCTGCCACGTGTCAGCTATTTTTCAACCCCCTTTATTTTCATTTTTATATAAAAAAATAAAAAATAAGAAATAAGAAAATATATAATATAATTTTCCCTCTCTCCTCACGTGCCATGCACGTAAGGGCCCTCTTTCCTTTCCTCGGTTATCCCCTCCAATCAACGTTCTGTTCCAACTCCCCCCCCTCACGCGGATCCTCCGCCCTCCTTATCTTATACTCCGGCGGTTGCAAAACCACCAGGTCCCATAACCACATCCCATTATCTTCTCCTTCATCACCCCAACTCCCTATATAATCCCACGCCTGACAGCCATAGTGCTCATCCGCCAATATTCCTATCAAGAGAGAGAAAGCTCGGGGCGGAGGTGGTGACAGCCCTCCGTCCCCAGCAAAAATCCTCCTTAGAGGCGCGATATATTCAAGCTTCGGGACCCAGTCGCCGATCCCTTGAAGTGAAGACAGGAAGTGGACCGAAGTCCCTCCATCTCAGGCGTCACTCCATATCTCCCTTCCTCTTCTTTTTCCTTTTTCAATTCCTCTGTTTTCACCTATTTCCCCTTGTTCCGCCTAGCGCAGACCACCACACCTCAGATCGCCCCCCCCCACCCCCATTTCGTCATCGCCCATGCCTCACAGCAGGTTCTCCTCGCCAACCACTCCTCCAGCGGCCTACAGCCTCCGTGAGCCACCTTCGACCTCCAGGCCGGTAATCCATACAACTGCCAGTCCCCGCACGTGGCCCTGGTAGTTGTGTATGCACCATCGCCAGTGACCGCAACCGCTCCGAGCCTTGACTTTACCATCCCTGTCTGCCTATGAAAGAGTGCATAACCACTCCGCCCACTGCGTCTACCCTTAACCGATGGCAGTGCCAGTAAGCAACCGACCCCCTTGCGCATGCATCTCGCAGTCGGTCAACTCCAGCAGCTAGCCTTCCACCGCGACTTGCTCAGACTTCCTCTCCACCAACCTGCGGCCATCATCCCGCATTCTACCTCAGCTTCAGGCCCTTCGAGTCCAGCCGACCGCCATCCCCATGCGCCTCCTGCAGCTGCCAGCCCTTACACTCCTTCACCAACTGCCACGCAGCCAGATGCCCACGCGCGACCGCCTGCGTCCGCCAGCCACCGCAACAGCTACCTGCGCCCGTCGGCCTCGATCCATTCGCCATTGCACCTCTTCCCCCGTGCACAAACCGCTGCTCCAGCTTCAAGGCTTCCAAGGCGATCACATGCTCTGCACGTGACGCTTGGGAAAATTGTGACTTGTTCCCCCAGGTTTGCAGATTCCCAAGCGTAGCCCTACTTCAGATTAGGCGCGTGCTTTGTACGTGCCTTGACGGGATTTTTGCATCGATATCCCTGTTGATTCAATAATTCACGCTGAGTCCCTCATCCAGAAGCTCACATGCAAGACACGTGGTTTCAGGGGAAGATTGCAGAAAACCCCGCTCATGTAGTGGTAATTTCATTTAAGTCTCTTCATGCACATTTCTTTCTGTCTTTTACTTTCTGTATTTGCATTTAGAACCATGAGTTCTCCATTCATTTTGAACCTCATTTTTGCAGCATTTTATTTTTCAAAAATTAGCACTTTGGTCTATAACTAATCCTCTACAATGTGGCATGTTCTTTATATTTTTATGCTTTGTGGTTAATTAATAATATTATTCTTACGTAATATTTAAATATTTTGCCAGTTTAAGCTCAGAAATTCGTATTTAATTAATCATTTCTCGAAAAATTACCAAAAATTCACTGATCATAGAATTATTTGGTAGTAACATTGTGCCCAAGAAGAATTATTTTTCAAGCATATTTTTCTCTAGAAAATTCATTTTGTGAATTTCATTGATTAATTTTTAATAACTATTAAATCAGCCATTTTTAGGGTTTAAGATTTTTCTAAGATAGATCACAATGACCTATCTTAGATAATTTTATTTTCTGAAAATAAGTAGATTTGATATTTATTATAATTAATTATTGATAGTCTGGTTGTCTGCATTATTTTATTCACTGAAAATTCATTTTGCATCTAAAAATTCCAAAAAAAAAATATAATGCATATTTTTCATTGCATTTGACATTCTGGCCAAGTTTGAGGATTTTTAGAATTCATGTGATTGACATTTATATTTTAGTCCCCAAACTTTGTCAAAATTGCATTTACCTCATTTATCACATCTAAAAATACCAAAAAAATCCTCTTCGAAAACCTAAATTCGAGATCGATATTTAACCAACCTAAGGAGACAATTGCCTCCTTGATTTCGACCTTGGAACTTACTAAGTAAAAGAAATTGTCCGCTTGCTTTAATTTGACATTAATTGAAATAACGGTTTTTGATCAATCGTGAAATTTCCCACCTACAATGAGCATCTTTTAATCATTAATTCCATCAATTTAAAAGGGTAAAATCGTGTTTCTTCATGTGTGCTCTGAAATACTCTACTTAAACAGTCAAGAATACATAGAACCAAGTCTCATGATTCTCAAAGAATTAAGTCAACTAGACTTGAAGTACCTCAATTCCAGTTCCTATAAGGTTGCTGTGATTAGGTAGATTTAAGGTCCAACCAAGCTCCAATCTTCGGATTTTACTTAGACTTGTTCAATTATACATCTCCATCTGAAAAATGTGAATGCTATGCAAATGTTATGTACAATGCAGAAAATATTTTTGTGATGCAATTTTCAGAGTTTTGAACTTTTATGGATTTTTGAAAATATTTTTGCAAAATTTTATTCAATTTTTCAAAAAGATTTTGGAAATGTTTTTGGATTTTTAGTTTTGCAAATGTTCTTGTGATTTTTGAAAATAACTTTTTGCATAAAAATTGGTACATGTATTTACACATGGATGCATCTTATATTTACAAGAGTAGGGTTTTTAAGAATTTACAAGGGATATGTGATTATTTTTATAACTACATATGTATAGTTAGTAAAGAATTTGTGTATGATGTATATATTCCTCGAACTTATTTGAAAATGATTTTAAAAACAATTTTGAAAACTATAGTCCAAACTAATTTTTACAAATAATTCTTACAAACATTGACACACATTTGGAAATCATTTTGCAAATGTTTTTCAAGCAATATATATATATATATATATATGAGGATGGGGAGTATGCACCCTGGTGCATGTAATTTTACATGCACCGGAGCTTATATCTCCCACATTTTTTTATTTTTTGGGAAAATATCACCGTGAATATTCATCTATATATCCCTTCAATATGCCATTTGATTTTCGTCAGAAACAAAGACTCCTATGCCCTCCATCTATAACAGGTCGATTACAGCAATTCTAAGACCGATAAAATTATCTGTTCTAGATGGAGGGCATATGAGTCTCAGTTTCCGACGAAATTCAAATGGCATATTGGAGGGATATATAGATGAATATATACGGTGATATTTTCCCAAAAAATAAAAAAAATGTGGGAGATATAAGCCTCGGTGCATGTAAAATTATATGCACTAGGGTGCATACTCCCTTTTCTATATATATATATATTTCAAAACATTTTTGCAACCATTTTCCAAACCATTTGCTCTATTTTCAAAATATTTTTATTTTACACAAAGAAAAAAATTTACCAACAAAATATGTTTACAAATGTTGAAAATATTTAACAAAATATTTTCCAAATAGTTTTCAAAAGATTTTTCAAAAAGATTTTCAAATTATTTTTCAAATATTTTGAAAAAAAACCTGACTTATTAATTAGTAAATACAAAAAGAATTTGAGGAATAATAAGCATCTTTTATTAGGTGACTTAATGAATTTTATTATACATATGGTGTTTTAGCCATATTTATTATTAAGAATATGAAAGTACAAGTTATGGCCAAAGTATATAGGCAGTATATACGACTCCCATATACTTAGCTTGAGTTATGTCCTCATAGATCAGAGAGAATAGAGAAGACATAACTCCTATTGAGTATAGAAGAGTCTAAAGAATAAACGAATAAGGAATGAAAAGAATGAGATGTTGACCGTCCCCCCTATAATTAGGATCAAATAATCCTAAGTATTGCATACTGTACACAAGGCAAGGTGGGTCAAGGGTGGGAATGAACAGATCGTACTCAAACTATCTCTCCCTATACTTAGGGTAAGATATCCCTAAGTATAGACTAGAAAGAAGACAATGGAGAGGATCAAATAATGAAAGAACAAAGGGTGCACCCCCCCCCTTATACGATCAAATAATCCTAAGTACAGAAGACTGACAAAAAGGGGCGACATCTTTTTTGAAGGATATGGGGAGATCCTTAAGCGGAAGCGTGATGATCGCATCGTATGCGATAGGAAGCGACTAGTCGTACTAGTTGCTCGAGGTAGAGGAATTTAAAAAAAAATTAATATGATGAAACCACATGATCCAATAACACTTCTCGGATCATCTCATCTAAACTACAATTAGGTATAAGGTTTACCTCTTGAAACGTGGTTGCGATCGGGTCTCTAAATGAAGAGACCTCCTGTCTCAAGTCCAATCCTATGGAGGAGATGCTTGCGAGCACGTTAATGAGACGTATCCTTCTCGTAATCCATGTTGATGATCCAAGGGAAGAATCCTCTGATCTCGTCACACGAGATCCGACGTCTTCTTCACGAGCGAGGTGCACCGAAGAAGACGGAGATCCATGAGCGAGTACTCCGACAGCATAATGACAATGCTACGACGATGGCGACTCTGTCAATGGCTCCATGGTGGATGTCCATAAGAAAGAGCGATGGAGAGAGTATTTGGCATGTAGAGAGAGAAAGAGGGAGAGAGCATATGTTATTGTCGTAAACGTGTAACTCGAAGAGCAAGGGGTGCCTCTTCTTATATAGGGTTTTGGGATCAATAGATCTCAATCCATGAACAACACAAAATCAATGGTTGATTGATTTATGTTTCTTTAATGGACATGATGTTGTTGTAAAAAACACAACAACAATTGATTTAAATTAAATTAATATTAATTGATAAATCAATATAAATCAATTCTAAATTAAATCATGTTAACTAGTCTTAGAGATAATGAGGGGATTGACCATATCCCTTAAAGAAGGGGGGAGACTACTCATTTGAGATAGAATGGGTCTATCTCCTCAGAATTTCATGAGATCTCATTATCTCATGAGATCTCCAAGATTTACAATAACATTTGTTGGAAATTATTTCACAAAAATAATTCATAATTATCATGTGAACATTGCAATCATGCCATGGAAAAATGTGAATCGCATTCACATCCCAAAACAAAATGTAAATTATATTTTCAATTAATCATCCAATATGAATCCAAATCACATCAATAATTAATAATTAAATATAAATAACAATATGCTCTCTTTAATATATTATAAATTATATTTATAATATACCTGATTAATATGGATAGTGGTATCCACATTATTCATATCCATGATAATTAAATCACATTTAATCATATTGGATCTCTTATTCTCATATGCCCAAATAATATCAATCACATTCACATTATTTACATCTTTGATAATTAAATCACATTTAATTATCTTATATTACTCTCCTTATAATATGAATCAAATTCATATTGTTCATGATAATTAAATCACATTTAATTATCCACTTTCTCAATGCGCTTTCTCCGCGGATACTTGGAGATAAGGACAGTGTGATTGTATTGTTCCACATATAGTGACTTGGATATTGAGATCACATCTCAAATCCAGATCTTGCGAACCGCCCATAGATGCTTGATTAAATCAAGACCGTAAATCTAATCTTCTCATTACATTTGAATCATATTCAGATCAATGTCTATCAATTGGATTAAGATCGGATTACTTCTCTATGAGAGGAGTCACTAAAATCCAGACATGTTTCATCACTCCCTCGGAATGGAAGCATCATGGTTATACAATTGTTTATGATCACATCACCCTCAAGCATTCCTAATACATGTACATCCTGCATACTGGAAGATCCGGAAAAAGCCCAAAGTTTTAGATCTCACTCAGACTGTCTCCTTCAGGGTCTTTTCATTAAGGTTCTCATTCAATCATTGGGCATTGGTATCGATCATATACTTTCCAAAAACATATATCATACCCAGATCTTGATCATATACTTTCCAAAAGCATATATCAAGCCTTACCAATTCAGTCAAGCTTCCAAAGGGAGATGACCACACATGGAATTTGATTCTTCCCAATATCTCCTGAGTGAGCTCGTGTCTTCTGGTTCAGCAATGAACCTGTATGATCCCTTTGAGAGATCGTATTACTCATATTCCTTGCATGCACACCATCACGTCGGTGTATAGACCTTGGTTAGGTCATCAACCTATTGGTCTGCCCAATGTACGTATTCAGACATATAGTGACACATCTGTCTCTGGTCAGAGGATGTGTGCCTATATCGTGACAACATACGACATATGTCTTTGATTATCTCAATCTCGTTAAGTCAACTCTTTGATCTAACTAATCTGGCACATCTGAATCTCTATTCCCATGCAGAGGGCATGCATCAAGAGGTCGGACAGATATTAGCCAAATAAGAAAGATTGTCATCTCCTACTTAAGCTGGAGATCATCTCTTAACAATCATTTGATAGTACTTGATGAGTCCTCAATCTAACTCTTTAGATATTCATCCAAGCACCAGCCTCTATGATTCAATAATTGAATCAACACAATTGTATGATCATTAAGATGGTATGAATGTTGCATCTTATGTAACCAATACTCAATTTTGTTAGTTATAGTGTCCACGACCCTACAACTCGATAATTATTATAACCAGTATGTAATTTTTATTATCCTTATCCGAATACCCTTATTCCCGGAGATCTCTATCTCTTAAGGTATCCGTAGTTAAGACCTTTTAGATCTCCATCTATAAAGTCTTAAGCTCTTGATGATAGAACTTAGAGATCACTATCTCTAAAGTCTTATCATCTGTGAAGATATTGTTATTACTGCAATCAAGTATTTTATTTCCATAGTAGGATTAGTAACAGTTTACTACTCCCACTGCATGGCGGACATATGGCTGTACACATATAGCATATACCCAGCTTCTCATAACTGATGCGCAAGGGCAAGCAGTTTTAACATTCACTTCCTCAACTCTTTGAGGTGTTATCCCTTTAGATAGGTCAGTACCATATCTTGAGGGAAGGAAGCCTTTGTTAAGATTTATATATAAGGTGCACTACTAATGCAACGGTCCCAATACCCTCTTCTCTTTTGCTTCTGAACACTTTCAGAACTAAGAGGTTTCCTTGAGATTATATCTCAAGGTATGGAATTGTCAGTCTATAGAATACTTATTATTATCCTTATATCATTTCAAATGATTAGGATATCATATACATTTAGCACGATGAACACAATGACACTCCCACTAAGCTTCACATGTTTCATCAAGATTCCATCTGAAATCATAACATTTATGATTTCATCAGATCCAATGTTCCAACTACAAGAAGCTTATTTGAGTCCATAGATGGAATTCATTCTGCTTGCACACCTTGCTGCCTCAACTATGAAGCCTTGGGGCTACTTCATATGAATATCCTCGAAGAGGTATTCATAGAGGAATGCAATCTTGACTCACATCTTGAAGATGTCATAGTCAACATGTGTAGCTATAGTTAGCAATATTCTGATGGGTTTAAGCATGGTCACTGAAGAGCAAGTCTCATCGCAAGCAATGTCTTATCTTCGGTGTGTAACTTATGGATATGAACTATGCTTTGAAGGTCTCTACCTTCTCATCAGGTTCCCTTTTTCTCTTGAAGATCCATTTACACCTTAACAAGTCTTACCCGTATAGGTGGATCCTTGAGGGTCCATATACATCACTTGTATATGAAGTGTACTTTAGACTTAATTGCTAACTTCCATCTTTCCATGTCATGATCTTCATAAGCTTCATCACATGAAGTTCGATCAATGTCAGATTTCTCTGACACATGGAATCCATCCTCAAACACATTTGAAGAGGTATTAGTGTTTCATCTTTAATTGTCCTTTTAGTTTCCAATTTCAAGAGCCTCATTATCTTCTCAAGATTAAATGAGTTCTTTCATTTCATTTTCATCTTGATTCTCAAGAGAGTCATCCTTTAAGAATCATATCCTTAGAGATGAGATCTTTTAAGAATCTCAAGGTCATAAAGTAGGTATCTAATACCATCCTTTATTTTACTAATGAAGTGTCACTCTCTTGTGCTTGATTTCATCTTACTTGCATCCATGACAAAGTTATGGACCAAGCAACCTTTTAATCCTCAAGTGTCCAACACTAGGCTAGGCTCCAAACCATAGCTTATGAGGATGCAGATTTAGATATGCATGGAATCTCATTAAGGATAAATATTGTAGTCATATATACCTTGGAAACTAAGAGGTAATTATGCTAACATTCATCATTGACCAAATCATGTCATACATGATCTAATTGTATCTCCCTACAACTCCATTGAGTTTAGGTGTATTAGGAGGATTAAGATAGGAATGATATTCCTTTCTCTATAAGGTATTCTTTGAATCATCTAATAGATATAATCTACCTTGATTAGATAAAATTTATTTCATCTTCCTTCAAACTTTGGTTCTGAACTAAAATTGTAAAATCTTTGAACATTTCAAAGGTTTCTAAAGTGAAAGGAAGAAAACTCATATCACAATTAATCATCAAATGATATCACATATCAACAATGTTTATTATGATACATATGATCTACATACATCAGTATGTATGAGATCTTGAATACCTTGGCATCTAACACCATTCTCAAAGAAGGGTGCATTGGACATTTTCTACTTTGAATACAATATTCACAAGTATGTAAGATTTGAAATTTCAGACAATCTAAAGTTTCATCTCTTACCAGTCTATTAATCTCATCAATAGACATGTCCAAGATTTGATGTCAGATCATTGTCAAATGATCTTCATTCTCATATTGATCCTTTTAAGGTTTAATTTTTAGTATTAGAAATTTTAATGAACCATTCATTAATTTTCTAATTTAGTAGAGTCCTCCAGATATTAGATTACTATCTGAAATATATCCATCATAATTCTTTATGATAGGTCTATTCCAGAATTCATGTTTATTCCCAACATTTAAAATTAAACAATGAATGTATTCTAATATATGGGTTATAGAGACATGCTCTAAGACTAAGGGCTCTCCCACTAAAAACATGAAGTCTATCTATCCAACAGGGATTGTTGTAACAATTACATCAATACCCATGTAGATGGCTATGAAACCTTAAGATCAAATTTTCTAGTCTTCTAAACACATGCATCCAATTTCAAGTGTTATTAGAAGATTGGGACACAATTATTAGACTTCTAATCTTATCCAATAAGAAAGTCAATTTCAATGATTATATGTAGATGTAGATTATTCCGATGCACTATCCGAAGCCTTCTCTAAGGATCCTAGATAGACTTGATAGTCATACTATCAACATATCAGCTCATTGCAGTATTGGCATTTATTCGACCCTTTGGATGTCATATGTGTGTGGAAACCATAGAAGTAAATCCAACTCTTTGACTTTTCTTCTAACTTGGGGTCAGACCCATGCTTCCACTACGCTCCTTTCAACTCTAAACAACCATTGCTTAAGACAAAGGAACTCTTATGTTGAATTCAAAAATTTTCAATATAAGAGTATTTCAACATTTATGTATGCTTCATTTAATTCATACAATATGAATACTATGAAGTTTCATGAATGACTTGAGTATAAACAATAGAATGATGACACTCATCGTATCTACATCCATCTAAACTCTTAAAGACTTTTGGTTCAGGCAGGTACTCAAACAGTTTAAATACATCATCTCTTATAGAGCCACCATTCTGCATGATGCTGTGAACCATATCATTCATGATTAAATGTTGAAAGCACATATGTATGCCAGACCATCTTCTTCGGTTTTTATAAGGATTATTTGACAATTACGATCATCATCGACATGTCACTTCCAAAGTACGTTCGATGAGAGATCAATACTATAGAAACATACCAACCATAAGGTTGCAGACCTATTGTCTATTTAATTGTCATTCCTTATTATTATGAGGAAGCTTGCACATTGCAACCACATACATTATGTGTCCAACTGCAAGTACAATATCTTGATCATGGATCCAATCCATGACATTTTACTGGTTATTATTGAGTATAATCCTGAGTGGGTTTAATGAAGGATTATCTAAAATAAGAAATTTGCATATATATATACACGTGTTTTACTTTGATTTAGGAATTTTATATCAAAATTTTCCTACCTTGTTAACACTAAAAGTTCATTCCCTTAATCACTTTCAATGTAAGGGATATACTTAATATATCTCTAGCAAGATCTCGGATCTCCTTTCTTATCTTTGTCACATCCTAATAATACGAGAACATGTTACTCGAATAAAAAGAAGCGAGAACACATTCTGCCTTGCAAGTCCAACTTGCATCTCCCAATTCGGTCTTTAACACCCGGGCCTACCACCCCTAAGGCGATGTTGACCCGTTATTAATTGAACCAACCGTCAGCAAAATACAACTCGCTATGCGCAATCTAATATCACCCCAATAATACGAGGACTTGATATTGGGGCCATTACACATACGTCGTTACTCTTTCAAGAAGCAAAGAGCCCGATCCAAATGTCTTGTATGCAGGAGCTGTCACTTCGGACATGCATCTCTGACATACAATCTCTAGCGACGGTACCATTTGCCTTGATGGGAGACTATAGATGTTACTTATGTCATCCTCCACCTCATATTCAAATTCTAATTAATCAGTATGGATCATATTCATTATGATCAATTCTTCCAAGGGAAATAGCAACTCTATTCATAATAGAGTGTTTTAATTTTAATTGGATTCCAATTAATTTAATCACATTATATTAATGATTCAATTAATATCCAACAAACATTTTTAATCGTTACTTGAAAATATGGTATTATCTCAAATACATATTATTTCGAATTTTAATAATTAGAAAAATACATCATGATATCTCAAGCATTATCCGTTCTCTACCCATTGTCATGGCCAGTACCGACGAGAGTGAGATCGCACATGGTGCAACCTGCTACCCCAACGCTCCTTGACTAGACACCATATCCGCCTCAGGGAAAAATAATGCCAAGTCAATCACTTTGTACTTGGGATGATAATCGGTTTTTCAACCAAAGTTATACCACATAATAGTAATCAAAACCATTTTGATAAACATTATGAGGAGCTTTGCTTAACTAATCCCCAATCCTATTCAAGCAACTTGAATGTTGGAAAGTGTATGGTATAACCAATTTGTAATCTAGATCATATCTAATCAATTATTGGTTAAGACAATGTCATTTAATGAAATAATTATCGTATTTAAATATTTCATAAATATTTATCAATAATTATCTCAAGAAATTAACAATTAATTTCTATAAAAAATAAATGACAATCACATGGTTCATGATCAAGTATGCAATTTCCAGCAATGACCCCTACTTACTGAAATTAGCATATCTCAATCAATTTAAATCCAAATTAAGAAAAATCATCTTCTAAAGTTTTCTAATTTGATTTAAAGCAGAATCCAAGTGATTATTACGTATTTATAGGCATATCAAAACAGTAACTAACTCTTTAATAACGTCATTATTTGCCATCCCCGAAACAGTGGATATAGGTTCATTAAAATGATCACATCTTGAGTTATCAGATTCCAAATCAAACAAACTCAAATCCCACGATTTCCTTAATTAATGGGGAACATTATACAATGATATTTTTGTGTTTAATCATTTTAAACAGGGCCGAAAATAATCACAAAATAGGGCTGCGAAAATAAAATGCGATAAAATTTTCACAATCACTAATGAGTTCAAGTCTTCCTAGGTTCATGGATCGTATCCATAACATCGAACTTGGCTCTGATACCACTTGGAGGATATGGAGAGATCCTTAAGCGCATTACGAAAGCGTGATGATCACATCGTATGCGATCAGGAGCGACTAGTCGCACTAGTTGCTCGAGGCAGCGGAATTTAAAATTTTTTAATGTGTTGAAACCACGTGATCCAGGAATACTTCTAGGATCATTTCATCTAAACCACAATTGGGTATAAGCTTTACCTCTTGAAACGTGGTTGCGATCGAGTCTCTAAATGAAGAGACTTCCTGTCTCAAGTCCGATCCGACGGATGAGACGCTTGCGAGTGCGTTGATGAGACGTGTCCTTCTCACAATCCATGTTGATGATCCAAGCGGTGAATCTTCTGATCTCATCACACGAGATCTGGCGTCTTCTTCACGAGTGAGGCGCACCGAAGGAGACGGAGATCCACGAGCGGATACTCCGATAACATAACGACGATGCTGCGGTGATGGCAACTCTCTCAAGGGCTCCTTGGTGGACGACCACAAGAGAGAGAGGGAGAGAGCATTTGGCATGTAGAGAGAGAGAGAAGAGAGCATATGTTGTTGTCGTAAATGTGTAACTCGAAGAGCAAGGGGTACCTCTTCTTATATAGGGTTTTGGGATCCATAGATCTCAATCCATGGACAACACAAAATCACTGGTTGAGATTGATTTGTATTTCTTTCAATGGCCATGATGTTGTTGTAAAAAACATAACAACAATTGATTTAATTTAAATTAATATATATTGATAATTCAATATAAATCAATTCGAAATTAAATCACTTTAACTAATCCGAGATAATGAGGAGATTGACTATATCTCCTAAAGAAGGGGGGCGGCTACTCATTTGAGATAGAATGGGTCTATCTCCTCAAAATCTCATGAGATCTTATTATCGCATGAGATCTCCAAGATTTACAACAATATTTGTTGGAAATTATTTCACAAAAATAATTCATAATTATCTTGTGAACATTGCAATCATGCCAATGAAAAAATATGAATCACATTCACATCCTAAAACAAAATGTAAATTATATTTTCAATTAATCATCCAATGTGAATCCAATTCACATCAATAATTAATTAACAAATATAAATCACAATATGCTCTCTTTAATATATTATAAATTAAATTTGTAATATACGTGATTAATATGGATAGTGGTATCAACATTTTTCATATCCATGATAATTAAATCACATTTAATCATCTTGGATCTCTTATTCTCATGTGCCCAAATAATATGTATCACATTCACATTACTCACATCTTTGATAATTAAATCACGTTTAATTATCTTAGATTACTATCCTTATAATATGAATCAAATTCATATTGTTCCTGATAATTAAATCGTATTAGTTATCCACTTTCTCAATGCTCGGATACATATATCAACAATGAAATTATCCATGAACTCTTTCAAGGATAATGCGCTTTTTCCGCGGATATTTGGAGATAAGGACATGACGATTGTATTGTTCCACATATAGTGACTTGGATATTGAGATCACATCTCAAATCTAGATCTTGTGGACCTCCCATAGATGCTTGATTAAATCAAGACCATAAATTTAATCTTCTCATTACATTTGAATCACATTCAGATCAATGTCCATCAGTTGGACTAAGATCAGATTACTTCTCTATGAGAGGAGTCACTAAAATTCAAACCTATTTCATCACTCCCTCGGAATGGAAGCGTCATGGTTATACAATCGTTTATGATCACATCACCCTCCGGCATTCCTAATACATGTACATCGTGCATATTGGAAGACTCAGAACAAACTCGAAGCTTTAGATCTCTTTTAGACTGTCTCCTTCAGGATTTTATCATTAAGGTTCTCATTCGATCATCGGGAGTTGGTATCGATCATAGACTTTCCAAAAAGCATATATCATACCTAGGTGTTGATCATATACTTTCCAATAGCATATATCAAACCTTACAATTCAGTTAAGCTTCCAAAGCGAGAAGACCATGCGTGGAATTTTACTCTTCCCTGTTGGACATGCGAGCCCACGGCGAGCCATTATGCAATAAATGTTATTGCGAATATCATTCCGTGATCTGAAATGAAGAATACATAATTTGCATAATAGGTCCATTAGTACAATTAGGGTTATGTACCATGGCCATATAATGATCATACAGCTACTGATTCAATTATTGAATCATAGAGGCTGGTGCTTAGATGAATATCTAATGAGTTAGATTGAGGACTCGTCAAGCACCGTCAAATGATTATTAAGAGATGATCTCCAGCCAGAGTAGGAGATGGCAATCCTATCTCAGTTAGGCTGATATCTGACCGACCTCTTGATGCATGTCCTCTGCATAGGAATATAGATTCGGAGGTGTCAGATTAGTTAGGTCAAAGAGTTGACTTAACGAGATCGAGATAACCAAAGTCCTATATCGTATGCTGTCATGATACAGGCACACATC
This sequence comes from Ottelia alismoides, assembly GCA_037367405.1. Taxonomy (NCBI): domain Eukaryota; kingdom Viridiplantae; phylum Streptophyta; class Magnoliopsida; order Alismatales; family Hydrocharitaceae; genus Ottelia; species Ottelia alismoides. The sequence goes on along the minus strand of JAZKJV010010218.1, from coordinate 34,679 downwards.
CTCTGACCGGAGACAGATGTGTCACTATATGTTTGAGTATGTACATTTGGCAGACCAATAGGTTGATGACCTAATCAAGGTCTATACACCGGCGCGCTGGTGTGCATATAAGGGCATATGAGTAGTATGATCTCTCAAAGGGATCATACAGGTTCAGTTACTGAACCGGAAGACATGAGCTCACTCATGAGATATTGGGAAGAATCAAATTCCATGCGCATGGTCGTCTTGCTTTGGAAGCTTGACTGAATTTGTAGGTTTGACATATACTTTTGGAAAGTATATAATCAAGACCTAGGTATGATATATGCTTTTGGAAAGTATATGATCGATACCAACTTCCAATGATCGAATGAGAAACTTACTGATAGAACCCTGAAGTAGACAATGTAAAGTTGATCTAATACTTCGGGTTTATTCTGAGTCTTCCAGTATGCAGGATGTACAGGTATTGGGAATACCTGAGGGTGATGTGATCATAAACGATTGTATAACCATGACGCTTCCATTCCTAGGGAGTGATGAAACGGGTCTGGATTTTAGTGACTCCTCTCAGTAGAGAAGTAATCTGATCTTAGTCCAAATGTTGGACATTGATCTGAATGTGATTCAGATGCAATGAGAAGATTAGATTTGCGGTTTTGATTTAATCAAGCATCTATGGGAGGCCCGCGATCTAGATTTGAGATACGATCTCAATATCCATGTCACTATACGTGGAACAATACAATCGCCATGTCCTTATCTCCAAGTATTCGCGGAGAAAGCGCATTATCCTTGAATGGGTTCCGGATAATTTCATTGTTGATAATATGTATCCGAGCATTGAGAAAATGGATAATTAAATGTGATTTAATTATCATTATTAATATGAATTTGATTCATATTATAAAGAGAGTTATCTAAGATAATTGAATATGATTTAATTATCGAAGATGTGAATAATGTGAATGTGATTCATATTATTTGAACACATGAGAAAAAGAGATCCAAGATGATTAAATGTGATGTTATTATCATGGATGAGAATAATGTGGATAGCAATATCCAATTATTCATAATATATTATAAATGTGATTTATAATGTATTAGATAGAGCTAATTATAATTTATATGTGTTGATTAATTATTATGTGTATTGGATACACATTGTGTAATTAATTGACAATGCAAATTATAAGTTGTTTTGGGTTGTGAATATGATTAACAATTTTTCCATGGCAAGATTGCAATATTCTCAAATATAATTGTGAATTATTTTTGAAGAATAAAACCCAACAAATTTGTTGCAAATAAATAAAGAGAGATTTCCATGGAGATATGCAATCTCATGAATTATCATGAGATTGCTCTCCTCATGGAAAGAGTGGGCGGCACATTATTCCTAATAGGAATGTGTGGCCGTCCACATGGAAGGTGCATGGAGATGAAATCTCCATGCACATTCTCTCCTTATTTATTGGTTTGATTTAGGACTAATTTATATTCGATTTTGTCAAATATATTTTAACCTAAATTTGTTGGTTTTACCAACAACAATCTTGACCATTGGATTGACATAAATCAATCTCATCCATTGATTTTACATGTCACATGGATTGAGATCCATGGATCCCAAAACCCTATAAATAAAGAGGCCTACCATGCTCTCTATTGACATGCAATATTTGAGCAAACTCTCTCTCTCTCTTTCTCTACTCGACAGCCCTCTCTCCCTCTCATGTGGCCATCCACCATGGATGACCTAGAGAGGTTCTCCATCACCGCGACACGTCGTTATGCTGCTCGTTCGTCTGCTCGTGAATCTCTGTCTCCTTCGGTGTGCCTCGCTCGTGAAGAAGACGTCGGATCTCGTGTGTCGAGATCAGGAGATCCGCCACTTGGATCATCAACATAGATTGCGAGAAGCACGCGGTTCATCCCCGCGCTCGCAAGCGTCTCCTCCGTCGGATCGGACTTGAGACAGGAGGTCTCTTCGTTTAGAGACTCGATCGCAACCACGGTTCAAGAGGTAATCCTATTACTTGTTTGTGGTTTAGACGAAACGATCTGAGAAATGTTCTTGGATCATGTGGTTTCGTCGTAAGAAAAAATTTTTAAATTCCGCTGCATTGAGCAACTAGTGCGACTAGTTGCTCCTCGTCGTATTCGATACGACGCTCACGCTTCCGTGACGTGCTTGAGGATCTAACCATATCCTTCAAGTGGTATCAGAGCCAGGTTGATGGTTTCGAATATGATTCGCAAACCGAGGACGACTTGGGTTCGTTAAGGTCGCGAAAGTTTTTATCGCATTTGATTTCGCAGATCTGTTTAGTAAATAAATTCGACACTGTTTAAATTGTTTAAACACGAATTTAATAATGGATTTTGTTCCCCATTAAATAAGGAAACCATAGGATCTGAGTTTGCGTAAATCGGATTTCGTATGCTCGAGATATGGTTGTTTTAATGAACATGTATTCATTGTTACGGGAACTGCGAATCTTAACGTAATTAAGGAGTTAACTACTGTTTAGAGACGCCTCGAAATGCGTGCAAATCACATAGATTCTGTTGTAAATCAAATTAGCAAACTATAGAAACTTACTTTACTTAATTTGGATTTAAATTGATTGAGATATGCTAATTTTAGTAAGTAGGGGTCACTGCTGAAATTACTTTCCTAATCAAGAACCATGTGATTGTCAATTAATGAAATTAATTATTAATTTCGAGAAATAATTATGAAAAATATTTGAGTAATATTGGAAGATGAATATTTCCTTAATTGACTTGGCCCCAACCAATTAATTGATTAGATTTGATCTAAATCATAATTGGAAACACAATCATCAAACTCCTTGCTTGAATAGGACTGGGAATTTGTCTAGCAAATTTCCTTATAATGAAAATTGTTTTGATTACTATATGGTATAATTTCGGTTGAAGAACCGATGATCATCTCAAGTACAAATTAATCAATTTGGCATTATCCTTTCCCGATGCGGATATGGTGTCTAGTCGGGGATCGTTGGGGTAGCGGGTTGCAACGTATGCGGTCCGTCCCACTCCCGCCAGTACTAGCCATGACAGCGGGTAGGGCCGGGATAATGTCCGAGGGATTAAGATGTATTTTTCTAATTATTAAAATACGAATTAATACGTACTTTGAGAATAATACCATATATATTCAAGTAAGACAATCAAGTTTGATTGATTGAATTGGATTGATAATTAATTTAATATAATTGAGTTAATTATGTCCAATTAAAATACTCTAATATGATTGGAGTTAATAATTCCCTTGGAAGAATTAATTGTATGAATGTGATTCATAGTAATTAATTAAATTTTAATAAGAGATGGAGGATCACATAAGTGACAACCATGGTCTCCCGTCAAGGCGAAGGGTTCCGTCGCCAGATATCGTATGTGGGAGACGCCTGTCCGAAGTGACAGCTCTTGCATGTAATCCATTTGGACCGGGCTCGTCGCTTCTCGAAAGAGTAAGGACGTATGCGTAGTGATCCCAATATCGGGTCCTCATATTATTGGGGCGATATTGGATTGCGCATACCGAGTTGTATTCCTGATGACGGTTGGTTCGATTAATGATGGGTCAACATCACCTTAGGGGTGGTGGGCCCGGGTGTTAAAGACTGAATTGGGAGATGCAGTTGGACTTGCAAGGCGGAATGTGTTCTCGCTTCTTTTTATCCGAGTTGTAGGTTCTCATATTATTGGGATGCAACAAATATAAGGAAGGAGATCCCAGATCTTGCTTGAGATATAATGGTAAGTATATCTCTTACATTGAAAGTGAAGTAAAGGGAATGAACTTTCATTGTTGACATGGCAAGACAACTTTGATATAAAAAATTCCTAAATCAAAGTAAAACATGTATATATATAAATATATACCCTTACGCAAATTTCTTATTTCAGATAATCCTTCATTAAACCCACTCAATGTTATACTCAATAATAACCAGTAAAATATCATGGATTGGACTCATGATCCAGATATTGTACTTGCAACTGGACACATAATGTATGTGGTTGCAATGTGCAAGTTTCCTCATAATAATGAGGAATGATAATTAAATAAGACAATAGGACTAAAATCCTAGGGCTTGTATGTCTCTATAAGTCTTGATCTTATCGAATGTACTTTTGAAGTGACATGTCGATAATGATCGTAATTATCAAATAATCCTTATAAAATTCTAAGAAGATGATCTGGCATACATATGTGCTCTCGACATTTAATCATGAATGATGTGGTTCTCTGCATCATGCAGAATGGTGGCTCTATAAGAGATGATGTATTCAAATTGTTTGAGTACCTACCTGAACCAATATTTTAAGAGTCTAGATGGATGTAGATACGCTGAATGTCATCATTCCACTATCTATACTCTAGTCATTCATGAAGCTTCATAATATTCATATTGTATAGACTTAAATGAAGCTTGTATAAATGTTGAAATACTCTTATATTGAAATTTTTGATTTTAACATAAGAGATCCTTGGTCTTGAGCAATGGTTGCTTATAGACAAAGGGAGCGCAGTGGAAGCATGGGTTGGACCCAAGTAAGAGGTATAGTCAACGAGTTGACTGCACTTCTGTGACTTCTATATGACATCCAAAGAGTTGGATGAATGCCAATACTGCAAAATATTGATGTGTTGATAGTATAACTATCAAATCTATCTAGAATCCTTAGAGAAGGAATCGGATAGTACATCAGAAAAATCTACATACAATCATTGAAATTGACTTACTTATTTGATAAGATAAAGTCTAATAATTGTTTCTCAATCTTCTAATAACACTTGCGATTGGTTGCATATGTATTAGAATATTAGAAATTTGATCTTAAGGTTTATTAGTCATCCATGTTGAAAGTGATGCAAGTGTTGCAATAATTTCCATTGGATCAATAGATTTCATATTTTCAGTGGGAGCCCTTAGTCTTAGAGAATGTCTCTATGACCTAGATATTAGAATACACTCATTGTTTATTTCTAATTGTTGGATATAAACATGAATTCTGTAATAAATCCATCATAAAGAATTATGATGGAGATATTTCAGATAGTAATCTAAAAATCTAGTGGATTCTACTAAATTAGAAAATTAATGAATGGCTCATTAAGATTTCTAATATTGAAAATTAAACCTTTAAAGATCAATAGGAGGATAAAGATCATTTGACAATGATCTGGCATCAAGTTTTGGACATATGTCTGTTGATGAGATCAATGGACTAGTAAGACATAAAACTTTAGATTGTCTAAAGATTCAAATCTCACATACTTGTGAATATTGTATTCAAAGTAAAAAGGTCCAATACATCCTTCCTTGGGAAAGGTGTAAGATGTCAAGATATTCATGATCTCATACATATTGATGTATGCAGATCATCTATATCATAGTAAACATTATGGATATGTGATATCTGTTAATGATTATGTATGATATGAAATTTCTTCTCTTCACCTATTAAACCTTTGAAATGTTCAAAGATTTCACATTTTTGATTTAGAACCAAAGTTTGAAGGAAGATGAGATGAATTTGATCTAACCAAGGTAGCCTGTACCTATTAGATGAATTCAAGAAATACCTTATGGAGATATGAATATCATTCCTATCTCAATCCTCCTAATGAACCTTAACTCAATGGAGTTGTAGGGAGATATAATTGATCATGTGACATGATTTAATCAATGATTAATCCTAGCATAATTATCTCTTAGCTTCCAAGTTGTATATATGTAGTAGAGACTACATTATATACTTAATAGGGTTCCATGCATGTAAGCTGGAGTCTAGCACTAGAGAGTGCTACTTCATTAGGAAATTAAAGGATGGTATTGTATACCTACTTTATGACCTTGAGATTCTTAAAAGATCTCATCTCTGAGAATGTGATTATTAGAGGATGACTCTCTTAAGAATCAAGATAAAATGAAGTAAAGGAACTCATTTAATCTTGAGAAGATAATGAGGCTCCTGAAATCAGAAACTAAAAGAATAATTGAAGATGAAACATTAATACTTCTTCAAATAAGTTTGAGGATGTATTCCATGTGAAAAAATGATCGGACTTCATGTGATGAAGTTCCTGAGGATCATGACACGGAAAGATGGATGTGAGCAATAAAAGTCTAATGTAGATTTCATATACAAGTGTTGTATTTGGACCCTCGAAGATCCACCTATATGGGTAAGACCCATCAAGGTGTAGATGAATCTTCAAAAGAAAGAGGGAACCTGATGAGAAGGTAGAGACCTTCAAAGCACGGTTCCTAGCCATGAGCTACACACCGAAGAGAAGACATCGCTAGCGATGAGACTTGCTCTCTGGTGACCTTGCTTTAACCCATCAGAATAATGCTAACTATAGCTACACAACTTGACTATGATATCTTCATGATGTGAGTCAAGATTGCATTCCTCTATGAATACCTCTCTAAGGATATTCATATGAAGTAGCCCCAGGGCTTCATGGTTGAGGAAAGAAAGGTGTGCAAGCTAAAGAACTCCATCTTTGGACTCAAATAAGCTTTTTGTAGTTGGATCATAAGATCTGATGAAATTATAAATGTTATGATTTCAGATAGAATCTTGATGAACCATGTGAAGCTTAGTGGGAGTCCCATTGTGTTCATCGTGCTAAATATAGATATTATCCTGATCATTTGGAATGATCTAAGGATGATAATAATAAGTGTTTTATAATCTGGTAATCCCATACCTCGAGATATGATCTCAAGGATACCTCTTAGATCTTAGTTCTGAAGTTGTTCAGAAGCAAAGAGAAAAAGGATATTGGGACTTTCACATTTTGTAGTACACCTTGGACATATTCTATTCTTAGAAATACCAAGAAAGGCTTCCATCCCTTAAGATATGGTACTGACCTATTTAAAGGGATAGCACCTCAAAAAGTTGAGAAAGTGAATGCTAGAACTGCTTGCACTTGTGCATCAGTTACGAGAAGCTGAGTGTATGCTGGATGTGTACGAATACCAGATGTCTGCCATGCAGTGGGAGTAGTAAATTGTTGCTAATCCTACTATGGAGATAAAATACTTGATTGCAGTAATAATAAAATCTTCATAGATGATAAGATTTTTGAGATAGTGATCTCAAAGTCTTATCTTCAAGTACTTAAGACTTTATAGATAGTGATCTAAAAGGTCTTAACTTTGGAGATAGTGATCTTCAGCGATGAAGGTATTCTGATAAGGATTATGGAAATACTGGTTATAACAATAGTGTCAAGGACCCTATAATAGTTTTAACAAGAATGAGTATTGGTTGCATGAGATGCAACATTCGCATTAGATGCGAGCACTGTTACTGGGGATATGCAAGTGCCGTAAAAGGACTTGGCATAGTCTCGCGGGAACAGAGTGACTGATCAACTTACCTAGCTATTTTCTTGATAGCCTATGATTGTCACATGAGTGTGGGTTTAAATGATTAGCCCATTAATGGCTCTTTGGGCTAGTGGGAGATTGTTGGACATGCGAGCCCACGACGAGCCATTATGCAATAAATGTTATTACGAATATCATTCCTTGATCTCAAATGAATAATACATAATTTGCATAATAAGTCCCTTAGTACAATTAGGGTTATGTACCATGGCCATGTTAATGATCATACAGCTGTTAATTCAATTATTGAATCATAGAGGTTGGTGCTTAGATGAATATCTAATGAGTTAGATTGAGGACTCGTCAAGCACCGTCAAATGATTATTAAGAGATGATCTCCAGCCAGAGTAGGAGATGGCAATCCTATCTCAGTTAGGCTGATATCTGACCGACCTCTTGATGCAGGTCCTCTGCATAGGAATAGAGATTCAGAGGTGTCAGATTAGTTAGGTCAAAGAGTTGACTTAACGAGATCGAGATAACCAAAGTCCTATATTGTATGCTGTCACGATACATGCACGCATCCTCTGACCGGAGACAGATGTGTCACTATATGTTTGAGTATGTACATTTGGCAGACCAATAGGTTGATGACCTAATCAAGGTCTATACACCGGCGCGCTGGTGTGCATATAAGGGCATATGAGTAGTACGATCTCTCAAAGGGATCATACAGGTTCAGCTACTGAACTGAAAGACATGAGCTCACTCATGAGATATTGGGAAGAATCAAATTCCATGCGCATGGTCGTCTCGCTTTGGAAGCTTGATTGAATTTGTAGGTTTGACATATACTTTTGGAAAGTATATGATCAAGACCTATGTATGATATATGCTTTTGGAAAGTATATGATCGATACCAACTTCCAATGATCGAATGAGAAACTTACTGATAGAACCCTGAAGTAGACAGTGTAAAGTTGATCTAATACTTCGGGTTTATTCTGAGTCTTCCAATAAACAGGATGTACAGGTATTGGAAATACCTGAGGGTGATGTGATCATAAACGATTGTATAACCATGACGCTTCCATTCCTAGGGAGTGATGAAATGGGTCTGGATTTTAGTGACTCCTCTCAGTAGAGAAGTAATCTGATCTTAGTCCAAATGTTGGACATTGATCTGAATGTGATTCAGATGCAATGAGAAGATTAGATTTGCGGTCTTGATTTAATCAAGCATCTATGGGAGGCCCGTGACCTGGATTTGAGATATGATCTCAATATCCATGTCACTATACATGGAACAATACAATCGCCATGTCCTTATCTCCAAGTATTCGCGGAGAAAGCGCATTATCCTTGAATGGGTTCAGGATAATTTCATTGTTGATAACATGTATCCGAGCATTGAGAAAATGGATAATTAAATGTGATTTAATTATCATTATTAATATGAATTTGATTCATATTATAAAAAGAGTTATCTAAGATAATTGAATATGATTCAATTATCGAAGATGTGAATAATGTGAATGTGATTCATATTATTTGAACACATGAGAAAAAGAGATCCAAGATGATTAGTGATTTAATTATCATGGATGAGAATAATGTGGATAGCAATATCCAATTATTCATAATATATTATTAATGTGATTTACAATGTATTAGAGAAAGCTAATTATAATTTATATGTGTTGATTAATTATTATGTGTATTGGATACACATTGTGTAATTAATTGACAATGTAAATTATATGTTGTTTTGGGTTGTGAATATGATTCACAAATTTTCCATGGCAAGATTGTAATATTCTTAAATATAATTGTGAATTATTTTTGAAGAATAAAACCCAACAAATTTGTTGCAAATAAATAAAGAGAGATTCCCATGGAGATATGCAATCTCATGAAATATCATGAGATTGCTCTCCCCATGGAAAGAGTGGGCGGCACATCATTCCTAATAGGAATGTGTGGCCGTCCACATGGAAGGTGCATGGAGATGAAATCTCCATGCACATTCTCTCCTTATTTATTGGTTTGATTTAGGACTAATTTATATTTGATTTTGTCAAATATATTTTAACCTAAATTTGTTGGTTTTACCAACAACAATCTTGACCATTGGATTGACATAAATCAATCCCATCCATTGATTTTACATGTCACATGGATTGAGATCCATGGATCCCAAAACCCTATAAATAGAGAGGCCTACCATGCTCCCTATTGACATGCAATATTTGAGCAAACTCTCTCTCTCTCTCTCTCTCTTTCTCTACTCGACAGCCCTCTCTCCCTCTCATGTGGCCGTCCACCATGGATAACCTAGAGAGGTTCTCCATCGCCGCGGCATCGTCGTTATGCTGCTCGTTCGTCTTCTCGTGAATCTCTGTCTCCTTCGGTGCGCCTCGCTCGTGAAGAAGACGTCGGATCTCATGTGTCGAGATCAGGAGATCCGCCACTTGGATCATCAACATGGATTGCGAGAAGCATGCGGTTCATCCCCGCGCTCGCAAGCGTCTCCTCCGTCGGATCGGACTTGAGACAGGAGGTCTCTTCGTTTAGAGACTCGATCGCAACCACGCTTCAAGAGGTAAATCCTATTACTTGTTTGTGGTTTAGACGAAACGATCCGAGAAGTGTTCTTGGATCATGTGGTTTCGTCGTAAGAAAATTTTTTTAAATTCCGCTGCATTGAGCAACTAGTGCGACTAGTCGCTCCTCGTCGTATTCGATACGACGCTCACGCTTCCGTGATGCGCTTGAGGATCTAACCATATCCTTCATTTCCAATATTCTCATGAATGAGCTCATGTCTTCCAGTTCTGCAATGAACCTGTATGGTCCCTTTGAGAGATCGTATTACTCATATGCCCTTGCATGCACACCAGCATGCCGGTGTATAGACCTTGGTTAGGTCTTCAACCTATTGGTCTGCCAAATGTACATACTCAAACATATAGTAACACATTTATCTCCGGTCAGAGGATGTGTGCCTATATCGTGACAACATACGACATAGGTCTTTGATTATCTCAATCTTGTTAAGTCAATTCTTTGGCCTAGCTAATTTGACACCTCCGAATCTCTATTCCCATGTAGAGGACTTGCATCAAGAGGTCGGACAGATATCAACCAAAATGAGAAAGGATTGCCATCTCCTACTCAGGCTGGAGATCATCTCTTAACAATCATTTGACGGTGCTTGATGAGTCCTCAATCTAACTCTTTAGATATTCATCCATGCACCAGCCTCTATGATTCAATAATTGAATCAACACAACTGTATGATCATTAAGATGGCCATGGTACATAACCCTAATTGTACTAAGGGACCTGTTATGCAAATTAGTTATTATTCATCTCATATCAGGGAATGATATTTGCAATAACATTTATTGCATAATGGCTCACCGTGGGATCGCATGTCCAACATTTTTTGGTAGATAAAGAAAAACAAAAACGAAAAGAAGAAAAGACAGATGAAGATAGAAGAAGAGATCGAAGAGTATGTACACATCACTCCCCTTATACTTAAAGGTAAAAGAGCCCTAAGTATAGGCAACGACAAGAGTGATGAAATGGAATGAAGAAAGAACACTTGTCTCGTACCCCCTATACTTAGGATGAAGTACGTCCTAAGTAAGGCACACACGAAAATGGGGTGGACGAACGATGCGGTAGATAGAAGGAGGTAAACGAAAGCGAATATACAAGAGATGGATGTACAAAGGTCAAGAAGGTCGAAAGTGTTCCTTCTTGCGAGACCATTTAGGAATGGATCTAACAAGGTGTAGGTCGATATCGGGGTCCTCAGAAACTGACCGATCATGATCGACTTGGGGAAGGTCCTCAATGGTAACAAAGCAGAAAGGTGCGAACGGGTCAATGGAAGAAGTGTGGCTAGGTCTGGCCTTGGGTGTCTCAGCTAGGTCAAAACAAAAGGGAACGAACTCATCTGTGGAAGTAGTAGGGTCGTGTTCATCCTCTAAGGTCTCAATCGGATCATCATTCTCATCAAAAGGCCCGAATTCATTGATGAACGCAACAAGATCAAATTCAGCCTTTTCAGTCTCACAAATGCCTGCCCCTCCACTCAAGGTATCAATCATGTAAATCCCACGGATGTCATCAACACATCGCCAAGTACCAGAAGAGGGAAGTCCAAGGTCTATGCTTTCTGAGTCTTCCTCCTTGGAGAGGCATTCTCGAGTCTCAGTAGAATCCAACATGCAGTAAAAATATCCGATAGTCTCATCAAGGTCATTGTCCTCGGGGTCAGCTAACATAGGTATTATGTTATCAGATGTAGGTCTCTGGTCCGTTGTAGGTGCAGTGATGACCACATCGCTTATGTCAACAAGAAATAAGCGAATCTCTCCTGATCCATAATCAATGACGACTCTCGCAGAGGCGAGAAAAGGTTGTCCCAGGATGATTGGAGAGTGCTCCCCAGTAGAGGTCTACATGGGCAATACGACAAAATCGACAGTATAGTTCATGCCTTGAATTCAAATGACAGCATTCTCTAGAATATCATTCGACCTCTTGATAGATCCATTAGCAAATTAGATGATCATCCTAGTTTCTTTGAGCGTCCCTAAGTGAAGAGACTGTACCAACGAGAAGGGTATTATGCTAATTGAAGCACCACCGTTAAGGAGAGCGTGATCACATGAAAAATCAGAAATGGTGCATATAATGAATGGTGTGGCAGTATTCCCTTTCTTAGAAGATGGACGGTGGATGATGGCGTGGGCAGTGGCCATGGTCAAAATGTGACGCTCAGATCTGCTCCTCTACTTTCTCTTCTTGGGTTGATGAGCGGATAAATGGGTCATGGCCTGCAAAGAGGGGCATCAATGATCTTATGAATAGAGGCACCACTTCGGGTTAAGTCAACATTTTTTTGACTTTTTGGAACTCCTCCATACAAGGGAGGAGATCAAAATCATCATCTACACAAGGATTGCAAGGAGTAGTCTGTACAATGGCATCCTCGGGGTCAAGGGTGGGACATGAAGTGAATGAGTGTGTGGGCAAATAATCTAGCATGGGTGCCCTCTCCTCACAAGATGAATCAACCATGTGTCTCCCGAATTCTTTTTGTATTTTTATTTTTTCTCATTTTTTGTATTTTTGACGATTGCAAGCTCTCATGATCATCCTCAAGTGAATCCATATCCTCAACTGATGGAGCGACTTTCTAGCTCTTATTCAGACCAGTAAGATCATCAATCCTTGAATTCGTTTGCTCCATTAATCGGGCCATGTACTCAAGTGAGGTGTCCATGAGAGGTGACTCCAACAGGTCAGTCTCGGATGGATGCGGTGATGGAAAGTGGAAAAGTGGTGGTGGATAATAATCCGAGGGTTGATACTGTGTTTGGGGCGGATATATACAAAAAGAAAAATCAGGAACAAAGTCCTCCTCAAAAAATGGAGGTGGGCTAGTTGGAGGGTATGAGAGATCCATGAAAACTGGATAAAAAGCACTCCAGTCGGCCATTTTCGAATCAAAGAGAAGATGATCATGAGAACATGATAATCAAGTCATGAAATGTAAAGAGAAAGGCGTATATGCGCAGAAGGATCGCGGATGCACACAAACAATCACAAACAAACACACAAAAAAAATAAAAAATAACCCCTCAATTCACCTACGCAACTCAGCGAGGACCACAAAAATACGGTCTCTTTATCTTGTGTATTTCAGAGTTAGTTGAAAATCAACAAATAGTACAAATACTTAGGAAGTTTTATGGGATTTGGGCATTAGTCCTTAGTGTATACACGAGCAATGTAGAATGAATACAATGAGGGTATTACTCACCCCAAGACAACTAATTTTCTTTTTGGTATGTTATAGGGTCAAGTAATATTAACAATCCTAATTTTATTTGTTATCAACTTTTTTTTGAATTTTTAATAAGAATGCACGAATCCTATCAAGGAATCAATTCCTTTAGCAACCTAAGTGATCAAAATCAAGTGGAGATAGTTGGAAAAGTGACGCGAGGCAAAATCAATGATGCATGCTAAAGCGTAAATGCTCACCTTGCCTCCAGCTCTCTACGTTCAAGGATGTCAAGCAGAATTGAAACCTATCTATATGCAAATGCAAGCTGATGAAATCGTCCTAGGTACATGAATTGTTATTAACGTGAAGCACAAAATGTCAACTACTCAGATTTGAGATCAAGATCCGGTCTTCGATGCCGATCTTTGTCCACCACAACGGGTCATGCAAGCGCTGTATATGACCTCTCTCGGCACGCAGTCTTAAATCCAAATAATTAACAATTAAAATTTTCTAAGTCCAAATGAGACTATAGGTGCATGCAATGATATTAGGTATTTGGCCTTAAGACTATTGACAAGCAATCCTATGCTAGAGATCAATCACACAAAATAAAGAAAATAAAATCGTGAAACAAAATAAAAGAAAGGCGATAAAAATGAGAGAAAATCGATGAGGCCTCCAAGGAAACAATCTCTTGGGCAGTGGACTTCGTGAAATGTCGTAGTGTCCTAAGAGTGTCCTGAATATTACATAAATGTAGTCTCTCTCTCACTTCAAATTACAAATAAATAAATAAAATACAATATTATTGTCTTAAAATCTCCTCCAAGCTCTTCTTTGGTGCTTCCTTATGACAATTAGGTCAAAAGACCAGCTGACTTCACGTGGGTGCGCATGCGCTCCGAGTAGAGTGCCTCCCTCGACCGCATTTTTCGCAACAAATACAAACAAGGAGAGTGGTTAGACAATTCAACAATTAATATCAAATAAAAGAGAAAATAAAATAAAATAAAAATATGAATAGAAGAGACAAAGAAGACACAATCGACAAAATCAATCTATGTGCAGTTACTCCTCGGCAACATCGCCATTTGATAATCTAGGATTTTGCCGAAGTCTTGTCAATCCCCAAGGCGGATCTACAATCATCAAAGTGACCTTAGACGAAATCACAACAAATCAACAATTAACCCACAATAACAATCAAGCAATGAAAATAAAAGTGTGGAGTTAAAATTAATTTTATTTAACTCTACAAAAGATATGTATAGTGCAAGTAGTGTAAATTGTCGAACACAGGGAGCACAAAGGATAGATCGGGCAATGAAATGCATAAAAATGACTGTGTGAACTTCCTTATCTATTTTTTATGTGGGTTTTATATTATATTATATTTCATTTTGTTTTATATTTTTGTATTTTGTTTTTAATTTTATATTTTTATATTTCTTTTTTATATTTTTATATTTTGTATTTCCTTTTCTTTTAATTATCTAAGATAAGGATATATAAGATTATATATGCAATAATAGATAATAAAGATATTAATATAATTAAAAATAACTGAAAATTATAGGAATAAATATTTTTGGATTTTAAACAGTGTTTTACTATTTTTGTGATTTTTATTATTTTTTTAAATTTATTAATTTTAAAGTCAAAAATATCCCAAATCAGGGATTAAATAAATACTCGAAATTGAAAAAATAACAAATGTTATCCAAAATTCTTAAAATCAATATTAATATATAGATAATAATTTAATAAAATCATAAAATATGATATAATATTTTGGAATTTTTAGAATTTTAATAGATTTTTATAGAGGATTTTGGGGGTTTTCAATTTTTAAGAGTTTTCTTTTCATATTTTTATGGATTTTTGGTCTGAGGGTTAAAAATACTTAAATAAACAAAATACATTTTTTGATTGGAATTTTCAAAATATTTTTATATTTTTTATGGACTTTCTAAATCAAAGAGGGAATAAATGTGCTATAAACAATTTTTAATAAATATTAAAAAGTCCTAAATTGTAAAAATAAAATTAGGGTGGCATTAGAAGCAATAAGGAACCTAAAATTATTTTTATGATTTTTGGAGTACAATAGCTTTATTAAATAAATGCAACAAACATACAAAAATTCATGTACCGGCAGGGACATATATGTAATTTAAATAAAATTCAAGGGCCTTTCTATAATTTTCACACACTTTTATAACGGGAATAAAAAGTATCTGTGCTAAATCGAAACACAACAAATTCCAGGAGCCCACATGCAAAATACTCACCTCACGAGGGACGACATGTGAGGTGAGATGGTATGGACTAGAATGCAAATAAAAAAGTTTAGGGGCTATTTGTAATTCTTACAAAAAATAAATAAAGGTAGATGGATGTTTCTTGACTAATTATTAAATGCAAAAATTAGCTGGGTAGGAAATGCAAAATACCCAACTAAAGGGCATGATCGGACAGCTCCGGGATGTCACTTGCCACGTGTCGGACAGAGGTGCCTGATACCTCTTCACGGATCTATGCCCACGATTAGAACACGGATCATATCGGATAGTTGGTGGAGGCACAGATCCAACGATGGCTGGAGTGCAGGAAAATCAAGGCGAAGATTGACGACGTAGGAGGGGCGGAGGACAAAGTGGGAAGAAGCTCGGCATATGCGAGCTTCCTCCAGCAAGATCAGCCTCCTCTGTCGTGCTGCAAAGCTCCAAAATGCCCTAATCGCATTCTGGAAGAATCCTCAAACGACCAAAAACTTCAAATGGACGCGAGGACTGTTGGTGCGTTGCCGCGAGGTGGAAGACATTCAACCAACCAAGCATCTCTGATGAATCTCAAAATCGACCCCTGAAGGGTCCTTTGGCATGCCAGTGCCTGCAAAAATTCCAAGAAAACAACGATGAAGGTTCTTGGGGCTTATTGGCATAGGTGGATGGGTGGTGGAGTGTGGCGGTCGTACCTTCGACGAGCGGAGGAGATGAGGCACAAATATCCAGATCCATGATGGACCTGGTAGTGTGGAGGTGCGGTGGGCATTGCATAAGCATAGGGAAAGGATTGGAGGTGGTCAACGGGTCGTGGTATTGGTTAGAGAGGGTGGAAAGGGTTCGCCAGAGCTGTGCTCCGACTAACTACGTTTTGGCATTTTAAGGCTAAAACATGCGATTAAACGATGAAATAACTATAGGGAATTATCCTAAGGATTAAAATAAGCTAAAAAAACAAGAAAATTACCTCGAGTCGCCCGGGGGGTCAACGAGATGGGAACTCACGGCGGTGCTCCGTCGGAGGTATGTGGAATGACCAAATGCCCGCATGAGATCGCTCCCAAGGAGCTGGAGAGGGTCCTGTCACGATCCTCAATCCATGGCTCACTAGGGGGATCCAAAACAAGGCCAAAAGGAGGTTCAAATTCGAAGGGGAAGGCCGGGTGTGGTTTTGTACAAGGTGTGAAACGGTTGGGAAGATCGAGGTCAATTGCATGATGCAATGATCCATAACCCTAGGCAATGATCGGGCGTGATTAGTGGATAATCGAGGTAGAAAATCTATGAAGGAATCTTCCCTCAACATTGCAAGATGCGAGCTGTAAAAATCGAAAAAAATGGGGTTAAATGATGTTCTGACAGGGACTACTGGATGTCACAGAAGCTGACTGTTGGTCAACCCTTGACGCACCCTGGTTGGTCCACGTAGACCAATCAGGAAAAATCCAGCCCAAATATAATTAGAATTTTAATAATAAATAGGAAATGAATTTATTAAAATAAAGTTGTAAAAATAAAAGTTTGTTAATATATATATTATTTTATTGTTATTTTTATTTATTTTTTTCGCAGTGTTTTATTATGAGTTAATTTTTAGGATTTCCTTTATATGTATATTTACCTATATTTTGAGTCTTTCTATTTTTATTTTGTATTTTTAATTTTATTAATTTATTTTATTATTTTATAAAATTATAACTTATTTTTATATGCATAAATATATTTTTATTATATTTTTTTATGTAATATATATAGTTAAATAAATAGGTCTATTAATATAGATATAAGTATAAGTATTTCATCTAGTTATTTTATATACATATTTTATTTTAATGATTTATTTATTATTTTATTCTAGTTTTAATATGTACATATGTTATAAATAATATTTACAAAAATATAAAAATATAAAATTATTAAAATAATAAAGAATAAAATGAATATTTTATTCAAGCATATTGTACAATAGGGGTCTAAAATCTAACTTTCACACTTTAACTCCAAAAAAATGAAATCATCTTTATTAAATAGCTTATTAAAAGTTATATACAAATAAGAGTGATTTTGATACATTTTGAGTTTTTATTTGAGAGATATGGGTTTGGAAAGTTATGATTTTGGCTTTTTATTTAGAGTATAAAAAATACATTGTGTATTATTTTTATTTGAAATTAATTTTATATTTTTCTATATATTATTATCTACAATTTTCATGTACAAAGTTTCTTTATTTGAGGTAGAAAAAGTGGAAAATAAAATAGGTCCAAAAAATGAATAAATGATGGATTAAAGAATGGAAATTATTGGGGATTTTGGCCCTTATCTCACTCTACTTTATTCCTTGTCGACCTAGTCATCAAGATGCCTAGGTCTCATGATTTAGGATCAAAAAATACCATTCGTTTTTTTTCTTTTCTTTATTCTATAATTTTGGTATTAAAATAATATTTTATAAAATATTTATAAAACCAAGAATGATTGTTAATTTGTACAAATTAATGGTATTTAAATGCATTAGGTAAGATTTTATGGTCAAGATGATAGAATAAAGATGATGAAATAGAGATTCATCAGTATTAGAGTGAGTTCCTTTGATAATGGAAAGGGATACTAGAGAGATGGGGCCACTTCTAAAAAAGAGATAAAATGAAAATGCTACCTTAGTGTGCAATTGTCACTGTCGCTGAGAATAATTGATGAACCATGTCGCAATGAGGACCGCTAATATAAATAGCGGACTGTGCAAATGCCATTATCGTTGGGAATAATTAATGTGTCATGTCGCAACGATGATATTATGAATACAAACATGGGAGATTGTAATATTGAATAGTCTCACATTAGGAACTCTTAGAAGTGTGAGAGTGTGTTATAAAAGTGGTGAATTACTACTAGACAACCTGGGCTTAAAGTATTTGGGTGGTTGCCAACGAATTTGTTTTTCCAACAAGTTATCAAGGTGAGTGTTCCTCGATAGTGAACCA
This sequence comes from Ottelia alismoides, assembly GCA_037367405.1. Lineage (NCBI taxonomy): Eukaryota > Viridiplantae > Streptophyta > Magnoliopsida > Alismatales > Hydrocharitaceae > Ottelia > Ottelia alismoides. The sequence continues at coordinate 16,225 of JAZKJV010010218.1, read as the reverse complement.
GGGACCCATGCTAGTGATGTTACAATGGAATCAGAGAGCAGGTTCCCTTTGATAGTGGAAAAGCTGCTAAAGAGGTGGATCTACCCCTAAAAAGAGATAGGGAAAAAAGCTACCCGTAACGTGCAACCGCTTAGTTGTCGTTGGGAATAAATGATGAACCATGTCGTAACGAAGATATTGCGAATATTAATAGAGGATGTTGTAACACCGCAACAGTCTCATATCAGAAACTCACAAAATTTGAGAGTGTATTATAAAAGTGGAAGACTACTAATTGACAACTCGAGCTTAATCATTTCAGGTGGTTGCCTAAGTGTCTGTTTGTGCTCCAACGCAACAAGTTGTAAATGTTAATCTTCCTCGATAACGAATAAAGAATCAAAGCTCAAGATTTTACAAGTCTTGTTTTGAGATCATATGGTAAAATATAATATTTTCTTTAAATATGAGGTATGTATAACTAAGTTTTTAATTAAGTCTAAATTGAGATTTATTTTTTTTAAAATCCTAATTTAGAATCAACCGTCATATAATCAGAGTGCACCACAACGTACTCAAATATCAGGAAAGTTTTAAAGGTTAAAATTTTGAAAAGAAATCTTTTATAATAAAAAGACAAAATCACCATTCAAATTCAATCTAGTCAGCAGGTCTCTTTCGCACTAGTAGGCGGCCCCACAAGCTGCACTTCTCTATCCAATCTTCGAGGAGCTCCTCCGGGAGCTACACCACGGCCATGCGTCCGATCACCAAAATAAAATAGTCCATTTTCAATGCCGACGAACACAGACGTTGGAACGTGTCCACGTCGCAATTCACCACTGTTACTACAGGGGCACTTTGGTAACTCCGTCGCGCCTGCAACGGCTAACTCGAGCGCTCCCGTCCTGCCGAAAAACCATCACACGCTTCCCAACACAAAAGCGCCTCCTTTCCCACTTACTATAAAACCCTAAAATTCCCCACTTCACAGGTCACACACACCTCGAGTTCCTCCTCTTCTCCGATCATCACCATTCCCAATCTCCTGTGAAGATCTGATCTCCGCCTGCGATCATCATGAACATCTTCAAGAAGAAGACCTCCGCCAAAGGTGAGGGTCGTCGTATAGGGTTTTTGATGTGCCGATTCCCGTGAGATCAAGGCGATTCGTGTTGTGCTTGAATGTTAGTGCCTTGGGTGTTGTTTGGTTGCTAATGGACCGTGATGTTCTTCTCCAGAGGCGCTGAGGACGAGCAAGCGGGAAATGTCCGTGGCAACTCGAGGTGAGACTGGGTTTCGGTAGGTGTTCGTGCGGGTTTTGATGGTCTTGCTTAATTGGGCCTTGTTCTCATAGAGAATGGTGCATGTTTGAAAAATATACGATAACCATGAAATATACGATTCAACTGTTATCGCTTCAGAAACGCTTTCTATATTGTACTATTAAAAAATTATGAGGTTCGGGTCTTATTTTTGAAGTTCTTGCAGGAATTCGTGGTGCGGAAGTTTGGTAACCGAACTTAAGTTCGGAAGGAATTCAGGTTTCCTGTTGACATGTCTTGTTAGAATGGAATAAAAAACTGATTTTATGAAGTGGATTTTTTAATGCTCGTACTAAAAGTGCATATTGGACCTTTTTAAAGCTATCTTCAGTCGATCAATAGAAAAAATGAATTGATATTGTTGGAGATGGGTTGATAGTTGTGCGATTTGATATCAAGATGCAAGTATCTTTTAACTTCTAAGAATCTTGATTCTAAATTTAAAAGCTCAACTCTACTTAATAATCTATTGCTGTATCCAGCTTGCTGGAGTATTTGGTTGCTACTGTTCGGGGTACCTAAAATGATGTCCAAAATAATTTCTCTATCTAACAATACTGTGGCCCTTGCTGGTTTAGTTCCAGTTCAGTCGGAGTATCCAGTCTTGATGTTGAAAAAATTTCTAACACGTAATTTCTGTTTTCAGGGGTTGAACGGGAAATCGCCTCTTTAGAGATGGAGGTATGTACCGTATGTTGACCTCACAGTTGAAATGACAAATCATATTTCAACACTTTTGATGATGAACTGGAAAATTCCAGGAAAAGAAACTCGTGGCAGAGATAAAGAAGACAGCGAAGACAGGAAACGAGGCAAGCTTTGGGTCACAGACTCACAATAGCTTTTATTTGTTTTCTCTGAAACGAGCTAACATAGGTTAAACATATATGTCATGGCATTTTGTTAATATTCATAGCTTCATGAGAAGGTGCAAGCCTGATTGCTATGCCATTTTGACTTCTTTGCCTAGCAGTATACTAAAAATTAGAGTCAGAACTTTCATTATGGGGATACCTCTTGTAATGTATTTGTGAATAGTGTATTTACTTCATCCCATTAGTACCTTGGATCTAAATGCTGATCTGGCCAGGATAGTGATGTTTTAGGGCTACTAATATCGTGATTTGCAAAAACCATAGTTTCGTTTTTTGTTTGTTGTTTGCCCATTTAGTATTTAGAAATTAGAAGTCACCGCATAAGGACGGGCATCGGATTTAAGAAAGAAAAAGGAAGATGTGTTGAGTGCTTTAGATGTGGATAATGTGCATATTTTGTTTTCTTGTGGTTAGATGCATATTTATAAATTTTATATGCTAGTAGAAGTATATATTTTGAGTAAAATAAAGATATTTGATATATGATGCATTTTCTTGCATCTATTGAGACTGAATCAACAACAACAACAAAACTTTTTTCCACATTAAGTAGGGTTGGTTACGTGGATTCTTTGCTTCCATTCAGATCTCTCATGGGCCATTCTCAAGATTAAATCTAAACAACTAAGATCCCTTCGGATAGTCTCATTCTAACATTTCTTGGACCTTGGATGCTTAAGTACCGTCTTGTGGGGAGAAGTTTTGGAGGGTGAGGGAGTTCATAGGTGGTGAGGATCACGGGCCTAGTGAGGCAGAGAGGGATTTGGAGGGTGGTTTCCCATCACAAAGCAGGTTTGAGATGCTTTCGTCGTAATCAAGTCGGCCACTGTGCCAATTTGTGCTCCCAGGCTCCGCGTTGCTTTGGTTGTAGGAGTGAAGGGCATTGCCTAGTCTCATTTCGGGTGTCACAGAAGCCCAAGCGCTCGTTTTCATGCTCACCAAAGTCCATGCAGGGTGCCAAAGCTTTAGACTTGATGCGCTTCATCATTGGGTCGAGGGGGTATCTTTTGCAGAAGTGTTGACGAAAAGCTCAGCTCTATTTCCAGCAACTGAGATGCTTGTGGGGGTCATTCAAGTTCATGGAGGAGTTCCTTGTCCTCAACTCAGAAGAGTTAGACCTCTTGCCCTTCTTAGTCGTGTAGGCTCGAATGAGAAGGTCACATGACGCAAATCAATATCACTGATGGGGATTAGAGAGTGCCATTGATGCATGTTTTGCGTATTACATGTGTCCTTTTCTCTCAAGAACGAAGAACGGTTTATAACTCTTGCTGCGGGAGTAGGGGGCATGTTGTGAAGGTCTTTTCGGACGGTCACTGGTTGGGCATGAATCTGGATGCTACTTTGCTTTCCTTTCTTGGGATCAAATCTTTGCTGTTGGATTTCTTGTGCGTACCGAGGCTTGGTAGTGTTGCAGATGTCAGTATTCAATATTTAGGCAGAGGGATCACTATGTAAAGAATATTCGGTATTCAAGAGAATATTTGAAGTTATTTGATTACGTATTTTAATTGTTTTAAATATAAAGATTATGTGTAATTTATACGTTCATGTATATTTGTTCATACATGGTCATCAATCAATAAGAGTCCAAGATAAAATTCCCGATTAATAAGTTACATATATGGAGCTTTAACATTTGTGGTGATATCAAGATAAACGAGAACCTTTAAAAAATAAAAATAAATAAATAATAAAAAATCAACAATCTGTTACAATAATCAGTCGGATATTCGGGTTAAATATTCGGATTGGATCGGATAATAATTGAATAATAATATTCTATTCGGTCATCCCACCGAATAAGAATATTCGATCCATTCGGCTGAATATTGCAACATATTGCTGATTTGGCAATGGTCATCCATCCTCTCTGCCTCCATTGGTTGCTGATGAGGAGGTTGACTACCTGGAATTGGGTGATGGCGAAGGCTTCGCGGATGCACCGAATACAGCATTGCCGCCCACTAATTGGTCAATGGCATTAATCGAGGCGGATTCGAAGGAGGAATCGAAGGTGGAACCTCCGGAGGTGGATTTTAAAATCAGGCATTTACTTTTTTCAAAGGGCGGCAATCGTTTTGGGCATGGAAGGCCGTATCGATATTGATATAGTTTCGATATCGTATCGATACGATATTTCGACGATATATTGACGATATATCGTCGAAATATCGCACATATCGATGAGCCTTTGTGAAGAAAATGCCTGGAAATCGGGATATATCGCCATATCGGTGCCCATATCGGTCCCATGTCGATATCGATATATCGGTGACATATCGCCGATATATCGCGATATTTCCTTCTTGGGAGGCATTAGCAACTTCTCCAAAGATGGTGAACTAAGCATTTGGGTTTTCTTATTTCTCTTATCGAGCCTTTGGTGTGGAGGCACCTAAACAATGACAGACCCGACCGTCTTAAGTCTAATCGGTCGGATATTTGGGTTAAATATTCGGATTGGATCGAATAATAATTGAATAATAATATTCTATTCGGTCATCCCACCGAATAAGAATATTCGATCCATTCGGCTGAATATTGCAACATATTGCTGATTTGGCAATGGTCATCCATCCACTCTGCCTCCATTGGTTGTTGATGAGGAGGTTGACAGCCTGGAATTGGGTGATGGCGAAGGCTTCGCGGATGTACCGAATACAGCATTGCCGCCCACTGATTGGTCAATGGCATCAATCGAGGCGGATTCGAAGGAGGAATCGAAGGTGGAACCTCTAGAGGTGGATTTTTAAAATCAGGCATTTACTTTTTTCGAAGGGCGGCAATCGTTTTGGGAATGGAAGGCTGTATCGATATTGATATAGTTTTGATATCGTATCGATACGATATTTCAACGATATATTGACGATATATCGTCGAAATATCGCCCATATCGACGAGCCTTTGTGAAGAAAGCATCAATCGAGGCGGATTCGAAGGAGGAATCGAAGGTGGAACCTCTGGAGGTGGATTTTTAAAATCAGGCATTTACTTTTTTCGAAGGGCGGCAATCGTTTTGGGCATGGAAGGCCGTATCGATATTGATATAGTTTCGATATCGTATCAATACGATATTTCAACGATATATTGACGATATATCGTCGAAATATCGCCCATATCGACGAGCCTTTGTGAAGAAAATGCCTGGAAATCGGGATATATCGCCATATCGGTGCCCATATCGATCCCATGTCGATATCGATATATCGGCGATATATTGCCGATATATCGCGATATTTCCTTCTTGGGAGGCATTAGCAACTTCTCCAGAGATGGTGAATTAAGCATTTGGGTTTTCTTATTTCTCTTATCGAGCCTTTGGTGTGGAGGCACCTAAACAATGACAGACCCGACCGTCTTAAGTCTAATCGGTCGGATATTTGGGTTAAATATTCGGATTGGATCGAATAATAATTGAATAATAATATTCTATTCGGTCATCCCACCGAATAAGAATATTCGATCCATTCGGCTGAATATTGCAACATATTGCTGATTTGGCAATGGTCATCCATCCACTCTGCCTCCATTGGTTGTTGATGAGGAGGTTGACAGCCTGGAATTGGGTGATGGCGAAGGCTTCGCGGATGCACCGAATACAGCATTGCCGCCCACTGATTGGTCAATGGCATCAATCGAGGCGGATTCGAAGGAGGAATCGAAGGTGGAACCTCTGGAGGTGGATTTTTAAAATCAGGCATTTACTTTTTTCGAAGGGCGGCAATCGTTTTGGGAATGGAAGGCTGTATCGATATTGATATAGTTTTGATATCGTATCGATACGATATTTCAACGATATATTGACGATATATCGTCGAAATATCGCCCATATCGACGAGCCTTTGTGAAGAAAGCATCAATCGAGGCGGATTCGAAGGAGGAATCGAAGGTGGAACCTCTGGAGGTGGATTTTTAAAATCAGGCATTTACTTTTTTCGAAGGGCGGCAATCGTTTTGGGCATGGAAGGCCGTATCGATATTGATATAGTTTCGATATCGTATCAATACGATATTTCAACGATATATTGACGATATATCGTCGAAATATCGCCCATATCGACGAGCCTTTGTGAAGAAAATGCCTGGAAATCGGGATATATCGTCATATCGGTGCCCATATCGGTCCCATGTCGATATCGATATATCGGCGATATATTGCCGATATATCGCGATATTTCCTTCTTGGGAGGCATTAGCAACTTCACCAGAGATGGTGAACTAAGCATTTGGGTTTTCTTATTTCTCTTATCGAGCCTTTGGTGTGGAGGCACCTAAACAATGGCAGACCCGACCGTCTTAAGTCTAATCGGGACTCCTCCTTCACGAAGTGAAGCAGGTGGTTCGAATCTTGTAGTGATCCGAATCGATGACCGAACCATAAAAACCCGAGATAGAGCTGTAATCAGGGCCTCGTTGTTTATCATTGAGGCGTTGGCGGTAACAGATCCCCGGAAGACCCGACTTAAAGCCCAAGAGCCCCGGTCTTTCAAGTCGGGTTCGGTGATTGGTTTTGGGACCCAGTTGAGACTCAAGTCTTACGCGAAGAGTGATAATTCTCAAGTCCATATCGAGATTGGGTAGAGTTGTTAGGCGATTGTGGCCGGGTAGAAGATCTCAACATAAGTTTCGCACAAAAATATGGAGCACATACATCTACCCTTGGGCTCGCTTCAATCTTCAACATCCACGCTACGTTCGACCTCGTTGATGGAATCTAAGGCATGTGTGAATACTTGGTGGAAGGAAAGATATAAATCGAGGAAGAAGAGAATTGGTACGATCGGGAATGCCAAGGGAAACCCTTCTGGAGGGGCTAATAATGATCATCAACATGTCTCAGAGTCAATAGATTCGAAGAGTGAGCAATATAACATTGTAGCAATGCTGACAGGGACCATGGGATTGAATCTTGTTCCTAAATGAAAGTACATAAGGGGGCTTGGAGATCTGGTGAAGTGAAGGGCAGTGTGTTCTATCTCTAGTTAATAGGTGGGGTGTTGATATTTTGATGCTACAAGAGATGGAGTTACGTGAATGGATTTTTGTTCTTTGTCATTCTTTAGGTCTCATAAACTCTCGTAATTACAAAGAAGTGTAGGCAGTAAGCAACGATGGGGATTCGACCATTGCTTTGAAAAGTGAATCCTTCAACTTAATGAATGAAGTAAAAATGTATTTCTTCGGGATAGTCGCACTCATGCCTATTTTTTCTATTTTGCGTTCACGGACCGACATATGCCTCGCTCAGGGGAACACTTTGGGCTGAACTCTGTGAAGCAAGAGAGCAACACCCAGATGTGATGTGGCTGATCGGGGGAGACTTTAATGTCTCTTTGCTTTCCGCTGACTGTTCTAGATCTCGTGGAGCCAAGACAACAGATCTTGTGAGTTTGCAGAGCTGATTGATGACCTCCAGTTGGAGGTATTAAATGCATTTGATACGAGATGCGGGACAGTTCCGGGGGTTGGTTGAGGGCGGGCGGTGTGCAGTCGGGCGTAAGGTTCCTAGCAACCACCCGCCATCGGGAGGGAGGTTCAGACATGGCTTTTCGGGGGAGATGCCTTTGATGAGGAGGGTGGGGACATCATGCGACGGTATGCAGCTACCCGTACGGTGCTTTGGGTGCAGCGAAAGCGATCATAGGGGGTTCGATGTCTAAGGAGGGGCACCCGTCCTGCAGAGGAGGGAGGGAAGAGCTCTGATGGAGCAAGGACAGATCGTATTCTGGTGGGGGTTTGCCGGAGGAAGGGGGAGGAGTTTCGAGGATGCTATGGCAGACATCGGTGTTGTGGTTGGTCGCAATTTCTGAGGGGATGTCGTCCTCCTGGATGAGTTACTCGTATATGCTCTGGTTTGTCATCGGAAGAGGAAAGGAAGTTGTTACATCATTCGAGCGTAGCGGCTGGGATGGTTCATTGGAGGTCCCATATCTTGAGGGATGGAGGATACAAATTTAGGAGGCAGGAGAGGCTCTTCTCGATCAAGGGGGTCCCATACGTGGGGAAGAATTTGGCAATGATCAAGGAGGTGCTTGAGTTGATGTTGAAGGTTACAAGAATCGTTGCAGACTAGATGAGGTGTGGCGAACCGCCGTAGATAATCGTTAAGGGTACCTACTGGGAGAGAGCATCGCCGATGTTCTTCAAGGCATGCTTTTTTGGGGCGGCCTTTGGCTTAGAGGTGTATGAAGAGATGGAGCACGCCAACGCGGGGTCGGAGGATGCTAGACCAAGGCAGAAGGCAAAGGTAAAGGAGAAAGGCGCTTTTGTCGATTTTCAAAAGAGCAAGCCTTTTTCGGAACTTGGTGTACCGTGCGACGCAAGCATGGGCTCGAACATCGAGGTGATCGGATTCGGAGGGATGGCTTTGTACGCAGACGTTGTGTCGGGTCGGGTTGATCCAGGGGGTCAGGTCAAAGGAGAAGCGATCCATGACGGAGCCAACGGCGGGTCGGGCGCATCCATGAAAGAGGGACCTGATTCTTTATGGAAAGGCGATCCAACCTCCGTTCCGGCAACATACTGTTCGGGCGGACCCGGCCAGTTGGTGGGATTTCTTTTTGGGTATCATGATTCTCAATGAATATTGTATTTTGGAATGTCAAGGGCTTGGGACAGGGGGTGAAGAGGATGGCGATAAAGAATTTGCTCATGGAGAACATGTCAGACATGGCTATGCTGCAAGTAAAATCGCGCACGATCTGGAGAGTGTGGAATGAGATTGGGGGAGCTGTATTGATTTTGTGGGGGCTGCTGGGGGTTTCTTCACGAGATGGAATGGTGAAAAGTTGGAGATGGAGGGAGATGAGGTGTGAGGGCGACATTTGCTCCCTATTTGCCTACGACATAAGGCTGATGGGACGAGGTTCGTTGTCACCAATGTATATGGGCCTAATGGCGGGGGGAATCATACAATGCTTATGGACGAGCTGCTCCTGGCCAGAGAAGGGTTCCCTGATGTGGCGTTGATCATCGGAGGTGACTTCAATGTGACATTACGCTTGGAGGACTGGTTGGGAGACAGAGGTGAGAGAGATGGCGGATCTGCAATATTATGGGAGATGGTGGACGAGCTGGTGCTACAGGTGATGGGCACTGCTGGTTGTGTGTACACATGGAGGAGCTCGGGGTCACGTTCACGCATAGACCGATTTATGGTTTCCACGGAAGCGATTCAACAGTTTCTGGCGCATACGGATCACACACCAATTTTGTGGTATATAGGGGAGGGGGGCTAGGCCTCATTCGTTCTGCAGGTTTGAAAAGCGTGGTTGATGGAGGAGGGATTTTGGGAGTCGGTGGCTGATGTGTGGGCAGTGTGCGGACCGTCAGGGTCGACGATGAACGGATTTGCTTGCAAGTTGTCCGACCTCAGGAGATTCTTGAAAGCTTTTCACAGGGACAATCGGATCAAGCATAATGAGAGAAGATCAGGGGCAATGAGAGGGGTGGCTCGGCTGGACGACCTAGAGGATGAAAGGGAACTGCGAGAGGAAGAGATAGAGGAAAGAAGAGGGATCCTGGAGGTGATTCTTTGCGAGTATAAGGAGGAGACGCCATGGAGGCAACGATGGGTACGCAAGGGGGATGCGAACACACACTTTTTCTATGTTGCAGCAAGTGGAAGGAGGCAAAGGAACTAATCCATTCGGTCGAGGTTGGGGGTAGATGTTTGAGAGAGATGGTCGTGTTGGGTCAGCGCTTTGGGCACATTTCCAAGAGTTTGGGAGAAGGAGATCGTGGGCTAGGTAGGGTTGGAAAGGGAGAGATCATCTATCTAAAGGGGAGGCGAATTTGTTGACGAATGCTTTCACCGAGGAGGCAAGGTGGGTGCTTTATCAGCTAAACGTGTAGGGAGCACCCGACCAGGACGGATTCTCGATTGGCTTCTACAGGGAGTTCTGGGAGGTGGTGAAGGGCAATGTATTGGTGGTGTTGTTAGAGTTCAGGGAGGGCAATCAAGGGTTCGAGAGGCTCAACAGTGTGTACCTTGTCTTGCTGCCGAAGAAAGAGGTGCCAACCTGGGTGGAGGACTTCAGACCGATAGTGCGCTATATACCTCATCATTACCAAGATCCTTGTGAACCGATTGAGGAGAATGTTGCATCGTAACATTTCTCCAGAGCAGATGGATTTTATTCCTGGGAAGCATATGGCAGACGGATTGGTGATGGCTTCTGAGATGGTAACCGATTGGAAAAGAAACAAAAATAAAGGGCTGCTATGGAAGATCGACTTCTCCAAGGCTTAAGACAACGTGGATTGACGATTCTTATGGGCTTCGTTGGAGAAGAGGGGATTCTCGGACAAATGGATTGCATTGATCAAGCGATGTGTAACAACAAGCTCTCATGCTGTGCTGGTGAACAGAAGAATGGAAGGGGGTTACTTCCAACCCCAGCGGGGGATCAAACAGGGTTGTCCTTTGGCACCGTTGTTATTTGTCATTGTTGCTGAAGCTCTGACAGTTATGATGAGACTAGCATGGGCTGGGGGTTGGTGCTCAGGCTACACAAGGGAGGGCGTATCTGTTCAGTTGCTGCAATATGCGGATGACGCGATGACGTTTTTAGGGCGGAGGAAGAGAAGCTTGGTAGAGCATCTTGTATTGTGGAGATCTTTAGGGAGCTGTCGGGCTTAAAGGTGAATAGAAGAAAATCAGTAATGGTCCCGTTTGGACTTCCCGAAGTAGAGGGAAGAGCGCATCGGCAACACTGGGGTGCCCATTAGCATCATTGCTGATCATGTATTTAGGTCTACCGTTGGTGGCTGGGAGGCACAATAGGAGGGACTGGAAGGGGTTGTTGGAGAGGCTGGAGGGGAAGTTGGCCGGGTGGAAGGCGAGTGCTTTGTCTAGAGAAGGGAAGTTGATTCTCCTTAAACATGTTCTGGCAGCAATTCCTGTATTTTTTTTCAACGAGGTCGTTGCCAGTGGGGGTGCGAAGGAAGATGGAGGAGATGATGAAGATGTTTTTTTGGTCGGATGGGAGACATGGTAAGAAGGGTATGCATTTGATGGATTAGAGGAGCGTCACCTCGCCAAAGGGAAACAACGACCTTGAGGGGAAGTTGGCCGGGTGGAAGGCGAGTGCTTTGTCTAGAGAAGGGAAGTTGATTCTCCTTAAACATGTTCTGGCAGCAATTCTTGTATTTTTTTGTTCTACGAGGTCGTTGCCAGTGGGGGTGCGAAGGAAGATGGAGGAGATGATGAGGAGGTTTTTTTGGTCGGATGGGAGACATGGTAAGAAGGGTATGCATTTGATGGATTAGAGGAGCGTCACCTCGCCAAAGGGAAACAACGACCTGGGTGTCTTACAGTTGGAGGAAATTAACAAAGGATTCATGGCCAAATGGGTGGTCCATATTTGGGGCAACTCAGAGGACTTGGTATGCAGATTGATGAGGAAAATTTACGTGATCTCTGTCTCTGGATATTGAGGCTGGTCGCCTTTCGTCTTCGTTGTGGAGTAGTATCGTGCATCTAGGTTGAGGCCAATCCTCGATAACGGTAATGGTTTCCGATTCTGGTGGGACAATTGGACAGGGAATGGCGCGATGGGGGCGGGATACCCAAGGTTGCTGCAGTTGGCAGTGGACAAGGAGGCCTTGGTTCATCGTGTTTGGGATTCGGGATCTTGGGCCGCACCTTTTGCTTCGGAGCTTTCGGACCAAAGGGCCAACGACTTTATGAATATGCATTGCGAGCTTGTACGGTTAGGATCGAGGGAAGGAAGAGATCATTTAGCATGTGGGGATGGCAGGTTCTCGGTCAATAAGGCATATCGGTGCTTGGTGGAGGAGGGGGAAGAGGAAGCGTTGGTCACGGACATGCTTATGATCTGGAAATGCAAGATCCCAATCCGTATCAAGATTTTTCTATGGTTAGTTTAGCGAGGTAGAATTCTCACCAAGGAGCGAAGGGGGTGGATGTTGGGGGCGGTGGACAATACTTGTGATAGATGTGGGGAGGCTACGGGAGATTTGGATCACTTGCTCTTTTCATGCTCCTGTTCGGCTTGGGTTTGGGGCGTGGCGGGAATACAATGGGCAGTTGGACAGAGCAGCTCATGTTTTTGGAGGGACTGAGATCGGTAGATTGCTCTGGACATGAAAATTCAACTATTATTTTCGTGTTTTTGTGACGATTTGGTGTACTAGAAACGATGTAATTTTTTGGGGAACAATTTCTACTATGAGAATGTGGCCGAGCATTGTTGAGAATGTGGCCGAGCATTGGAGGAGGGGGAAGAGGAAGCGTTGGTCACGGACATGCTTATGATCTGGAAATGCAAGATCCCAATCCGTATCAAGATTTTTCTATGGTTAGTTTAGCGAGGTAGAATTCTCACCAAGGAGCGAAGGGGGTGGATGTTGGGGGCGGTGGACAACACTTGTGATAGATGTGGGGAGGCGACGGGAGATTTGGATCACTTGCTCTTTTCATGCTCCTGTTCGGCTTGGGTTTGGGGCGTGGCGGGAATACAATGGGCAGTTGGACAGAGCAGCTCATGTTTTTGGAGGGTCTGAGATCGGTAGATTGCTCTGGACATGAAAATTCAACTATTATTTTCGTGTTTTTGTGACGATTTGGTGTACTAGAAACGATGTAATTTTTTGGGGAACAATTTCTACTATGAGAATGTGGCCGAGCATTGTTGAGTGTTATGTAAAGCTCGGACCATGTAAGTTTTTGTAACTTTTACGGTTGTTTTGTATTTATATTATGCATATACTGCGGTGGGTCCCAATTTGGGAGGCTACCCTTTTTACTTCTAAAAAAATTGATACTAGATACACTTGGAAATATGCTGGGTCTCGTTCGAGGATTGATCGTTTCCTGGTGCAATATGGAGCTGATGGCGGCCCACCTACTTTCTAGGGTCTCTTCTCAGGCACGATCTAGATCAAACCATACACCTCTTATCTGAAATTCAGATGAGGACACTCTGCTATGCTTGTTTTTAAATTTGAGAGGGCCTGGCTCTTGGAGGCTGGTTTCTCGGAGTTGGTTATCGAGCATTGGAACACACATGTTGCGTTGGGCTCTGCTGCGGTCAGACCGACTCGGAAGTTGAATTCCTTGCGAGAAAGATTGTGCCAGCTCAAGAAGAATATTTGGGAGTCATGGAGGTCTCATTGTTCAGATGCAGAGATAGAGGTGTTGAGACTTGACAGGGAAGAAGATATCAGAGATCTTGGGGAGAATGAACTGAAGCAGAGATCAGAATCTCTGAAAATCATTGCGAAGAAAGATAAGAAAGTTGTGATAAAATGGAAATAGAGATCACAAATGAAATGGATCAAGGAAGGCGATGCTAACTCTAAGTTCTTTCACAGGGTGGCCAATGGAAGCCACCTACTTAACTTGTTGCATGCAGTGGTAGTGGAGGTTAGCCGCATCGAGGGAGACATGGAAAATTGGAAGAGAACTGGTTTCGTTCTTCCATGGATTATCTCGTAGATCAGAGAATCGTTTTCGGAGATGGTTGGGGAGCGGCGTTCCAAGACTATGTGTAGAGCACACTTCCATGCTAACACATTCTTTCTCTACAGTTGAAGTAAAAGCAACTATGTGGAATTTGAACACTAATGATGATCCTGGCCTTGATGGATTCTCGATTTTCTTCTACATGGAGGCTAGATGCATCGAGGGTGACAAGGAAATGAGAAGAGAATTGGTTTCTTTCTTCCATGGATTATCTCGTAGATCAGAGAATCATCGTTGAAGATGGTTGGGGAGTGACACTCCAATGCTGTGTGTAGAGCACACCACCATGCTAACCCATTCTTTCTCTATACTTGAAGTAAAAGTGACTATGGAATTTGAACACTAATGGTGCTCCTGGCCCTGATGGGTTCTCGATTTTCTTCTACATGGAGGCTAGATGCATCGAGGGAGACAAGCAAATGAGAAGAGAATTGGTTTCTTTCTTCCATGGATTATCTCGTAGATCGGAGAATCGTCGTTGAAGATGGTTGGGGAGCGACGCTCCAACATTGTGTATAGAGCACGCCACCATGCTAACACATTCTTTCTCTCCAGTTGAAGTAAAAGCGATAATGTGGAATTTGAATGTAGATGGTCCTTCTGGCTGTGACGGATTCTCGATTTTTTTCTACAAGGAATTCTAGGATGTGATTGGGCCAAATGTGATGGCAATGGTCGATGATTTTTCTATGTATAATGTTGACTACATACTTAATAGGCGTTGCTTTTCATGCTTCCAAAGAAAGGAGGGTCTGAAAGGGTGGAGGACTTGAGTCCAATTGCTTTCTCTATGCAATTTACCTTGTAGTGGCAAAAGTCTTGGATAACAGATTGGGCATAGTCCTTGGAACTATTGTCTTATCATCGCAGTCTGCTTTAGTCTTAGGCAAATATATTGGAGACAACCTAACAACATAGCCTCAAATTTCAGCGAAATTCGGTCGAATTTCTGTCGAATATCGATATCCAGTCGAAATCGAAATTTGACCGAAATGGCCAAAACGACCGAAATATGGGGGTCCTAGTACAAAAATGACCGAAATGATCGAAATTTCGGTCGAAATTCCACCGAAATTCCATCGAAATTCTGTTTTGGTCGATACCGAAATGGTGACCGAAACCGACATTTAGGGCCTTGCCTAACAAGGGTAACAAAAATTATTGCAGATTGAAAGAGACGTGGCACTAGTGCTCTGCCTTGGAAAATCGATTTTTCAAAGGCATGTGTCACAATTGACTAACGATTCCTGTGGTCAACTCTTGCTAAAAAGAGGATTCCCGGATACTTATCTCCTAGATAAAAAAGATGCATTACTACGGTTCTTACTCTGTGCTTGTTAATGGTAGACCAAAATGTGGTTCAACCATAGAGAGGGGTGTGCCAAGGATGTCTGCTTGCTCCACTTCTTTTTGTTATTGCTGCGGACATTCTTGCTCGGATGATTTCTAATGTGGTTCATCATGGCCACCTGTGGGTACACCTGTGGGGACACCTCCATCTTACTTCTTCCGTTCTTCAGTATGCGGATGACATCATTCTGTTCATTGAAAGGGGTAGGCAAGAGGAGACAAACATGTCAGCTGTGGTAGAGATCTTTGGGGAGCTTTCAAGACTAAAGCTAAATGGGGAGAAATCTGCAGTTATACCTTTCAATCTTCTGGAAACATAGGAAGGGGAGTGCTATATGGACAATGCACGAGAGTCTGTCTATATGTTACCTGGGACTGCCACTAACTTATGCTAGACCACAGATGTCTGATTGGCCTACCCATTATAGAAAAGATGAAGAGAAAATTATTTGGGGTGGAGGGCATTAGTTCTCTCAAGGAGGGAGACTTGTTCTTGTTAAGGTCATTCTCGCTGCAGTCCTTGTATTTTTTGTCATCCAACTTCTTCTAATTAGGATTTAAAGGAGATTAGAGAGGATTATAAGATGTTTCTTTTGGGGCAAGCCATGCCAAGATTTGTCGAGAATACATGTGATGGACTGGGAGACGGTGACTCAACCTCTACATAAGGGAGGTCTTGGTGTTCTGTGATTGGATATCATGAACAAAGCTTTGTTAATGAAGTGGGTAGCCCAAATATGGGGGAATAGTAACAACCTCTGCTGTAAGCTTCTTTGGCGCATTTATGGTGTTCTGGCATGAGTTGGTATCTCCCATTATCCTTTCGAGTATCGATTTTCTGGAAGGGTATTTGCTCCCTTCTACCACGTGCGGGATTATTGTTCAGACCTGTCTCAGGAGATGGTAACTCCTTTGCATTTTAGGCGGATGATCGGACAAGAGATTTAACTCTGGCACCTAGGTTCCCTCGTCTGTTCGCTCTCTCAGATTCTTAGGAGGTGCATGTTGCGGATGCTTGGATCAACAATGCATGTCAACCTACCTTCAGAGGAGATTTTTTTGACCAAAGGGTGCAGGAGTGTGTTGACCGTCAGGGTGTGCCTTTTCCCCCCTCCTGGTGTAGGGTATTAATGGAATTGGAGTGATGGAGAATTCATCGTGAAGAAGGCCTATAGAAATGTTTAGACCTGTGCCTACCGATTCAA